>BPLQ01004536.1:0-1200000 GCA_021605075.1 Caerostris darwini
TCAGATTGGTTTAATTTTTATTTTACTGTAAGAAAAAAAAATTACAAGTTGAAATTTTATGTATAATTCTATATATTAAGAATTTTCTATGTCCTGAAGAAATCAATTATAAATGTTAATATTTTCAGTATGTTAATAACTTTAAATCTAATAAAAATGTTAGATAGTTAAATCTTAATAATTTCAGTATGTTTATAATGTACTCAATGTAGCATGTTATGTACTCAAAAAAGTAATTATAAATGTTAATAATTTCAGCATGCAGAAAGAATGTTACGCACAGTCATAAATTGAAATACTATCTTCTTACAACCACCTTTACTGAATACAGACTAGAGAAAATTTAATATTTAGCTCTCTAAAAGTGTTAAAGTAAAAATAAATGTAACTTGTTGAATATCATTAAACTTATTTAAGTTGCGTCGTCTTTTATATAATTATTTTCTCTAATTATTATTTTCTTTTTATATCATTAATTTTATTTCGCGTTTAATTTAAGGAAATGGTCTTATATTTCATGTGTTACCTTGAATCATTTTATTTTCATATCAGCAACTAGTTTTTAGAAATTTATAAAGAAGACAATTAGAGAATTTCTCTCTTAATGATGATGTTGCAAGACAATTTTAGATTAAATTACCTGTATTTCCTATTTTCCTTTTTAAACATTAATTTGGCTTTCAGTAATAGTTTTTTGTATCCACTTTCCTGATTTCCATAAAATCTCTTACGAAATGTTTTTTATTGATTAATTATCTATCGTATACAGCATAAATACAAGTTTTAAATAAATTTTTAATTATGTTTATTGCATGCAAAAGATCGTACTAAATAGCAATTCTATTTGTGCATTTTTCATCTAAGTATATTCTAAACATCATTTTGAGATGGAACGATATTTTGTTATGCAGTAAAGGATTATAGTATCTATATTTTCCATGCTCGACTCGTGGCTCAGTGGAAACGCACGCCGCTAGTGAGCATTAGGGCAGAGGTTCAATCCACTGGCAGCTTGTAGACACTGTTTCAAAGAGAGAGAAGACTGATGGCACTGTGATGTTCAGCGTCGTGTCTCATTAGTCGGGCTACATGGTGAGACTGTTCTGGGGGGTTTCTCCCCGTAACCAAAATGTGGGTAGTCCCCCCCAACGGAAGGTGCCCTCCTTCCTCAGCGTCCACAGAAGCAAGTCCAGTCTACCTACAGGTGGAGTTCATCTGTAATAAAAGATCTCCCCCTCCCTTTCCGACCTTCCATAAGACCACATGGGTTCTTGTACTTCGCTCACAGACGTCGCTGTCTACCAAGTAGGAGGCTTGAATGGGGTGTCAAGCACTCTAGCACTCAGGGGCCACATGGTCGAATCCCGGCGATGCCATGGATGTTTGTAGAGGTTCGGAATCCCACTTTCAGCATAGGTCCCGGCCTAAAGTAACTAAAGAGCGTCACGCAGAGCCCAATCCGACTTCTCACCCACTTAACTTCCAAAATGGGGGCAACTCAGCTTTGCAATTCAGCTGATGTGATGTGGTGTGGTATGGTGTGGTGTGGTGTGGTGCAATAGTTGTCGTCTACCAAGTGGGATAAGAAACAAACAAAAAAATATATTATTTATTAGTTCAATAAATATATTACTTTTTTTTTAAGAAGTTCTTATGCTCTACAAATCAGAGTAGAGTTTCCTGTAATTAATTTGCCATGCTCATGTATGGTGGTGACTGGTTATACATTAAAACACTGTATTTAATGTATATATCTTTGATGAAAATATAATTGCCATTATTTAATATATAACTATTCTTAAATTCCTTTGTCATAGTATTCATTATAGGAATTAAAAAACAATGATATTGTTTAAAAAATGATAGAAGCAAGCCTTATATGTATTTAAAAAAATTTTTATCTATCTATTTAATAAATGTTATTTATGTTTCGATGGAATAGGAGCATAATCTTTTAAGGTACACAATCCCAAAGCATGAAAAATAACATTTGCTTGTCCATTATTTAAGATCTAACTATTCTGTATTCTTTTGTTGCAAAAAAAAGCAAGTGAATCCCATGAAATCTTATTCCAGCCACATCTCTTCGTAAAAGCTTCTAATATTTTTCTTCTATTGGTAACTAATGACCCCGATTCTTCAAATAAATGAATTCAGATTGAAAGAAAGAAAGAAAAACGGTAGGTGGGAAAAAAAGAATGTATAAAACAGCGAGACGCAAAGCAAATTAATTTTCATTAAGCTATCGGAATGAGTACAAAAGACACCAAAAGTCTTAGCTGTCTCATCATTTTCAATCTCACCATTCAAAAAAAAGAACACGCAATAAAAAAATAAAGGAAGATTAAAAAGAATAAGAATGGAAATAATCATACAAAATGAACTGAACAAAAAAACTTACTTTTTTGCTTCACTGAAAAGAATAAAAAGTATGCGTGTTGAATTTTATCTTCCTTAAAAGCGCCACAACCCATAAGGCAGGTGAAGGTGTTCTGTTCCCGCAAAAAGCATTTCATCTTCGTCATTGAGTCAAATCTCATTTAAGCAGACGACAACGCTTTCCGCTGCAGGTTGAGCAATTCGTCTTCTTCTGGTCGCAGCAAAAACAAATACAAAAAGAAAGAAAACGAAATTATATCACCGAACACCAGAGCGTGGAAGAAATATTGTCGTCTTTGAAGAATATACACTTTTTTTTAGAACGTTTTTTTTGCAATTTTAGAACACATTTTCTGGCTGTAATCTTCTACTGATATGATGCCCTGGTCGCGTCAACAATTTTGAATGTTGTTCTAAGTACGTTACGCGTTCTACGTTTTGATGGAATAAGAAGCCAATTTAAAAAGATGAATTTCTTTGAAGAAGTTTTTTTAGCTGACAAGAAATTTTTTTTTACATTGTAATGAGTCTAAAAAACTCGCTAGAAGGGTTTTGCGTTTGACAAACATAATTTCGAAACTTGAAGATTTCTAACGGTTTTATTAATGTCGAATGAAAGTTTACGCGAGGGCGTATTTATTTTAAATATTTGTTGGCAACATATTGCGTTTTAGGAGTCATGCCTTTATTTCAAAAGAATTGTTTTTTTTAGAAAGTAAAATTGGCTTTTCAAGATAACTTTTCCCTTTTTTTTTTCCTTAAATAGTATAAATAATAAATAACATACTATTATTAATATTTTAGACATCAAGTTTTTCGTTTTAAAAAAAATAACCAGTAAATTTAATATTTTATTTTTATGTTCTATGTCATGTTTTTGTAATATGTCTATACATTTGGATATTGTTCATTTTTGAATAAAATACTCAATCTTTCACGTTAAATTTGAAAAAAAATTGTTGTAATGTAAAATTATATTTACTTTCGAAGAAGTTTATTTTACCATATTGATAAACTGCTCTGTAAAAAGAAGAATCTTCATGAAGAAAACTGCTGCTTTTAATGAAATGCTCTCTTCTGGTGCAGCAATATGAAGAACTACTGTCCTCCTACTGTCAGATAAACAAGAATGCTACTTTAATTCAAAGATCTTTTTTCATTTTTTATTACTAGAACTTATCGCGTAACTTCAACTTCAACTTTTCAAGTAATTACTGAAAACGCATACCTCACAGTTAAATATGAAGCGATTTTAATGCAAAAAATGTTTGAAAAATGCTTTTAATACATGACATTATTTTTAACCCAAATGACTACGAGGTAAAAAACGAAAGATTTCAAAATACATCCAACAAATTTCGATATAGATCTTAAAATTCGCTTTCATAATCACTTCGATTATGATTCCACAATTAATAGTTTCAATAAAAAGCTCTAAATGTGAAAGAGCACAGGTTATCCATTTTGTTGTTTCTTATATGACAAATTAACTCTCGAATGGAAGGAGACAAATTTCCAAATAAAGCTGTTATTTGGAAGATTTTTTCTTACAGAATCTTCTAATCTGATCTTCATGGTATCAAGAATATTTTGAAACTCCAAATTTTCCAGAAGCAAATTTAGATACTCAGCCAATCAAGTCTATTTGCTATAAAAATCAAAAATAACTTAAATAATTGTTTATTGGAGTATGAACAACAAGATTGGAATCATAGCAACACATAGTAGAGAGAAAATGTTTCGAAATCATACCTACAATCACAAAAAAACCCATAGAAATCTTTCTGAGAAAAAAAAAAAATTTGATTTACCCATATGATCGAGATCCTTCTCAATATACCTTAAACTATTCAACCTCTCAGGAGATTATTTCTGCTCCGATGGAGAAATTCACTATGTAAATATTTGTCCTCTTACAGAATCAGGGCATCTTAAAATCTCCTCATAGTAGCACAAAAATATAATATACAATCTATGGAGGAAGATGAAAAAATAATCAATTCAATGAATTTTATAGAAGAAGATTAATTATCAGAAAAATTGTACTTCTGAAATACTAATTGAATTCTCCGCGGCCATTCTTTCCCTTCAAACAAAAATATTTCATTCTTCGTAGACAGAAACCGTCATAATAATTTTTTATGTCATACTTTATTGTTCACATCTTTATTACCATATGTATTCTTTCTATATTTATTTTTATTCACACTCTTGCTTTTGTTAGTACTATAAAGTAATTTTCTTTTCTCTTTTCTGTATTATAATTTGTTGTGCTCCAGTAATTCTGCAATTGTAAGTTTTATTATTATTATTATTTTGCTACCTTCAACTTTTGAACGTATTATAAGAGTTTGTGTTAATTTACAATTTATTTGCTTTGTTTGTTGATGGCTTTCGATGATTTTCTTAGTTGGTATTTAATAAAGTAATACGACAAATTTTATTAATAATATACTAAAATTATTTCCTGTGGTTAAATATCTAAATACAAGAGCATAAAAACATTTATTTTCAATTCCAAGACACAGTTTCAGTGGTTGAGACTTACCTGTGTTCAAAATTAAGTGATTTTTCTTTGTTTCTATACTTTTAAAAGTCCGAACAAAAGTTGAAACTTATTCTTCCAAATAAATTTGTAAATCTCTAGTAATGGTAGTGCATATAAAGAAACAGGCTTTAGCACAGAAAATGACGATTTCCACACACATACCTTGCTAAAATTCATGCATTTATTTGTAAAATTCAATGAAATTCAAAACAGTAAGATAAAACGAACAGCAGAGTAAAAGACTCTCGTGACTTTCATGCAGTTACAATTCCCGGATTTTATGGGTTAAAATTTCTAGAAATCTACACGAGAAAGGTTTGTTTGCAAGAATACTCATTGTTTGCGCTGCACTAACTTGTGCCCTCGGGAGAACCCTTTTAGCACTTTGCAGAGAACATCGACAGGATTTTTTTTTAGTTTGAGATAAGTGAGGAATCTTTCTATTCACTGATTAGTCCTTATTTAGCATATTCACTAATTATCTCTGCATGTCCACTGGAGAGAAAAATCTCTAATTGTCTTCCTACATCAGAGAAAAAGATCGCTGTGGTAGTGGAGTTTTGATTGTCTTGGCATGCATCATGTTGGATTGGAGAAAATATCATGTTTTTGTCAGATTCTGTCTTACTGCTATTAAGTATAGGGATGAGAATTTGGAGCCTTATATTCCGCATTTCATGGATGCATAACTTTTCACTTCATTTTTCGACTTCATTTTAATGGACGATAACAATCATCAAGTGAATGAATTTCTGAAAAAGGAAGATATTCGCCAGGTGGAGTGGCTGGATTGATCGTCAGACCTAAATCTATAAAATATGTCAGGGATGTTCTTAAAAAGGAATTATAACTCGTCTTGCACCTTCCAGAATCCTCCAAGTCCTGAATCCCACATTGCTGGTGGAATGGGATCAATGGGATTAATGCAGGAACTCTTAAACTACCCAAGTTTTAGTATGAATTTACATTTTGAAAGATGTGTAATTGTAAGAGGGATGAAAATATCATCATATGAACCTATTATTGGGTTCGATATTGTAAGTTCTGTTTTAAACTTTCCGAAATTGAGGAATCTTATGAACAATCTTGCGTTGTATCATAACTGTTGTGGGGTTATTTTTGTACTGCATCAAATTATTTTTTTATCTAGTTTTTTAGTTAAAATCTGCTTATTGATTCTAAAGAAAATTAAAATTCATTGCATTATAGAGAAATCTGTTTAATATTCAGTCCTATTTTTCTATCTATATATATATATATGAAAAGTGAGAATCAATGCTTTCAAAAATAATTTTGAGTTTTACTACTCCACATAGAAGAAAACTCGAAAAACGTCTATCAATAAGTCCAACATTATCACATTATAATAAATGTTATGGTGCTTCATAGTAGTATTCGTAATATGGAATAGAATCCAATTGTTAGTATTCTAGATTTTTCACTTTGATCTGTAAAGGTTAAGTGCAGAATATAGTTAAGTATAATGATTAGTTAGTCAATTAGTTCATTCTATTGCATTCATTCATTTGTTATCCAGAATATTGTGGGTTGCTTTCCTACAGCATGAGTCGCATAGAGAAATATAGTCTTATATCTGTGATTTGTTGGGAGAAACGTAATTTATTTTTTTAAATAACTATAAGAATTGTTATAGTATTTAAACAGCTACTTTGTTATCTCATTTTATGCTGCTTACAATGAATTTACTGATTCACATAGTTTGCATATATGTTTCAGTGCTAATCATTTACATATCCTTCTAAACCTAACACATCGTTTAAATTTTCAAACTAATGAATAATTACTTCCTAACATAGTGTTTTGATTAGCCAGCAATGCATATAATGTGCATAAGTATGGTTAGGAAGGACATTAAAAATTTCTGAATCTAGAAAAATTTCATTTAGTGACAAGTTGTGATAAAAAAACGTCATTAGTTGGCCCCATCGCTTTTTCTTTGCAAATGTAAAATAGTGCAAAAACTAGTGCACATGCTCGAAGAATTCATTGATTTTGAAAAGAGTTAATATTCTAATATTTTCAATATCGATTAAAATATTTTCGAACAATAATGATTAAATTAATATTTGTAAAATTTTCTGCCCTGAAATAGTTCTCTGTTTTTGTTTAGCTTTTACACTGAATCCTAACTAGAAGCTGTTAAACGTTCTCGAGTAGCATAAATGAAGTAAACCTCATCTATTAACAAATGAATCTATATGGCATGAAGAAGTATTTACATTTTAGCGAAATATTTGTATTCATTGTGGATATATGCAGAATTTGGGGGGAATTGTTCGATGTTTGATGCTCCTCACTTTCCCGTCAAATTAAATATCGCCAAGGAGAATTGATTATCTCCGAAGACGATTCCTCTCTTTATTGTAATTAGTTGAGAAGCATTTAAAAAAGAGCCAAAATTGCCAATAAAAAGTCAAAAAAAAAATAACAGGGACATCAAACATCGTAGACTCAGCGAATTGGTTTTATGTTTCAAATCTAATGATAATATCTTCACAAAAACATCAAAACAACGTATTCTAGGTGATGATTTTGAGCTTATAATCTTCCTTACTAAACTTTGCAGTAAAATTGAAATAAAAATAAAAAACCACAATTGTTTTTATTGATTTTTTTCTTGTAAAAGTGGTGAAACAATGAATAACTTATGCATGCATACTGCATTATTACTGGAGAGATTTTACAAGACATTATAATAAAAGCATTTCTAAATTTTAAATATAATTTCGGCCAAATCGCAAAATAGAAGTCGTTGACATCTGGCGACTTTTTTATGGAGTCAGCTGGGCGATAAGTCACCAAATTTAGTAACTCGGATTTCTTATTCTGATTGCAATTCACTTCACTCACAATTACAACCCTTTATTTGACGCTTTTTGACGAAAATATTTTTTGACGCCAAATCTCAACAGCCCATATTCTGAGATTTTACCATAATTTTTATCAAGCCATTTTTATTTTAATTTTAATTTTATTTTTATTTTTTGATAAAAAGGCACTTTAACAATGGTCTTGATAGTCTAAAAATCGCCAAATTTATGAATGTTTCTGTATTATTAAATGACTAAAGAATAGAGAGTACTCTTCCGTTAACTTTTTACATCATATACTTTAGCTTTATTGTTTAATTATTAAAAGTATTCCTCTGATAAAAGATTATTTTGTGGGTAATGTAATTAAGTACCTTCATCGTCTGTAGTCTCAAAAATCGGGATAAGTTCATTACTTGTGCAAAATTTGGCGATAATTTTGCTAAATTTACTTAAAAATGAAAAGAATCATTCTATATCAAGGTTTAATTTTTTTGCCAGAATCACTGGAAATCAAATCAGACTTGTTACCGGCAGCAGGTGGTCCAGAATTCACCAATTTGTTCATGAATTCGTTTTTATCTTTGTTCTTTTTTTCGGCTAAAGTCTGAATCCAAGCTTGAAATTCTTCTTTGTTCATGCCAGCTACATCTTCTGCCGAGAATGTTTCTTCGACATCGGACTCGGCAACTCCTTTTTTTTCATCCAAAATTTTCGCGGTTTCCAGCCACAGTTTTGCGCCTTGGAGAGACATTTTGCCCTCGCCGACACTATTTCCTATTTTGGAATACAGGGTAAACAGTCTGAGAAAATCTTTCTCTTCTACGACTTCAGTTTTCTCATCCACATCTTTTGGTGTCTCGGTTTTAGTAGCAGCAGCCATTATCAATGAATGAAACTGTGCTTTTAAGATGATTTGAATTTTGAAGTAAAGTTTAGTAATCAATAGCCATGCATAATTTAGCCATGAAAAATTTAATTTAATTGAGGATCACGTGTTTAAAATCTTTAAAAATATAACTGATACATTTTGCAGTTATTTACTATGGGAAATAATGTAATGTTCTTTCTATTTATCAATGATATACATTTTTTGATAATAAATTGTAATATTATTAGCATGTGCTAAAATTTTAAATCTGCTATCATCAATACTCTATTACTATATTACTATTACTCTATTACATCAATACTCTCTGCTCTTTAAATCTCTACTACGATACTCTATTACTATATTACTATTTACTCTGCTCTTTAAATCTCTACTACAATACTCTGCTCTTTAAATCTCTACTACAATACTCTATTACTATATTACGATTACTCTATTACATCAATACTCTCTGCTCTTTAAATCTCTACTACAATACTCTGCTCTTTAAATCTCTACTACAATACTCTATTACTATATTACTATTACTCTATTACATCAATACTCTCTGCTCTTTAAATCTCTACTACAATACTCTATTACTATATTACTATTACTCTATTACATCAATACTCTTTGCTCTTTAAATCTCTACTACAATACTCTATTATATAGCTAAAACGAGTAGATAATTCAAATATTTTTGAAAACCTCAATTCAAGTGATTCATGTTATTTATTAAAATATTTAATTACATGACAAAATTAAATTTATTTTCCACTAAATACTATATCCCACGATAATCTTTCACTCTTCCTCTACATGTTGTTAAACTTCGATTTTCCTACTTAAGTATAGTTTTAAGTTATTAACATTTCAAACTGTTCGTGAAAACATAATCCTGAACAGATCACCCATTGATTTTATAAGTATTTTTACTTCAAAACTAATATTAATTTTAATTTATCAATTAAAAGTATCACTGTTTGCTATGTCTTAATAATGATCACACAGATTTTTTCAGCTGTTAAACATTTTTATCAAATGTATCATTTTTTAACTAACAATGCTATCCTACATATGTACTGCTAAAAGAATGCCCTAGAAAAATGTGTAAAGTTAAGGTAGGTATATTATATCCTCTTAGGTACATTTATTTTTTGTTTGTTTATTTATCTATTTTGTCCAGGCAGGATCGTGGTGTCATCAAGCAAGTCACTATACACTGAAGTGACAAAAGTCATGGGATACCTCTTAATATCGTGTCGGCCCTCCTTTCGCCCGGCGAAGTGCAGCAACTCGACGTGGCATGGACTCAACAAGTCGTTGGAAGTCTTCTGCAGGAATATTGAGCCATGCTGTCTCGATAGACGTCCATAATTGTGAAAGCCGTTGATGGTGCAGGATTTTGGGCACGAACAGACCTCTCGATGATGTCCCATAAATTCTCGATGGGATTCATGTCGGGCGATCTAGGTGGCCAGATCATTCGTTGGAATTGTCCAGAATGTTCTTCAAACCAATCGCGAACAGTTATGGCCCGGTGACATAGTGCATTGTCATCCATAAAAATCCCATCGTTGTTTGGGTACATGAAGTCCATTAATGGCTGCAAGTGATCTCCAAGTAGCTGAACATAAGCATTTCCAGTCAATGTTCGGTCCAGTCGCACCAGAGGACCAAGTCCATGCCATGAAAAAACAGCCCACACCATTACGGAGCCACCACCAGCTTGAACAGTGCCTTGCTGACAGTTTGGGTCCATGGCTTCGTGGGGTCTGCGCCAAACTCGAACCCTACCATCAGCTCTTACCAACTGAAATCGTGACTCATCGGACCAGGCCACGGTTTTCCATTCATCTAGGAACCTACCGATATGCTCACGTGCCCACAAGAGTCGCTGCAAGCGATGTCGTTCTGTCAGTAAAGGCACTCGAGTCGGTCTTCTGCTGGAATAGCCCAAGAAAGCCAAATTTCTCCGCACAGTTCTAACAGACAAGTCCCTTGTACGTCCCACATTGATTTCTGCGGTTATTTGACGCAGTGTTGCTTGTCTGTTAGAATTTACGACTCTTTGCAGACGTCGCCGGTTTCGGTCGTTAAGTGCAGGCGGTCGACCACTGCGCTGTCCATGGTGGGATGTTATGCCTGAAATTTCATACTCTCGGCACACTCTTGACACAGTGGATCTGGGAATGTTGAATTCCCTAACGATTTCCGAAATGGCATGACCCATGCGTCTAGCTCCAACTAACATTCCGCGTTCAAAGTCTGTTAATTCCCGTCGTGCGGTCATCATCACGTCAAAACCTCTTCACATGAATAATTTGAACAGAAATGAAAGCTCTGCGAAAGCACTGCGCATTTATACCTGTTCTACGCGATGCTACTGCCATCTGAAAATTTGCATATTGCTATCCCATGACTTTTGTCACTTCAGTGTAATGTCATTCAGATAGACAGCATGGTAAAGAAAGAAAGTTTAAATCTACATGATTAGGCAATAATAATTACTAAAATATTTTATGCTAAAACATCAAAATTTTAAAATCTACGAAAATTAATATTGGCAACACTACTTGGTATATGTTGTAATTTTATGCTCAATTTTTGAGAAAAAGTTAGAAGTCAATTTCAAAAATCCTATTTTACCAGTTACTACCATTATAATATCGTTTTGTTAAAAGGAATAGAAATGGTATTGATTAAGAGTGAATCACATTAATGTAGACATTGACAAAGTCTACATGTAGTGACGAAATGTCCGTTTGGTTAAAATCTAAAATACTCTACCCCTGAGGAAGTCGCCAATCTTGCAACCCTGAATATTTCGTCAATTTTCCGCTAATGTCTTTAGAGTTGCAATACTGTAATTAGAGGAATTCGTAGCTTCATTTTCCGAACAATGACTATTTTATTGCTATTTAAATAATTAGTTGCAGAATTCTTATTTGTAGTAAATAAGAACAGAAATATAACGATAACAATAGTAAAAGGGTAAAGGCGATGACATTTGGCACACAAAAGTATTCTAGAAATAAAATTTTTAGTGATAAAAATTTGGCGATAAAGCATTAACTTTTGGCGCAAAAGCAAAAAAAACAATTTGTTTATTGAAAAAATTTGACACTATAGCGATAAATGTTGGCGATAAAGCGATAAATTTTGACTTCAAAGCCTTTTCAGGAATAAACTTTGACGTAATTGCTATTTGACTACTAATGTTGGCGTAATAGCACTGTTTAGCTATAAATTTTGGCGAAATAGCATTTTACAATGATACCGAACTTCGGCAGCCATTTTGTTTGTTTACTTGGTGATTTGGCAACCCAGTGAAGGATTTTGGCGTAATATCCTTTTACCGCTCAAACTACCTGGTTCATTCTTTACTTACCAACTTGGCAATGTGTTTGGCACTAAGGGTACAGGATTCTAGATTTTAACCAAATCTTTATTTATACATTATCATCTACTTGGCGAAGTTTTAACTGATAAATGAAGTTATAATTTTCAAGATACAACATTGGCATTTTCAAAAATAAATGAAATACAAAGTTCATTTTAATATATATTTAGAAACATATCTATAATAAAAAGTCTTGATAAAAAAAAGAAAGGCAAAATCGCAGGATAGGGGCCGCTGGGATTTGGCGTCACAAATTCATTGCGCCAAAGTGAGGCAAAAAAATGGGTTGCGATTGGAAATGAAGTGAATTTTAACAGTACACGAAATCCGAGTTATCACATATGGCGACTTATCGCTCAGTTGACACCAGAAGAAACAACTGATGCTCACAAAGGATGCCAAATCCCAACGACTCATATTTCGCGATTTGGACAAAAGACAAACAAAAGCCATTTTTACAATGTTTATTTATGCATACGATATTTTTCGTAGAAATGAGTATTTCAAATAACACCTTTTGAACAAGGTTCTGTTCATGTAGTAACCAGATTTGTGTCATCACTTTCTGATTCTATTCCTCTGTTTGGCGAGACTATGTGTGCAAGTTTATCCATCATTTCTTTCGGGTCTACTTTCTTTTCAAGAGCAAGATTTGCTAGGCACTGTTTCAAATCTGCGAAATCCACTGCATTCATGTCAGGCACTGTTTTTTCAAGGACATCTTGCAGATCGTGATCTGTAATTTCCTTACCAATAATTCCTGATTGTTTGAACCACTTCTTGATGACATTTCCAGAAAGATTCCCATCTTCCCCACCTGATGTTGAAGCTAAAAGCTGAAACGCATCTTTAAGATTCTTTTCTGAAGCCATTGCGAAAATACTAGGCCTATTTTATTTAATATTAGGTTTATTTTACCACTGTTTCTTTAGCTAATATCTTTTTAATTAAAACTGAAATCGCAGCTATTTAAAATTTCGTTTGATGCCAAACAACAAAACTTTCATTGTATTATTATGCTGGTATAAATAGATGATGATGATGATATCATATCCCTTTCAATTTGTCTTTACAATCACTATTATAAAATTTATGGTTTAACAACTTTTTTTCTTATTAAGTTGTTTGAATTAAATATATTTAAATTTTTACTAGTGTTTCTTTAGCTGATATTTCCTTAAATGAAATTAAAATCATGGTTGTTTAAGATTTTACTTAATGCCAAACATCAAACTTTTCATAACATTATTATACGTATAAATACATGACGATGAAGTCGTGTCTATTTTAATTGGCTTTTAAATATCCTCCACAACATATGACTTCATTTAGGCTTACATTTCATATCTGATTTGAGCCCTTCTAACATAGATCCAATCAGATTGTTCTAATATTTTACAAAATGCAACTGTTTTCTATCTCAAATAAATCTATCTATCCATGACTTTTTTCTTGTACTTGTTCCCATATATAAATTTTCCTTCAATCTTAATCCATTTGATCTTCTTAATTATCAATTCTTCTTCTTAAACTCCTTTGCATATCAAATTATTGTATACTAGCCTTTAAGCATTAAAGATAAAGCTGCATATTCTAGAACAATTAAAATCTAAATGACGCGTCATTCCATGCAAAATTAAATTGAATCTTTATCTATTAGTAACTTTAGCAATTTACTCCCTATTTTCTAATTAAAGACTTTATTTGGGGATTTTCATAGTATATAGATGATATGTTAAAAAGAAAAAGTCAAAATAGGTTGTTAAGGGTAAGTTCTACTTTTGAACAAGTAATACCTTTTCTGAATACGTTATATCCTTCTATATCGATTCGCTGAAGCTATGAATATATTCAATACAATAAACAATTTTGATTAAAAGAATCATATTTTTTATTAGTCAAAATATAGTAAATGCTAGTATTTGTATCCTAGACCAAATAAAAAAATAACAATCCTTAAAATTGATTTTCCCCGCTTAAAAAGATTGCCAATAACAAGAAAAAAATTGTAAAGAAAAAAATGCAACTGCTCTTTTAGGAAAAGGCTAGTATCCCGATCATAAGCTGCCCGTCTAGCAAATTATTCTTAAAATATATAACAATAATGTGACCACTTTCTTCATTAAATGGGCTTCTTTACCATCCTTACCCTTCTTACTTAAATAAGTTTCTTTGCCATTGCGAAAATATTAGATTTATTTTTATTGTTCTTTTAGACGATAAAAATTATCAACAGTAAAAGTATTGTTTGATTTCAAAGAGCTTAAATTCGTACTACTGCTTCTTTAGCCATTATCTTTTTGAGATAAAAAAAAATAGAAAAGTTCATTCAAAGACCTGGAGCCACCCAGTGCGTCCAATGCAAATATTTCCAACATTCAGCGCATAACTGCGACTCTAAATCAAGATGCTTTAAATTTGATGATTATCATTATCACAAGGACAGTTCCCTTATAGAAAAAAATTAAAAAACCTAGTGGATTAATTGCGGTAATGAAGAAGATAATTAATTACCTCCCGGGGGAATTGTTCTAAATTCCTCAAAGTTAATATACTTCTTAATCGTAATAATCAGAACAACAATAAGAATTCCTTCACCTTTAACTTTAGCAAGTAAACTACTTCTTAAGCCAACCTATCTAATAATATCTTTCCTAATCAAACCCTAACTATTCAAGTTTCTGAGCCTATTCTCCTAGGAGATCTGTGTTCTGATATTGTCCATAAAGCTCTTCTCATAATTAAAGAAATAATAAATGTCTTCTCGATAGAATCCATCAATTCCCTGTATGATAGTCCTCATAATGTTAAAAACAATCAGGATTAGCTTTTTCTGTTTTTCAGCAGATTTGTTGCTAAATCTACTAATAATTATTTTCGGTTATTTTTAACTATAAAAAAATGCGTTCGTTTATGGATTGTATGTATCTTCCTAATCTTCCTCTTACATTTTGCATTCATGACACTTCCAATTCAATGGACTTCAACCAAATGCAACTCATCTATATTTCAATTATAATGCTATATAAATCTATGTATAAATCTATAATTCATATTTATTTATCTATATTACTATATTAATAGTATAATATAATGAAAACGCATTATTTTATGAATCGTATGTATCTTTAATGTCTTATTTTTAGCATGCATGTCACTGCCAATTCAATGGGCTTCGACCAAATGCAACTCATCTATAATTCAATTATAATAAAAAATACAATATATACTAAATTATGTATAAATACTATGAAAAATACTATATATAAATACTATATCCAAATATAATAATAGTATAATTATAATAAAAACACGTTCTTTTATGGACCGTATTGTATCTTCTTAATCTTTGTCTTATATTTAGCATGCATGTCACTTCCAATTCAATGGGCTTCGACCAAATGCAACTCATTTATACTTCAAGATAGAAGCGTGGGGTTGCTCGCTTCCAAAAAGCTTTATTAACCGAAAATGATTAAAATGATGTTGATCAAATTATACATGATAAAATATTGACTCATGATAGAAACATTTTATCTTAAATTGCCATAGAAATAAACTGCTTTGCTAATTTTTATTAAAATGTTGAAAAAAATAATTAATTTCAATCTTTATTTATGATAATTTTGAGAAATATATAGTTTAACTATTTTCGTTTTGTAAGATGTATTATATATAATATTTAAATTAGAAATTTTAAAAAAATTTAATACTACTAATAGAGTTTCAACACATTTTGTTTTCGTAAATTATTTATTGTGTTTTCGAATTTCCATAAAAAAATAACTTATCTCAGAAAGCATTTCCAGCTAGAAATAGTCTCGTAATATATTTTGATATCCAGAAAAAATTATAGAATGAAAAATGAGTTTCCTTCAACTAATGGGTACCACTGGTTGGCAATCATGGATACTTACACAAAATCTAAATTAATATAGGAATGGCAATCTTACCATTCCTTATTCTTAAATATAGGAATGGTAATTTAATAGTTATGGCAATCTTAAATTTATAGAGGGTTGTTGTTGTTATCGTGTCCATGGATTTAAATATAATAATCAAAGTTAGATCAAGTCAAAAGTCTTCACGATAGCGGCCGCTAGAAATGGCGCTGCTTCACTATACAGGACTTCTAATAGGTTGGCCTCGATTGGCACCATACCCAATTGCAAAACATGGGGAATGAGTGCTGGGGACTCTAGAATGTGCTTAGGAGTTAGGAAAGCGTTGGGGCAATTTCTGCAGGGGATGTATTCCCTAGTCTTGTCTGGGAGAATGTCCATCGCTCTGCAATGATTAGCTCTGAGTCTGCTAATAACTGATGTCCACTTCCTAGGGCAGTTGAAGTCCGTGATTCGTGGCTTCTTAAAGTTATTAGGAATTATTCGGCTTTTGGCAACTGCGTTAGCATCTGCAAGTGTGATGGTAGTCCTGGGTTGATCATTGTCCCTGGCTTCTTTGGCTAAAGAGTCAGTGCATTCGTTGCCCTCAATGTTATATAGGGTTGAAATATACATAGTACCCCATTTGAAGTAGTTTTGGTGTACTTTTGCATCTGGCATCCTGTTAACCGAAATGTAGAAAAAAAAATAGAAGAAAAAAAAAAGATAAACATTCAAACCTATAAAATGCAGCGCAATAAGCTAGTCAATACTATTCCTTTGAAAAGTCACTACTAAGCATATTATTATTTTTTTTTTTTTAAATAGATGGTAAAAATCATATGGCAAATGTAACGTACTTTTATATTGTTTCTAAAGGGGAAAATCATTAAGCATTTGCATTTCACAATTAGTGTAGTATGAAAACTTTTTGTTATTCAGTTTTCATGGTTTTAAATTAAAGTATTTAACAATATTAATTTAGTTGCAAATATTAATTTAGTTGCATTAACAATTTTTTCACATTATTTAAGGTAAAATCAATAAATTTTTATCATTTTTTTCCTTGTATCAGTGCATGCTTTGTGTAGGAATAAATTATATTTTTATAAAAAAAAATCTTAAATGGTGACGAATTGTTTAAAAATAAATGTCATAAATAATGACTAATTCGAATTAAATATCAAATGAATAAATTAGACTATTCGATAGTATATCATGTTTAGTCCAGAAACAAATCTATTGTGAATATAATATGTAAATATTCAAAATTAGTCATCTTCTTCCTAAAAACTTGTGTTCGATTTTTTTTTTAATTTTGCAGTAAAAAGACTATTGTAACTATGAAATAAATTTTAATTTCTATTTATTATTGGAAAATTTTCACAATATTTAAAAAGCTTAGTTGAATTCCTATTCCCATAATGCTATACATATCAAAACAAGTAGACACAAAAATTTTTAAAATTCGTTTGAAATATAAGTTTAAAATTTAAAAACTTTTTTTTATTTTCTCTAACATTTCTCTGGTAAAAAAGTATTTTTAAAATACATAATTTTAAAAATGTGCATTATCTACAATATCATTATCACAAATGTGCATTATCTACATAACTGAACCTTAACTTAACACTGAACTTTTCGTATTTGATGCCTTTGTTAAAGAAAACAGTAAGCTCATTAAGTAGTCTCTGTTATAAGATGTATTATAACAGAGGATATTATAAGATTTACAAGCTTTAGTAAAAAAATATTTTAAACTTTAAAATTTTAAAGATTTACTTTAGCTACAAAATTAATTACATTAATTTACTTTAGCTTAAAATTAATATTTTTTTACATTTACTACAAGATTTACATTTTCAGATAAGTGAACAGCTGACATTTAAAAAAAAATCAGACACTGAATCTTTCGTATTCAATGCCTTTGTCAAAGAAAAAAGTAAACTCATTGTTTCTATTATAAGATTTATTATTCTGTTATAAGATTTATTAAGATATAAGCTTTATTAAAAAAGTGTTTTAAACTTAAAAATGTTAAAAGATTTACATTAGTTACAATATTTACAAAATTTACAAGACTACAAGATTTACATTGTCTGATAAGTGAGAACTTGGCATTCTAAAAAAGAAATCAAACACAACTTTTCGTATTCGATGCCTTTGTCAAAGCAAAAAAGTAAACTCATTAGGTAGTCTCTGTTATAAGATTTATTATTCTTTTGCGATTAATAAAACAAGTACACGCAATTAATTTCGCTGCTACAAGATATTCGTGGCGTAATGAATTATTAATTTTGTTGGGAGTAATATTACGCGCAATTTTTCTTCTTATTCCAAGACTTTCGTCCCGAGAGAACAATAGCTGAAAGCTATGTGTGTTCAAATGCAAATGAAAATTAGCTAATTATACGAGCATTTAATATATAGATTACGTCAAGACATATTAAGTGTATTTTAATTTTATGTAAATATGTTTGCTTTAAATAGACTGTGATTTATTTGTTAAAATGAAGTTAAGATTTTTTTTGTATGATAAATTATATCGTCACTCCAATTCATCTAATCCCATTTATGGTCCTTATGTTCCATTTTTGCTTGCCATGAGTTTGACTATGCTGGTGGTGCACTACAATTATTACTTGCTGAAGATTGTGAAAAAGATTTTCCCATAAGTAAGTCAAATTACTTTTTGAACTACTACTAAAATATAGTCAAACTCCGCTGGTGGAGCACTACAATTATTACTTGCTGAAGATTGTGAAAAACATTCTCCCATAAGAAAGTCAAACTACTTTTTGAACTAATACTATAAGATAATTTTTATTACTATAAGATACTTTTATAACTATAAGATACAACGACTTTTTGAACTACTACTCAAACACCGCTGGTGGTGCACTACAGTTATTACTTGCTGAAGATTGTGAAATAGATTCTCCCATAAGTAAGTCAAATTACTTCTTGAGCTACTACTATGAGATAGCCGAACTCCGCTGGTGGAGCACTGCAATTATTATTTGTTGTAGCTTGTGAAAGAGATTCTCGCATAAGAAAGTTAAATTACTTTTTGGAGTTTTTCTTTTTTCATTGAGAAGTATATATCTTTCCGTGCATTGCCGGAAGTTTTCTAACTTTATATCTTTTTAGGCAGCGAACGTTATGAATCCAAAGTGCTACCCACTGTTTAAAAAATGTAAAAAATAACTCAGAAAGTTCAGAGTTCATGTGAGATTTCGAGTGCATTTTTATAGAATTTTTTTTTATTTAACCTAATATTTAAAATTATGGATTTTTAAATTCCTTTCTTCTCTATTGACATAATCAGGCAGTAAAAAAAAAATTTTCAAAACATATGTTGAACTAAACAAAAATTGTCAGTAAACAAAAAAAATTTCAAAATATTTACCAAGTAATTAGTTCATTTTATACATTTTTGCAACATAAAACTTAAACATTGCAATTTTTCCAAGAAGATTAGTTAGGATTATATAATACGACAACTCGATATACATTAGATGAAATGTTTTTAGTGCTTTCGTTTCATTTATTTTGCTAGATTTATTGAGAGTATTACATCTTTAAGAACATCCTAATCGGATTACATGTAAATTGTCACTGCTTTTTAGATGGCGAAATCAGGCTAAACAGTTAACAAGAATTCATACAACTATGTAGCTATAATATGCTACTATTTTGAAATATTGTATTTGTGGAAAAAAGACTTGAATTTCGTATTTCTTCTGAAGTAGTATCTGAGAATTCTTTTTTAATTTTTATATTACTTGTAAATAATTTTGACGACGTCGACGACGATTTGTCAGGTTGACGGAGAGCCTTGATTGCATAGTAACCTCTATTTCCTGCTTTGTGAATGATATATATATATATATATATATATATGTGTGTGTTTATTAATATATAATAGTTAATTTTTTTAATTAATAAAAGAAAATTATGTATATATATAATTTTTTTTATTATTATTATTATTATTATTATTATTATAAATTTTAAATAAGGAATAAATGTTTAAAAGAAAAAAAAAAATAAAAGGTACAATTATGAACTTTGTATCTCCCTTTTAATGAATTGCTGTAAGTTGTCATTCTTGAATCTTCTATAAAGATGTAATATATCTGATACAAGGTAAAGTATTCCATGTTCATCCAAATTATGTTTACATCGAAAAATTTACAAAAATTAAGCTTAAGTTATCTAATTTTTTGTAAGAAATATTTACGTTATAACTGCATTTGTTGACCACACCTTTTTATTAATTTATTTATACATAATAACAAATTTTTAAACATTTAAACATCAACATTCAAATTGGTGTGAAATATCTCCCATTAATAATAAAAAGATTGGCAGAAATTAAGACTAAAGAATAAAAAAATAGATATAACAGCTAAACAGCTAAAACAACAAAAATTAATCAACAATATTTTACTTTATACACCAACATGAATATAAAGTTTATATAAAATATCACATGCCAGACACGATTCTGAAAATTCGAATTAACCTCCCTTTTTTTCAATAAGTTATGCATAATTGTTCATATTTTTATAATGTGAAATCGTTCATATTTTATGAAATGAAATTAACTGTTTTTATTGTCGAACAAAATTTATTATAGTGTAATCATATGTCAGTTTTTGAAATCGCGAAGTCGACATTTTAAATTCAGTTTATATGACAGTTGAACAGTTTTCGAGCATCTAGGCATTAATTTTATTAAAAAAAACAAGTGTTCGAAATGTATGAAATTTCTGTATTACTTCTCTAAATATAACTAAATTTTTTTAATCATTCATTATTCAGCTGAATTAATAATTTTTATTTTATTTCTTTGGCTTGCTAACTTTATCTATTTTAGTGAGTTCTCTAACCTAATGATATAATTTGGAATTTTATAAAAAGAACAAAAACATTAGATTGATCTTTATTCTGTGCTGCATACGATAAAGTGCAGAAAGTTATGCACTTTGAGGTTTCGCTTGTTTATTTGGCGATATTTTTTTTTCTTGAGAATGTTGGCAAATCTCTTCCTAAACAAACAAAATGACCGTAACTGTATTTTTTTCACTGTATTTTGGTGATTACCTTTGGCGCGAAAAAGAGAGTGAAATCGGAACCCTAAAGAGCAAAATCCTCAAATTGCAATATCGCATAACCTTGCTCCAAATCATTTTTTTTTTTCTAAAAGTTTCTTGAAAAAAAATTCTTCTAAAAAAAACTTGGTGAAATCGCAAAATTTGGGCCGTTGGAATTTGGCATCAAACAATCTTTTCGCCAAAGTGCTCCAAATAACGAGTTGCGATTATAAGTGTAGTGAATGGCAAAGTTCAAGGAACCCGACAAACAGTTCAAGAGTTCATACAGTTCAAGTTCAAACAGTTCAATGAACCCGAGTTATTCATTTGGCGACTTATTGGCCAGTTGGCACCATAAAAATGTCGCCAAATCCCAACTATCCCTATTTTGCAATTTGGCCATTAATTTAATATTATGATAATCCTATTATTCACAATTCTCATGAGTTTGCACGGAATAAAAAATGTCGCAAACAATGTACCATGATTTAAAAATTCAGCAAAAATTAACTTGAGAAATCTTTAAAATCTGTTATATCTAATTATTAGCGGAGTCTACGATGTTAGATGCCATGTTTTTTTTTTTGGCGATTTTGGCCATTTTTACGGCTTTTACCGAAATTCATGAGAAATTAAAGTAACTAGCGAAGTCTCCTTTGAAAATATTCATTGCCTCTTGGCGATGGCTAATTATTCCGGAAAGTGATGGGCATAAAACATCGGAGAATATACGTTACTTAATACTTTTATGGTATTTTTTTCATCAAAAATATGAATCCATAATTCTTATTCTGTATAACTTATATTTTCTTGGTATTTAATTGGGTTTATCCCATGGTAATAATGCAATTTAATAGATTAGCTGGTGCTATTTTTGAAACCACGGAATTAGACATTAGTAGTTAGTTTAAATTTCAGAGATATGCGGAATTCGGAAGTAATGAATTTGGAACCATATTCCGAAAAAAATATTAGGCGAAATAGCAAAATATGGGCCGTTGGGATTTAGTGATTTTTTGTGGTTACAAGTGAGTGATATGTCGCCAAATGTAGTTATCCTAATTTCTTGCATTATTTGCAATTATCTTCACTTATAGTTTCAACCAGTTATTTGGCGAACTTTGGCGAAAAGAATTTTTGACGCCAAATCTGTTCTGCCCCTGTTCTGCGATTTTACCAAATATATATGGTTAAATTTCAAACCAATCTATTTTCTAAGAATGCAGATTAAGCCTATCGCATTTTAGTCTTATTCTTTGCTATTCATCAACTTTTCAATGTTGATGATAAAAACATTAAAAAAAAAACACCTAAATAAATTTTACGTTGAACTTTTGGTAACAAAATAGGTACATCTTTATACTTCATTTTAGCTAAATAATCTATAAATAAAACAATAATATATTCTTTTTAAAAATACGTCTTTATTTCTATATAAACTGTTAATATGTGGTGCAAATACCCAATGAGGAATTTAAGTGTTCATTTAGATTCTTCTTTTCCAAACTTAGCTTTAACATCTTCTACTCCTTGCTTTACACTTTTCATGGCACCTCCGGCGGAAAGTTTTGTTAAGATCTCCTTGACATCAATCTTCTTGTCTTGGGAAATGTTCTTCATGCACTCTTTCAGTTCAGAAAGATCAACCGTTTTTTTATCTTTTGAAGACTTTGAAAGGGCCGTATCTACATCAGAATCGGTGATTCCGGTGTCTTTGCCGGTTATGCCAGATTGCTTCAGCCATTTTTTGACTCCATCGAAATTGATCTTGCCATCCTTTGCTCCTTCATTTTGGGAAAAGATATCGAATGCTGATTTGAGATTGTCCTCCATTTCGAATTAAAAATGAGTTAGGTTGATTTATAAATATCTAAATTTTTTTTGTAAAAAAATAGTCCCGTTAAGTTGAAAATTTTGGCAAACGAAATTTTTTTATTTTAAATTGAGTTTGAATTTGAACGGATACTGTGCTGCTTTGAAAATTAAATCTTAAAATGATGTTCTTTAAATAATACCATCTAGAAATAAAAGCATGAGCTCACGCGACTGAGTAATATTCATATCACGTGTATCATTTTATGATCTATTTTAATTATGGTTAAATTTATATTTGATAATAAAATAATTAAATTATGTCTAATTAGGATCAATCTTAAAATATAATATAAAAAAATTGCACCTTTTATTCAAATGGATATTCAAATATCTCACTATTAATAAAAAAAAAATTTCAAAAATATTTCGACCGACCTTACTGAAACCTGTGTTGGACTCTAAACTTGAACGTTTAAAATGATGATTAAAGGTGAACTCCTGTATTAAAATGCTTTCCAAAGTTTTAAGTTAAGGATATTTAGTTCATCAAATCAAATTAATGAAAGATTTTTAAGTAGCATGCCTGAGGAATGGGAAGTTTTTATCACTACTCAATAGTATAAATTACAGCTGAATATATGTGAGGATCAGGATTTTGTATAAGTGTATTAAGTGATTATGTAGAGATATATTAAGTGATTGTTCAATTTGGAAACTTTAATATAGAGACGCCTTAAACCATCTGTTATGACAATTTTAAAACAAAAACAGGTCTTATTATATCTTCAAAGCTTTCCCTCAAAATAGTTTTGGAATAGGACACCATTTAAAATCATCCCTCATCTACGCCTTATAATATGATAATTCTCTAAAGAAAATAATCATACAGTTGATAGAATAGGCCAACGAAGCAAATAAGGGATGGAGCCATATAATATTAAATAAAGTTTAAGATATTTATAAATTAATCATTATTTTTACTTGTTTGTTCTCTTATAAATGGTCCCAGAACACTGCCCACAAAGGTATAGATAGCAAAACGTTAATATTGTTAAATATAATATAGAAGTAATTAATTACTATTATTTATGATTATAAATCTATAAGTAGATGTGCTGTGCCTATGCTTAATTAATTTTCATTTAAAAATAGAAATTTTTTATTCCATGAAGTCTTTAGCCAATAAAATCTTTTAAATAAAATCTTCCTTTTTGCTTCTCCTAGCATTTCTATCGTACACTTGAAGCCAAATTTTGAAATAGAATGTATTACGACTATAATCATAGCATAGAATAGGAAATTGCTCTTCTGATTTTATATAATTACTGATTTGAATATAATTTCTGTAATTGTTGTTTCTTACCCCACTTAGTAGACAACAACATCTAGGACAAGTCAGTGAACCCGTAGATTTAGACCGACGAGTCATGATAAAGGGTAAAATATGCAGCTCCTTTTTGACCTTGACCTTTCGACACAAAGACATGGGCACCTTAAGGAAGAAGTCTGACTTTATCCCACCCGGTTATATCTCCGGGCATCCATTTTAGTCGCCTTCTATAACTTGCATGAACTACAGTAGGGTTATTCTAACCCGGACCCACACAGATTACTTATATATATATATATTTATTTTTTAATATTTTACGTTATAAATTCAAAATTATTGTTAAAGTTTGTCATTAAGAATTTTTAATTTGGCATCAATTTTATAAATATTAAAAACCAAAATAAGCATGTGAAAAATAGCTAGAAAATTGGAAATTGATAGTTACAAAACAAAATCTTGTATTAGCTGAAGAATAATTTAACAGTTTTCTTTTGTTAAGAAAATTTTTATTAAATAAAAGTCAGATAAAATGTTTTACTAGAAAAGAACAGCAGATGAATTTATATTTCTAAAATCGGTTAAAATTTATTTTCAAAACAAATCATCATATAGCCTTTTACTCTACTTTAATAGTCTATTTCAAAATTTAATTTCGATAAAAATGGATACAATGAAAAGTGGGGTTCAGGCAATTTTTGATCTCATCGTAAAAACTACAGGAGCAAAAGATGGCAAATTACCCATTAACACCATCATAAGTTGGTTAAAACACGCGGGTATTGTTGGTAAAGATACTGGTATATCTGAATCTGATGTCCGTAAAACGCATTCAAAAGCAGCAACGGATAAGAAAAATATGGACCTAAATGATTTGCAGCAAACTATCACAAATATCGCCAAGCAGAAGGACTTGGATCCGAAAACACTCTTGGACAAACTTTCTGATTCAGGTCCACCACAAATGGAAAAGGACCAGAGCATGGCAGAGAAGTTTATCTCGAAGTTTAAGAAATAATTCATTTTTTTAATGGACCAAATTAAAAATACTGATATTAATTCGTTAAATTTTAGACTCACATTTACTGCATACTGATGTGTAATAATGAGTTTACAAATTCTGCATTATTCTCTAATATTAGAACAGATTTAGTTAGTTCCTTTGGTGGTTTTTTTGGTTAGCCATAATTTTTCTTTTCTTTTTTTTTTCTTTTTCTTTTTTCTTTATTTCTGTTGAAACAGTTCAACAACTGCCGGCATGCTATATTATTTGGTGATTTATAATAGTGATTAAGCCAAAACACAAGTGTCATTTGGAGATTAGGGCACCTATTTCCTTATATATTTTCAATGCATTGTATACTCATTAAAACTAAAGTTCCAAATGAAATATTATGTCATTGTCATATTTTTATGGGGCAGTAATCTAACTCCCCAGAAAGAATATACACATAAAAAAGATTGTTGTTGTCATTGCGTCATTTCGAAAAAAGAAATATAACTCATTACATATCTAAATAAATAAATATTATATTGATATCTAAACATGAAGGTAATATCAGATTTATAAGAAATAGAGCTAAATAGCAAAATAGGGGCATTGGGATTTTGGCAACCTTTTTGTGGAGCCAACTGGGTGATAAATTTTTAAATGTAGTAACCCGGGTTTCTTACAGTGTTTATAATTCACTTCATTTACAATCGCTACTCTTTTACATAGCACACTTTGGGGAAAAGAATTTTTGATGCCAAATCCCAACGGCCCTGCCCTGCGATTTTATCAGAAATAGAGACATTTTGAAAAAAAAATCAATGTGAAAATCACTAAATATAATAAAAGTAGTTGGTAGCAGACACTTTAACCCGTACAGTTAGCGGCAAGTTTCTAGAAGAAATAATAAACCAAATCAAGAACCTTTCACATACTGCGAAATTTATCGCATGATTACTCGTATTACCCTCAGCAAGTATCAATATCAATAATTGATCGCTCGTATTAACAAGTTGAATAAAGTGCTTTATTAGAAATTTTATAACAGACTTACGTTTTGTTTGAAAAGTATCATAATTCGTGAATCGCAAACTTTTTTTAAGATTTAATGAATTTCATGGATTAAATTTTTAACAATGAAAAATAGCTTCTAATGATTAATATTAAATTATTATTGGTAAATAAATATAATATTCAAGAAAGACAAAGTCAAAATAGTAGACTGTTGTTTAGAAAAACAAATTAAAGTAATTTTAAATCTGAATTTTCTTTAAATAATAATAGCAATTACTTACATATTTTTCCCTTTATTAAAATCTGATTAGAATTAACTTTATTTTTTAATTAATGGGTAGTCATTTCATTCCAGATGTAATCACAAACTACCACCAATCAATTTAGTCAGTCATGATATTTAGATAAAAATTAAGTTTAGTGATATTTAGGTAAAAATTACGTTTAATCATGTTTAGATAAAAATTAATTTAGGTTATGTTTAGTAATTTTAGTAAAACGTTAAATAGTTGTTCAGATTACGTTTAGTAAAGTTTATTAAAACGTTAAATAGTTGTTTAGATTATGTTTAGTAAAGAGTTAAATAGTCATTTAGATTATGTTTAGTAAAGAGTTAAATAGTTATTTAGATTATGTTTAGTGAAATATTTGACTCATAGGAAGAATGATGATAGAAACACAGATTTTGAAAACCAAAATTTCATAGCCAACTCAGAAAAAAAATTCCATACATTTTGGCGATAAATAGACTTGGCGGTAAAATTTTGTTTGCCAAAATCAGTTACTCGTATACTACTTTTATTCTAAAGATTTAAATACTGGTACATTTTGTCAGGTATTTTATGAATAACGTCTAACAGTAAAAGTTGATAAATTTTAAAATCAATTTTTATATATTTTAAATAATAAAACACAAATCAAATAAATTTTCACAAAATGCTTTTATTTCAAATTACACAAGTTCTATTTCGACATAAATAATTGTTGGATAAAAAAATTTAAATTTTTATAACCAATAGTTTAGCTACGATCTGCTTCGATCAAGAGGTTGTTTTTTCACCAGATCTTCATTCGCTGGCTAGTTTATTCAATAGGTCTTTAGGCTCCAGTTTCTTTTCTTTTGCAATAGCGTTCAAGCATTCTTTGAATTCGGCAAAATCCATAGATTTCTTGTCTTTAGCGGTTTTGGTGCAGGTTGCTTCCACTTCGGAATCGGTAATTCCAGTATCTTTGCTAACTACGCCAGTTTCTTTGAGCCATTTTATGATGCTGGGAATAGGAAGCTTGCCTTCTGCTGCTCCAGCAGTTTTGCACTGAAGGTCAAATTTGGTTTGAAGTCCTTTATCCGAAGCCATCTCGAG
The DNA here is from genome assembly GCA_021605075.1 of Caerostris darwini. Lineage (NCBI taxonomy): Eukaryota > Metazoa > Arthropoda > Arachnida > Araneae > Araneidae > Caerostris > Caerostris darwini. Next base: position 27,524 of record BPLQ01004536.1, read on the forward strand.
AAATTTATAGATTTCTTAGTTCGTTACTTTTTAGATGAAAATTAAATAATATTTTGATTTTTAAAATTAGATATAAGTTTAACTGAAAATTTGAATTTTGATTAACACTCTTTGCTGCACTTCAAAAAATTTGGAATTCTTCTAACTTAAAAATTAAGTTAATGACATTTGACAGTATCAAATCTGATTATAATCATTTCACGTTGTTTGATACTCGTTGCACGAGAAATGCTAATTATAATTTTTATTTTTACTCTTAATTGTCACGAGGCTAAATTTCTAAATACTTTTAGACCCTTTGGCTTAATAAGAAAAATAGATTAAAAAAAAAGAATTATTTATTTAATAAAATTGTAAAATGAAAAATAACAAAAATTTCAAAAGTGTAGATGTTGATGAAATCAGTTGCATATAATCAAAAAAAAATAATAATAAAACAGAATGAGCAAAGGTCAAATTAGGAGAAAAACAGCTTTATCTTGCAAATGTGGGTTTTATCTGTTTTGACTGACTTAAACTACTCATCAAGCCTCCAAGCCATGCATTCTCAAATCTACAAGGTTATGAGTTTTAAGCACTTAGGGGCAAGGAACTCTAAATAATCCCAGGAACAGAAAATTTTGCGGAAAAGTGGCATTATGCAGAGGGTTGCTTCTGTATACGTTTGTGAAAATTACTTTTATGTTTTCACCTCCTATGATAATTGGTTACTAAACATTTTAAAACATCGAATTGTGAGCAATTAAGATCCTCATAATAAAAAATATTTTTATTAGTATTAATAATAAAGTTAATTTAATTACAAATTAATTACATGTTAATTACAAAGTTAAATCATTCTTGAAATAACTTTGAATGTCACATAGTTTAGGCAGTGTTATTCATTAATTTTTATTTAAAATTTTTTGGGACAGTTTTTTTGCTTGCATCCCTGGCAAAATTGAATCATTTTGAAACTACAATTACTCTCTAATTTTTGAAAAATATGAATAACAAATACTGAAAGAGATGGCAAGAAAAAAATTTCAAAAAGAGAAAAATAATTAGAAATTCATGAAAAATTAAAAGAATAAATAGGATTAAATTAATGTAAATTAATTTAAAAATACTTTTATATTTTTAAGAACCAATATAAATTTTATTTGATTTAGTAACTATATTGTTGACTCACAAATATTATTTAATAATTTTTCATATTATCATTTTAAGTCAAATTATACTCAAAATCAAGTTGACAATGTGATCTGATTTTTTATTATTATTATTTTCGTCCAAATCCTTAAAATTCGTTTTAATTAAGGAGCTTTTATGTTTTATATTGTAATTTGAATAGCTAAAAGAGATTCTGTTTAAATTAATATACATCTATGATAGGAATTATGAATAATGATAGGAAAATATAAATTATAGGAATTATCTGATTAAGATTTCTTGTATAATGAAGTAGATGATATTCTTGAATTTAAAAAAGCTTAATAAATATTGCACATTCTGAGTGATACAAAAATCTAAATAAAAATGTTTAAATCTTATTCTAATAAATGAAATTATTCAGCCACATTCACTAAGAACACATTTACGAAGTTCCTTAGATTCAATTTCTGAAATTATCTTTTTACTTAATTATATAATGCCATTCCCCAGTTTTATTTTTGAATTGTTAATGAGATAGTGAGATGAAGTTACTTTGTTAAATAGGAATTATTTTAAAAAGTAAAATATTATTTTTTAAAAAAAGTCCATGTTCAATCTGTATAAACGTTTTAAGATTTATTTACTAAGATACGATAGTATTGGATATTTTAATACTAATTTTTTAAAATTATCGGTTGAAATTTTAAAAATAATTGTTATTAATCTTAAACACCTATCCTAGCATAATAATTGATTGGGTTGTTACAAGATATTCGTAGACTTTCGAATTTACAGAGGACTTAAACTCTTGTCTTGATGGTGAGAAAATATGTCGAGCAGAAAAAAAACATGATGTTATTTAAGTCAAATAACGTTCATATAATTTACATGAGTAAACTAAGGCAAGTAAGTACAAAAAGTGCAAAACAAAAAATAATAGCATATTAAAGCAGGCGTTAAAATAAAAATACTAAACAATAGTTTAAAAGCTTAAAAACATTTGAAAGAAAAAAACAAAGAAAAATTGTTTACATAATAAAAAGCAATAATAATTACAGAAGTCAAAATTAAAAGAAAAATAACCAGATATTTGCGTTTAAAAAAATTTATTTCCTTAGTTTAAAATAAAGCAAATTAATTATTCATTAGAATTACGATCTCATTATTTGCCATCCCTTTATTAATTTCTATACCAAACAATAAAGTTTTTTTGGGGTGTTTCTTTTTCAATTCCTTCTATTAGCTCACACTCTCCCTATATATATCATGCTCAAATTTTCAATCGTTAATGAAATACTTTTTATTACAGATACATTTTTTTGAACTTATGGTGGATGACACTGGATGTTAATACAGTTTTTTCAAATATTAATTCATTCATTAAATTTAATTAATTAATTTTAGTTTTTTTTTAGATTTAAATTGCTTATATCTGCCAATAGATGGCGCCAGATAAATTTAAAAAAACTGAATGAAAATTATTTGTAAAGGACTTTCTGCAATATAGTGAAAAAAAAAAAGGAATTGACTTAAAAAATTTTTTTTTATTACTTGTTTTCGAAAAACGTTTAAAATATTTTAAGGCATCTAAAGGGATTTTAAATTATTATTTCTTATTTTAATTTTTAAAAGCAAGGTTTAAAAAATACTTAATAAAAAACTCTTATTTAAAGCAGAAAAAAAAATTCTCTAATAAAAACAAATTGAAAACAAACAGCTCGCTTAAAATATGAGAATGCTTTCATTGTCAAATTTATTAGACTCTTATTTCACGTTACATTCTGTTTACATTTCGCAATCACTATACCCCTGCACTATGACAGCAAATAAATATTTCCTCTGCGTACTGCTGAGAAACGGAAAAAAGGAAATGGAAACAATATCAGTGAAAATAATTCATTCTTTTCCCAAAAAAAATAAATAAATAAAAGGAAACAAAAGCCATTTCAAAAAGCCAAACTATGAGAGCATTATTTTTCTCGAGATGTTGAAACCGAAGAAATGCGTTCAAGTTTTTGTGGATATTATTGTTCTTTTTTTGTGTGCTTTGCGTTTATTTTTCTTGTAAATAATTCTGGATATACATTCCAGAGCTGGAATTCCGGGATATCCTTTCTTTCTGTTCATACCCTCCCCATCCTCTCTATCATTTTCTCTCATTTCATGCAAACTGTAAAAAAATATCCCCTCTAAAATTGGTTGATTTGTATTGCTTTTTCTTCCCAGAAAAGTAGACCATTGTAAATGAAATTTTACAAAGAAATATCCGTTTATTCTTATAGTGTTTCAGATCGATTTAGCTCTCATATAAGCTAAGTATTTTATTTTGTTTGAAAAGGCATGATGTTTGACTATTGCAATAATCTCATAAACAATGTTTTGTTAAAAATATAAAGACACTAGCCAAACATGCAGCTTTATATTCATCCTATATCCCTTTAAAACCTGATTTTTTTTTTTTTTTTTTTTTTTTTTTAATGGACATTGATTCCGATGATAATAAAAAAATAATTAAAATAATCTATGTCCTTCTGAGGCAGGGGGAGGGGGTACCAGCAAGATTGTGAGTGTTAGACTTTTCCATGAAAACTTTCAAAAATCCCTCACCAGCAAGATAGTACGTTCTCGGGCTTAAAGGAGTATGCACCTCACTTTTCATGATATTGCTACATTCATCGTTTCTAACAGTAAATGTATTCTATTGCAAAATTCTACGAATGCATCTACAATATATTAAATGATAAAAAAAAATAACGAAGAATTTCAGCATTTTAAAAACTGACATCATTATCTAAAAGATTTAACACAATTCAATCCCATCTTATCAGCAAGGTTCAGTCGGCGTAATAATTCGAATTCTTTATTTTTTTTATTCCCAGAGATGAACCCAATCTATAATTCATCCGTATCGATAGTCAGGCTATCAGATGGGAGTTTACCGTATTTTCTTTTCAAATATGTCATGCAACTGTGGGTCTGTTATAGCTAAATGTCATCCGGAAGGCAATGCCCTACCCTAAAAATCCGTCTGATCATGTTAGACATCACTGAAACATGAGGCCCATAGATGTCCAATCAAAATAATTCATGATTCACTAAATCCTCCGATTTTATTGATTGCTACTTTTAAAAGGCAATTTAACTGTAGATATTCCATCTACCAACAAAATCAAAAATCTTCAAAGAGGAAAAAGACAAATCAATCAAAATCCATATATATATATATATTGAAATGAATTGCTTCGGAAAATTATAAAATATTTTGAATAAAAGTATAAAGGTAAAATGAGAATACGAAATACAGATAATTTCAAAATTACTTATTGCAAAGCGAATGGTGGATAGCAGACATTTTAACCCATTCAAGTAACATCGTGGTAAATCTTCTGTGAGAAATAATTATTCAAATCTAGTATCCTCCTGATATGGCGAAATAGGATAAATTTAGTATGTGAGTACTTATGTATTAATTCCATACCAGTAAAAAGTCCTCTGGTGCCCTCAAATGCCCATAAACGCCCTCGTGTTATCGTTTTAATGTATTCGTATTAAAATTTTCCACTCGTACAACTTTCGAGCGTTTTCTACCCGAAACAAAACTTGTATTACATTCACCAACGCCAGGCGACAGTGGCAATGGCATTCAAAATTTTTTCCCTTTCGAAAATTTTGTGCAATAAACATTTTCTACGATGACAAACATTTTCACTCAAAACAAAACTTGACTGACATTCGTCAATGGTATACAGCCAGTCGTTGATCTTCGGTTAATTCGTAATTAGTATTTTTTAATGTTTAAATACCGCCAAGTTCGTCAATCTTAAGTTTAAAAATGTAGTTTTCTCTTGGTTGAGTTTTTCTTTTTTTTTTTTTAGAAATTAATCAATTTGGAATCAATTAATAAATTTTCTCAAAATCTAGTATTTTCAATTTATCAACATAAAAAAAAATAAATAAATAAATAAAAACTTGGCTAAAGCCTAAATGAGCCAAATTTGACGTCTTTAGTTATTGCCAAATGATATCGCTTAAAGGACATTTCTAGGAAAATAGCAAGCCTTAAAAAAAGATTTTTTTTTTGTAATTGCTGTATATCTATCTGAAATTTTTACTTACAAATCTTATTAAAAAAAAATCCGAGTTTTCTTTTCCCGGTTTTGTTTATGTTCACGGTCTTTGCCAAAATTCCTCAGTAATTAGAGTAACGAGGGGAGTTGCCTGCGGCGATGATCTTCGCCTATGGCGATGGCTAATTTGGAGCAAAAGTGGGGGCATCAATCACCGGAGAATCCACATAAAAAAATATCACATTTCAAAAATATTTTTATAATTTTAAATTTTTTTCAAAAGAAAACAATTTTTAACAAAATAAATTTCCCGAAACATTCATTACGATTAGCTCTTTCCTTTCTTTTCTTGAGAGGCCATGAGTTTGTTTACTACCTCCTTCGCTTCGATTTGCAAGTCTTTAGCAGCCTTTTCAATAAATTCCTTGAACTGTTCAAAAGTCATACCAGATTCGTCCTTGCTTTCTTTTTTGAATAATTCACTAACGGATTTTTTCATTTTCTCGCCAAGATTGGCCTCTTCAAACCATCTTTTTGCATCTTCCAGTAAGAGTTTGCCTTTATTCCCAGCTTCTTCAGTGAATTTGTCAAAGGTAGCTTTAACGTCGAAGCTTTGCTCTTTGGCTGGACTGAATGCCATGTTAAATTGGATACTTTAAATTTTTAGCGAAATATACTGATTTATTTGAATTAAGTCTCGAAACTATAAATAAATTTAAAATATGTTTATGATTTATGTAGCCTTTTTTATTATTTCACAAATTTTCTGTTTTAAATAATCAGTTGGGAGATTTGTTTGGTTGCCAACTTTTAACAACCCAAAATCAAGTGAAATTTATTTGTTTTATTTATTTTTTTTTTTTCAAACTCCATCGAATTAATATTTTTCAAATAAAATTGATTTTAAAATTTTTTTTTGTGATAATGATGGAGACTTTATTTGGGTGTACATTATTTCAGACGATCAGTAACTTATTCAATCTTAAAACATTTTATCGTGGCACAACTTTTTATATTACTCGAAGAAGGGATCTTTTGGAATTATTATGTATATGATATAATTGAACAAACATTAATTGCACATTTGATAATAATAAAGATTGTGTTGTTATAAACGGTTATAAAAATGTACGTGATTTCTGCTAATTTCTTTTGTGATGTTTTTGGGACTAAAAGTAAAAATTCTTTTAGAAATTGGCATAAAAAGTTACCACACTTACTTTTTATATATAAATCTTAAAATTTGTTTGATTATCCTTGATGTAAATTAACAATTTTCAAACTGGAGCTTACAAATTTGGCATCTACACAGTCTATAGCCAACCTAAGATCGTAGGCTACTTTTAATTGTGGAGATTGCTCCCTGATTTCAGCTCCTTATTTCTATCCTTATTAAATAAATTTTTTAAAAATTATTAATATCAGATGGCGCAAGATTAGTTAATGTTAAAAAATGACACAAAAAATTTACGGTATTATATATTTCTTAACTAACACTATTATATTTGTAAAAATAAATTCTAAAAGGTTAAAGGTGAATAAAATTATTGAAATTAATACTTTATTTAATGTAAGGTATTTAAAATTATAAATCTTTAATTCTGCACAAATATTTTTTCTTTATAAAATTTACCAAAATTAAAATTTTCTGTTGATTCCATTATTATTAAAATATTGAAAAGGCTTGCTAACATTATGACCATCGAATTAAACATTCTCTTCAATATGATTCTAGAATTCAAACATTTCCCTTATTCTTGGAAAACAGTAGCAATTATAAAATTAAAACCTGGAAAAGACTCTACTAATTCAGCTCGACCAATTTAACTTCTTCAATCTCTAAGCAATCAATTTCCCAATCTATTATATTCAATAGAATTAATCTATTTGTGGAACTTAAGAATATCATTTGTAAAGAACAATTCGAATTCAGAAAAGGCCTATCAGCCACCTATAAATTTATCACTACTGGGTTTCAGAACGATGAGATGCAGTAGTGAAGTTTTTCTAGACATTCAAAAAGCATTCGGCCGAATATGGATTGAAGGAGTGATTTTTAAAATTTCCACCTCCGACCATCACACTCACCCATTCCAACCTTTCTATCAGATCTTTTTCAGTCGAAATTAACAGATATTATTCCTCTATTAAAAATATGAAAGGAGGAATACACCAAGGAAATAAAATATCAACACTGCTGTTCTTAATCTTCATTTTAGATATTCCTAAAGTTCAACACTCTTATATCACTTTATGCTCATGATACTACAATTCTATGTAAAAACAAAAACCCAAAATTACTTTTAAATAAACATCTTGGATTGCAATAAGCAAACAAACAAACTTTCTGTTTGGCATGATAAATAAAAAATTGCACTAAACATTAATAAAATAGAAGTTGTATTTTTCAGCAAGACTCATAAATATAAAAAACAGTCATTTTCCTTGATAACATCTTCTGTTTTGTAAAACTGAAACCAAATATTTGGGAATTTATCTTCAGCAAAATATCAATGAAAATTTTCTTTTTAATCGTGTAAAACAAAAGTACAAAATGAATATTAGAAGACTTTATCCCCTCATTGTTCCTATATGAAGAAATAATAAAATTCTCATTTTCCCCTCTATCCTTCGTCCACTTCTCACCTATGCATGCCCAGTATGGGCTATACTCTAAATTATAATATTAAAATCCTAGAAACACAACAAAATATTTCAGACAGATTTCTAGCGTTAATTAATGCATGAGGAATATAAATATTCAAAACTCTGTGTCCTTATTATTTCTTAAAGAATATTGGAACATAACTTTCACTAATTTGTTTTTAAGGCCTTTTGGTCATTTTTGTAAGAATATCTGGTCTTTTGCCTTTGTAATTTTGATTTGTTTATATGTTCTTTTAATTTCCATGGTAAGTGGTTAAAATTTGTATGAATTGAGTTCCTATAAAGAAATTGGTAATAACAACGACAACAGCTCTCATGAACTTCATTCCACCAGAATCTGGCCATCAAAAAAATCGAATCTTATGAATCACATACAAATATTTAAAAAAAACTAGTAAAATTATGCTTTAATTTTCCATTTACTTTCTCTTTTAATTGATTTTTGTCATCCAATTATGTACTAATATTTACTAATTCCTTTTTAATTTCTGGACGTTGACAATCTTTTTAATTTTGAAAGTTTGCCACTTACAAGATATGTACTGCTGACGAGCCTAGTGGGCTCAAATAACTTATCAACATTATTATGTAATTTAGTGGATAGACACTGCGGCGAGAAATTTGATAAGCACAAGCGAACCTCACATTGCATGAGAAATCTTTTGTTATTGGAGAGTTTTTGCATAACGGAAAACACACGCTTTCCCTTTTCCTATATCACCCGTATGGTGCCACAGCCCATACTCTCATCAGAAGTAATCGATTTACCACGAAGCTTTAAAAAAAGTGTTTTTGTCTAGCGTGTCAACTTTCATTTACGATAATTTAGAAACCGCTGCGATACTGGATCTAAAAGGGTGAAATCAATGGCATGCTTGCACACATTTTGTCTGACAGTCCATTTTTGGAAAAGTACCCACCACTGCATTTCTTATTTATATTTTCACACTGCCCTTTTAAAAACATCCATTTTTTGTTTTTCCATTCAAGGGTTTGATTACGATATTAAGTTCTTATGATAATTTTAATTATAAGGTTTATAAAATAGAAATAAAAATACGAACTATTTTCACCATGCATTGCCACTAAAGAGTACTTATATGTAGCAACTTAATAGTTGACGAAAATTATGGGATACTTTCCTCCACTATAAATTTTACTGATCAAAATTTTCATCAACAAGTTGACGATTTCTTACAATTGTAGATTATCCTATTCTACATATTTTGGTGATGATATTTTTGATATCAAAAACGCAGTATAGGGGCCTTTGGGATGTGGCCTCAAAAAATATTTTCATAAAAGAGCGACAAGTAACGGCTTGCGATCCTAAGTGAAGTGATGCTCGGATTAGGAAGCAAACAATACGTGATACTCGGGATATCACATTTGGCGATTTATCTTCCAGTTGGCGCCACAAATAGTCACTAAATACCAAAGGCCCCTATTCTGCGATTTGAACATAAGATAAACAAAAGTCATTTTTACAATATTAGTTTATTTATGTATACAAAATAATTTGTTGAAATAAGTATTGCTCTAAGATTTTGCTCAAATTTGGTATCAAAAATTTCATCACCAAAATATGTGGAATAGGAAAATCTCAAATTATAAATCCTTTATTATTAATTATTTATCCTCCCCTAATATTGCACCTATTCTCTTTTCCCCGATGAGTAATTACAAACTGCGCCAAATTAAAGTCCATGCATTAAGTAAAACAATATGAGAAATAAGACAGAATCTCAAAAGTTAAAAGGATGCATGCATTTAATTTCCCAATAATACTCCCAAGAAATGACCAAATATATTTAGAATCAATTTCTGAACTAGAATAATTATTTTAAAAGAATAAAATGTTTGTTAATTTTAAAGAAGTACTTAAATTCGCAAAAACAGTAGTGAGATTAGTTATTTCAAAGAGTTTTTGACAGCGAAATAGTTGAAATTTCATTCGCATCACTAATCTCAAAGAACTTAAATAAGCTTTACAGTTTTTCCGTATACATAATGAATTTAAAACGTTGTCTTCATCTAGCTAAGATGGAAGTGATTTTGCTACAGCAGCCAGCTTATCTGTTATTTTTGCGAAATTTAAGTTCTTTTCTTTGATGAGGGCTTTAACGCATTTGTTAAAGAGTTCAAAGTCCATATTTTCCCTGTCTTCAACATTAGAAGCAATCACTTTCTCTGCATCAAGAACTGTGACTGTGGTATTTTCTCCCATGATTTGAGCTTCTGCCAGCCATTGCTTGAAACCAGGCGAGGTTAGGACACCTTCTCTTCCTTTTATTCTAACATATTTTTCAAAATAAGGTCTGAAGTCTTCCGCAGATTGCCGACTGGAAGTTTTATTACCCATATTGAATATTTTCCTTTAATCCTTTCATTGGTTTACTATTTTTAAAGGATGATAAAACCAACTTCAAAGAAAGCAAAATCTGGAAATGACTACTGGTAAAAAAAAAATGTTGAACAGAAGTATATTAATGTTATTTTAATAAAAGCTGAATAGTCATGATAAAATAAAATTCATTACTGTTGCCATCTTTTTTTTGCGATTAATGTTTAAAGCACACGAGCTAAAGATTTATTTTGCAAATAATTTCCGATATTTTTAAATTCTTGTGAAGATTTTAAAACGATAATTATTATTATTTGGTGAATTCTTCAAAACTTGAAAGAAAAAGGCAATAAGTAGTGCTATAATTAAGATTTTATTAGAAATTCCAAAACTGCGCATTTTAATATGAGTAGACATAATAAACTTCTAATTTTCCCCTCTATGATTCGTCCTCTCCTCACCTGTGCTTGCCCGGTATGGGCCTATGTTGCTAATTATAATACTAAAATCTTGGAAGCTCAACAAAATATGGCCATTAGACAAATAACGAATGCCAACTGGTTCATGAGAAACGCTGATATTCAGAGAGCTATCTCCCTGCTACTTCTCAAATAGTACTAGAAAAAACTTTCAGAAATATTCTTCAATAATAATGACAACCACCAATATCTGGCCATTCAAGAGATCGAACAATATGAACCGCATTCTAATTTTAAAAGACCTAGGAATATTCTGCTCTAATCTACCTAAATTCAATTTTGAAGTGATGGACTTTTTCAATTCTCACGATTTCCTTTAATCTCTGGGCATTGCCACTGTTTTCATTCTTTTATGTTTGTCACCACCGGAGATGAGGTTCCGTCAGGGGCCAGTGAGCTCCAATAATCTTCAAAGTCATTATTAATATTATTAAAATATCTGCAGATTCAGCAATCGAGAAATGGCAACAAAATTATGTATTATTACTATACATAAATATCAGTTGTTTAAAGTTAAGACACGAAACATTTATCTCTGTCTTTTCGCTGACGATACTACTATTCTTGTTCAAAATAAAAATATCAATTATATTGCTTTTATGCTTCAAAAATATATTTATCTTCTTGAAAATTGGCTAACTAACTGGCATATCAAACTCAATGTTATTAAAACTGAAGCTGTACTCTATACTTGGAAACATCCTAATATTACTATTTTTAGCACTCCTTAACTTCGTCAAATGAAGAAAATACCTTGGAGTCATACTTGACGAGCATCTTACCTATCATTTTCATGACAATTATATCAAAAATAAATTCAATATGGCTGTTAAAAACTCTACCCTCTTATCTCTCGCAATAGTCATACCAACACGGATTCTAAAATTCTTATCTATATGATCTACATGCGTCCCATTATAACATATGCCAGTCCAATATGGGGATCCGCTTGCATGTCTAGAATCAAAGATATTAAAACTCTTGAAAATAAAGTATTACGCATGGCAGTTAATGCACCGTGGTTTGTCAGAAATGAAGATATTCACGCTGCTCTGAGAATTCTTTCAATTAAAAATTTCATTCACAAGCTCGCAACTAATTTTTATAATAATATTCCTAATAATCCTAACACTCTGCTCAAGCGTCTTCCTGATTATGACAAACGCCCGCATACTTCACTGAACATTTTAACTAAATAATATTTTTATTTTTTTTCACTCTATTTGTTATTTTATTTATCCTATATTTGTATCTAAATTCTAATTTTTTTTTTTTTTTTACTTTTATATATACTGAGCAGGCCATATTTCTCTTACAATATCATCCTCAATGTAATCATCCAGATAGAAGTGCATGGCAGCTAACACTGCCAATTTACTCGTTAAAGTCAAATTGTTGTTAAGACGCGATTAATGAATAAATTTGCAATATGCAGAAACTGAAATAAAACTTGAATTTGAATATAATAATCCTCTATTTTCTATTTCTAATTTCGTTATCAATTTCATTATTGTATGTATAATCTTTAAGTTGTTCTTAGATTCAATTTCTGTATGGGTTTTTTTTTTATATAAGTTTCATCTTTAACGCACACTGACACAATACTAATCCTTATCCCATAAAAAATATTAAAATCGATTAAAAGCAAATAGTATGCAAAAAAGATGTTACATTTTGAAACACAAATAACAAATACAGTTCAAGGTACTATATATCTTGATAGATCTCGAAAACACATGATATATATCATCCTATCAATCCTATATTTCTATATATACATGAGAGAGAGAGAAAAAAATATAGGCCGAATCGCAAAATAAGGGCCGTTGGGATTTGGGGATTTTTTTGTTGCGCCAATTGAGTTATAAGTCACCAAATGTAGTAACACGGTTTTCTTGTATTGATTGAAATTCACTTAATTTACAGCTGAAACCTTTACATGGCGGACATTGGAGTAAAGAAAGTTTGACTCCAAATCCCAAAGGCCCATGTTCTGCAATTTTACCGAAATACATATATTCCATACAACTAGAGTACAATTTAAGCCTTACGACACTAATTTAATAGTGTCACTGATATAAAATCTTAGTGATATAAATATGTGAGATACAAAAGTAAATCTATTCGAAAATGTGAGCCAAGAAAATATTTTAATTGCACATTATAATTATAGAGAACAATATAAAATTCTTGAAAAATTTAACTTCAAAAAAATCATTTGCAATACATTAATCAATACTTTATGTCTTTAAAACAATAGTTTTAGTTAATAACTAAAAAAAATAATGAAATAAATGAACTTATACTTCAAATTCCTCAGAAATATATTGATCAGTATATTGTAATTTTATCTATTGTACATTTTATATTTATTTTTGTAGTTCATAATCGAAATAAAAAATTCTGTTTGAATAAAGGAAGTGCAAAAAAATTTTCAGTTATCTTATTACTCTTCAAAGAATTAGAGAATAGTTAATTCAATTGTTTTAATGGGGAACAATTTCAATCCAAATGCAATTATAATCAATTGACGCGAATTTTTGAAAAATGCTAAATTCAGTAAAAGGATTAATTAGCTTGATTAAAACAAAAAAAAATAGCGTTTATGGAATTGGCGAAGAAGTAATTTTTAATTACCTTTCTATGAATGCAACGTAAATATTTTGTTAAAGAATTAAGAATTGAATGGGTTATTTGTAAATAATTAAATTTCTGAAATTTTAATTATTCAATATACGGAAAAAATACATAATCTTTTATTTGTATAATATGAATGCGTTTATTATTAGTTTGTTAAATACCTTTAAATAATTAATTAGTTTTTCATTCTATAACAGCATGTAGACTTTTATGTACTTGAGAACTTAAAATTAATCAAAATAATTTATTATAACATACATATATATCTTCCTTTTTGTAACTTATTTCTAGCTTTTATTACAACTGAAACATCTTTGTTTCTCAATTTTTATAGTTATAATAAAAGTGTTCAATGATAATGAAACTAATTATAATTTCGAATTTATTAGTTTAATTGTATTACAACACATCAATGCAATCAAATATTAGCATTAAAGACACTATTTTTGCCACTTTCTTAAAAAAGTTACCATAATTAAAGAATAAAAGATATTTGAAGACGCATTCGAAATAATAATAATTGCTGTAAATAAATTGACAAATATCAAATCAATATATCTATTTTAATAATTTTATATTATTAATATAGAACAGAATTATCTTTGAATTTTTTCTAATTTAAATTTAAATTAAAACATGATTATATAAACCTTATGATAATTATTTTGGCATAATATATAACGAAAGCCAAATGATACTCCCAAGACAAAAAACAGCAATAAAGAAGCAGATTAAAGAACAGATTTAATTGCAGAAATTAAAGTACATAAACAACAACAATTATCTTCTAATAGTGAAAATAGGAAATCTCTTCCAACCAAACACGAATAGACTGGGAGTTAATTTTTTCTAATTTAAAATGCAACATGATTATATAAACCTTACGATAGTTATTTTGGCATAATATATAACGGAAACCAAATGACATTCCCAAGACAAAAAACAACAATAAAGAACTAACTTACAGAAATTAAAATATATATCCAACGACAATTATGTTCTAAGAGTGAAAATAGGAAATCTCTTCAAACTAAACCCGAATAGACTGGGAGGGGGGAGGTCAGAATTCATCACCATTTTATTTTGTCTGATTCTCTGTCGAAATCAAAGCTCTTCAATCTATCACCTACAAATCTTTTAAATCTGTGCTGTCTATTTGTTTTGGTCGCTATCAGATATTGTTGTGTCTTCTTTTAGGTACATCTCCCAAACCTGTAATCGCAAAAGAAATTTCTCGATAAAAAGATATTAAGCTTTTAATGGAAAAATAAATTTGTAGATAGAAAATGAAATTGTTCTTTTAAATATATTAATGTTTACAATCTAAACTGTCATTTTTTTTTTCATTTCTAATAATTTTTAAGTTTGTGTGGGCTAGTGATTATGGGGGAAGGGGCAGACCTTTTTCTTTCTTTATTTGACAGAGGCTAATAAAATTAAAAGGTTGGATCTGAACTTGAAGATTTTATTAACATAATATATTTCAACAAAGCACTGTGATTAAAAGCGAATTAACATATATTTTATAGTACAATTAATAAGACATACTTTAATTTTATATTTCAATAATTTAATTCATTTTTATCACAAAGGAAATATCAGTAATACCTGTTTTATTTTATCTGAAAAAATTATTTAAAATTTCACTAAAATAACATATTTCAACAGAATACTTTGATTAGAAGCGAATTAGTATATATTTTACAGTACAATTAATAATACATTTACCTTAATTTTATATTTCAATAATTAAATGATTTTTATCACAAAGGAAATATCAATAATACACGTTGTATTCATTTTTTATTTACATAAAAGAAAATAAATAGACTAAAAAACAGTTTTTATTTTAAACTTTTTTTAATTTAAAATGCATCTTTGTAACTTTGTAACGAAAACTTTGTTTCTCTATTTGAAGGCAGTTGTCATTTTTCACATCACATGTAGATATAAAGCACATTTTGTCTAAAAACTGAAGTCTTTTTAGTGACAGAAAGTTTTTTTTCTGTGTCCTAAAAAACAACAGCAAATAAAACAGCATCGCATCTATATATCAATGTTATAATAACATATCTTATGAAGCGGCAAGATTTTTGTTGTAAACTTCGAACAGAAGAAACAAAAAAAAAGTAAGGATGAAACAAACTTTTTCCTTTTACACTACCGGAAGCTAAAACATAGGAACTTTTTTTACAAAAAAAAAAAGCAAAAAGAATTATAGCTGGAAGCCAAAATCACGTGGCACGCGACAGTCAATTATCGAGCAGACGTCTTCCACGATGACTTTTCACGCCTGAACGGTGATTGCATGGCGACCTTTGACACGGAGAACGGCGGAAGAAAATAGTGCACCGGAAAACGACTGAAAGAAGAAAAGAATGTCCGTTCCACTCTTTCTGCCCTGAAGGGTTGTCTTTCAAAATGTCTTCCGCTTTCAGTCGGGATTAATCTTGGAAAATAAATAAAACCCACTAGAGTGGAGATTACCGAACTAGGATCGAATTTTCAGAGCCAAGTTAATGGAAGAGTTGTCTATTTCGCTTAAGGCAAAGCTTTCTTCTCTAAGTTCTAATTAATTGATAGGGATCCAATTAATGCTATAGCGACGAAATTCTGTGTGCTTAACCAGAATTACAATTGATTTGGTAGCTTCGTTATTTGGGAATTAAAAGTGCATCAATTTATTAAACAGGCAATTAATTTTGATAATGAATTTAATTAATTTTTGGATCACATTTAATTAATAAATAAATGTATTATCTTACTAACAGCGAAGTACAAATAATATGTTTCATTTTTATTATATTGTCTAGTATTTCCATTAAAAATGGATATTATATTTTCCTTTCAAATTAAATGTTATTTGGAAAGCATTTCAAAAAGCTTTCAATTCAATATTACAATTCTGATATTTAAAAAAATTGCCAATCATAATTAGAAATATTTTCATTTAATAAGAACAGTCACTTTTAGAGCATATAATAAGGAAATAAATTTCTAAAGTTAAATAGTACTAAAGTTTGACTTTAAACTTACAAACACAATGTGTTTATAATGTTTAAGGACTGATTTTTGAACATCAATACTAGGAAACTTCTTCGTCAATAAATATGCCGGAAAAATTCAAATTTCGACTTTTGTGGTGTTCCAAACTCTTATTTAAAAATATTTCTTAGATAAAAGTATATCCAGCAATACTTTTTCCTGTCCATAAGATATTTTTTTTTTTAATTTGACAAAATTTGTGCAAAATTGTTGTAATACTAAATGTGCTATCTTGCACATAAAAAATTACTTCAATTTGTATAAGAAAAACAAACTTACTTTAAATACAGCATCCAAATTTTTATAAAAAAATCATTATAAAATAAATTACTCAAAAACAAATTCTAATACACACTTTCAATTTCAAAAAACAATTACCAACACAACAACACAAGAATAAAATTTCTAAGGGTTATGGTTATATAGTTATTATATTAGAAATTTTTTTGCATTCATAAAACAGCAAATTTTATAATTAACTACAACTAATATAATTATATATTGTAGCTAATTATAATTTGTACTAATTATTTTAGGAATTTTTTGCAAAAAATAAAACAACCAATTCTATTACTAAATGTAATTAATACTATTATATATTATAACTAGTTATTTAAAAAAATTTTGCAAGTATAAAACAGCCAATTTTATAATTAATATAATTATAACTAATTATTTTAGAAATGTTTTTGCAAGTATAAAATTTCTAAAATAATAACCCTATAATGCGATGTTTAAAATAATAAAGCTGCATAACTGTATATTCTAACTGAGTTAACATTCCCAGTATTATGTGTAACATATGTTGAAGCAGGGAGATTTATTTTTAAACCTCATGTGTTCAGTGTTAGAGAAGTTGTGTCATTTCTAACTTCACCAACGTCAAAGTACCTTGTCATCGTACCATCTCCTCTTTCAATCAAATCTCTCCATTCGAAGAGTTTTCCGGTGAGTGTTCAACACCTATTCTTGCTTGTTTATAATTAGTTATCATTCATATAAGTGACGTCTATGCATCAGTTTTCTATTTATTTTTAGTGATTATTGTTTTAAACAACAAACTGTAACGAATTCTCGTAAATTACTTTTTGATGCTGAAGTATATATATATATATTTTTTTTGAAAGAAAGTATAGATGTTTGTTTGCATTTAAATCATTTGCAGTTAACATGATTCAATTCTATTCGGAAATTGTCATTTACATAATGATTTTTAATTGAGGATAATAAAATTAAATTATATATTTTTAAAGAAAAATTTAAGATCATATTTTAAGATTAAAGTAGTATCAAATAATTTACGTTTATAATATATGGCGTGTAATTGTATTTGAAATTTTATCAAGTAATTTTTACAAAAACTAACAACGTTTTTTCTTAATTTAGTATGTGAAGAAATAACCCTAAGAAGTGATTAAATATCAGATTGAATTTCAATTTACATAAATTTAATAAAAAAAGTATCAATTAGAAATTCTAATTAAGAATTTGAAAAAAAGTCGTGAGAAAAACTTGCAATAAGTATTCAAAGCAAAACTTCATCTTCGTCATATTTCTATACGATACTATTCCAAAAAAAAAATTCTGAAACACAAAATGACTTAGAAAAATGAGGAATGTATTGAAAAGTATATTCAAATATATGTGACATTAAAGTAATATTAAATAATTATAAAAATAAAAAGAATCAAAATTTCTTTGAAAAATAATTAAATTACAAAAGCAAAATTGTATACATACATTTACATTTATTAAATAAATAAAGTTTCTTGAATAACTATAGGTTTACTTTTAACGAAAAATAATCACTACAATTTAATAAATTCATTTAATTTATCTTCTTTCTATATTATTTTCTGAATGATTACTACAGTTACTAATACCATGTACAGTTACTAATTTTATAAGTAGAAAAATAATTTTAGAATTCTTCCTTTGAAAAATCCTTATATTTAACCCATGAAGGATGAAATGCTTAAAAATAAATCAAGCTTCCTTTTTTTCCTCACCAGAATTTTATGGGCGTAAAACTGGAAAATAGAAGAAAATAGAGAGTTTTTGCATACCATATTTTGGACGTCCGTTAGCTTTTTCTCTCTAGCACGCATGCTCTTAGGAAATTGCGCATGCGTATCTGTAATAATGTTTCCTATAAGCATGCGCGCCAGGGAGGAAAAGCTAACGGACGTCCAAAATACGGTATGCAAAAACTCTCTAACATCTGCGAAAACGCTACGTCAGACCAAAACGATTATTTTTTGGATGCATTGCATTCTTTTTTCTTTTAGCAGCATTACATTTTACAGTTACAGTTACTAATTTTATAAGTAAAAAATAATTTTAGAATTTTTCTTATAAATTATCCTTATATTTAACCCATCAAGGATGAAACACTTAAGTGAACAAACTTCATTTTTGCACATAAAAATTTTATGGGCAAAAATTCGAAAATAGAAGAAAATATGTTTCGAAAATGTTACACAAGTCCAAAACGATTACTTTTCCTATACATGACTTTTTTTTTTTTTCTTTTAGCGACATTACATTTTACAGTTACAGTTACTAATTTTATAAACAGAAAAATAATTGTAAACGTCTTCTTATAAATTATCCTTATATTTAACCCATCAAATATGAAACATTTAGAAATGAATCAAGCTCCCATTGCACACAAGAATCTTACGGGAATAAAATTAGAAAACAGAAAAAAATATGTTGCGAAAATGATACATCAGTTCAGAACGATCCCTTTTCTGATACATGACATTTTTTAGCGACTTTACATTTTCTATATGCAATTATAGTTTGATAGAATAAAAGCATAGCATAATAAAATATTTTGATATGCGCTGAAATCTATGAGGATAATTCAAAAAAAAAGAAAAATTGGTCTAAAAGGAACAACTAATCATTATAAAAAAATTATCGTGTGAAACAAAATATGTATTTTTCTTCTTTTTGTAATCTGGGAAGTTTCTTTTATACAACTCAATGAAAGAGATTTGAAAAATTCAACTCAGAAAATAGATTCATCACATCCAACCCATCTCAGTTTCAGTCCAAATACCCATAAGAACACTATTTCAATTAGAATAATTCACAAACAAAGAAAAAATTTATATAAAACGACAACACACAAATATATACACACTATACAATACAATAAAAGATATTTGAAAAATTCAACACAGAAAATAGACGAAGAACAACATAGTTTATGTAATGTTGCATTTTCGCTACATCAGTCTTAAATAAATTAAACATTTGTCCAATCATAAATTTTTATTTATTTTTAATTTAATTAAAGTTAAATTTAATCATTTCCTTTCTCTTGGAAATACTGAGCAATACCGAAACAGATACATCACATCCAACCCAACTCAGTTTGAGTCCAAATACCCATTGGCAACACTATTTCGATGAGAATAATTCATGAGCAAAGAAAATATTGAAATAAAACGAACAACTAACTAATCGTTATAATATGTATAAAATTAGAGTAATGTTAGAATAACTAATCGTTGTATAAAGTTAGAAGAACTGATCGTTGTATAACGTTAGAACAACTAATCGTTATATATACCATATGAGACCAAATATGTATTTTTTTTCTTGTAATCGGAGTTTACTTTATACAACGCAATAAAAGAGAATTGAAAGATTCAACACAGAAAATCGGAGAACAACATAGTTTATGTAATGTTGCATTTTCGCTGCATCAGTCTTAATTAATCAGTTTCCAATCATAAATTTTTATTTATTTTTAATTAAATTAAAATTTAATTTAATCATTCGCCCACTCCTTCTGTAAATACTGAGTAATACCGAAACAGATACATCACATCCAATCCAACTCAGTTTGAGTCCAAATACTCGTTAGCAATACTATTTCGATTAGAATAATTCACGAGCAAAGAAAAAATTGATATAAAATGACAACACACAAGTATATACATAAATACACACACTAAACTACACAATAAAAGAGATTTTAAAAAATCAACACAAAAAATAGGAGATAAAATGTGTTTGTTGTTTCTTATCCCACTTGGCTGGCCAAGCCCACAAGCCCATATGGACTCATGATTGAAGGGGAAGGAAGCAGCTTCTGTTGTGATGGAGCACCCCGTAGGTAGAAGCCTGACTTTTGCTCCGTGACGCTCTTACAGTCATAGAAGACCGGGACCTACGGCTTAAAGTGGATTCCGAACCACTACAAACATCCATGGCACCGCCGGGATTCGAACCCGAAACCTGTGGCACCGAGCGCCAGAGCGCTAGACACTCGGTCATTCAGGTCCCAAATTTGCCAACGGCACGCAGTGTTCCCAGGTGGTCAGCCACCCAAGTACTGACCGCGCCCAATGATGCTTAACTTCGGTGATCTAACGAGAACTGGTATATTCAGCATGGTACGGCCGTTGGCTGGAGATAAAATGTAGTTTATGCAATGTTACATTCTCGCTACATCATTCTTAAATAAATTATGCAGTTTGCAATCATAAACTTTTATTTATTTTTAATTTAATTAAAATTTATTTTAATCACCCTCGTCCCTGGAAAGTGAGTAACACTGAAACAGATACGTCACATCTATTCTGTCCAAATCAGTGCGAGTCCAAATATCCATTATCAACACTATTTCGTTGAGAATAACTCATGAGCAAAAAAAAAAAAAAAATGATAAAAAACGAACAACTAATCGTTATTAGAAAATGGCCATGTGAGAATGGCAAATATGTATTTTTTCTTGTAATCAGAGAAGTTTATCTTATACAATGCAATAAAAGAGATTTGAAAAAATCCAACACAGAAAAAAAGAAGACAATCTAGTTAATGTAATGATGCATTTTCACTATATCAGTCTTAAATAAATTAAATAGTTTCCAGTCATAAATTTTTATTTGTTTTTAATTTAATTTAATCATTTCCCCCTCTCCTGGAAACTGAGTAACACTGAAACAGATACATCACATCCAACCTAACTCAGATTAAGTCCAAATACTCATTAGCAACATTATTTCTCAAAGAGAATAATTCACAAGCAAAGAAAAAATTGATGTAAAACGATAGAGCACAAATATATACACAAATATACACACTATACAACACAAAAAAGAGATTTGAAAAATTCAACACAGAAAATAGGAGATAAAAAAATATTTTATGTAATGTTGCATATCTGCTACATTATCAGTCTTAAATAAATTGAGCAGTTTCCGATCATAAATTTTTATTTACTTTTATTTTAATTAAAATTTAATCTAATCATTCCCCCTCTCCTGGTAACCGAGTAATACCGAAACAGATTCATCACATCCAACCCATCTCAGTTTGAGTCCAAATACACATTAGAAACACCATTTCAATTAGAATAATTCACAAGCAAAGAAAAAATTTATATAAAACGACAACACACAAATATATACACACCATACAATGCAATAAAAGAGATTTGAAATATTCAACACAGAAAATATAAGTTAAAAATATTTTATGTACTGTTGCATTGCCACTACATCAGTCTTAAATAAGTTAAACAGTTTCCAATCATAAATTTTTATTTATTTTTAATTTAATTAAAATTCAATTTAATCATTTCCCTCTCTCTTGGAAATAGTGAGCAATACCGAAACAGATACATCACATCCAGCCCAACTGAGTTTGAGTCCAAATACCCATTAGCAACACTCGGCGCCGGAGCACAGGTTATAAGACACTTAATTAATTTATCGATCCCCGTATCCCCCCGTGTACGCCAGTGTTCGATAGATTGTCCCGATCTCGTAGTTTCTCGCGAGACAACGCTTTCCCGACAGTAATTGCTGGCTAATTTACACTTGTTTGCGTTCCCCAGTGAAACCTCTCTCTCTGCAGGCTGCAGTTTAATAATGCGAACCAGACACTTGCCGTCAGTTGCGTTATGAGAACGGCAAAGTTTGGGCCTAAGTATTTGACTTTATGGGATACGGCTTGCGTTGTTTATTTAATATTCTTTATTATTGTTATTCTGTAATTGCGGGCACATTTGCTTCGATTAAAATTTGGCTGATTTCCAGACACCTGTATTAAGAGAGTATCATTTCACTGTACATAAGGAATCCTCTTATGGGAAATATAAAGCTCTCTGGGCATGGAGGAGGACTTTACATGTGCAGCACAGTATGGGAGAAATTGCTGAATATTTCCATCAAGCAGTTCGAGTCAATTCATGTTTTCGTAGTTTCTTCCATTATATCTATTTAAGCACAACTTTAGTCGACTTAAAATTCTTTTTTATATTATTAGCCCTATAACTGGGCTCCATGACGAAGATAAACAACGTCAAATAAACAAAAGTTTAAAAAATTTTATCCCAAGTATTTGACTTTATGGGATATGGTTTGCGGAATTTATTTAATATTCTTAATTATTGTTATTCTGTAATTGTGGGCCCATTTGCTTCTATTAAAATTTAGCTCATTTCCCGACACCTGTATTAAGAAAAGGTTTGTTGGCTAGTTTGTGCGCAGTATGGGACAAACTCCTGAATGTTTCCATCAAGCAGTCTCAGTCAATTCATATTTTCGTAATTTCTTCCACGATATCTATGTAAGTACAACTTTAGTCGGCTTTACGCTCTTTTTTATATTATTGGCCCTATAACTGGGCTCTATGACGAAGATAAACAACGTCAAATAAACAAAAATTAAAAAATTAATTTTTGTTCTATATTGATTAACTAGTCGACTAGGGTCTAGCCCTCTGGAGCTCTGTGGCACATGGTTTCGTTTTCGAATCCCGGCGATATCATGAATGTTCCACTTTAAGTCGTAGGTCCCGTTCTCATATAATTGTAGAGCGTCGTGGAGCGGGGTCAGACTTCTCACTTACATCATTCCCAAACTGTAAAGGAGCAACTCACTCTAGGCACAGTGACGTGGTGTAGTAGTAGTCAACTATACTAGATGTTTGAAATAATAAAATTGTTTTTTAAATACCCAATACCAACAGGCGCAATTAACACATAGAAGGGTTAAAGTTCGTTTTGTTTTGTTTGTCGTTCTACCATCTATTTCGTGCACACTTTAGGCTAATCAGACCGGGACCTACGGTTTAACCTGGATTCCGAACCACTAAAAAAAATGTGGAACAACTCCTGAAGCTTATGATACTAAAGACCAGAAAAGTAGCAAATTGGCCGTCAAACCGTAGTTAAAGTACGAATTTACTGATTATATATGTAGGTATATGTAGAAATCGCTGCTTTCAAAAACGTAACAATGACACAAAGTGTATCAGCTTGCTGATTTTCCAAATTTTCTCCACATACTACACTCAATTGTAGGTCTGTTATCCTAAAATCCCTCCAAAAGGATAATATCGTTCCTTCATCACCCTTCGAGTGTTTATGTTAAATATAAATTGAACATAGGCTCACTGACGTAAAAAAACCTTATTAATAATGAAATTAATATATTTCAATTAAAGAATCCAGATTTCTCCTTATGAAATTGAGTTTAGTTAGTTATTAATTATGGATTATATTAAAAAGGCTACTCCAGAAAAATTACGTTTCTATATTATAAAATCGGGGCCTGAATGGCCGAGTGGCTAGTGCTCTGGCGCTCGCTACCACAGGTTTCGGGTTCGAGTCCCGGCGGTGCCATGGATATTTGTAGGGGTTCGGAATCCACTTTAAACCGTAAGTCCCGGTCCTAACAGGACCGTAGAGCGTTGCGGGGGCATTGTTACTCCGCATCCGTGGCTTATCTTCAAGTTACACGCGCCCCCTGGGTAATGCAAAGTGAGTACGTCAGTGCAGCGCTTGCCTTAATGCATCTAAGACGTCCATGTCTGTATGCCAGCTGCATTGGAACAAAAAAAAATGTTATAAAATCGTAAAATTTAATTTTGGAAAGAAAAACATTTTCTATAAAATTTTGTGAGTTAAATATTTACAAGATCTGGGACTTTTACCATTATAGTAAGATACTTACAAAATTTACTATTTCTGAATAATAAATCAATATTCCAGGTCTCTTAATAAACATTAATAAACGAAATATGGTCTTTTTGGTATGGAATAATAAAAAAATATATTTATAGGGTCAATTTAAATTACTGATTCATTAATTTAATGTAAATTCAAAATGCCTTGTTTTTTACTTTCTTTTGTGTATAAGTCATACTGGATATCATATTTTCTAAATATGAGAGCACAATACTAGTTACAAAACAGTTTGCCACTTTTTTACCATACGATAATATAGTTATATGTTTTAATTAAAGAGGCCAAAGACTTTCAGATCCAAAGTTATTGAGGTCAAAGACTTTAACTTTGAGACTTGTAAAGATTTACTATACTACTCGCCCAATTGAGCAAGAAGACTGTCTCATGTTTAACAATCGTAATTAAGCTATCATAGTGTGGTATTATAAAATTTGGGATTCTTCAACTTCTGCATTGCATATTACTTAACTGCATTTTGAATTTAAATCAATTACAACAGTGCTGCACTTTCAATTATGATGTAAGGAAAAGTGTTGAAATGACTGCAAAATTATCGTAGTTAGCATTGCATATAAAATAATAAAATAATTGCATAAAAAATAGCTCTATGAACATTTTTGTATCACTTTACCTTCGAAATAACACAACTAACTTGTAATGCAAATTTAACAATTATCTCCGGATGGCCAGGTTATAGAGGGTTGTAACCATACCTTTTCTAACACACACAAAAAAAAACCCAGATTCACACTAAAAGACCCATTCTTTAATTCGACCGAAAATTTCTTCTTAGTTTTTCCCCAAGTACTATAACTAGAACTGTTTCATTGAATTCATTCCTTTGTCATTTTGAAAAGGAAGAACTAAAACTAAATTCTGGTGGCGGAAGAAAGCTTTTGTTAATTCGATTCGCTGACAAAAGAGCGAGATTAAAAGATTAAAGCAAGCTTACACTCCGAACTTCGACAACTCACAGTCGAGTTGCAAAAGCCTTTCAATTTGTTCTCTTTTCCTATTCATTAACATCGACATTGTTCTCTGTTGACAATGGTTGGTTGAATCGAAAATTTCTTGTCTGACAGGGGAATCACAACAGGAATTGATGCTCCATCGCCATCCTTGGCGATTTATCACACATTCGTAACAATTATTCAAGATTTTGACATCATCTCAAGTTAGTTAATTTATAGATTTCCGAGTTACTATGGAAAGCATTCATGGTGAAAATTCAGTTTACTTATTTACTTATTTTTGTTAATTTTAAAATAGTCTTTTGTTAAAAAATTTATACTAGATATAAAAAAAAATTTCCCTTAAATATCTTGAGTTTTATATTATAAAACTGCTTTTAAGAATAAAATTTTTTTAATATATAAATGCATTGAATTTTCATAAATGAATACAAATCAGAGATATGTCCTTTAGTTAAATTGGTTTTAAGCATATTTTCAAATATTATTTATATCTTAAGAATGAAAGATCAGCACGTTTCAACAATGAAAAAGAAAAGAAAGCGGAATCTGAATTTTATGTCACTAAACGTTTTTGTCTTTTATAAAATTTGACTAATTTTAGTATTTCGATGTTCAAAACAAAAGAAATTATCCATTATATTTTATATGTTATGATTAATTTTCACAATCAATTATTAATTACGCTCTTTAAATAATATTGAACAGAGCATTATTTTCCACTTCAACATTTTAAATACATTAATATACACGTTAAAAAAATTTATTGAAAATATAAAAATTTGAGATTTTTCAATTTCCATTTTGTGATTTTTCAATTTAAATTTTAAGGCTTTTTCAATTTCAATTTTGAGATTTTTCAATTTCAATTTTAAGCATTTTTCAATTTCAATCTTGAGATTTTTCAATATCAGTTTTAAGATTTTTCAATTTAAATTTTTAGATTTTTCAATTTTTTTAGATTGTTCAATTTCAATTTTGTGATTCTTTTTCAGTTTCAATTTCTTTTAACCTAGTAACATTTATTTACTGAAATATATTTCTCTTATACATTAAAAAAAAAAAAAGAACACAATTTTGAGATTTTTGAGTTTCCATTTTGAGATTTTTCAATTTCAATTTTGTGATTTTTCAATATCAATTTTGAGATTTTTCAATTTCAATTTTATGATTTTTCAGTTTCAAGATTTTCTAATTTTAATTTTGAGGATTATTCAATTTCAATTTTGAGATTTTTTCAATTTCAATGTTTTTAGCTTAGTAACATATATTTATTGAAAAAATTTAACATGTTTAATTTAGTATTAAAAATTCAATAAACATTTACAATCCTGACATACTATACATAAGAAAATCATTCAAATATTTCTTTAAACACTAACAATAGATTACTGCAACCCATTAAAAGAAAATATATTGCTCATATACATTAAAAATAAAAAAGCAAGTACCCAATCTATTTTTACAGCACAACTCACTCAAACAACAGTACTCCGCACACTAAAAAGCTATTATCCCTGCTTCATAAGCACGGCGCATGATTTTTCTCCACATCTAAATTTATTTCTTCGCTCGTATGTCAAACCGCGGTCCGTAGGAAATGTGGCTTTTTTCAGGCGAGATTCCAAAAAGAGTCCATTATTCGCATTATGTTTCTGCGTCATTACAGTACCGGAGCATTTATCAAGAGAGATGTTTTTTGTTATCAGTTTTCCATGGATTTCCCGGCAGTGGTATATAGAACGGGAAATGGAGCGAAATCTCGACTGGAATGCTATGCTCCGTTTGGTATTTAATACTCGTTACGAATCGAGTGTTCTTTTGTTTTGTTTTACTGAATATGGATATTTGTAACTGGTGTCATTAGTGGACAGAAGTAAATGTAATTATATAAATAAATGAGAAATGCAATTAGTTTTTTATGATGGAAATGCCACTTAGAAATAAAATAGGGTTACAAGCAATTTTTTTAATTAATTTGTATAATTATTATTTTATTTAGTTTTTAATGATATTGGATGTTTTCCAGAAATTTTTTTTTTCAAATGAGGAATTTAAAATTAGTTTTATTACTTCAAAATTATTTATTCATTTATTTATTTATTATATATTATTATTATTATTTCAATGGTCTCCTTGAAGTATTATGGAAATTAAAATTATTACTTTATTTGAAATTTATTTATTTTATTTTTAATAAATAAAACTAAAATATTAATTAAAAAATGAAAATTATTTATTTATTTATTTATTATTTCAAAACTCTGTCTGAAATATTGGAGAAATAAAATTATTTTATTTGAAATTTATTTATTTTACTTTTAATAAATAATACAAAAATATTAATTTTTAACGCTGAAAACACATTAATTTACACGTATTAAATTTAATATAACGTATTAAATACATTAATATACAAGTATTAAATATATTAATATAACGTATTAAATACATTAAAATACAAGTATTAAATATATTAATATAACGTATTAAATACATTAAAATACAAGTATTAAATACATTAATATACACGGTTAAAAAAAGCATTGAAAATATACAAATTTGAGATTTTAAATTTTAATATTTTTTCCATTTCAATTTTGAGTTTTTTCAATTTCAATTTTGAGATATTTAAATTTAAATTTTTTTAACCTAATAGCATTTATTTACTGAAAAAATTTAACGTGTTTAATTTGGTATTAAAAATTCAATAAACATTTACAATCCTGACATACTATACATAAGAAAATCATCCAAATATTTCTTTAAACACTAACAATAGATTACTGCAACCTATTAAAAGAAAATATATTCCTCATATACATTAAAAAATAATAAATAAAAAATAAAGCACCCAATCTATTTTTACAGCACAACTCACTCAAACAACAGTACTCCGCACACTAAAAAGCTATTATCCCAGCTTCATAAGCACAGCGCACGATTTTTCTCCACATCTAAATTTATTTCTTCGCTCGTATGTCAAACCGCGGTCCGTAGGAAATGTGGCTTTTTTCAGGCGAGATTCCAAAAAGAGTCCATTATTCGCATTATGTTTCTGCGTCATTACAGTACCGGAGCATTTATCAAGAGAGATGTTTTTTGTTATCAGTTTTCCATGGATTTCCCGGCAGTGGTATATAGAACGGGAAATGGAGCGAAATCTCGACTGGAATGCTATGCTCCGTTTGGTATTTAATACTCGTTACGAATCGAGTGTTCTTTTGTTTTGTTTTACTGAATATGGATATTTGTAACTGGTGTCATTAGTGGACAGAAGTAAATGTAATTATATAAATAAATGAGAAATGCAATTAGTTTTTTATGATGGAAATGCCACTTAGAAATAAAATAGGGTTACAAGCAATTTTTTTGATTATTATAATAATTATTTTATATAGTTTTTAATGATATTGGATGTTTTCCAAAAATAAGCGTTTTTCAAATGATTAATTTAAAATTAGTTTTATTATTTCAAAATTATTTATTTATTAATTATCATTATTATTATTATTATTTCAAAAGTATCTTTCAAGTATGATGGAAATTAAAAACATTACTTTATTTGAGATTTATTTATGAAAATAAGATAAATAAAACTAAAATATTAATTCAAAAATTAAAGTTATTTATTTATTTATTATTTCAAAAGTCACTTTGAAGTACTGTGGAAATAATAAACATTACTTCAACTGAAATTTATTTATTTTATTTTTAATAAATAAACTAAAATAATAATTTTGAATGCTGAAAATAGCTTTATTTTGAAAAGCTATTTTCAAAAGCTTTAGTTAACGCTTTTTGAAAATGTCTCAAAATATATCTTTTGTTTTAAATTAATTTGTATCACAATTATTTTATTTATTACCAATAATACACTGAAGTAACAAAAGTCATGGAATACTTCTTAATATCGTGTCGGCCCTCCTTTCGCCCGGCGAAGTGCAGCAACTTGACGTGGCATGGACTCAACAAGTCGTTGGAAGTCTTCTGCAGGAATATTGTGCCATGCTGTCTCGATAGACGTCCATAATTGTGAAAGCGTTGATGGTGCAGGATTTTGGGCCCGAACAGACCTCTCGATGATGTCCCATAAATGCTCGATGGGATTCATGTCGGGCGATCTAGGTGGCCAGATCATCCGTTGGAATTGTCCAGAATGTTCTTCAAACCAATCGTGAACAGTTGTGGCCCGGTGACATGGTGGCATTGTCATCCATAAAAATCCTATTGTTGTTTGGGTACATGAAGTCCATGAATGGCTGCAAATGATCTCCAAGTAGCTGAACATAAGCATTTCCAGTCAATGTTCGGTCCAGTCGCACCAGAGGACCAAGTCCATGCCATGAAAAAACAGCCCACACCATTACGGAGCCACCACCAGCTTGAACAGTGCCTTGCTGACAGTTTGGGTCCATGGCTTCGTGGGGTCTGCGCCACACTCGAACCTTACCATCAACTCTTACCAACTGAAATCCTGACTCATCGGACCAGGCCACGGTTTTCCATTCATCTAGGGACCAACCGATATGCTCACGTGCCCACGAGAGTCGCTGCAAGCGATGTCGTTCTGTGAGTAAAGGCACTCGAGTCGGTCTTCTGCTGGAATAGCCCAAGAAAGCCAAATTTCTCCACACAGTTCTAACAGACAAGTCCCTTGTACGTCCCACATTGATTTCTGCGGTTATTTGACGCAGTGTTGCTTGTCTGTTAGAATTTACGACTCTTTGCACACGTCGCCGGTCTCGGTCGTTAAGTGCAGGCGGTCGACCACTGCGCTGTCCATGGTCGGATGTTATGCCTGAAATTTCATACTCTCGGCACACTCTTGACACAGTGGATCTGGGAATGTTGAATTCCCTAACGATTTCCGAAATGGCATGACCCATGCGTCTAGCTCCAACTAACATTCCGCGTTCAAAGTCTGTTAATTCCCGTCGTGCGGTCATCATCACGTCAAAACCTCTTCACATGAATAACTTGAACAGAAATGAAAGCTCTGCGAAAGCACTGCGCATTTATACCTGTTCTACGCGATGCTACTGCCATCTGAAAATTTGAATATTGCTATCCCATGACTTTTGTCACTTCAGTGTATAACATTCAGAAAAAAGACTTGTATTGAGTATAAAAATAATTTAAATATTTCGAAACTGTCTTTATAAATAATATTTGAAAGAAAAAAATTACTTTAATGAATTCATTCATTTATTCGAATTTCTTATTAGAAAGAAAAAGCCATAAGTATGCAATCAATTTAATTTGTGTATAAATTATAATATTTTTAACATAGCTCAATTTTGGGGATTGAAACTCTAACTTATAATAATCAAAGCTGTTTAAAACATATATTTATATAAATAATAAATAACTTCTTATAATTCAAATGGATTCACATTTAGACTTTCCTTTCCTCTCTCGTGTAACTCAAATTTGACTTACTTCTTGTTAATGTCAAGTATTAATTTTATTGCAACAAGAATTCCAAATGATATCAGAAATTTTTAGCAGTTTTGAGAATTTTAAAGAAAGCTAAATAAGGAAAACCATGTCAGCTAATTGCATTCAAAAATATTATTATTTTTATAAGGAAACTATTTCAAATTATTTACAAAATAAATATTTTATTTGAAATAAAGGAATGTAAATAATAAAATAAAAGAAATAATAATAATATATAAAATAATATTATTTATTATTATTAATAATATTTTATTTTATATTTCTCAATATAAAATAAAAGAAATAGCTAATTAATTAAAAATTCTCAATGAGTGATAAAAATTTCTTACATTTCTTAATTGATCTTATTTTAAGTCTGAAATAACAAATTAGATTTTTTAAACTTTAATTTATCTTTAAAAATTATTATTACTTCTTATTTATAAAAATATTTATTTTAAGTATTTTAGAATATAAACAGCAAAAATTGCTTTTATTTGAATAAAAGTACTTTAAGTACTAAATATCTTTAAAACTATCTTCGTATAAATATTTTAATTTCACAATTTCAAAATCTCAAACATATCAAATGAAATTCGTAAAATTATTAGATTCATATCAAAATGCTTTTGAAACGTTTTCAAAAGTGTATTAGTTATCATTATGTGTTATGATGAAATTATCATAAGGCATGTTTTACATCATTATCTTCATTATAAGTATATGTCGACAAATATTTACATTAACAAAAGTTTGAATTACAAATATTAATTTTTTTAATATGGAATTATGCAAAAGCGGTACAGTGTTAGAAGCCTTTTGAAAAAAACTTTTTTTGTCTGGAATTTATCTTACTTAACAAAAGAATGCAATTACGAAACTGCAATTTTGATTGAATAATAAAACTACAATATTTTCTGTAATTACAAAGCTACAACTTACTTTTTTTCTTGACTAACAAAGCTACAATTTTTGCTTGAATTACAAAATTACAATTTTTGCTTGAATTACAAAATTACAATTTTTGCTCAATTTAAAAAATTACAATTATTCGCAACTTACAAAACTGCAACTTTCGCATTAATGACAAAATACAATTTTTTCTCGACTTATAAAGCTACAATTTTTGCTTGCATTGCTCACAACAAATTTTGCTCGAATAACAAAACTACAATTTTTGCTCGACTTACAAAACTGCAATTCTTGCTCGACTTACAAAACTGCAATTTCTGTTTGAATTACCAAACAACTGCTACATTAGCCCTAACTCTGGCTCTTTCAGTTACAGCAAAATCCCACCTTGACATTCTAATATTTTTTTTACTGCATCTCACACCAGTTCAAGCGTATAGATTTGAGTTTAAATAACAGAATGATCTCTTCTCCTTCCTGCAGGCTCACTTTTTGACTCGTCTAATACCGACCTGTCATCGAAGGAAGCAACTACGCGATTAAAACTCTAATTAAACTTTCCCTCTGAAAGAATCCAACAGCGACCGCCGAGTTAATTTTATTCCATGTCATTACAGCGGGATCGTTTCCGCTGACTTAAACTGTCGTAAAATGGCCCCAGTCAAGAACGCGATTCCTGTTTGTTTCAGCCACTTGAATTCCTCCACTAGAAATCGGTAAGGCGTGGCTTATGGAATGATTGACATCTTTTAATTAAACTTTTCCGAAGTCGTGGTAATAGGAATTTTAATGTGAATTTAAATCATGTCCATTAACATTTGATTCATAACTTATTAGCCATGAAACTTTTCCGAAACTGATTCGAAGGCCCCCAGTTTTAATTATCGAATAATGAAATTAGTAAGCTGTTATGCTTATTGGTGCCATATCGTGGTGTGAAAGTGCCAAAAACTTATCTTAAGTCGCCATATGTAATTGGAAAAATCAAATTAACTTATCCAATTAAAAGATATTTGATGAAAGTTTCAGTTGTAACTGTCTTACAGTTTACTGAATCGTTAATCATTGCTATGGAGAAAGCTGGAAAAATGAATAATATAATTTTCCTAATTATTGATATTGATAAAATTTTCCTAGATTAATATGTCTCCACTCTAATCTTAAGTTCACATATTGTGAAAATTTCTTTTAAAACATGAATTATTTTCTTAAATTCAACAAAAATGTTGAGATCAATAGATTTAATTTCCAAACATAGTAAAATTGTTTTTTTTTTTATAATTTCTATCATCTTAATTACAACAAATTACAATTATCAACTTAAAAAACTTAATAATTACTTAAAACTACAATTATCAACTTAAAAAACTACAATTTTTGCTCGACCGACAAAACTACAATTTTTTATTGACTTACGAAAATACAATTTTTTCTCTACTTACAAAGCTACAATTTTTGCTTGAATTACAAAATACAATTTTTGCTCGACTTACAAAGCTATTATGTTTGAGTGAACAACAAAACTACTATTTTTTATCGACTTACAAATCTACAATTTTTTATCGACTAATAAAACTGCAATTTTTGCCTGAATTACAAAAAATCAGCTACATTAGACTTATTTATGGTCTTTCAGTTACGCAAAATCCCACCTTGACGTTCTAATATTTTTTTTTTTACTGTATCTCACACCAGTTCAAGCGTATAGATTCGAGTTTAAATAACAGCATGATCTCTTTTCCTTCCTGCAGGCTCACTTTTTGACTCGTCTAATACCGACCTGTCATCGAAGGAAGCAACTACGCGATTAAAACTCTAATTAAACTTTCCCTCTGAAAGAATCCAACAGCGACCGCCGAAGTTAATTTTATTCCATGTCATTACAGCGGGATCGTTTCCGCTGACTTAAACTGTCGTAAAATGGCCCCAGTCAAGAACGCGATTCCTGTTTGTTTCAGCCACTTGAATTCCTCCACTGGAAATCGGGAAGGCGGGGCTTATGGAATGACTGACATCTTTTAATTAAACTTTTCCAAAGTCGTGGTAATAGGAATTTTAATGTGAATTTAAATCATGCATATTAACATTTGATTCATAACTTATTAGCCATGAAACTTTTCCAAAACTGATTCGAAGGCTCCCAGTTTTAATTATCGAATAATGAAATTAGTAAGCTGTTATGCTTATTATTATATCGTGGTGTGAAAGTTAATAATATTCAGTTCCAAAAACGTAAGTCACCATGCGTAATTGGAAAAATCAAATTAACTTATCCAATTAAAAGGTATTTGATGAAAGTTTCGGTTGTAACTGTCTTATAGTTTACTGAATCATTAATCATTGCTATGGAGAAAGTTGGAAAATGTAATGAAGAATATAATTTTCCTAATTATGGATATTGATTCAATTTTCCTACATTAATATGTCTTTGTTATTAAGTTCATAGGTGCATTGTATACTGTGAAAATTTCTTTTAAAACATATATTTTCTTAGATACAAAAAAAAAAATTTCAGATCAATAGATTTAAATTCCGTAATTAGTAATATATATATATATGTATACATATACCATTTCCTTCAAAATAGTCCTAAATTTAGTAGATAATTTTGTATTCGGAATAAATATAAATGTTATATGTGCTGAAGCAAAGAATTTGGTGAACCGTGTATTTTTTTAGTAAAACCTGTTGTAAATTAAAATTACTACCATTAAGTAGAGTGATTTAAAAGCCATCAATTTCTAAATAGCAATTATACTAAACTCTATTGCAAAACTATTCATTACAAACTAAAATATTATGTTAAAGATGGAAATCTTGCGTCAAAAATAGAGTTATGAAAATAAATTTAAAACAATATAATTGTCTATATTAGATTCGATTTTTTAATTAAAATTCACTTGAACTGTTCTGTCATATAATTTGGTCATACGTTTTACAAATAAATATAGTTGAAAAATTTAAAAATGTTAAAAAATCAAATCCAAACAAATACCCATTTTCCTTCATAAACCAGCTGCTTGCATTTAATCAATAGGTATGTTAATTCTGTATATATCTATTTTATTCTCTCTTGATAATTTATATTATATAATTTTTAAAGGTCTTTTTAATATCTCTAAATGTTTATAATAAGATATCCTCTTTTTTATTCATTGCCTTAACTATAAAATGCATTTTAAATATATAATTTAATTTTACGTTACATCTAAAATATATATTAAACAACTTTACAAAGTTGCAAACTGTAATAAGTCAACTGTTAACCAATTTACCAAATCGTTGAAATTTTGTTGATAACTCAACCATAAGTCAGTGCTAAAAAAAGGGGGCCAACAGCAGATTTCTGATTACAGCAATAACAATGTAAGATATTAAACTGCAGTTTTGTTTCTTTAAGATAAGAATTTGTCAATACAGGAGCTCCGACACGGTTAATCAACTCTCTTCACTGTTTATCCCTCTCGTTTGACAGCGAAAACAATTTATCAGGGGGTGCGATCTGCGCATGCGCACCTCTTCTCAGTTGTTAGCCAGTCATTTTTCACGCCCGCTATGATGCCACCATCCATTATGGGAACGTCAAAAAAGAAAGGAATTTTCTGCGAGGAGCTTAAAGCTAGTACGCTTTTTCAAGAGGTGAAAAAAAAAAAAAAAAAAAAAAAATGGTAGAAAATATATAATGAAATTTTCTTCCATTTTTTTTTTTTTTTTTTCCTTCAGTTAATACGTCCAGTTTTTAGAAATTTTGAGAGATGTGTTAGAAAACCTGCTATGCGTGAAAAAAAATTTTTTTAAGTATCATAAAAAATAAATTAAATTAAAATTGTGTTTCTCTTTATGTTTATTATTCATATATCTTAATTAGTTATATTTAATTGGTAATGTTTTAAAAAAATGCTTTTATTCTTTAAAACATAGCAGTATCACACAGAATAAAGATAGCTTGGATGAGACAAAATAGTTTTATAATTTATTCTTATATTTAATACTTAATTCTTCTGTTTATTTGTCATAATTAAAAAGAAGAATGTTATTTAACATTAGATTATTAATGATAATTATAGTATCATAACAAAAAGTTAAAAAACAAGATTTGTGTAAGTTGTTTGTTTGTTATTTTCATATAATCTAGAAAGTCAATTAAAAATGTCATTGTAATTGCTTAACAATACAGAGCTTTTAATATTTATAACAATATAGAGCTTTTTATACTTTAATATTTATTTATAGTGATGATTATAATATAATAACGAAAAGTTAAATAACAAGATTTTTGTAAGTTACTTGATGACGATGCCAGATTTATTTACATATAATCTAAAAATTCAATTAAAAATTGTTATTGCTTAACAATACAGAGTTTTTAATATTATAATATTTATTTATTGTGATGATTATATCATAACAAAAAGTTAAATAACAAAATTTTTGGAAATTGCTTGAGGCTTTCAGATTTATTTTCATAACAATAATATAAAAAGTTAATTTAAAAATTGACATTGTAATTGCTTAACAATGCAGAGCTTTTAATATTTATACATTATTTATACACAAGGGGCACTGATTTTTTTTATCAAACAGTTAAAATGTTATATATAAATTACAAAACCATACTGGCATAAAAATAAATTGTTACAAAACATTGATAATTCTATTCATTTTTAAAGTATTATAACAATAAAATTGCTTGGGATAGGGGAGTGATAAATTTTTGCATAACGCTAAAACGCGTTTTTATTTAACTAAAAAAAATTCGCCACATTTTTATCTTAATTTTTTTGCTATGTGGCTTATGAAAAAAAACCAGGAAAAAAAAATTAATTTTAAGTGTTAAAGTTTTAAATTTTATCTCCCATACATTCAAAAATATATTTATATAATTAAATTATAAAAACCATTATTACCACCATAACATTAAAACCATGGTAAACAAATAAATTGTTACAAAACATTAATAATTCAATTCACTTTTTTTAAAGTATTATAACAATATAATGCCTTGGGATAATGGAGTGATCAATTTTTGCATAAAGTTAAAATTACGTTTCTACTTAATTAAAAAATCTAATTAAATTTTTATCGCACTTTTTTTGCTACGATAACTGATAAAAAACTCAGAAAAAAAATTGGACTTTAAATGTTAAAGTTTTTCCTTTTAGTGGCAAGCACACTTAGCATATATATATATACACTCAAGAGCCAAAACATTATGACCATCTGTCAATACCGAGTTGGCCCACCTGTCAACCCGCCTTGGCATGGATTAATACCACCACTTAATACCAGTTAAATACCACTTCCACCTGATCATGTGCCTTCTACGTCATCCAGGCGAGTTCATTGCAAAATGTAGGGTGGTCATAATATTTTGGCTCTTGAGTGTATATATATATATGCATCCATTTTAATGTAATCATATTTAACATTTTAATCCATTATCAAATGGTGATTTTTTTAACAGTTAAAATAACCCTATATTAATAACATTAAAAATAGCATAAAATAATTGAGCAAATTAATATTGGAAACATTTTGCCCTTTTAATTTTGTAAAACTTGTTTCACAACAGATGCATACTTCGTACTAAGAAAACGAAGCATGCTAAGAAATTGGTGCATGCTTACATGCACCAATAGATCAATATGAATCTTAGGAGAAACAGAATAATTAATTTAATAAAATCATTATTAATTACTTTCACATTTAGTGATATTTATTAACATTGCAATATTATTTAATTTAGGGTTATCATGTTAAATTAAGACAAATATTTTTTTTTTCCCTTGCGCTTTCGCCAAATCTCCTCATAAACATAATTGCAGTGGTCATATATTTTTTACCCTTTGGGGCCATAAACAGACTTGGCAAATTCAGAACCCTAAAATGAAGAATCTCCTATTTACAGTTTATAATAACTTTCTTTTATAAAATATACTAAACAAAACACAAATAGTAAATAGACGCA
This sequence comes from Caerostris darwini, assembly GCA_021605075.1. Lineage (NCBI taxonomy): Eukaryota > Metazoa > Arthropoda > Arachnida > Araneae > Araneidae > Caerostris > Caerostris darwini. Next base: position 65,186 of record BPLQ01004536.1, read on the forward strand.
GAATTATACATTTTTTTTTTTTATAAATTGCTTGGCATGGAAAAAATATATTTCATATTCAAAAATATATTTATATATAATATATTTTTTTTAAAAAATACATTTCAAGATATATAGAATTATCAACAAATATTATTACTTATTTTTATAAAACTTAAATTTAACCACATTCAGCTAAAGATATTGAAAAACTTAACCTTTACAAAAAAAAAAAAAAAAAAAAACTTTTACTCGATGTCATGATGCCATCGACAAAAAAAAAACTAAATCTTTAATTACAAAAACATTATCTCGTAAAATTAATCTCTGACATAACCAGATCTTTAATTAGTGTCAGGCTCTGAAATTACTCGGTCAATCAATCAACTTCTTTCATAATTAATGAGTAACTGAGGTGACAAAATAGCACTTTGCAATTTTCAATCAATTATGTAAAGTAGTAGGATTTTGACGTTCAGTTAATATGCTAAACAAAACATCCGTGAAACTCAGGCATGGGAAAAAATGAATTTTTACGCAGAATTCCTGTTTGAGACAGAATTGTGATTTTTTTTTTAATAATTTTATTCTTAAAAGAAATAGATATTTTACATGTAATATATATTTTTTAGCAAATGTAAAGGAATAGCTTGCATACTAAAGTGTATATTTAACTCAGTTTTGAAGTGATAAAACACGACAAGGTAAAATTTAGGTTCATGAAAAAAAATTTGTTATAAAGCAATTTTATTAAACAAAAATAATCCAAAAAATATTTCCTTTTTTAATAAATGAATTATGTTTAAAAGATTTATATTTTCTGTTTATAATAATTCATTTTAATAAAATATTATTATTAAATGTAGTTATATAATTTTTATTGCCTAACATTTCAAATTGAGTTTCACTTGTGGTGAAAATTTGAAAATATAGTTCTCATGGAAAATAATAACCATCTTTAAGAAATGCATTCAAATAAATGAACGCTTTGAATCTTTCCTTTTAGTGTCAAAAACAGGAAGTGATGTATATTTTTATTTTAAATTCAGATGAGTTTTTTATGAGGTTTATTATTTCAAATTTTTATAGGAATGGGTTGTTTAAAAAATACTTTCAAATAAACGTTAATTGCAATTTTATTGCTTTAATTTACAACTTCTTCATATTAATTAAAAATTTATTTGTATTGACGACGACTATTTGCTAGGTTGATGAAGAATCTTGGTTGCTGAGCAACCTCTTTTCCAGCTTTGTGAATGACAAGTTTCTTAAGCTTTAAGTCTATTGATTAGGCAGAAAAGGAGTAATATATATATATATATATATATACATAATTTTTATATTATTATTATTATAAATTTTAAGTAAGGAATAAAAGTATAAAAGAGAAAACATAAAAGTTAATTAAAATTAATTAAAGAGGAAATTAAAAATAGAAGAAATAAATAGAGAAAAAAATAAAATCAGTAGTTGATATTTGTATTGTTACATAAGATAAGAAATAAAATTACAATGAAATAATAAATTTTGCCTTATTCATTCTTTTAAATTAACACTTCTAAAAAGAAGAAGCTTTACAAACTAGAAACTCTACTTTACTACTACTACTTAAATAAACTTTAGAAACTCTAGTTTATTTAAAAATTCAATTAGGTGTATAAAATATTTACATAGTTTACAAAAATAAATGACAGTTATATTTTCAGAAATGTATTGATATTAAATTTTTTTAATGCAAACATTACTTTTGTAGAAAAATCTTCAATATTTTATTTTATTTTATGAAACTACTTTAACACTTTCAATTCTACTTAAGTATGTTATCTAAAAGTTTATCACTTGGATATTAAAAATAATTATTTTAATAAATCTATTGAATTATTTATCTTATTTTGTAACGTTGCGTAAAATTTTAAAACATTTGAAAAAAATTTAAAGAAAAAAAAATCGATTTCATTGCCATAACATAAAATTCACTACGAATTTTTTTCAAAATTATTTGATTGATTATAATTAATGCTAAAATTATTTGGATTAAAATTAATTTTTAATTTGTGCCATTATTGTTTTAATATTTTCATAATTAAAATTTTTGTTAATATTAAAAACTATTGCAAAAGGTAAAATTATGAGAGCATTTACAAATTATTTTATTAATAAATAATTTAATATAGAAATGAAAAATTACGAAAGCAAGAAAAAAAAGGAATATGATAGAAAATTAAAAATTGTATATTTATTTAAAGCTTAAATTTTTCATACACTAAGGGAAGTAAAAGCAATCATATATTAAAGAAGTATGTAAGTCTTTCTCGCATTTGTTTCGACAGATTTTATAAAGAAAATTATATTCTTATGATACAATTCTCCTTCATCATTATTTATTAATATTTTTCTATAGAAAATAACGGCAAATCATGATTTGCAATAATATAAACTACAAAAGATTCATATTTACACTACACAAAATTCTTATTTTTATGTCACTAAAACACAATTTATAAAATTATGAATCTAAAAATCAAAATAATCAAGGAATTACAATGGAAATCCTAGTTGTAAGTTAAAGAATTATATAAAAACTTTAATTATATTTTAGCCATACTGTATGTGAATCTGCAACTGTGAATCATTGTTATTTTGTAAATGCGATTGGGATAAATGTGAATTATCATAATTTTGTAAATCATGATAATCGTAAATACATAAATGTGAATCATCGCTATTGTAATTGTATATTTATTTTTAAATCTAATATTATAGCAATCTCATAATTAATTTGCACTTATAAAAACACTTAATTATATTTTAGCTATAATATATGTGAATCTGCAACTGTGATTCATCGTTATTTTGCAAATGTGATTGGGATAAATGTGAATTATCATAATTTTGTAAATCATAATAATCGTAAATATATAAATATGAATCTTCATTATTGTAAATGTATAAATGTGAATCATTATAAATCCAAATGTATAAATGTGTTTAATCGTTATTATATAAATATTATAACGTTATATTATAATCATTATATAAATATGAATCATTGTAATCTTAAATGTATAAATGTGAATAATCGTAATCTTAAACGTATAAATGTGAATCATCGCAATTGTAAATGTATAAATGTAAATCATCGTAATTGTAAATTTAAAAATGAGAATCATCGTAATCTTAAATGTATTAATCTGAATCCTCGTAACCATAAATGTATAAATGTGAATCATCGTAATCATCGATGTGTAAATATGAATCAATCACTATCTGTATGTAAAACAAAATAGTTTTTCGCATTTTTTATGATGTTGTAAGTTGCATTGTGGTATTCTTCATCAATGACATTATGTAACTTTAACCTTATAAAGTCTTTCATTTTATCCCTTGCTAAGCTAAGATTGACATAAAAGTATGAAAATAAATAGAAAAGATTTTAAAAAATTTATCTGTTAAACCTGAAAAAGCTCTCCGTTCTCATATTTTTGTTGCAGAAAGCAAAAAAAAAAAAAAAGAGAAGAGCTTCTTGTGGCTGGTGAAAAATGATTCCGTCCACGTTCTTAATATACGAGAAGGCGGGAAAAAGATGGAAGGTTAGAAATTCTAGAAGAAATGAAACGAAAACACAGACTTCAAATCACGGAGAAAAATATTTTTCTCACGTTCTCTGCTCCCTTCCCTTTTTTTGCCATGGACGATTGAGGAATATTTCGGTGGTGAAACTGAGTTTGCTTTTTTTCGCAGCTTTAGGATTCGAATGTGCAACTTTCGGATTCCACTTACTGACTGCAAAATTTCGGAACTATTGTTCTAGGAAGAGTTAATTCGGGCTCAGCGTTTAGAGAATGAGAAAGAATAACATTGGTGCAGACTCACTTGTGGCCACAGATTTAAAAAAGTGAATTTTTTAAGGGAAGATTGTTTCCTTTGGGGTTTGTATAGAATGTCTGATGTTGAAGATATATTATATAGATTGTTGGATGAGATACATTTTTATAGGTTAGTAAATGTTTTGATAATATAATTTTGATGGTGAAGATAGTATAGGTTTTGATCAGTTAGGGGTAGATTCTTCTATTTTTATAAAAAAAATTTCAATGATCTCTTACTATCTTTTTCAGAAACAAAGTAAGAGAATATTGAAAGATTCCTTTCCTCGGTACCACAAGTTTCAGGTTCAAGTCCCGGCGGTGTCATGAATGTTTGGGATGGTTTGGAATCCACTTTAATATGTAGTTACTGGTCTAATAAGATTGTAGAGCGTTGTGGGAGTAGTGTTATTTGCGTCCGTAGTAAATCTTCAAAACATACGTGCCCTCTGGATAGTGTTAAATGAGTAACAGTTGTGCAGCACTTGCTTATGGCATAAACATAATATGTCTCTGTATTGCCAACTGCATTAGAAAAAAAATATTTCTAAAAAATTTACTTAAACAGAAACTAGTAGCACAACAAATACTTGAACTTGGCAACTTCGGGCTTGCACGACGTATTTCGTGTTTACTTATATAACGCAATGGATAAATCTTACACCATTCTGATATATTTGTTATAATTTTATTGAACACAATAGCAATAAATTAGCATTTTATGATAGTAAAGAATGTAATGGGGGATGGCCAAGTGACTGGCGCTCGGTGCCACAGATTTCGGGTTCGAATCACGGCTGTGTTATAGATTTTTGTAATGATTCGGAATCCACTTTAAACCATAAGTCCCGGTCTAATATGACTGTAGAGTATTGGGAGTAGGCTTACAATCCTACCTCGTAAAAAGAAAACACCTATAGTCTCGAATTCTGCCAGCAGACAGATGGCCTTGTCCCAGCTTGGGGCTGTTACGCCAATGATGATGAGGAAAGAATATATTAATTATTATAAAAATAAAATTTCGAAATATTGTTTAATTATACTGTCGATTGATATTGCCATGGTTACTTCAATATATAATAATTAATAATAACGTACGATTAATTCAGTAAATGGCATAAGGTCGATTCGACGTCTATTTACATTATTTACATCATTGCACTTTTTTTGTATATTACAAGACATTAAATTTTAAAAAGAAGCTTCAATGTTTTTGTTATGTTGAAATACATATATTTTTGCAGGCAACTGATACAACAAAAATCTTCTATTTTTTTTTTTAGTAACTTTTTTTTTTTTAATTATGTAAAGCGAAAACCAAAGATTTTCATTTTGCAAATTAATGCTTGAAACTATTTTAATCGCTTAGCATCAATTACTAAATTATTAATATTAGTAAATAATAGTTATACACTATTCGATTTAGAAAAGGTATATCCAAAATGCATCTTTAAGTTCGAAAATAATACATTTTTTATAAGAAAGGAAAGCTAAGATATTCGAAATAAATTTTTATTTAACATATAGTTATACGGCATAACTTTACGCTGTTTACTAAGCTAATGTTAATGAAACTATGATGTTACGAAACGCTAATGTTAATGTTTGCTACGCTAATGATAATGTTTATTACACTAATATTAATGAAACTACTCTAATGTTTTCTGTATTAGAAACTAAGACTTCTAAATGTAATGTCTATAATTTCTGATTTAAGTGGTCTTATTCATGACAAAGTACATTTACATTTATTTAAATATTTCAAAAAACATTAATGCGAAAAAACATTCCAGTTCCAGTAGAATTTTTGTTGAACGTTAATGATGCAAAATTTAAAAATGAAAGTCAAAAATTTTATTTCAAATTTCTATTAACAAATAAAATTTATGTAAATAATTTTAATTAAAAAATGTTCTATCAAAAGATTTTAAAATTCTTTATGACTATTGGAAAGTACCGTTTCCGTTTTTCTGACAGTTATTTGAAAAATGATGAAAATTAAAGAAATTATTGCATCAATTTAATTATCTAAATTCAATATTTATATATCTTGGCATATATATATATATATATATATATATATATATATATATATATATATATATATATGCATAGATATATAAATATCTTGGCATTTTGTAAACTATTATTGAATATCTTTCGCAATAAGTATATAATATATTAAAATAAAACTTAAGTTTCATAGATTATCCAATTACCTTTGCTTAATTACAATCAAAAATGGACAGATTAATATATCTCTCAAATATAAAAAATTTTTATTGAATAGTTTTTTAATAAAAGCAAAAATAAAATAGCCAAAAATTATCTTACAGCTAAATACATCAGAATTAAATGGTTTAAATGGTCCTAATGTATCGCTCAAATATAAAAATCTTTTATTGAATAGTTTTTCAGTGAAAAAAAAAATAGAATAGCCAAAAATTATCTTACATTTATAATAAATACATAAGAATTAAATATGAATTTTGAATTCTGATGTGTCTCTATATCTAAGATGTACAGTATTAAACATGTACCTATCAAAACTTCTGTGTAGAATCATGTAAGTCAGTGAGACAGACGAATAAAAAATAACGATTATGTTGATTTTGTGCAGGAGGGGCTGAAAAGGCAGCATATTGTTACTAACATAGGGCTAAAATATTTTTATCGTTATTTTCATATAAATAATATCTGTTAATATTATGTCTGGACAATTTCAACTGAAAGATACAAAAGTTAAAATTAAATATCAAATTGCTTGAAAATTAGTGTCTATGATCATACTCGCCATATTTCTTCATTTTTTAATTGGCAAAATGTGGTTTATTTTAAGAAAAGTATATCTATAATTTATTATGAATCAAGATAATGACAATAAAGTAATTAAAGTTCAATACTGAAATTTTTTTGCAGGATACTTTTACTAGCATAGGGTTAAAATATGTTTGTTATTTTCTCATAAATAATGCTTGTTAATATTATATCTACACAATTTTAACTCTTGAAAGATACAAAAGTTAAAAGTAAATAAATCATATTCCAATATTTTCAATAATTCCTCATATTTCTTTATTTTTTAATTAGCAAAAGTCTTATTTTATGAAAAATTCATCAATAATTTATTACAAATCGAGATAATAACAATAAACTAATTAAAGTTCAGTGCTGAAATTAAACAATTGACAGAAGCATAGTTATAGATCAAACCGAACAAATCTTCCATAACCAACGATGGTAACTATCTCTCTACCATATTAAATTCAACGATGAATTTGCTAATTTCTCTCCTTATCACCTAAAATATTCGTGATATATAAACAATAAATCATTGGTGATATGTAAACAATAAATCATTGGTGATATCTAAAGAATTTTAACTCTTGAAAGATACAAAAGTTAAAATTAAATACATCATGTTACAAGGTTGCTTGAAAATTAGTCTATGATCATACTCCTCATATTAATTTATTTTTAATTAGCAAAATGTAGCTTATTTTATGAAAAATATATCTATAATTTATAACGAATCGAGATAGTAATAAAGTAATTAAAGTTCAGTACTGAAATTAAACATTTAATGAAATTATAGATCAAACCGAACGAATCTTCCATAACCAACGATGGTAATTATCTCTCCACCATGTTAAATTCAACGATGAATTTGCTAATTTCCCTCCTTATCACCCAAAACATTGGTGACCCGTACTATCCCTCCAAGACATTTTATATATCTCTACCTCTGGTCCCGTAATTTGTCCCACAATTTTAATGAAGGACCCAGATCCGAATGAATGGCCTGGCTACTGAGGGGTGGGGTAGGAGGGCAGAGCAAGGAATCATGTAACCATGGAAACTAAGACCTCGAAGTCGTTAAGAGAACGGGGCTTATCTAAATTAACATCTACGGAAAGAGCTTAAACACTCTCTGGTTGCCGTCACGTTCTCGCAGTTTGAGGACAGTCGTTTGTCAACACTTCTTGGAGCCACACTCTTTCTTCGAATAAAAGGAGGAGTAGAAGTTTTTTTCTCCCGGCCCTTAGATCGCTTGCTTGGCTTAACTCGGCAGGTAAAGGTATAAGAAGTTTTAGAGTCTTTTATTAATTACGTTATCTTCTCCCCCAAAAGGGTAATGAGTTTTAGTTGAAGATTAAGGAGACAATGAGGTGATGGATACAGTTAATCCGCGTGCAGGTTGATATCATTTGATAGCTGGTAATAAAAAACAATACATGGGTGTGTGGTGGAGACTTTGTCTTAAACATTGCTGCAGGTGAATGAGATATTGGGAAATTGATATTAAAGTTTATGATTGAACAATCAGAAAAATGATGGCTAATTAGTTATTCTACATTACAGCTACATAAATTACTTAGTAGCAAAAAGGTTTCTTTTTTATATACAATCATTTAAAAGTCTTGTTTTAGTATTATGTGTAAATTAAAGACAGGCAATATAAATAATTAATTAGGCAATTATTCAAGATTTTTTCTTAAGAATTTATAATAATTAATTAACTACTAAAAACAATTATGCATTAAAATTTGTACACTCAATATCATATATACAAGTGAATATTTAATGATCAAATAAATTAATTTTTTTTTTTGTATTTTTGTTCGTAAAATTATTCTTAAAGCTTTTTCTTTTTTAGGAGTGTTAATTTAAAAGAATGACTAAAGTAAAATTATTATTTCTTTGCCATTCCTTTTTAAAGGGCTTTGCTTAATCTATTTTAGATAATTTAATTGCACTTTTATTTCATATCTATGTAACAATACAAATATCAGCCATTGAGATTTTACTTTATCTTTTTATTTCTTATATTTTGATTTCTTTTCAATTATTTTTATTGCATTATATTTTTTTTTTCTATTTTAAACTTTTATTCCTTACTTCAAAATTATAATAATAATAATAAAATTATATAAAAAAACAATATTATAAATAATAAATAAAAATATCATATATTTTTGTACATAATATATATAAATTTATCTATATAATTACTCTTTTTCAATCTAATCAATGGGCTTAAAGCTAAAAAAACTTCTCTCCTTCATAAAGCAGGAGATAGAGGTTGCTATGTAACCAAGTCTCTCCGTCAACCTGACAAATCGTCGTCAATACAAATAAATATAAATAAATTTTTAATTAATATGAAGAAGTTGCAAATGAAAGCAATAAAATTGCAATTAACATTTATTTGAAAGTGTTTTTACTATAAAACAAATCAATTTCTATAAAAATTTGGAAAAAAAATCCCATACATATTTGAATTTAAAATAAAAATATACATCACTTCCTATTTTTGACACTAAAAGGAAAGATTCAAAGCGTTCATTTATTTGAAATACATTTGTTAAAGATGGTTATTATTTTCCCAAGACAAAAAGACAAGACAAAAACTGTAAAGCTAATCACTTAAAAACACTTTCCTTCGCTAAAAACGCTTTATCTTCACCACTCGAAGCGAAACGACCAAAATAGCAACAACGCCGACAAAAAAACAAAGACTATTCTTGTTAAGTTTTAAATACATAAAGCAATATTCAATATTTTAATTTTTAGCAATTATTCAAGATTTTTTTCTTGAGAATGTATAATAACTAACCACCTAATAAAAAAAATTGTACATTAAATTTTTCCCATTCATTATCATATATGTAAGTTAACATATAATGTTCAAATACATGAATAACTTTTCTTATTTTCCGTGTTAAATTATTTTTAAAGCTTCTTCTTTTTTAGGTGTGTTAGTTTAAGACAATGTCTAAGGCAAAATATATTTTTTCTTTGTCATTCTTTCTTAAAGGCCTTTGCTTATTATTTTTTTAGATAATTTAATTGTATTTTTATTTTATATCTATGTAACAATAGAAATATCAACTATTGAGATGCCTACTTGAGACGAACAACTTTTATGCCTTACTTCAAAATTATAATAATAATAATAATAAAATTATATAAAAAATAACAATAAAAATATTTAATATATATATAATTACTCCTTTTATATCTAATCAATAGGCTTAAAGCTTAAGAAACTTCTCTCATTCACAAATTGGAGATAGAGGTTGCTATACAAGCAAGTCTTTCAGTTAACCTGGCAAATAGTCGTCAATACAAATAAATAATCAATCAATCAATAATCAGTACAAATAAATTTTTAATTAATACGAAGAAGTTACAAATGAAAGCAATAAAATTGAAATTAACGTTTATTTGAAAGTGTTTTTAGGATAATCCATTTCTATAAAAATATACTTCCTATTTTTGACACTAAAAGGAAAGTTTCAAATCATTCATTTATTTGAGAGCATTTCTTAAAGATGGTGATTATTTTCCCAAGACACAAAGACAAGACAAAAACTGTAGAGCAAATCACTCAAAAACACTTTCCCGTCAGCATTTCTTTTGCTTTATCTTCACCACTCCGAGCGAGACAACTAAAAACAGCAACAGCTCCGACAAATAAAACAAAGACGACCCTTGTTAAGTATTGAATACATAAAGCGATATACAATATTTTAATTTTTAGCAATTATTCAAGAATTATTTCTTAAGAATGTATAACAATTAATTACCTAATAAAAACAAATAATTGTACATTACATTTTCACATTCATTATCATATATGTAAGTTAATATATAATATTCAAATACATGAAATACATGGATACATCAATGAAAATATACATTTTTGTATTTTCGTTGTAAAATTATTTTTAAAGCTTCTTTTTTTTTAGGTGTGTTAGTTTAAGAGAATGTCTAAGGCAAAATATATTTTTTTGTCATTCTTTTTTAAAGGTCTTTGCTTAATTTTTTTTAGATAATTTAATCGTATTTTTATTTCTTATCTATGTAACAGTACAAATAACAACTACTGATTTAATTTTTTTTTCTTTTAGACATTTATTCCTTACTTAAAAATTATAATAATATTAATATAAAAAAATTATGTATATAGATAGATATATCTTACATCTTTTCTATCTAATCAATGGGCAAGCATGAGAAACTTTTCTCATTCACAAAACTGGCGATAGAGGTTGCTATGCAACCAAGATTCTCCATCAACCTGGCAAAGCGTCGTGTCGATACAAATAAAATTTTAATTAAGATTTAATTAATTTAATATTAATAATAATTATTAATAATATTAAATAATTTATAGAAGTTGAAAATGAAAGCAATAAAATTGAAATTAACGTGTATTTGAAATCCATTCCTATCAAAATTTGAAAAAAAAAAAAAAAAAAAAAAAAAAACGTAAAAAACATATCTGAATTTAAAATAAAAATGTACGTCACTTCCTATTTTTGACACTGAAAGGAAAAATTCAAAGCATTCATTTATTTGAGTGCATTTCTTAAAGATGACTATTATTTTCCCAAGACACAAATGTAAGGCAAAAACTGTAGAGCAAATCACTCAAAAACACTTTCCTTCGAACATTTCTTTTGCTTTATCTTCACCACTCCGAGCGAAACGACTAAAAACAGCAACAGCGCCGACAAAGAAAACAAAGGCGATCCTTGTTAAGTATTGAATACATAAAGCGATATTCATTTCTTTGTGCTTTCTCTCCTGTAACGGTTAAAAAAGAGGGGCACATTCACTGTGTCTGTAACCTATCACAAAAGCGCATCGCAACAGGTGAAGCAAATCGTTCTGTGCTCCTGATGGAAAGGGGGAGGCCGGTTAAAGAACTAGGAATCCCGCAGACGACAAAATAATCATCTCGAACTCGTCTGCAGAGGAAGTATGGGGGTGACAGATGTCAGTTTTCCCGTCCGCGCCCTTCATAGAACGAAATAACGGGGTTTCTATTTCAGAAGTCGTTTGCTCTTGAAAAGGGAGGGGGAAAAAAGAAGACATTGAACAGACCTTTTTATGTTCTTATTTTCGAATCGTTTGAAGAATTCTAAAATAAGGATAAAATTATTTGCATCCTGATATTTGAAGTCTTAAATTTTATATCACTCTTTTTATAAAATAATGATTGATATTTTACACTATATACATATTTCCCATTATGTGTTAATAAAATAAAGTAATCAATTTTAAAGGGATATTTTAATTGTTCATTATATTTTGAATAAATAATGATTATGAACATATATACCTCCAAACAATTTTAAATTAACAAATAAAATTCAAAATATTTCAGGGCATTTTTACTCTTTCTGAAAATTAGTCATTTCAAAATAATCCTTTCATGCAAAAAATATTATCAGAGATCTTACAATAAATTTATATCTATTTATTTTTTTTTTTAATTTTAAAAAGGAGTATTCACTGTGTATATGCATTTTAAAATGTAAAAATTAATAAATATTGTTATATCGTAAAGTGAATATTAATTTTCTTTCTTTTTTCATAAAAGAATTTTTTTTTTTGTACTTTTTATACAGAAAAACAAATATATATAATCAAATACTAAAAATATACATTATCAAATACTAAATATATATATTATCAAATACTAAGTATTTATACACTTTTTTTTTCCTTGAAAAGAGAAATATTTATGATACATTGTTTTGTAAAGCATTTATTGAATCTTCTTAAAGGAGCATAAATTTTTCTTTAATTTACTTTGATATTTATTTTCTTTTATTTATTATTTATACATTTTTACAAAAAAAAAAAAAAAAAAATACATGCTTGAATACATTTCAAGTAAGTAACTTTAATACTTTTTGCTTTTTTCAATTATTTTTTTTTTAATGTATTTTTTTTTTTTTTTCTTCTTTTTTCTTTTTGTTATTTTTTAAATTATTTTTCAAAAATTTATTCTAAGCCAAAATGTCAAATGAAATTTTAATAATGTTTAAAAATTTCTTTTAACAAGTTTGAAATTGATAATTTTTTAACTGATTTTTGAATTTAATTGGCATTTTTTTAACATTATTAAAACCGACTTGAATAGTTTTTGATAAGGATATCAAAAAAAAATATCTATATATACGCTACACTTAAAAATAATAATGGGCATGGTTTGGTTGAATCTTACTTTAATTTATAATATATTTGACTTTTTTAGATAAACAGCTTTTTATTTATATTTTTTTTTAATTTCAACAAAAGAAATCATGTTTTGTTTCTTCGATAAAAAAGGAATCATGAAATTTGAAATTATGTAATTATGTATTCTTTTCATTAAGAGTATAGACTATTTTAAGATGCCTTAATGAGATATATTATTTATTTTAAAATTGTTTCAGATTTGTAATTATACAAAATATTTTTTCAGATGAAATTTTTTACTAAACTACTGCAAAGTAAATTTATTTACCACACTTTTTTGTTATATTAAAAAAAAATTTTCTTTGAGCAAGCTTTTACTAACAACTTTTGATACCAAGAACAACAACTACGATTTGTTTTTGTTAATAAAAAACGCAGAAAAAGAAAGGATTTAATATTATTCTTGGCTTAAAATAATGCCTTATTATTATTCGATCGATGGAAGAGTTTTTCTGATTTACTGGTCTTACTCTTCACTTTCTACTATACTATAGAATAAAAGAATGCTTTAAATGTAATGTAATATAAATAAATGTTACATTATCTTCCATCAACATAATTTCAAAATATTTAAAGTCTTTTTTTTTTTTTTTTTTTGTAAATTTTTTGTTAATTGAGTCTATTTTATATTCACATTAAGAAAGTATTAATAGTATCAAATTTTTATTTGTAGAAGAAAAAAATTTAGAATGTAAGAAAAAATTGAAATGAATAAAACATTTGCTTTTAATTTTATTAATAAATTAATTTATAGAAAATGGCTGTTAAAAATATAAATTCTGTAATTTTACATTATTTTCATGAAGAGTATAAACAATTTTAAGATGCCTTAATGAAATATATTGTTATTTATTTTTAAATTGTTTCAGATTTGTGATTATACAAAATGTTTTTTTATTTCGTTTGTACTGATGAAATTTTTAACTAAGCTCCTTTAAAGTAAATTTATTTACGGCACTTTTTTATTGTATTAAAAATTAATTTACTCTGTTCAAAAATAAGTATTATCTTCTGCAATTAACACATGAGAATTTGGATACCAAGAACAACAACTATGGTTTGTTTTTGTTATTCAAGAGAAAGTTTTGTTGTTCAAGAGAAAGAAAGGATTTAATATTATTCTTGGCTTAAAAATAATCCCCTATTATTATTCGATCGATGGAAGAGTTTTTCTGATTCTCTTCTGGTCTTACTCTTTACTTTCTACTGTATAATAAATGAAGGCTTTAAATATAACGTAATGTAAATAAATGTTACATAATCCTCCATCAATATAATTTTTAAACATTTATTGTACATTTTTTGTTAACTGAGTCTATTTTATTCTTACATTTAAAAAAGTAATAATAATAATATTAAATTTTTATTTATAGAAAAAAAAATTAGATATTAAGAAAAAACTGAAATGAATAAAACGTTTTGCTTTTAATTTTACAAATTAATTCATAGAACTAATGGCCATCAAAAAAATATATATAAAACGATAAGAAATTATTACAAATGTTAGCCATTTTAGTTCAATTATACAGATTAAAATTTTTCATTAGTTTGGCATAATGTACTAAGCAAATATATCGTTTAAATTAAAGGTTTGTTTATACTTTTTTGTTTCAAGACACTTTTGGCCTATAAAAAAGATGATAAGGAACTCTCTTCTCAAAAGTATATCTTTAAATGTGTAAAACGAAATCGATACAATTTAGTTATATTTAATAATTGGTAATAAAGTAATAGCATATGGACTTTTTCACGCCTGTTATAAAATATGATGCAGCATAATAACAAAATTCAATATAAAGTACAGGATCATTCAAATTTATTATTGGAAATTTGCCAATGCGATTATTATTGAAACTTGCCAATACTGATGTTATTTTTAATTGAATGAAATTGTTATGTGATATAAAGCAATCCATTATTTTAATTCTGTATCCTACATATGCAATGAATTATATAACAGGTGGTCTGAAAAGTCCAGTGGACCCCGGACCTAAAGTATTCCGGCCAAACATCCACATCGAACCCGAAATGGCACCGAGCGCCAGGCGCTAGACACTCGGCCATTCAGGTAAATCCATGTGATTTTTAGTTAGCCCTAACCTTCGGTGAAAAGAACACGTGTATAAATTCTTTTACAGCAATGAATTATATTGTGAAAAGTTCATAGGCAAACACATAGAGTTATAAACCATTTTTAGCCCTAACCTTCAAAAGAGTATAAATTTTACAGCTGTTGTATGTGAGTTATACCATTTTTAGTAAAGTTATAGCGTTTTTAATGTTTATCACGTGCAATCCGCTCGGCTGACTGTCGATTGGACGCCGGTGGGAAGTGATGGAGCCATGTTTCATCCATTGTCACATATCAACTCAAAAATTCGGGTTTATTAAGATTGAACAGCTCCAAACACTGCTTAGGATCTTCAATTCGTTGTTGTTTTGGGTCGATTGTGAGCTCTGCGCGGCATCCACTTTGAACAAAGCTTTCGCATATCCAAATATTCTTTCACGATATGTCCAACACGTTCCTTTGATATCTTTAGGGTCTCGGCTATCTCAATCAACTTCACTTTACGGTTATTAGAAATTATTTTGTGGACTTTTTTGATGTATTCGTCGGTAACAGCCTCTTTGGGGCGTCCATCGTCCTCGGTGCTCATTTCGCCTCGTTTAAATTTAGCAAACCACTTCTCTACGGTTGATTTTCCTAGTGCAATGTCCGAATAATGTTATGTCAAGCCAAGCCTTCGCTTCAATAGTATTTTTTTTTCGCCACAAAGCAATGCTTTAATTAACACACGAAATTCCTTTTTAGCCATTTTTCAAACAAACAAAAGTTGCTTCACTAAAAATGCTATAACTCACATACTAATAGTGCAACCGCTATCAACTTTATACCCGTGTCTTTTGAAGGTTAGGGCTAACTAAAAATCGTATGGATTTAATACTAGTAGCGCCATCTATGTGTCTATGTGTCAGCCCAACTATTACATACATATGCAAGGAATTATAATACTATTAATTATATAATACGATTATAATTCATTGCATATATTTATATGAGAAGTGTTACATTTAATTAGAATTCAATGGAAACAAAGATTTATTTTATTTTTATTTTATTTTCTTATCGAAGATCAACAATCACGGATTCAACTCCATACATCTATGGTATAAATATGTAAATACGATAAAAATAGCAATTTTCTTTAAAAAAATTATCTTTGGTTCATTGAATATCTCTTGCCCTATTCTTTATATAACATAATTAACTGTGGAAATAAATGCATATCAAACTAACAAAGTGTACAAAATGTTCTTTTACGATTGGCGTAATACTGATTATTCAAAAATAAAGAACCTTATTTTTATTACTATTTTCCAAAATATAGATTAAATTTCTTTTTTGCAATTCAGTGTTATTGTTTTGTAAATATTAAAATTATCATTTTTTGTAATTTTCACAATAAAGTTTTCTTAACTATAAATGATGCAAATTTGTATTACCAGCATTATTCTTTCATCAATACGATGCTATAAAACAATAAAAACTGATTTTTGAAATCAAAGATATGTCTTTCAAAAAGATTTCTTAATTAAGTGATTATCATTAACTGAAACGAACAACAATTCTAAAATTCTTGCATTTATAAAAAGTAACTCAAGATCCGAGCAATTCATTTACAATGGCTTCTTATCCATTCAAAATTTATTTTTCTTTATTTAGTTTGAACTATTGTTATTAAGTTAATAATAAAAATGCTTTTTATTTCTGTTTGTCATTTTAACCTTTAAAAACAAACATTTATTCCTCACATTTCCTTTTCATTTTAAGCAATTCATTTGAATACATTTTTGTTTCTCTT
This sequence comes from Caerostris darwini, assembly GCA_021605075.1. Lineage (NCBI taxonomy): Eukaryota > Metazoa > Arthropoda > Arachnida > Araneae > Araneidae > Caerostris > Caerostris darwini. Next base: position 81,933 of record BPLQ01004536.1, read on the forward strand.
TACAAAAGTAGTTTTTGATAGATTCATATCGTGGGCTGTGGTATTTATATTTCTTATAAAAAAAAAAAACTAAAACTTTGCAGTAAAATAGCAAAACTGATTTTTGAAATCAGGAAATGTTTTTTCAAAAAGATTTCTCAGATTACGTGATTATCATTAACTGAAACGAACTGCAATTCTGAAATTCTTGCAATCATAAGAAGTAACTCAAGATCTCATTTAAAATGACTTCTTATCCGTTCAAAATTTGTTTTTCGTTATTTAGTTGGAACTATTGCTATTAAGTTAATTTTAAAAATATTTATATTTCAGTTTGTCGTTTTAACCCTTAAAAACAAACATTTGTTCCTCACATTTCCTCTTCATCTTAAGCAATTAATTTGAATGCATTTTTGTTTCTCTTTAAAAAAGGGATTTCTGATAAGTTATATTCATATCGTAGACTTTGGTATTTTTGTTTCTTATAAAAAGCTACTAATTTTTATTTTCTTATGAATGCTTGTTACTTTATTTTGCATTTATCAATCAAGCACATGAAATTAATTTACTTAAAAACTGTCGCAGCTTTTCTTAGCAATCCTCATTTAAGTAAAAGTCATCGAAGAAAATACATTTAATTAAAATCCATGAAAGAAAATGCCTGTGGTTTTATTAGCAATATATAAGGCTGTGGATAATATACTTTTACTACTTTTTATTAGCAATATATAAGGCTGCCATATGCTTTAAGTCTGGATATAATAGTGATAATATACTTTTACTACTTTATTAGTTATTTATTTATAATAATTACTTTATTTTGCATTGATCAATCAACCACATGAAATTAATTTATTTAAAAACTGTCACAGCTTTTATTAGCCATACACATTTAATTAAAATCCATGAAAGAAAATGCCTGTGGTTTTATTAGCAATATATAAGACCACCATATGCTTTAAATCTGGATATAATAGTGATAATATATTTTATTTATAATAGTTACTTTATTTTGCATTTATCAATCAACCACATGAATTTAATTTACTTAAAAATTGTCACAGCTTTTTTTAGCCATCCGTATTTAATTAAAATGTATCATACAAAATATCTGTGGCTTTATTAGCAATATATAAGGCCACCATGTAAGTCAGAGAAATAAGAATGATATTATACACGGTGTAAACATAATTAAATACAAAAAAAATATTTTAAAATACCATGTATATAATATAAATGAAAATATTTATAGTATATTATATAATTTTATATATATATATATTATTCAATAAAAATATTTTACATTTATCAATTAACCATATGGAGTTAATTTATTTGAAAGCTATCACACTTTTTCTTAGCCATCCTCATTTAATAAGAGAAAATTTCTGCCGTTTTATTAGCAATATATAAGACCACCATATGTTTTAAGTCTACTAGATTGGATAGGAGAGTCGAGTACCTGTGCACGTAGTGCACATCTGCTCAGAATTCAAATATAATAAAAACAAAGTATCACAGAATTAGCAGGAATTAAAAAATTTAAAGCAAACAGTTAATAGGAGGGAAAGAAGTTAAAAAAAATATATATATATATATATATATATATAAAAAAAAAGGGGGCGAGCAAACTAGGAGATGACAATCAAGCAATATCAAAATACATAAATGCCCAATAGAAGCATATAATACGTAAATACATAGCAGACAGACATATAAACACATATATAATGAAAATAAATATGAATTATAAATATACAAATATACAATCACAAAAATAAAAAACTTTAAGGAGACAGAAAAACATACGAACAACATTTGAAACTGAAGATCGGAAGTAAAGTTTGTTACTGCAGGGTAGAGTTTGAAGTTTTCAGAAATGGAATGTTTTTGTTCTTTTGTCTTTTTAACATAGTTCCGCAGTACACACTGCCAAGGCAGAAGAGAGGACGATAGGAGATTTCTTAGAACTGAAGAGTAGTATTGAAGATGGATCATAGAAGAAATTAGGGAGGCTTGAGGTCGTGATTCCATCCTGTTGTGTAATATGGATAATGGTATTTACCTTCGTTGTGGGCGAAGAATAATTGAGCTTTAATTAAATTATTTTTATGGTTCTTGATGTTTAGAAACAACTTTCTTGAAAGCTTCGCAATATGATCGTCTATTGATTCTATTTGTAGGTCATGATGCAGCACGTCATTTCGAATGAACCAGGGAGCTCCCGTAATTATTCTGAGAATTTTATTTTGGATAACTTGGATTTTGTTTCTGTTTGTTTTTGCAGCAAGGCCCCAGATGGGTGCTGCATGTTTTAAGTCAGAGAAATAAGAATGATATTATATACATGTTGCTATATAATTAAATAAAAAAAAACATAATTAAAATTTCAAAAAAAAGTATTACAGCGAGAAGCAAAAGGATAAGATACTTGACTTTAAAAAAAAATTCTAAAATACCACACGTTACTTTATTTTACATTTATCAATTAGCCATATGAAATTAATTTATTTAAAAACTGTCACAAATTTTCGTAGCCATCCTTATTTAATTAAAAGAAAACAAACAAAATTTCTGCTGTTTTATTAGCAATATATAAAACCAACATACGTTTTAAGTCAGAGAAATAAGAATGATATTATACATAGCGGTACATAATTAAGTACAAGAAACATATTTAAAATTCCAAAAGTTTTACACCGGGAAGCAAAAGGACAAAATACTTGACTCCTTTAAAAAAATATTTTATTCTAAAAATTCCAGCCATTCCCTCCCCCGCAAAGAAAAAATAACTCTAAAAAATTCCAACGTCTGTATTTACCCGGAACTGACCATCAAAAAATTTCATCTCGCCTGTCATATTTCCCATCTCGCTTGGCCGATGTCTCATAGCTCAAAGATGGCGGACAGCCGGAAGCGACTTCCATTTCCGTCGTTTGGCAAATGACGCACGACCGGAAATGACGTTGCCACTCCGGAAAGCCTGCCCCGAGCACTTCTCCAGGGAAATGCCGAAATCGCTTGTTGAGCTTTAAACAAGGCCACTTGCTGTAGATGTGCCGACGCTGCAATGAAGCCACTAATATATCTCGAGAATGATTTGCTTCAAGTTTTAATGTGGCTGCAGAGTAGTAGTAATACTCGGTTCTCCAGTCGAGTGTATACGCGATCGGAAGCAGCGTAATATGTATCTTGCGATATTGCTTTTGAAAGTCTAGATTAAATTGGAAACTATGTGAGGGGGTATTTTGGGACGGGAGATGAGAAAACTTTTCCGTGGTTTTAATAATGCACTGCGGTTCTTTGATGAGTAGGCTGGAAGGATCCAATAGGTTTTCTGCTTTTAGGGACTGCTAGGTATTCTAATCACGTGTGTGATGGAAAATTATTCATATAAATTTAAAAGTCGTGAAATATTATATATCACACTGAGACAGATAGAACACTGAGAGGGAAGTTTTCTGCGTGTGATATTGGAAACTTATCGTATAACTTCATAATTTATATAATACTTCATAATCAAAACACATTTATTTATTTTTTGTATGAATATAATATATTCTTCATTGACGCAACGACTCCTTGGTGGACAAAAACCGTCTGATGGTAGGCAGATTTTGATACAAGAGGTTTTTTTTCTTTTTGTGATGCAGTGTCGTCAGCCTTACACCTAACGCTTTGCAGTCATATTAGACCAGGACCTACGATTTAAAGTGTATTACAAACCACTACAAACATTCATAGCACCACAGGGACTGGAATCGAAACCTATGACAAAAAAACGACAGAGCGCTAGTGACTCGGCCATCAGGCCCTTATGTAACATATTATCATAATAAAATTCACAGACTTCAATTGTGGTTTTTATGTGAACGGGTTTTTTTTACTTAATGTCAAGGCACTTGATTAGAGATTGTTTTCAAATGAAAGGCAGTGTCATGGATTTAGTTTTATCCAGAAAGCACCACATAGTGCCTGCGACACTGCGCACGTATTGTATTATTGCAATTTTAACTAACAATTTCAGAGCCTAAATATTTCCCAATATCTGGGAAGTTGCAGCTTAAATTCCAATTCCTTGAAATCAAGCGGCCTGATAGCCAATTGGCTAGAGCTCTCGCCGATTCGAATCAATCAGACTACAGGTTCGAATCAAACGAACAACTGCAGGTTCGAAGTTACAATTTAACGGCCTGATGGCCTAGAGACTAGCGCTCTGATGCTTGATGCCACAGATTCTAGGTTAGAGTTCTGTCTTTGCCATGGATGTTTGTAGGGGTTCGGGTATCCACTTTAAGCCGTAGGTCCCAGTCTAATATGACTGTAATGCTGACAACTTTATCTTGTAAAAAGAAAATGTCTCATGTTTCGAAATCTGCCAGTAGGCAGGTGACCTTGGTCCATCAAGGGCTGTGCACACTTTAGGCTGATTAGACCGGGACCTACAACTTAAAGGGGATTCCGAACTACTAACAAACATCCATGCCACAGCCAGTATTTGAACTTGAAGCCTGTTGTACCAAAGGCCATAGCGCTAACCACCAGCCAATGAAGAAGACTCTTTTGCAATAAAAATTGCATATGTGTCTAGGAAACAGAAACATAGCAATAAGTACTATGATGCTATTTATTTTGAATATTTTAACATGAAACCCTATTTTAAAATCATAAAGTGCACTAGGAAGTCTTATTTGCCACGAAAGAGCAAATTTAGATCTTTATAAACAGAATTCTTTAACAACATTTCTGCAGAAAATGCTGTGTTGATGTAATTTTTTTTTCTTTTCCTTGCGAAGATTATCTTGGTAATGAATCATGAGACTGTCGATAAAAAATGCGACAAGAATAAAAAGAAAATAAATCAGCGATATTCTTTTTTTTGTTGTTGCTTTATCCTTATTATTGATTAGCCTCTGTTTACTTTGACATTACAAGCTACTAAATAAAAAGCAGTTATGAAAACGCAATAAATTATACTTACACAGATAATTAAAAAACATCAGACACACGAAAAAAGTAATAAATTATTTGAACAGTTGAATTATTTAAACTCCTACAGTAAAAAAAATCATTTACTTTACAAAAAAAAAAAGACATGCTTCGCAAACATATCTAATAATGAAACAAAGAAAATGCACCTGTATTAAGACTGCAGGGGAAGAAGAAAAAAAATCAATAATTAAAAAACAAAATAAAAATGGAGAAATAACAAAATTTCATTAACCTTCTAGAAAGGGAAAAAAGAGGGAAAAAATTATTTCCCTTGGTAATGAAATTTCCCTTCAAGCTGAATGCAATTACAAAGTAATCCAATTTAACGCTTCTTCAGCATTGGAAGGGGGAGAAAAAATTGCAGTTTTTTTTTTTTTTTAATCGCCTGTTGCTCAACCCTAATCAAGTTCAAATTCCGTCTGAATTAAAAATAAGTTACTGGAGTTTAATTAATGTTGTACACTGAATTAACTTCCAGTGTAAAACAACTGTCGACTGTTCCTTTTTCGTGTCTCCGTCTAACGAGAAATTCTCTCTTACTGTCTAACCAGCTCATTAGCCAATGTATAATATTTATAAGAATGATTTCTATCGTTTTAACAGGAAAAAAATCATTTTTGATTGTTTTATATATTTGCAAATAATTCCTTATTATAACTGTTTCTTGTTTACATTATATGATTTATTACAAAAATATTTTTAATCAGTAAAAATAAGCCTTAAGTACGTGTAGTAAATAGCAATAATCCCAGTGATAGTAAAGTATTCTAACAGTAAATAATCCTAATAGTAAAGTATCCCCAGTTGATTAGCCAATGAGCAATATTAATAAGAATTATTTCTATCATTTAAAAGAAAACAACAATTTTTTATGGTTTTAAATTTTTAAATGATTCCTTATTATAATTATTTGTTGTTTAACTTATTTGATTTATTATAAGAATAATTTTATTCAGTTAAAATAAGCCGCAGGTACATATAGCATATACTAATAGTAAAGTATCCCCAGCTCATCAATCAAGGAGCAATATTTATAAGAATGATTTCTATCGTTTTTAAAAGACAAACAAATTATTTTTTATGTTTTTAAATTTCTAAATAATTTTTTATTATAATTATTTATTGTTTAACTTATTTGATTATGAAGAATAAGAAGTTCTTTATTTAATGATGAAGAAGATTGTTGCGTAATAAAAGATTGCATACTTGTGCAAGGAACATAAATATAGCAATAAGTAATATTTTTGCTTTTTATAATGTGTACTTTATCATGAAACCATAAAATATCTTTAAAGATGCACTAAGAAATCTTAATTTCTACGAAGGAACAAATTTAGATCTTTATAAATATAATTCTTTAACAACATTTCTGTAGAAAATGCTGTGTGTTGATGTAGTTGTTTTTTTTTTTTTTTCTTTTTCTTTTTTCTTCCTTGCGAAGATTATCTTGGTAATGAATCATGAGACTGTCGATAAAAAATGAGACAAGAATAAAAAGAAAAAAAATCAGCGATATTCTGCTTTTTTTGTTGTTGCTTTATCCTTATTATTGATTAGCCTCTGTTTACTTTGACATTACAAGCTACTAAATAAAAAGCAGTTATGAAAACGCAATAAATTATACTTACACAGATAATTAAAAAAAGCAGACACATAAAAAAAAGTAATAAATTATTTGAACAGTTGAATTATTTAAACTCCCTGCAGTAAAAAAAAATCCACTTGCTTATTAAAAAAAAAAAAAAGGACATGCTTCGAAAACATATTTAATAATGAAACAAAGAAAATGCACCTGTATTAAGACTGCAGGGGAAGAAGAAAAAAAATCAATAATTAAAAAACAAAATAAAAATGGAGAAATAACAAAATTTCATTAACCTTCTAGAAAGGGAAAAAAGAGGGAAAAAATTATTTCCCTTGGTAATGAAATTTCCCTTCAAGCTGAATGCAATTACAAAGTAATCCAATTTAACGCTTCTTCAGCATTGGAAGGGGGGAAGAAAAAATTGCAGTTTTTTTTTTTTTTTTAAATCGCCTGTTGCTCAACCCTAATCAAGTTCAAATTCCGTCTGAATTAAAAATAAGTTACTGAAGTTTAATTAATGTTGTACACTGAATTAACTTCCAGTGTAAAACAACTGTCGACTGTTCCTTTTTCGTGTCTCCGTCTAACGAGAAATTCTCTTTTACTGTCTAAACCAGCTCATTAGCCAATGCATAATATTTATAAGAATGATTTCTATCGTTTTAAAAGACAAATAATAATAATTATTTATGGTTTTAAAATTTTAAATAATTCTCTTTTACTGTCTAATCAGCTCATTAGCCAATGTATAATATTTATAAGAATGATTTATATCTTTTTAAACACAAATAATAATAATTTTTTATGGTTTCAAAATTGTAAATAATTATCTTTTACTGTCTAACCAGCTCATTAGCCAATGTATAATATTTATAATGATTTCTATCGTTTTAACAGGAAAAATCATTTTTGATTGTTTTATATTTGTAAATAATTCTCTTTTACTGTCTAACCAGCTCATTAGCCAATGTATAATATTTATAATGATTTTTATCGTTTTAACAGGAAAAAAATCATTTTTGATTGTTTTATATTTGTAAATAATTCGTTATTATAATTATTTATTGTTTAACTTATTTGGTTTATTTTAAGAATATTTTTATTCAATTAAAATAAACCAAGGTGGGTGTAGCATATATTAATAATATCTTGAGTTAAAATTTCCCTAGCTAATTAAATAAATTTATAATATTTATAAGAATGATTTATATCTTAAAACGATAGAACTGTTTAAAAGAAAGTCAAAAAAATTATTTTTTATGGTTTTAAATTTGTAAATAATTTCTTATTATAATAATTTATTGTTTAATTTATTTTAATTATTATAAAAATAATTTTATTCAGTTAAAATAAGCCATAAATACGTGTAGTATATAGTAATAGTATTTTGAGTTAAAGTATCCCCAGTTCGTTAACAAATGTATAATATTTATAAGAATGATTTATATCGTTTTAAAGCTATAAAAACTCAAATAGTTAAATGTGTAAATAATTCTTTATTATATTTATTTATTGTTTAACTTATTTGATTTATTATAATAATATTTTTATTCATTTAAAATAAACCATAGGTACGAGTAGCATATACTAATAGTAACTTGAGTTTAAGTATCCCCATCACATTAAGCAATGTATAATATTTATAACAATGATTTCTATAGTTTTAAAAAGCAAAAAAATCATTTTTTATGATTTTAAATTGGTAAATAATTGCTTATTATAATTATTTATTGCTTATATTATTTGATTTATTATAAAAATATTTTTATTCATCTGAAATACGTCATAGATACTTGCAGCATAAAAGGAAATACTTATAGTATAACATAGTGTTAAAGGATCCCCGGCTCATTAACCGATGTATAATGTATATAATAATATATAATAATAATTTACATAATTGTAAATGGGAAAAAAACATTTTATAGGTTCAAAAATTTCTTTTAACTTTTTAATTAATTGTTTATTATTATTTATTTCTTAGCTTATTTGATTTATTATAAAAGTACTTTTGTTCAGTAAATACTCTGCATATACGTAGCATAAAGAAAAAGATTAACAGCATATGAGCAAAGTTGTAGAGGGAAAGAATCGCCAACTTTGGCACCATGGCGATAAATTTGGCAGATATTTCGTAATGTTGGCGAGAAACTTGAAGAAGCTTCCAGAAATAGTTAAAAATTTAGTCGCCAGTAAAAAATAAATTTGTAAATAATTTTTCATTATAATTATTTATTGCCAAACTCAATTTATTTTAAATAAAAGTATTTTGTTAGGTTAATACGCCACATATACATAGCATAAAGGAAAAAATTTATAGCATACAATCAAAATTAAAGAGTGAAAGAATCGCCGAATTTGGTACCATGGCGATAAATTTGGTGAGACATTTCTTACTGTTGACCAGATACTTGAAGCTTCCAGCAACAGTTAAAAACTTGGTAGCCGGTAAAAATAATCAAATAAAAATAATAAAAACCAAAAATATCTTGAGTTTATCTTTTCGAAAATCCTATAAAAAAGCTTCAATAGCTGTAATTGTACATAATTAAGTTTCTATTCATGTACAGTGAGTTTGGCATTATAGCTTTACAATTCTTTTTGCTGGATTTTATTTATGTTTGAGGGTTTTAGCACAACTCTGTTTTTGAAAGCTATGTTTCTTCTTTATACAAAAAAGTACTTAGAGAAATCGATTAACTGATGTGCAATGCAATAAGTATATAAGTAAATTGTATTTATGGTGATACAAGTGTGAAGTGTATCGCAATTATTATTTTTATTTATTTACAATGCTGAAGACAATACCATTAGAGCAAGGGTCACTGATATAACAGAAATGTAGCGCGTTCAGAGTTACACAAGGTGCTTTATTTGTCTGTCCTGACTGGCTGTCACGATCACCACCAAAAATATTGTAAATTTTTTTAAACAGTATCTGTAAGCCACGAAACTTCTCTGCTACATGTAGCTAGTAAGTGCGCTACTAGCTACATGCAGGACATGCAATCAGTGTTCCATAAAATCCATTAGGACATTGTTGTAGTAATTTATTATTAGTTAATGATTAATTATATGAAATGAAATTTAGATATTATATTAAAGACGTTAAAATTTTATCATTTTCCATCTCTCATGAATAATTGCACAGCCATATTATTATTACTTTTTACAATCATCTTGTACAACAATATGTATAGCTTTTATATACATCAACTTACTGTTTAATAAATTATTATAAATATGTTGTATATTAAAATATTGTTAAAAATAATATTTTGCTCGATCATCTTTAAGCTTAACACTTATAATAATCTACAGCAATGTACAGCATTATAATTTAGACCGTCAGTAAACAATTCGTAACATAATTTTATGCAGGAATGCACAAACCGCAGCCATTTTTCTTGCGACCAGCTTCACCATTTTACTTAATTTTTTATGAAATACTTTCAGATTTCGATGAAAGTTTAAAATAACAAGCATCAACTTTTGTTTATTGAAAAGGTAAACAATTAAATATTAGAAAATATTTTATTCAAAAGTTTCTATTTTATTGCACACTAGCAGATAAGATTCTTTTATCAGTAATCTGCCTGTTTGTATACAGAATCCCAAACTAAGCATATATATTATCTATGTTCGTGAGATTATATTATTAGATAATAATATGGTTATGAGATTATAATATTAGTCATTTTAAAATTTCATTAAATAAAGTAGTGTCTAACGCATCTTGTAAATAAATATTTTTAGACATAAATACAAAAAGAAACTATCAATAAAAGCCCTTTGATTATAATTTTAGGGTAAGACAAAAAAGGTTATTAAATATAAGCATTGTTTCCAATCAAATTCTTTATTTACTTTTTGATTATATTATATTACTTATATTTTATTACACGTATAGAAATAAATGTTATATTCTATCTAACATTACATATAATGTTATATATTTATTAGAATATATATATACTTTAATGAAATTGAAAAAAAAATAATAAAAAAAATAATGTACTGCGGCAGTCAGTTAAGTTCTGAATATGACATAATAACATGGCGAAAATAAGTAACTATTATAATTTAACGCTACACTTTCAGGGGAATTGTTATAAGAAAATTCATTTGATGTGCACCAATGGAAACAACGTGTATAAGCGTGAACATTAATATATATAAACTATTATAATTAATTAAAAGTAAGTAAAGTGTAGTAACTATTATAATTTAACGCTGCACGCTTTAACGCCATATATATGGAAAGTGTAGCGTTAAATTATAATAGTTACTTACTTTCTTCATGTTTTTACATCACACTATTTTTTGTATTATTATTTTGCATTTATATTAAAATAGGGATACGAAGATTTTAGCAGCGCAGTCTACAGATTTTATTATATATATATATATATATATATATATGAAGAGAGAGAGAGACTTGAATAGACGTAATGGAAGAATTATTGCTTATTGTTAATTCCATGATTTATATTTTATGAAATATATTTTGTTTGGGCCTTTTCTTTTCTAAAACATTTTCTCTTTTTATTTACAATTCTCTTCATAGTAAGAATAGGAAGTATATAAATAGTGTTCTTATGTGTACTCTATTGGGACTGTAAATTTCACAGAACTCACACTTCTTATTTTCATAAATTACCAGTAGACATTTTAATACTCCATTATACGTATCAGGTGCCTCTTGAATAAATATACTCCCGCAGTAACTCGGTAATTATTTAGATTTATTCACGCGTATTCGAATTTTTACGACTCCCTCTTTTTGCGCGGAATCGACGCCCTCGAATGCTGGTATAATGGTGAAATAAAAACAAACAAAACACACTTAAGCACTTCGCCATGTTTTACCAAAAGCCATTCTTCTCGACACAACAGAAGCATTTTCATTCATCACTTTCGCAACCCATTTCGAAAACAGAACTCGATTTATTTTCATACGGGGTGCCGTGAGTCTTCATCTTTTCCAAGAATTTCATTTATTTATTTATTTATTTTTGTTCTTTTTTGAGAATCTTGCTTCTATTCAATAAGTGAAACTGAAGACGCCATGAATTAAGCTGAATATACTTTTGTTCTATTTTTTCTTTTTACTTTTTTTCCCGCTCTTTTTTCTTTCTTGGAAGAGAAATGCAATTTACAGTTTCCACGCTTGCCGTGGCGTCCATTTGTATTCTTTTCGTTCAATCGCCATCTTGGGAATTCAGTTTTAAAACCGTTCTCATGTTACCAATTTCGGTGCAGCATTTCACTACCTCCCGTTGGCAACCCCAGACGTTTTCTTTTGGGGAAACTTTGAACTCCTGGCGGGGTTTTTGCGAAAAGGTGGAAGGAAGGATGGCCTCGGAAAAAGCGAACGTGCGTGAAATCCAATATGGCTTCTTGTCAAATCGTCTAGCTTAGAAAAGAGAATAAAATGATATGCTTTTAAGAACAGATTCTAAGTTTCAACTGCTATTTCGTATTTAATTCGGTTTTTGAAGAAATATGTTTAACTAAAAGTATGAATCTCACTAAAATTATTGCTATTCAATTCCTAATAAAGTTCTAAAATATCAAACTCAAGGTTTTTGTACAATTTATTTCTTGTTCCTGCCAAGATTATATATTGGGGTATCTTTATACGAATTCAAACAATTTTCGATAAATTTTTGAAAAAAATAATCTAAAAAGTGTTATTAATTACATTTTTATAAGTGTTATGATTAACATTTTCAATTTTATTTGAAATGAACGATACAATTTTGAATCGTCTAAATAGGGCATTTTTTTACAGTTAAATATCTCAAATCTATGTTTTTCTATTCTAAACAAAAATTCTTATTCACTATTATTAATTATGTTTCGTTACTAATTTTTTTCTTTCTTTCTCGCATTCATATTCAAAAACATATTACAATGATAGATTTTTCTGATGCATGTACCTCTGCAATTGACAATGTATATCCATGTTCTAGACCAGGGATGGGCAAACTTTTTCGATAGCAGACCAAAAATCGAAAAAAAAAATGTTTTGCGGGACAAGATAAATTTGTCTAAAGTTTTAAAAACAATATACAAGTATTACAATTTAAATATGTTAATGAGATAAATGCAATTGCGATTTCATTTTTAAAAGTTCCTCATATTGAGGTTGTAAAGTTAATGTGTCCGATTCTAAGCCCGAAACTAAATGTTCATCTTCAGTCTACTTCTGAAATAATTCTTTTACAGGTTCATAGTTGAAAGATCTTGTTCATATAAAAGATTTCAATCATAGCACATAAAATACTTGGGCATGAGATATTAAATTTCCACTTTCGATAATGATTTTCATAACTAACAAAAACTTTTTTTAACACTTTACCGTTTGGCTGTTTGTGCTTGCTATTTTCGTCGATTTATGTTTTGTAGAACTTGAAAATAAAAGATCATCAGTCCTTTGAAAAAAAGGAAGAAAAAAATATTTAATCGAAGTAGAAAAGGAGGTGGATAAATAATATATATTTTTTTTTAATTTAAGTGTGCATCGGCAAATAAAATTCTATCCACGGGCCGGATAGATAGGGCCAGATAAACTTAAAAAGTTTGCCCATGAATGAAAATTCCTTTATAAAACCCACTTTCTTAAGCTGCAAAATAATTTACTTTTTTACCATAATAACACATTAACAAAGGAAGGAATTCGTATTGTTGTAAAGGTATTGTGCCTCCTGTAATTTACCCAAAACAGTATCGTTTTTTTTTTATTAATTAATTTCGTCTTTGCTTATACTTGTCACATACGGCAAAATACATTCATAAAATGCATTTTCATATAAGCTTGTTTATATATATATATATATATATATATATATATATATATACACATAGCTTTTCTTCAGTCTTATACATAACGACTCCAAACGAAAAGTTATTCTGCCTTCTCCATGTCATCGGAATGCATTTCTAGATATATTTTTTATGCGAATCCAATGTGCAGGAATGTATATATATATAAACACATTCAGGATAGCTTTATTAAGATAAATATTATCATATATTATAAACCCTGTTATACCTGCACGATAAATGGCTGGATTCACATAAAAAAAATATATAGTATACATCTCTATATATAATATCTAAGCAGGAGGAAAATAAAATCCTGACATATTTAATTTTCCGGTAGTATATAAATATATCGCAGCAAATGGGGGTAATCCTGGAAGAAAATCAGGCATACCGAAAAAGTCACAGATTTTTACAGTAGAGATTACAGTCCAGGCTGAATTACAAAATTTTGAAAGAATTTTGTTATTCGTACAATCAATCATTCTTTGAAAAAATCTCCAATGCATCCATATCACATAAAACTGAAATATTTATATTATAATTGTTAACATTTTTGGAAAATAAATATGAAATCTTTTATAAATTTATAGTAGTTTAAGTTTCGAAAATTCGTAAACTTAAGAATATACCAAAAAAAGTTGTAATATATTAAGAGTATGACTGGCAGTCAATTAAGCATCCACAATTAATATTGTGAAAATTGAAATGTTTATAACAGAATCTTTCATTTTATGTTACGCTGTTTGGTGAGCACTTTTTGTTATGAATGTTTGTTATTCAATTTATAATAATAACAATAATTATAAGTAATTGGTTGATATTGTATGTTGCGAATACATATTGAAGATGATTAGGATTTAATTAGTTGATACTGCATAAAATTTTTGAAAGTGTAAAGTGCAAATTAATTTTTTTCTAATTTCTATAAATAACCTCAAAAATATTTTGAATTCCAGTAAGGTAAGGGAATTTTTGCAGTGATATTTTTCATACAAAATAAATCGTCCTTCACAAAATATTAAATATCTCCAGGAATGAATAATTTTATGTAGTTAAAAATTTGCTGTTTAAAAATATTTCAATGTATGTATGCCTATGCTAATAATTTGCTAAATGTTTTCATAACAAAACTGGCATCACATGTTGCACGTAGTTAGAAATTAAAGAATCTTTAATATGTCAACAGAAAACTTTTAAATTTTAAATATCAAATATAAAGATAATAAAATATTATGTATTTAAAGATAATAAAATAACAATTTTCATTAAAAAAGGTAAAAATAAAAATATATGTTTTTAATTGAAGATAAATTTCTTTGTTGTTAATTTTCAATAAATTTCTATTAACGGATTTCTGAATTGATGCCAAAACAGTTTTCAAAAATCGGTTCGTAAATCGGTATTAAATCTGTTGGACTTCGCCAAAGATGTATAAACGAACTATCTTTATTTATGCAAAACTTTTATCTAAGGACAAGAATAGAATTTCTGTCCCAATGTTTCAGCTGGAAATATTCCAAGAAATATTTTTTTCTTATCATAGATCGCTTTATTGAAAAAGAAATCAATGCATGTTTCGTCTCGTGCTGGCCTGGAACGAATATGCAAAATTTTCTGGGATATACAATTTCTCTTTTTTATTTACGACAAGTGCATAAGCAAATAATATTTCGATGAAATTCAAATCACATTGACCATTACCATTTTCGTTCATAAAACACTATCTCAAAATAAAACCATTGGTATGTTTTTGATAGATATATGTTTTCGATATGCAATGATTCTTTACATTTCAAACATTCTACATGTGCTTGCTTTTAAACTTTCTCAGAAAGACGCAAAAAGTTTTTAGAGCTTTTATCATGACTGAAGTTTATATTTTTTAAGAAGTTTAGAAAATATGTATGTATGTTTTTTTAGGGTTGGAACTCAAAAGTAATATTGAATAAAAGTTTTTCAGTGAATTGTGTTATATGTGGACATATGTAAGCTAGAAATCCCATTCCGTAGTATAATATTCTAGTGGAAGAAATATCTGGTTCACTTTTAGATATGAAATGGACAGTAGATGTAACATTTTTTCTTGTTTTTCTTAAATAAGTAATGAATACATTATATAAGATATATTTTTAAAGTTGTGACATCCAAAAAACAGCTTTTATTTTTTTTATTTATTTATTTTTTTTGTCCTTTTTATTTATATTTGAAGTGAAATAAATTTATAGCTTATGCAATTGTCATGAATATTTTTGGTGCTATATTTGTTGTCATCTAATAAATTCTTTATTTCTTGAGAATTTGGTTTTAGTTATAACTTTCCTATTTTTCACACCCTTATAAATTAAAATTATTTTTAAATTATGATTTTTAATAATATTTTTAACTTAATACAAGTTTTCATGTTTTATTTTCAACTAAATTAATCAATAAAGAAAAAAATCTTTTACAAAAGGCTTCTTTTGACACACATTTTAAAGATTTAAATTAAGAACACAGAATTTTTTTTTAATTTTCTTCAAGGTTCTATAAATTCAGATTATATTCGAATTAAATAAATTCAGATTAAGATTATTTAGATTAAATGAATTCAGATTAAGATTATTTAGATTAAATGAATTCAGATTAAGATTTTGATCATATTCTATGATCAAAATACTTACGCAACATAACATATTTACTTAATGTTATTATTTATTAAAATTTAAATTGTATTGTTCTATCTTTTAAGCCATTCTCCAAGTAAGATCTAGAGATGGGAAAACTATTAGTTTTTGGTAACGGCATTAACAGTTAACGCTAATATAAAATAACGATTTACTTTAACCGTTATCTTAAATTTTTGTGTGATTAAGCTATGTAGTTTAATACTATACAACCAACAGCTTTCATTTGAATTTTAACATACAATGCATTAATCGAGATCTCATCCATAGAAATGTTACATTTTTGTGTTATATTTTTTGGCATCCAAAAATTGCATTAATTTTTTTTTCATCAACAGAAAATAAAATTTTCTAATTCAATATATTGGAATAAAATAATTAAATGAACCCATTTTGATTTAATTTCTTAACTTAAACATTTTATATTAAAAGATAAATATATCATTTTTAGAAAATATTTATTGTTAGAAATTTTTATTCACAATAAATATGTTGATTACTTAAATAAAATAAAAGATTTATTTATAATTATAAAAAAATTATAGATATTCTTTAAAAAACATTGATAAAACAAATGTGGTTTTGATATGGTTCGATTAAAAATAACACTCTTTTTGCAGAACTTTTTTTTTGTTTGATATTTCTTAATATATTACGAAGAAGATTCAGTATTGTTTGGTTTTGCGTAACATTATTTACTTCAAAAAGTTTAGTTAACAAAAACAAATTAAGAAAAATATTAATTAACTATATCAAGAAAAATATTAAGAAATATTATATTAAGAAAAATATATAATATCATATTTCATATAAATTATTTGATATCATCGCAATCTAATATATTTGTAAATGATTAAATTAGTCTCATTTGCAAAATATTCACTGTAATAGGTATCTTTAATTTAATTATGCAAAAGCGATTAAAAATAATAAAATACAAAAAAAGCCCAAACAATAAATAAATAAATATCAAGCAATAGAAATGTTCAGGAAAATTCTTTAAGTTTTAAATTTATTAATGCGGAATTCAAAAATAACGCAAACGCAAATACGAGATTTGAATTTAACTGGAATTAAATGTAATGTAACTTCATGTGATAAGCCAAATAACATTTCCTTGTCAAAAAGTTGCATTTTTTAACAGATATTAAAATCAACTGTTAATATCAATTACTTGCTTAACGAAAAATTAAATTGACGGATAAAAATTCCACCTAGCTCTCCACAAGTGAAGACTATTAAATAGCTGTTGAAATCAACTGCTAAAAAAACTCTATCCAAAGAGTTGAATTCATCTACGTTGATAAACGTCTAGATGAAATACCACTGTTAAAAGAAACCGTTAATTTTTCGTTTCGTCAACTGAGTTGACCTCTTATTTTTGTCAAAGTAGATAAATTAAAGATTAGATAATTAGTTACGGTAATATTTGCATAAGCTAAGTAAGAGTAAAGGTATATCCAAATGCTATAGGCAAGTGCCTTTTAATATTCTGTTGTTAACCGTTACACACAGCATGCTTAAATTTTTATTTACTCTTGTATGTTAATTCTATGAAAAATTTAATAATAACTCTTCCTTGATTTTATTAAGCTATCTTACCCAAGATAGTTTAATAAAATTTAAGAAGAGTTTAGGATATTTTCTTTCAAAATCTAAGCTAATTGCTTCCTTTGTCAAAAAAAATGCTTATTGAAAGGCATTAATAACCTTGATACTTTATGAAATTTTGTGTGAAAAAAAATGTACTTTTAATATGATTTTCTGAATTTCCATAAAATTAGAAGTGTCTTGCACAACTGTAGTACTTTGGATACTTAAAATTATTATTAAAAACTAAATAATTAAAAAACTTTTATACCTTTTAACTAATACCCAAGTACACTTTTTGATATTCTAAAAAAGTCATAGAGACAAATTTTTCTAACATTATATATTTTCAGAAATAACTATATTAGTAAAGTTTCTTTAAAATTATTTGCTTAATTTCAACACATAGTAAAAAAAGAGATCAAAAGAGTGTCGTTATCCAAAATTTAACGTGCAAATAATAATTTTACCATTTGGTGTAATAAATAACGATTAAACATTTGTCATAGTTTGTATACATAACTGTAAATTTTTCAAACATTATATATTTTCAGAAAGTAACTATAGTAATATTTTTTTTAACTCATGTACTTAATTTCTAGACATAGTGTCATTCTTCAAATATTTAACATGCAAATAATAACTTGAACATTTGGTGTACATAAATAACGATTAAAAATGTAATGATACATTTTTAATTGTTTTTTAAACTATAATATTATTATTTAAGTTATTTTATAAACTTATTTTTTAAACTTTAATTATGTATATGTATGTAGAAAGATATTTTTATTCTCATTCTATTTATTTTCTAATTCTAGGTATTTCTTTGCAAAGAAAAAGAGAACAACTGTACTTGATTCCGATCGTCAATCTATTTGTACGATAACAGATGTACGAATCTGCATTGTGGTAATTAAGGGATTCATGTTTTAGTAGATTGCTGTATTTCGTATCACTGATTTATGTGAAAACGTTGTTATTCGAGCATAGCATTATTAATTGAATTGCATATATGAACTGTTGAACTAATGTAGAAATAATGCTGATGAAGACATTCAACCCATCAAAGAGTCAAATTAAGTTTGTAAAGACATTTCTGCTGCACTTTGAAAAATATAACAAAGATAGACAGAGAATACAGTAAACAATCATCTATTAATCTGTTTTAAGCAAGCATTAACTGTTTAATCAATCTTTCATACATTTGGATTAACTTTAAAACAGTGTCTGAAATAAATAAGCAAGATCTTGCAATAAGGTGACTTTATAGGTGATTAATTCTTTGCTTGGAAGTCCATAGTTTGATTTTCTTTGCAATAAAAATGAGTTTGAGAGAAACTGACGTTAAGGAGCTGGCTAGCCAAGATCATGAAGGTAAATTATTCTTTTTCTATATCTTTCATAAATTATTATTTTTTTATATCTTTTTTTCAATATATTTCTAACATTTCTAAGAGTTATAACATGTGAGTGTAGATAATCGTATTCACTTTTTCAATATAAAAGAATAATATATATTTATAAATTAATAAAATTCATTTTTTAACTTTTAGTTAATTGCCTGTTTTACAAAATATTATTTTTGCTGCAATAAATTCTTGAAATGACGATTTTTTTAGTTTAATAATTCAAATGCAGATAATAGCAGACAGATCCAATTTTAATTGTATTAATTAAGTTTTTTTTTTTTATTAATTCTCATATATTTAAACAATCTAAATCTTAGAATAAGAAGCAATTAATTTATTCACTTTCTGTGCTAAATGACTAAATCAATATTAAACGTTAATGTAAGTTGGGAGGCAGGAACAATCTATATTACTTTTAATAATTAATTTGAAGGAATTCCTGAAGAAATTTTTAAAAAATAATGCTTATAAGAAAAACTATTTAAGGAGAGTACACTGAAATTGAATACCCTTTCAGTTAAAATTATTATGGTTTACCAAATTTTCTGCATATTTCTAAATATGTTTAAAATACGATTAATATATTTAGAAATTATTATATTAGAAATTATTAATATATTCTGAATATTTTTAAATATATTAATTATTTACAAATATTCAAAATTGTCTTATGTTATACCCAAAAATTTTCATTCCATAGTAGTAATAGAAATAGTAATAGTAGAGTTGAATCGGGTTTAATTTATTAAAATCCATTGCATTAATTCAAAGTTTCTTTATAAATATGGAAATAATTATTAAAACTTAATTACTTTTTTCCTTTTGTAAATAATTTTATTTATGAATAGTTCCTAATATGAAATAAACATAAGAAAGATTGAAATCCTCTTAAGAATTTCTATTTATTACATTTAATTATTACATTTCAGCAAACTTTTTTTCACTGCACTATAATGAATAATGAAATACTAGGATTATGTGCCTCATCATTAAATCGCTTAAAAATATAACATGAGGGCGATCATTATCCATGTTATTTCTTAATATATGAAGCAAATGTTAATCACTATGGTGCCAGAACATTAACTAGGTAAAATAGCCCTTACAGCATCTCATTATAACACAAGAATAACCCAAAGTTCAATAAGAAAAAATAGTCAAGGTAATATTAGATTTATCAATAATAATTGGAAAAAGACATAGTTTTTTATTTAAATAAGTCCTCATCTTTAATATTAGTCACTATTGTATTGATTCTACTTCTTCATTGGAGCAATAGCTCCAGTGCTCCAAGGCCGTTTGTCTACTGGCAGATATTGATTCAGCTACCAACTTAAAATCATCTGCACAAGTTTTTATTGTAATGCATTTTTTGTTGACGTCTTTTCATGAAATTCAATAAAATGCATAAAAACATGAGTCTCCATTTGTGTGTGTGTGTGTGTGTGTGTGTGTGTGTGTGTGTGTGTGTGTGTGTGTGTGTGTGTGTGTGTGTGTGTGTGTGTGTGTGTGTGTGTGTGTGTGTGTGTGTGTGTGTGTGTGTGTGTGTGTGTGCAAATTTATGAAGTTTTCCATTATTTCAAGAAGAAGTTCTGATAGTCTTTTATCCATGTTTTATAAACACAGTTTTATTTTATATCATCACAATTTTATCGAAGGCACGAACTTCATAGCAAGGCAAAACCATTTACACGCATGATATATCAAATACAGATATCAGGTATAGATAAATATTTAAATAAAATAATATTAAAATACATATAAATATTTTTGTTGTCTAGATGTTTTTATTTATTTTTGAACTTTCTGGAACTTTAAAATAATCTCCTATATTTCTGCTTATTCAATAACACACCAATTCTAATATTTTAATTTTTTTACAATGATTTTTCTTGCAACAATAATTAGCCCAGACAAAAATCAATAATTTCTATTTCTAGTTAAAAATTTTGATAACTAATTATATAATGATTGAAAAAGGAAAATTTTGCTCTAACCAATTATTATCAAATTAAGTTTAATAATAATATTTTAAGAGGTCGGATGACCGAGGGATTAACGCTTTGGTTCATGGTGTCAGAGGTTCCTGGCTGGAGTCCCGTAGGAGCCATGGACGCTTGTAGTAGTGTTTTGGAATCTATGGAATCTATTTTAAACCATAGATACCAGTCTCATATAACTGTGAAGCGTATGGTTGACAACCCTACTCCATAAAATCCAGTCCTACATCCAGTATCTCCTGTCTCAAAACCTGCCAGTAAGCAGACGGTCCTGGCCCACCATGGGGCTATTAAGCCAATAAAGAAGAAGAATACTATATATATTGCCAATTCTAATTAAGTTTTTATTTCTCTAACAAGAAATGATCACTTTGAACAATTACAATAAATAAATTTTGAACAATTAACTTATAAATAAATATCTATATCGAAACACTGGTATATTTAAAAATTATATTGGGTAAAAAACTATTTTTAAATTTTTTATACATTTAAATTTTCATCAAGTATAGAAAAGAATAAGAATCCTTTCTTATAACATAAATTGAACCTTCTCAAAAAGAATTTTATTATCATGTTTTATCAATTTTATTTTTATATTGAAATCATATCGTACAAATTAAAAGTTGTTGAAAATATATTATACAAGTTAATGTCCTATTTTATTATATCTAATTAAACCCATCATGAAATACATTAAAGCGCATCTGTTATGACAGATGCGCATAACTTGAAAGTCTTTATTGTATTTAAATAACTTTTAATTTTATACACAGTTAAAATCCTATCAAATATAGAGCAGTATTAGAAAAGAACAAGAATCGTTTCTTTTAACATAAATTGAATCTCCTCAAAACGAATTTTATTATCACGTTTTATCAATTTTATATTGGAATCATGTTATACAAATTAGTAGTTGTTGAAAGTATACTATACAAGTTAATGTCCTACTTTATTATATCTAATTAAACCATCATGGAATACAATAAGGCACATCTATTATGTTAGACGCGCGTACCTTGAAAGTCACTATTGCATTGGCACATAACTGATAAATTGATTTAACTATAGCCATAACTTGATTAATTCCATAACTTGATTTTTGTAATTAATATCTATGCTGAAATGAGTCCTCGAAAATTGCCATAAGCAAAGTTAAAGAATTAGCACTGACGCCTCTTAACACTAATGAAGAAAATTTCATTTGAATTTAAATTGATCGACCTTTACTTTTTAAATCTTTTCAAATTAATTTCCAACCGTTTCTCTTTCAAAGTTTTCCCCACCCCATCTCCAAATTAAGCAAAATGAAACACGCCAAAATCCTCCAGACATCAAAGACATTTGCCATCAACTTCACGAAACACAGACTTGGCGAAAAGAACAAGAAAAAGGGATCTGAAACAGCCATCAGTAATCCGTGAGCTGAAAAGGCGCGAAGACTAAATTGAGTGAAATAATTGAATTCTCTCCTGCAGGCTGCTTCGGAACAGGACAATTTGATTTAGCTCCCTAAATTGATTAAGGACACAAACCTGTGTTTGTCCTGCGATCTGTTACCTCTTCGGTTTAGGAATCTGGGCTGAAACTCTTTTTGGGATTTCGAACTTTTTACAGAAATGGTGAATTGTTTCGGACTTGTTTCTATTCAATTACAGTTTGAAATTAATACCAAAATTTTTGTATTGGTTCTTAGATACACTGTTAGTAGTTTTAATTATCGGTCTATAAAAGTTGAGTAAAGTTATTACCAAAACATTATTGAAATGACGAGATATTTGTATAATTTATCTTATTTACAATCACAATTTTTAAGATAAAATTTTAGCCTTTCAATTTTTATGTTAACATTAAAGATAGCAAATTAAGTCATTTGTATTTATACAAGTTAAAAACTAGCCCATTGTTAATAAAATCAGTTTGAAATTAATACCAAAATTTTTTTTTAAATCTTTTCTTAGGTATCTGTTAGAAGTTTTAACTGTCGGTCAATAAAAATGTATTAAAGTTACTACCAAAGCTTTATTGAAATGACCAGTTGTTTCTATAATAATCTTCGAAACCTGGCGGTGGTATGAATGTTTGTTAATGGCTCGGAATCCACGTTTAGCTGTAAGTCCCGGTCTAATTAGCCCAAAGTGTGCAGAAAATCATCATAGAACGACAAACCAAACCTACTTTCTTATATCTAATTAAACACATCATGAAATACAATAAAGAACATCTATTATATCCCATAATTTGATTTCTTTAAATTAACATCTATGCTGTAATAAGTCCTCGAAAATTGGCATAAGCAAGTTAAGGAATTAGCATTGATATAACACGACCCTTAAGCAAATTTCATTTCAATTTAAATTTTAATTGATCGTCCCTTTACTTTTTAAATCTCTTGAATTAATTTCTAACTGTTTCTCTTTCAAACTTTTCTTATTCCATCTCCAAAGTTAGATGTTTCCTAACTTGAAAATCACTATTTAATTGACATAAAACTGATAACTTGATAATAACTTGAACTTGATTTAACCATAACTAGATTGATTCCATAATTTGATTTTTTTAATTAATACCTATGCCGAAATAAGTTCTCGAAAATTGACATAAGCAAGTTAAAGAATTATCACTCACACAACTTAACGGCTCTTAACACTAATGAAGAAAATTTCATTTGAATTTAAATTGAATGTCGTTTTACTTTTTGAAACTCTAGAATTAATTTCTAACCGTTTCTCTTTCAAAGTTTTCCCACTCCACCTCCAAATTAAGCAAAATAAAACACGCCAAAATCCTCCGCACATCAAATACATTTGCCATCAACTTCACGAAACACAGACTTGGCAAAAAGAACAAGAAAAGGAGGATCCGAAACAGCCATCAGTAATCCTTCAGCTGAAAAGGCGCGAAGACTAAATTGAGTGAAATAATTGAATTTTCTTCTGCAGGTTGCTTCGGAACAGGACAATTTGATTTAGCTCCCTAAATTGATTAAGGACACAAACCTGTGTTTGTCCTGCGATCTGTTACCTCTTCAGTTCAGGAATCTGGGCTGAAACTCTTTTTGGGATTTCAAACTTTTTACAGAAATGGTGAATTGTTTCGGACTTGTTTCTATTCAATTACAGATCGAAATTAATAACAAAATTTTTGTATCGGTACTTAGATACACTGTTAGCAGTTTTAATTATCAGTCTATCAATATTGAATAAAGTTATTACCAAAATATTAATGGAAATTATCAGGTATTTATATAATCCATCTTGTTTACAATCACAAATTTTAAGATAAAAATATTAGCCACGAAAGTTTTATGTTAGCATTAAAGATAGCAAATTAAGTCATTTGTGTCTGTACAATTTAGCAGCCAATACATTGTTAATGGAATCAGTTTGAAATTAATACCAAACTTTTAAAATCTTTTCTTAGGTATCTGTTAGCAGTTTTAACTGTCGATGTATAAAAATGTAGTAAAGTTATTACCAAAGATTTATTGAAATGACCAGTTATTTCTATAATAATCTTCGAATCCTGGCGGTGGTATGGATGTTTGTTAGTGCTTCGGCATCCACGTTACGCTGTATGTCCCAGTCTAATTAGTCAAAGTATGCACAAAATCCCATAAAACGACAAGCCAACCTACTTTCTTATATCTAATTAAACCCTTCGTGAAATGCAATAAAGCATATCTTTTATAATCCATAACTTGATTTCTTTAAATTAACATCTATGCTGTAATGAGACCTCGAAAATTGCCATGAGCAAGTTAAAGAATCAACACTGATATAACACGCCCTTTTCAGCAAATTTCTTTTGAATTTAAATTGATCGTTCCTTTGCTTTTTTAATCTCTTGAATTAATTTCTAACCGTCTCTCTTTCAAAGTTTTTTCCCCCTCCAAATTAAGCAAAATAAAACACGCCAAAATCCTGCGCACATCAAAGACATTTGCCATCAACTTCACGAAACACAGACTTGGCGAAAAGAACAAGAAAAGGAGAATCCGAAACAGCCATCAGTAATCCTTGAGCTGAAAAGGCGCGAAGACTAAATTGAGTGAAATAATTGAATTTTCTCCTGCAGGTTGCTTCGGAACAGGACAATTTGATTTAGCTGCCCTAAATTGATTAAGGACATAAACCTGTGTTTGTCCTGCGATCTGTTACCTCTTCGGTTTAGGAATCTGGGCTGAAACTCTTTTCGGGATTTTGAACTTTTTACAGAAATGGGGAATTGTTTCGGACTTGTTTCTATTCAATTACAGTTTGGAAATTAATATCAGAATGTTTGTATCGGTTTTTAGATACACTGTTAGCAGTTTTAATTTTCTGTCTATAAAAATTGAGTAAAGTTAATACCAAACCATTGTTGAAAGGACCAGGTATTTCTATAATGTCTTATTTACAATCACAAATTTTAAGATAAACATTTTTGCCTGTAAATTTTTAAGTTAGCATTAAATATGGCAAATAAATTCGTTTGTGGTTATACAGTTTAAAAACCAACCCGTTGTTAATAAAATCTGAAGACAGTGAACAAAAAATAGGATTTTAGAAATTTATTAAACAATATTAATTTTATAAGTAGCCTTTTCTTTAGCCATTCTAAAAACACATCAACACCAAAATTAAGAACTGAGAAGAGATGAAGAAACATGGCCATTTTGCACAATCAAATCTACAACAGTATTCCTTACATGAAAATTGTATAGTAAAGTTATCATAGCAGTCGCAATACAAAATCGCAGAGGTGTCATCTCTCGAAAAAAGAACAAAAATTAAGAAATTGTTTAAGATCCGAAGTAAGCATAAGATGTAGTAACAAAACTGAAAACGGTTGGTTGGCAAGGGGTTGAAAGGTAAGAGCTTCGTTGGCAGACCAAAAAAAAACACGAAAATTTATACAAAAATATACAATAACAGGGTGTGAAGCTTGCTACCCAGGAAATGCGTAAAACCCGAAAAAAATTAGTAAAACCAAAAATAAAAACTTATATAAACGAAAAATATATTATTTATAACTTCTGACAATAACTTTATCAAGAAATAAGTATCCTGTATATATTTCATGACGTAACAAAAGCAATAAATTTTGTACTTTTCGTAAATTAATTTATAATAAATTAAGTACTTCTACACTGAAGTGACAAAAGTCATGGGATAGCAATATGCAAATTTTCAGATGGCAGTAGCATCGCGTAGAACAGGTATAAATGCGCAGTGCTTTCGCAGAACTTTCATTTCTGTTCAAGTTATTCATGTGAAGAGATTTTGACGTGATGATGACCGCACGACGGGAATTAACAGACTTTGAACGCGGAATGTTAGTTGGAGCTAGACGCATGGGTCATGCCATTTCGGAAATCGTTAGGGAATTCAACATTCCCAGATCCACTGTGTCAAGAGTGTGCCGAGAGTATGAAATTTCAGGCATAACATCCCACCATGGACAGCGCAGTGGTCGACCGCCTGCCCTTAACGACCGAAACCGGCGACGTCTGCAAAGAGTCGTAAATTCTAACAGACAAGCAACACTGCGTCAAATAACCGCAGAAATCAATGTGGGACGTACAAGGGACTTGTCTGTTAGAACTGTGCGGAGAAATTTGGCTTTCTTGGGCTATTCCAGCAGAAGACCGACTCGAGTGCCTTTACTGACAGAACGACATCGCTTGCAGCGACTCTCGTGGGCACGAGAGCATGTCGGTTGGTCCCTAGATGAATGGAAAACCGTGGCCTGGTCCGATGAGTCACGATTTCAGTTGGTAAGAGCTGATGGTAGGGTTCGAGTGTGGCGCAGAACCCACGAAGCCATGGACCCAAACTGTCAGCAAGGCACTGTTCAAGCTGGTGGTGGCTCCGTAATGGTGTGGGCTGTTTTTTCATGGCATGAACTTGGTCCTCTGGTGCGACTGGACCGAACATTGACTGGAAATGCTTATGTTCAACTACTTGGAGATCACTTGCAGCCATTCATGGACTTCATGTACCCAAACAACGATGGGATTTTTATGGATGACAATGCGCCATGTCACCGGGCCACAACTGTTCGCGATTGGTTTGAAGAACATTCTGGACAATTCCAACGAATGATCTGGACACCTAGATCGCCCGACATGAATCCCATCGAGCATTTATGGGACATCATCGAGAGGTCTGTTCGTGCCCAAAATCCTGCACCATCAAAGCTTTCACAATTATGGACGTCTATCGAGACAGCAGGGCTCAATATTCCTGCAGAAGACTTCCAACGACTTGTTGAGTCCATGCCACGTCGAATTGCTGCACTTCGCCGGGCGAAATGAGGGCCGACACGATATTAAGAGGTATCCCATGACTTTTGTCACTTCAGTGTATTTAATAAAAGAATTAACTTATTCTAACAAATTTTCCAGTGGATCTATTGTCTACTGCTTCGTATCGCTTCCTCCTATCTTACAATATTTTGAATTATTCTTAATTATCCTAATCCTCTTTGGTTAACATTTCAACTCAATCAAAATCAGAAATCACGAGATCTAATTAAGAAAAAAAAATTTTATGGTTTTAAGAGGTACTCAAAATGTTTCAATGGCATATAATGTTATAACTTTAAATATAACTGATCTCATGTGTTCTGTAACTTAAAAATATTTTGAAACTGTCCTGAAAATTAAACTATTTTATTCTCTAAATATTTGTCTTCTATATCAAAAATAAATTTAAATTCCAGTGAATATAAATAAAACATCACAGTGATACGCGATGTTTTAATACCATTTTGCTTCAGAAACAGTACCTAGACTATTCTTTTATTGATCATTATATTAAAATTAAACATAATATCCATATTTTGTTATTATTATTGTTCCATTCCTTTCTATTATCTGTGGCTTTTTTCATATATATATATATAGATAATTTTATATCAAAAAGTTACAATCTGTATAACGCCCGATAGCTACAACTTAAGAGGGAAATAACTTGAATAAGTTAAGATTTATTAGATGCTTAGTAGCAAAAAGACTAGCATGCAATAGCGTGTCACGAAATTTGACACTGCACGAAACACCTGCTCTTCTTATATCAATATTTTTTCGGAGTTTCAGTATTCCCGTTATGATTGAAATTCTAATACACTGTAGCGTCTCGGCCTATATTAGACCTATAACGGCTTCCAGAAGAGGGCCACTTTCAGGTTCACGTGAACACTTTATATTTTATTTACAAGCACTATATATAAAAATACAGAACTCTGGATTATTATGCAACAAAATGAAAGTAAAATTTCATCACAATTGCACGATTAAATCACAAGTACAGTTCACTCCAAGGTCAGAGATTTTCAGAGTCTACCTCGAATCTAATTGCCTAGTCTACGACATACCTTATTTATAACACGGTGAGATACACGAAACCACAAGGGGTTCAATTTGAAAAACAGGCGAAACTCCGGCCTATTCAGTTATTTCAGTGAAAAAAAGAAAAAACAATATTTCTAGTAGACTCGTCGCAGAACTCTCTCCTTTATTCTCCAAAAAACCCTTTAAGAAAATCTATCAAGAGTCAAGGTCAGCTTCCTTCACTTCTCATTGAAGTAGACATTTCTCAGCTCATGGTCTATCGCCAATCACGATGAAAAACTCATGGTGTAGTACATATTCCATCTGTAATTGTTTTGACCTGTGAAGGTGGCACAGATAATCTCTAATTTCATGAGTCTCAATATACATGTCCCTGATTATCTGCTATCAGATTGGAGTGACAAGAGTGTTCTCATTAGTACAAAACACTCATTGCATGTAATATAACTACCCACAACGGTGCTTTTCTGCTGTCAGATTTGATTGATGGGTTGTTATTATGTATTTGTCAAAGAATATACATTCCTCTCTCCTGAGAATGAAATGCCAAAACTCTTCCCTTGAGAAAAATACTGCAACACAGTCAAGCCAAAAAACTGATTCATAATTTTGAAACCTAAATTTGAAATTTTAGTTTCTACTTTTATTAAATCAAAATTAACAAAAAAAATTTAAAATGAAATATTTATTTATACCATATCGGTATAATAGATAAATATCATTTGATCGCTTAAAACAAGAGATTTTATTTCAGTGTTATCAAAGGTTTTCTTTTTCCTATAAGGTGATTTTAAGTCTTTATAAAAAAAATATGAAATACCACAATGAAATAAATATACTTTAAAATTAATTGAATTTTTAATCATAATTCTCGCTTCTCATGTTTTAGTACAATTTATGAACATTTTTCACGAAGGCATAATTTAAAATGAAAATGCAAACGAGAATTTTTTTTTTTTGAAAAAAAAAGAAAATATAATTAATTTTATATCTCTTAATTTCAATTTGCCTGACATATCTCTTCTCCAAAAGTAGATTTTTGGAACACCCTTAATTAATTTTAATTAAATGAAAAGATATCTTTTCCAGCGACTACATTCTAAAGAAAAGAAAATCGTTCTTAATAAAGCCCGCCAAAAATATTATATCGATGTTCTACACACGCCAAACGATTTTATTTTTACAGACCGGAGTGGACTGTGGAAAAAAAATGGAATAAAAGAATAGAAAATTTTCTTTTATGGCTGCGTAGAAAATATTCCAGCATAAAGGATTTAGATTTGGCTCCGAAGTCATCTATCAATGTCCGGGACTTTCCTGTCAGGGGTTGTGACGTCATAGGAAGCAAACAAGCTTATTGGACGTCTTTTTAGATCCTCTAGAGACGCAACCTCTTGTTAATAACATTCTTCTTTTTTTTTTTTTCTTTTACCGAGCCTTTCTTTAATGATGCGAATAAATTTAGCTATTCATTGGTGGCCACGAGGCTTTTGCTGGTAACTCCTTATGATTAGCTGCTGTTCTAGTGGAGTTTTTATTTTATTTATTCAGGTTTTACTTGTAAATTACCCAATGCATGTTCTGTAGACTGGAATGTATTTTTAATGCTCTCAAATAATAATGAATTCGTGTTTGGAAACAATAACTTAGTAACAAATTGTCATATTCTATTCTTTTTTTTTTTACTTCCATAATATTTTAGAACAAGCTTAAATTTGTTTTTAAGCAATGAATCAAAATGAGTTTCAAATTTTCTTTACACGTGCTCTTTGTCTAATTGATTAATAGCGACATTATTTTGAGTTTCGATTATAGACGGAACAATAAATTTTCACAATAAATGTAACTTTTTTATTTGACATCAAAACAAAGGAGCATGTGTATGTAGAGAAATACAATTTTATTTACAGTGCTTCACACAAGTTTTCGCTTATGTGTGATTCTCGTTATAATTACAAGAAAAATTTTAAACCTCAAAAGTTAACATGAAAAGAATATATATATACACTGAAGTGACAAAAGTCATGGGATAGCAATATGCAAATTTTCAGATGGCAGTAGCATCGCGTAGAACAGGTATAAATGCGCAGTGCTTTCGCAAAGCTTTCATTTCTGTTCAAGTTATTCATGTGAAGAGGTTTTGACGTGATGATGACCGCACGACGGGAATTAACAGACTTTGAACGCGGAATGTTAGTTGGAGCTAGACGCATGGGTCATGCCATTTCGGAAATCGTTAGGGAATTCAACATTCCCAGATCCACTGTGTCAAGAGTGTGCCGAGAGTATGAAATTTCAGGCATAACATCCCACCATGGACAGCGCAGTGGTCGACCGCCTTCACTTAACAACCGCGACCGGCGACGTCTGCAAAGAGTCGTAAATTCTAACAGACAAGCAACACTGCGTCAAATAACCGCAGAAATCAATGTGGGACGTACAAGGGACTTGTCTGTTAGAACTGTGCGGAGAAATTTGGCTTTCTTGGGCTATTCCAGCAGAAGACCGACTCGAATGCCTTTACTGACAGAACGACATCGCTTGCAGCGACTCTCGTGGGCACGTGAGCATATCGGTTGGTCCCTAGATGAATGGAAAACCGTGGCCTGGTCCGATGAGTCACGATTTCAGTTGGTAAGAGCTGATGGTAGGGTTCGAGTGTGACGCAGACCCCACGAAGCCATGGACCCAAACTGTCAGTAAGGCACTGTTCAAGCTGGTGGTGGCTCCGTAATGGTGTGGGCTGTTTTTTCATGGCATGGACTTGGTCCTCTGGTGCGACTGAACCGAACATTGACTGGAAATGCTTATGTTCAGCTACTTGGAGATCACTTGCAGCCATTCATGGACTTCATGTATCCAAACAACGATGGGATTTTTATGGATGACAATGCGCCATGTCACCGGGCCACAACTGTTCGCGATTGGTTTGAAGAACATTCTGGACAATTCCAACGAATGATCTGGCCACCTAGATCGCCCGACATGAATCCCATAGAGCATTTATGGGACATCATCGAGAGGTCTGTTCGTGCCCAAAATCCTGCACCATCAACGCTTTCACAATTATGGACGTCTATCGAGACAGCATGGCTCAATATTCCTGCAGAAGACTTCCAACGACTTGTTGAGTCCATGCCACGTCGAGTTGCTGCACTTCGCCGGGCGAAAGGAGGGCCGACACGATATTAAGAGGTATCCCATGACTTTTGTCACTTCAGTGTATATATATATAAATATATATACAGTTCTGCAGCTTGAAAAGAATGCTTTAAATATGACTATACACATATTTTTTTTATCTTTAGTCTCTAGTAATATTTAGGCAATTATAAGTAATTATTATAGGCAATCAATTTTTCCTTGTTATTATTTTAAGAGTTATATAATTTTAATGCATAATATAAATAAATTTCAAATTTCACAATATTGATATTAAAATTTCGAAGCATATCCCACTTTCCTATAATATATACCTTATCAATCAAGGTATATTTCCGCTTCTAAAATGTTTATCGCATTAACCTAATTAATTTATCTATTTTATTAACATCTTTATAAACTTGATATTATGAATAAATGAATAATTTACACTGCCCAGTATTGAAGTATCAACAGAAAGAAGAAAACACCACATAACTTTGAAATTTACATCTTCGATTGATATGTTAATGATACGCAAGTAATCAAAAACTGAAGAGAAAAATATTCAAATCTACAGGATTTATTCTAGCAAATATGATCATCTCTTGATGAAATACAAATTGTTACACGTATTGGTACCGCTATCTGATGCAATTGTTAATGATTTCTTGAGGAATATTTCGATATGGTGAATTCACTTGGATACTTAAATCTTTAAAGTCCCTCACAGACTTTCCTTTGCAATTGCCCACCAATTAGGTCCCATACATGTTCCATGGGAGGCAAACTGGAAGATTCTAACTGGTATTGTAGTATGTTCAAGCCACGTAATCTGTTAATGAGCATCATGCTGTAATATGAGTATCATGCTAGGAGTTGTCTTGCTGAAAAATCGTTCCTAGGATACATCAAACAAATATCTCTGGATCAATGATGGAATCAATATAAATTCAGTAGTTAGAGTACACAAAATGAAGTCTAGAAGGTCTGTCTAACATGCATACTATCAAATCGCGTCATAATTCCAAATGTAGGTCTATGTGACGTTCCTCGTAAAGGTATGTTCATAAAGTCAGCTGCGTGGTCTCCAGATCAACCTCTAAATATCACCGAGTCCGGGACAAAATCGGGATTTATCATAAAAATGGTGCTTCTACATTCTAAACTTAGTTGCCATCTTGCTCAACACCATGTTATGCTTCGAATGCGGTATCAACGGAAGCTGTACGTGTAGCTTTTACTTGAATTTCATGCAAATGCCTTCTGACTGTTTCTTCTGTTGTGCTGATACTCGACCTAAACTTGGATTAAATCATAATTTTGTTCAAAATAGGGAAGAGATCAATACGAACTAACTTCCTAATTAGATTTTGTGAGGTTTATCTTTGAGCACTTATTTCTATGATTCGAGTTAGTCGTTGCTATCACGACCACTGGATAGTGCTGACGTCTGGAATAACTCTTATGTGCGATTTGTTGGAGCCATGCACGAACGTTTCCCAGTT
Organism: Caerostris darwini; assembly: GCA_021605075.1. Lineage (NCBI taxonomy): Eukaryota > Metazoa > Arthropoda > Arachnida > Araneae > Araneidae > Caerostris > Caerostris darwini. Next base: position 114,970 of record BPLQ01004536.1, read on the forward strand.
CAAGTATTCTAATCTTCTCAATTTGTGCAAGCGATGATAACTCCCATGTAGGTGAACATGATGCATAATGCAAATTTTCCACAGATGATACATTATATAATTTTTCTGAAATTTGAAGTTTTAATGCGATATAAAACTGAGCTTTTAATCAGCGTTCATACCATTGAAGACCTTCCCACTTTCACAAATAAGAGTTAGGTATTTGATCTTTCAATACATTTTGTGTGTTTACTAGTCCTATGATTTGAATAATTCTTCCACTTTTCCTTCTTAGTACTGCAATTTCAATATTCAGGAGCGTGTTTTCAAATGACAAATTGCTAAAGTATTACTAAATGAACAGAATTATTTTTATTTTGAACATTTCAAACACTTTCGTAGACGAGATATTTTAAATACAGACTAGAGAGTAAATCCTTTTTCTATACACAACTACCTAAATTTTTATTTCATAATGATATTCTTAATCAATATTTCAAAACATTTAAACTTTATGTTTTGATTTTTTTTAAATATGGTTATTTTTCAACACTAATTTATACAGAAATTGCTAATTGATTTTTTCTTGCTAATTCATTGATTGATTGCTAACCGATTTTTTTCGAACATGTAAGAAAATGTAAAATTAATTCAAAAAGTTTTAAAACATTCTGCAAAAATTTTTAAAAATTTTTAAAGCTTTGTGAAAATTCTTTTACTCAAATGCAATAGATAACTGACCCCTAAAACTTGTATGTATGAATAAATTTATTTATAATATTAAAATGTCTCATATATATTCCTCGCTTATATACCTTTCTCTTTATATACCTCTGAACATTGAAAATGCAACAGCATGAAGGAAAAAGTGTAGAATTATGAAAATAGCATGATTGTTAAACACGCGAAAGATATGCTAATGATCAAAATTTTAACTGCCTAGTTCTTATGTGTGGAAAGTGAAAATGCCCCCAGTAACATAAAAGGTTGATCGAAAGCTAACTATTGTATCCAATTTAAATTTAGTGTTATATATATAAATTTGTGGGATATTTATACTGTCTTACATTCGCCAACATATGAGCAATCACCACTTCTCATGAGAAAGAACCAGATTTCTTGAAGTAAAAGACATTAATTTATAACCCGGGCAGATTGTAATAAGAGTTACTCATATTAATATGATTTAGTCATAGATGCCAGTGTTATCCAATATTATGTATCTCAGTGATTGTGACAAAAATGTCGAATTCGAATGTCAGAAATTAAAGCGCAAAGATAAACTTTCCAGTGGATGAGCTGTCTCATTTGATTCCATGTGATCTCTTCACTACTGCGAGTGAAATTAGACGACATATTTTAAATCTATGATGTACAAAGATGTCTTCACAATCAATCAGAAAACGCTTACATGGACCTTAAGCCAGAACGTCCAGCTTTTGCTGTTCTATTAACACCACGACAAAATACTCAAAAGTTAACATACTTGCAAAGAAAGACTAATCGAGTTTTAAATGGAGAAGCATCCTCTTCAGTGATATATTCTGCTTTTGTCACAGACTTAAGACAGTTGGAGGTTGGTCAGGAGATCGTCACATTATCTCTACATCTGGAATTACGGTGGAGAGCGTTATTATTTATGTCAGACCTTTTAGTCTTCGTTTCGTGTATCCTAATTGCTCAGAGTGACATAGATTTCTTCACTGATACATAAGAATTTTCATTTGTAGGAGGTATCCTAAGAACCATTTTTTAATAAAATATTACCCTTTATGCTGCTCGAGTTACTCTAAACTGCCTATGTCTAAACTTGACCGTCAGAAACTTGAAATTAGCCTCCCATAGAGTAAGTCTGGAACGTCATTGGTCGGTAGTCATGAAGGTAAATTCTGCAAATGATCTAAGGGTTTGCACAGCTAAATAAATTCCTCATGGCAGAATATTCGACAGGAAATCATGAACCAATGCATTGATAGCCTATCTAGTCGTGTAATATATATTCCATCGCGAGTGGATCATACTAGATATAGAATAAAAGTAATAAATTGGAATGTTTTGGTTTCATTTTTTAATCGTTTGCTTATTATTAAGATATTTATCGATCATGTCAACTTCAAAAAATTCTACGACTTTTCTTTCTTAGCAATGCAATTTCAATATTAAAAGATATATGTAAATAAAGGGATAAAAAGAGCATATCATATAATCTTATTCTAAACCATTTCAATTAAGTTCAGTATTAAGTAATGATATATAATAAGTAATATTTCTATGCGCTTTAATAATGCATCCATAAGTTTTGGTATTAATAAAAATTATATTAGATATAATTTTTTATTTACGTAAAAAAACGTAAATCGAGGCAAGAAAGTTTTTTACTCCAGTTTTGAAAAATGATTATTTATTTAATCGGTTACTAATTTTATTTTAATCGGTTATTTTCTAATCTATTAAAATACTGATTTCAAGTACATATAACATAAGCATAGAAGTGATGATAATCTATATGAACCAGTAGAAAATTATTAATGTCCCTTTATAAATTTTTAAGTTTGGTTCGTAAGCAAACATTAATTTTATTTATTAATACGCAAGTATAAATTTATAGTGTTTATTGCCACTTCTAAGGTTAGCGAAAGCAGACGCTCTTATTTTATCTATAAATAAAGTATGTAGATAACAGTATATGGCAAAAATTAATCATCTATTCTTATCATTCCTTTTCTTAATAGAGCAATAAGAGAAGAATAATGACTAATATCTATCAGATACAACAATTCGATGGTGATTATATATCTGACGTGTGTCTAGCCATAACCCTTTCTATTAAATCAAGAATATTGAAAATTTTATCTTGAATGAGCTCGTTATTAACTTGTCAAACTTTAATAAACTTATTTCTCTGTCAATTTATTTCTTTTAAAAATTTGTCTGCTAACGAAAGGATTTTAAATTGTTAAGAACTTAAAAAGCCATATTTTACCCATTTAAATTTGAAATTTCAAAAGAATGTCTGTTATTTTCTACTTTCTTATAAAAAAGATACTTCAATCCTTTTCTCAGTTACAGAATAGTTTCTATTCCATTCTTATTAAAATATCTATGGCCAGATAGCCGTATGACTTAACTATTTGAATTTTGACATTTCTTTGAATTTTTATGCAATGATTAACAAAAAGAATTCAAAAGCTTCAAATAAAATTCAAATAAGCATCTAGAAAAGAGACTGATTCCTTTATAAGAATATATTTTTACTGCCTAAAATATTTAATTGCAGACTCCATCTAAAAACGAATAGGAAAAAATAAATGTTGTATATTTTGAATATGAAAATCTTTGAAAAATGAAAAACAAGATCGTTTAGTGAAAATAACCATCAAAAAAAATATGTGAAAAAAATTCTATACCCAGTATTGATTTTATGAATGTCTGTTAAGATCAAGAAGAATCTGTAAAATATTTTATGTTAAAGATTAATAAACATACAGGCTTCTATTACATAATTTATAATAACTTTGGAAACAAAATCCCATATATTCTGTACTTTTTAAATTTCAATAATTATATTTCCTTAATATCCTGATTTCTAATAGGATTCCTCTACCCTTTCTCCAGAAAAATATAAAAGAAATATATTTTTGCAAACTTGCACCCCTGAAAACAGGCCCTTTTATATCTCAAATTACACTGAATCAACATGTTTGGTAATCCAATAGTGAATGACTTTAAGTCAAAATATTTGAACTTTGAAAAAAAAAAAAAAAACATAACATATTACTACCTTTAATATTCCTTGTTCTTTCATATCATGCATGCCCATACACTCAAGAGCCGAAAATTCCTTTTCTTTCATATCATGTAGGCACGTGATAGGTGGAAGTGGTATTTAACCTTCGGAAGAAATTCAATGATACGAAAGGCTGCCGTCTACTTTGATAAATTTTTAATGGCTACTTCAAAACAAATTTCGAACTACACGATTCGTGGGTTGTTAAATCTACAGAAATTTCTTTTTGTGTACTTATGCAAAGTGGATGAATGACAGTGAAACCAGCAGTAGACGACATGGTGTTGGACGTCCACATGCTATCTGTCTCGCAGGGTCAAAACCGGAGCCAGACAGTGGCTCACGTGACAGCCCAATACAATGCAGGGGTAGAATAATATCGAGACATGTTCGGCACTGTTGGTGGGCTACGCAGGCTTTGCCTTTGCTGACCAAGCGGATGGCGCCTGCGCTGGGTCCGGGAACATCGTGACTGGTTCATGGATCAGTGAGAGCACTGTTACCTGGTAGATGAATCACTGTTCGTCATTCATCACGCCGATGGCCGTGTCAGGATACGCCGTCTTCCAGGTGAACATTTCATCCCATAAAAGTTTTCATACACAAAAGGCCGGTGGTGGCGGTTTTATGCTTTGGGGGACGTTCTCTTGGGCGTCTCTGGGACCCGTGGTTGTGGTAGAGCAAACCATGAATGCTACAGGGTATCTGAACATCATTGCGGACCAGTAGCACCCTTACATGGCCTCTGTTTTTCCAGCTGGAAATGGAATGTTCTAGGACAACGCCCCTTGTCACAAGGCTAAAATTGTGTTGAAGTGGTTCCCGGAACATGGTGCTGAATTCAGTTAATTCCATCTCAACTGATTTTAGAACACTTTCAATGTCCTGGGACAGCTCAGAAATTAATCATGCAGTATCAGATGGACCGTTTTAAACATGTGGCACAATCTGTCTCCGGCCTTTATAGAGGACTTGTGGCATCCATGCCAACAGTTATTTATGCCCTAAAGGTGGGCCAACTCGTTACCTCTGTAATACCTTCAATTCAATAATACACCGTCAGTTACGATAAATTTGTATGCTACTTCAAAAAACTAATTCTGAAAATTTTTTTATATTTAAATGTGTACAATACATAGAAATTTCTTTTCTTTAGTGTTGGGATCCGACTTCTGTTCCGGGTACACGGATATCTTCGGCAAATGGAACACGGGCTTTGACTGTCCACGGATGGGCAACGGTGAAACTGTATACTGCTGTGGCACTGTTACCTATAAGTACTGTTGCACCCGTCGAGACCAGCACTCTGGATCCTCCATCAGGTGAGAAAATTTCATCAGCATAACATTTTTCTACACAACATTTCCTGGCAAATTTTTTTAAGATATATGGTGTTGGTTGAAATTCCACAACTACTTGTCTTCTTTACGGTATCTCAAAATTCCACCTCAACATTTTTACTTTCAGTGACACAGAAATTAATCATGAATCAGATGGAATATTATCAATTTAATAAGCTTTATAGAAGAAAATGAACAATTATTCATCCCAAGAAATCGTTACCTCTGAAATATTAATTGAATCCTCTGATCCCATTCTTCTACTTTAAATCATAGCATTTTATTATTTTGAACTCCATAAACTGAATCCTATCATAATATTTTGTATATCATGGCATACCAGTATTTTCATATATCTTAACCATAAATTATTTCATCGGCCATTTTTATTTTATCATTTATTCTTTTTATTTTATCTTATTATTTTTGTATTGTAAATTTTTCGTTTCATTCATGCTATTTAGTTATATAGTAATATAGTATCATATGGTAACGTTTCGGCCTATACTAGACGAATAAAGACTTCAAAAAAAGGGTTTCAGGTTCATAGGAACATTTTAATTTTTTTTATTTACAAACATCAAATATACATACAGAACTCTATTTACACAGAAATTAAAATGAAACATATAAATTAGATACACAAGTGCAGTTCACTCCAAGAACAGAGATTTTCAGAGTTCTTGAGTCTACGTCGAATCTCAAAACACATGGTCTGTGGCAGACCTTAATTATCACACGGGGCTCACTTTGTATACAGGCGGAAACTCCGGCCTGTTCAATCACTTGAAAAAACGGAAAAAAACAAACACTTCTTGTCGACTTGGCGCAGAACACCCTTCTTCAAAAATCTTCCTTTCACAAAATCCGTCAAGGAGAAAGGGGCCAGCTCCCCTCACTTGTCATTGAAGTAGACACTTTCTCAGCCCATGATCTATCACTAATCACGATGCAACAACTTATGCCGCAGTCCATATTCCATCTGTAATTGTTTTGACCTGTGATTGTCGCACAGACAATCGCTAATTTCATGAGGTCTCATTATCCATGACGCTGAATATCTGCTATCAGATTTGAGTGGCATGTTGTGCTCATTAGTACAAAACACTAATTGCATGTAATATAAATATCCACAACACTGCCTATCTGCTGTCAAATTTTAGTGATAGGTTGTTTTTATGTAATTGTTAATGAATATACATTCCTGTCTTCTAGAAACAGAATGTTACAACTCTTCCAGTGGGAAAAATGCTACACATACTATTTTTTTTATTAAGACTCATTGTACTTTTATAATTCTGTAATTGAAAGATTTTTTTACTTCATTTTTTATATTATTTTTCCCATCCTCGTCTTTGTAACTAATAGACGGATATGTAATCCTGGGTACAAGAGTGAGATGCGGAATGAAGTAAATTAAAAAAAAAAAATTTAATTCTAATTTATCAAAGATACTGAAGTTTCAGCTCTTGAATTATAATTCAAGAGCTGAAGTCCGAGATTTTCCATAGGCCAAGATTTTCCAGGGAAAGTCCAAGATTTTCCATAGGCTTAAAAAAATTAATATAAAGTAAAATAATGTTTCAAAACTCATCATGGACGAAAACATCACATGAAAAGATTCATCATGGATATAAATAAATATTTAGTACTGCAAAAAAAGCTTCGAAATTTTTGACTTATATTTCTTTAAACACTGAAAAAAGAAAGTTCTTAACTTACAACAATAACAAAAATGAAATTTTTTACATTTTCTCTGAAACAACAAAGCGTTGTTCTTTGTAGAAATAAAAATGCTAATTTATTAATAAATTCAAGAAATTTTTCACATTCTTATAAAATTAAGTCATTCTAAGCCAAAGGAAGGGATTAAAAGAGTGGTTAGCAAAAATATTTTGATGCACTTTTAACAGAGAATTAAATGTTAGACGTGAAGTAATCTAACCTGTGAAAAATAAATATCGCAATATAAGAAATTTATAAAAAAAATAATTTATATAAAATGCCCATAGTGCCACATTATTTAATTGTTTGAGATAGTTATAATTTCTAGTTTAATTACCACAGAAAGTAATGTGATCTTTAAATAATGTGGTCTTAATTAAATATTTGAATAAATCTGTCTTTTCAACGGTGTTTATTTTATATGTTTTCTTTCAATATTTGTTAATTTTCGAATAATTACGAATTTTATGAATAAAAAATCTTAAATTACTTAAATTATTTTTAAACAAAAAATTAATAAATATTGCTTTTAATAAATATTAAATATAATACAACCTCGTGTGGGTCCACTGTAGCCCATGCATGTCTTAAAAGACGACTAAAATAGATACCCAGAGCCCGGGGGTAAAGCCAGATGGGGTAAAATCAGATTTCTATCTTTGGGTGCCCCATGTCTCTGTGCAGCAAGGTCATGGATAAAAAGAAGCTAAACACTGCCTAAATTAATGCGTGTTTTTATAAGCACACATTACTTCCCATTTCAGTAATCTTTTTAACTCAGCATATTAAATTATTAATACACTTTTAATAGTTTCACCTGTATGTTTGTCTGTTACTGACTATTTGGGCTCGATTTTGCCCTACTTTAAGCGATCAGATTTAATTTAAACGTTGCTGACTTATCAAAAACCGACGACAATAAAATATTATGATAAGTTTATTATCTCATCATGATTAGGATCGTCAGGATTAGTGATTTTATTTTAACTTATGAAGAACAATTTAACCCATGTAGAATGAAAGTACCATGTAGAATGAAAAACCTACGTGGGACAGTGGCACAACGGATAAAGCGCCTAACTACGGATCAGGAGATTGCCTGTTCGAATACTGACTGGCTCGACATATTCGCATTTAGCCTTTGTTTTACTCACAATTAAATTATTGTAAGAACTATAGTTCCAGTCCTCCGTACCGGGACCTCATTTAAATATTATAGTTAAAAAACACGCTTTTAGAGTTAATCAGACTAAAAAGTAAAAAATAATTGTTAACATGAGAATAAAATTGCTGACGAGAAAATGAATGTCACTGTTCTAAAAGCGTGGGGTGCTCGATATCAATCGTTATAATTTTTCACTAGTTTCATTCCGAAATGCAGAGTTAGTTAAAAAATGTCATACAAAGTACCCCATGCTTTTAGAACAGTAACAATCATTTTCTCGTCAGTCATTTTATTCTTATGCTAACAATTATTTTTTACTTTTTAGTCTGATTAACTCTAAAAGCGTGTTTTTTAGTTTTTTTAAACTATAATTTATTTAATTTTTATCAGCAAATTAAAAACACAAGCTTAACATATTAGATAATATAGGGTTTAATCTTTCAAAAATAGGCTTTTAACTGTAGGCATGCCTAAAAGATTGTCTGTGTTCAAGTCCAATTCAGCAACAAAGCCTTTTGATCTTAATAAAACGAATTAGGCCCCAACTAAGTATCTAATTCTTAACTTAGTGTCTTGTACCGAGATAGTTTAATACGACATCAACATCTTGATAAACTCAATAGAAAGCTACAACTTTATCAAGAGCGCTGTTATTACCCTGGGAATTCTCGACTGAGCAATTCGCGTAGAAACAATTACCCGATTCTCCCAAATTGCTAACGGGTTAATTCCCCTCTTCATTACTTCTGCGCGGAAGTTAATTCGCATTTGCATCGAGCAGTGCATATTCCACACTGGTTAGCATTACGGTGAATCCCTGGCGTGGTAATCCCCGCTATAAATTCAGTTTTAACGAACTGCCCAGCCGCAGTTTCACTTCGATCGTAACTGACCGAGTGGAATAGCAACGCTAATTCCACTTCATTTCATTTCATCCAGCAGTTTAAAATCGTCGACTACCGAAAATCCGAGTCATTATGGGGATGGGAACATGAGACAGTGATGCTTAAAAAATAATATACTACTGTTATCCAAAAATAAAAAGTAAAAATATTCCGATAAATAAATAAAAAGTATTAGTTTATATATATGTTACATATACATAGATACATATAATCCATCTAATACAATTCAGATATCTTATTTCATTTAGTTAATGTATGGGTTCAATTGCGCTCTGGCGCTCGGTGCCACAGGTTTGAGAACTGATGGTACCATGGACGATTGTAGTGATTTGGAATCTACTTTTAAACGTAGGTCCCGGTCTAATATGACTGTAGAGCATTGGCCGTTGCGCTGACAATCCCAGCCCGTAAAATGAAAAACATCTCCTGTCTAGAAATCTGCCACTAGGCAGACGGTCTTGGCCCATCATGGAGCTGTTGCACAACTGATGATGATGATGCTGATAGGTTTAAATGGATTTTATTGTTAATAAGAGAGGAAAATACGGTAACGCGTTTGAAAGTTTTATCCGTGCGATTGATAAAAAATTCAGAAGCTCTACATATAAAATCAAATATTCAAAATTAAAACTTTTCTTTATTTCTTTACTATACCAAAGTTAATACATGTTTTTATAAACATACAATACTTCCCATTTCAGTAATCTTCTTACTTGGAATATTAAATTATTTTTATCTGCAAATTAAAAACATAAGCTTAAACATATTTGATAGCATATGGTTTAATCTCTTAAAAATGGACTTTTAACTGTAGGCCTAAAAGATTGTCTGTGTTCAAGTCCAATTCAGCAACAAAGCCTTTTGATCTTAATAAAACGAATTAGGCCCCAACTAAGTATCTAATTCTTAACTTAGTGTCTTGTACCGAGATAGTTTAATACGACATCAACATCTTGATAAACTCAATAGAAAGCTACAACTTTATCACGAGCGCTGCTATTACCCTGGGAATTCTCGACTGAGCAATTCACGTAGAAACAATTACCCGATTCTCCCAAATTGCTAACGGGTTAATTCCCATCTTCATTACTTCTGCGCGGAAGTTAATTCGCATTTGCATCGAGCACTGCATATTCCACACTAGTTAGCATTACGGTGAATCCCTGGCGTGGTAATCCCCGTTATAAATTCAGTTTTAACGAACTGCCAGGCCACCACAGTTTCACTTCGATCGTAACTGACCGAGTGGAACAGCTACGCTAATTCCATTTCACTTCATTTCATCCAGCAGTTTAAAATCGTCTGCTACAGAACCCGAGTTAACTGGCAAGCCTTCTGCGAACAGCAAACAAAAACTGGAAAAATAATTCCTCCCTTTCTTGTTTTCTTCTTTTTTTCGAATTTTATTTTTAAGATTCGTTTCTTTTTTCTTTTTTATTACTGTGAAAAGAAGCGAAATGGTTTGAAAGGTGGAGAATGTTTATTTAAGCCAGGCTCCCACTTTTCCAAAGTGGCACGTTCGCCAGTAAAATTGAAATGCCTGTGTTTTTCAAAGAGGCGAGGGGCCTATGCCCCATTAAGTTGTATTAAGATTCGAAGCGATTAAAATTCGAGGTGATTCACGTCAGTTAAGGTCGGAGGGGACAGACCCAAATTTCATTGTTTTCTCTTGATAAATCGAAATGTAATTCGAACTGGAATAAAATGGCTAAAAGGCACATAAATAATTTTTTATGTTTTCCTTTTTTTCAAATTGCTATATACCTTATCAATCTGTATTTATTTATTTCATAACTAATTAATAATGAAAAGTTTATAACTGGTTTTCATTTACTTGTTAGATTCTTAATATTATCCAAATGAAAAAAACGAATTCATTATTTAAATTTTATGAATTGTTTTCACTTTTTTGCTTATTAACTTTCATACTAATTCAACACAAAGAAATTTTTCATTTCCTAAGTATCTGTCCTAAATATGATAGTTTGTTAACTTTATGCAATATCAAGGCAAATTTATTATCAAAGCAGATTTGTTAGATTTATTACACTCTACTGTAATAAATCTAACTGAATTTAATACTATTTACCTCCTCATACTCCGGACAACGTCTAATACGGCAAAATGTTCTACAAACACAGCTTTCAGTCTGGTTCTCAGCGTGAGTTTCTTAAAGTTCACCAGTGGAACGCAGGTGAACTGTCCCAAAAAGAATGTCTGTTTTACAGTAGTTGGCCTATCATACCGTTAAGGCAATAATTAAAAAGACCCTTAAATGCTCCTTTTTTGAGGATTATGTCTCTAGAAACGGTTACAAGACCTAGTACGATCTCATTCATGATATTCCTGTATGGTCTAGAGAATAATTCGTGACATTGCTACTGCTTTTCTGTGGTCACGTTTTCTCCACAAGCATCTTCACAGAATTAAACTGCCTCCTAACCTTCTCTGTCTCCTGTGTGATATCCAGCAAGAAATGGATGTGTCTCACCTTGCGTCCTATTCTTTCACTATCTCTTGTTTATTTGTGGAAGCATTACTGAATTGCCGGACTTAAGTGGAAGAAATAACTGGTGTCATTTGTTTATATCTTGTTCTTTGCGTTTTTTCTTTTTTATGATATATGTTGTCCTGTAAACTAACCATTGGAAATTAAATAATCTGTACTGAATGATTCGTAGAATGCTTATACCATTTACGAGTAAGAAATTAAGTATTTCTTATTTTTTATGATTTCCTGCCAGATACCTTTTCCTGAATTAAAAAGTTTTTCTTATCAAAGCAAAAAAAAACTATTGAAGCACTTCATAAATATATTCACGCAACAATTTATATACTAATATATACTTAATAATTGTTATATCTGTCCTGAAGCCTATACATCACCATTTTACTGACAGCAGAACCCTTCTATAATATACCATGTTAGATTATTTATCCTCCAATGAGTTTCCTATCGGAAAAAATTTTTCTTCCTTTTATTATCCAATTAAATCCAGAATAAAATTGATAGATCCGATTTAATTTTTCAGAAGAAAACACTATGATGCTGATAATGTAAATAACAAAAACTTACAGTATTAAGTTCAAAATTATTAGATATAGTATTTTGGTAAACCTGTTGGCTCTATTTAGTTATGGATAGGACTAACAGAATTAAGTTAAAAATTATTAGCTCACTAACTAGAGCCAACAACAAGCATCCATGCCACCACCAGTATTCGAACCTGAGGCCTGTGGTACCAAAGCCAGAGTGCTAGCCAATTGGCCATAAGGCCGCGTGCTTTATTGGAGGTATAAGCTTTAATAAATTCATCAGGTTTTTTTGTTTGTTTGCTTCTTTTGAAATTGTTCTACCATTAGAATAAAATAATTGTTGATTAATATTTTTTAAAATTGCTGGCTACCCTATTTTTTCAATGTCAATTTCATAAAAGATACCATCCTCGTCCAAATTACATTTGAACTTAATACTGCTTTGGTTTGACCTTTCAGATTTTATCCACCTCATATTAAATCAATTGAGTGTTAGTCCACTTGTTGATTTTCTTTTGTTGATAATAGCATCATCTTCCAATGATTTTGTGGAAAGGAAATCTTGGTGATTCATTTTGACAAAAGAACTTTTGACTGAAAGACTTTTTAGAAGAAAAAAGTTGAATTTTGTGATACAAGTCGCTAGGACTATAAATGAACTGATTTTTTTGCATGACCTTCTACAACTGGAAAATCAGCGTCATTGGGCAAATAACTGTGTCCATTTAATAAAAATTTTATTATGGATTTGTTAGTTTGATTGTAAATATACTGATTTTTCTCTATGACCTTCTACTCCTACAAAATCAGCGTCATTGGATAAATAACTGAGCCACATAATAAAAAATTTTTTAGGGATTTGTTAGTTTGATTATGAATGGACTGATTTTTTTTGCATGACCTTCTATAACTGTAAACTCAGAGTCATTGGGCAAATAACTATGTCCCCTAAATAAAAATTTTATTGTAAATTTCTTATTTTTCAATGTTACAAACAAATATAGAAGATTAATTTAGTAACTCGAAGAAGAATTTAGTTTTTATTTTAATGTTTATGGAAAAAAATATTGGTAAATATCACAATTGCTTCTAAAATTATTATACAACATATTTAGAAGCAATAAAAAAAGAAATATCTGACATATAAAAAGAGTAAAAAAGAGGTAAATACTTCATAAACTAAGAATAATACTATTTATCCATTAAAATTTACAAATATTAGAAAACATTTAAAAAATGAATTTAACCGTATTGGCTTCCGAGCGGTACTTCCCATATGTTATTCATAAATTGTAGTGATATCGAAAAACAAAATTCGTAATCATGCATTCAAGAGCAATAAGTGATTTAAAATTATATAAATTCGTTGATTGTTTCGTGATATATTGTAACTATTATAAACACGTGTTTAATATAAATTTTTAAAAGAATTTTAACAAATTACTGCAAATATTATAACTGCATAATTATCTCGCTCATTGTATTTCTTGTAAAGTTAAAAATTGTGTCATCTACTTTTAAACTATTTCCTAATAAGCAATCGAGATTAAATTTTGTGCATACCTTTTTTTGTGAATGATACACATAAATTCTAGCAAAAATAATTCGAGATAATTTTGCATTTTAAAGAATTATTTTATGTCTTGTTACTATTAAATTATATAATAAATTATTTTTTTTAGTTACTTAATTATTGCTTGCATCTCAAATAACAGCTGAAGAATTATTTAGTTATTGTTATTTTAGTAAAAATCTTCATATACGTTATTTCTCACCATAGTATCTCTATGTAGCAAATGGAAAACTAAAATCAATTGCTCAAAGCTAAATAGCAGAATCTAAAAGAATCTTATAGTAAAATAATTTATCGGATTTATTTTAAAGCAAATTTATAGAATGAAAAACTGCTTTTACAATACCTTAGGTCAATTTGTATAATAATTACTATAATTTTTTAAAAATTTTTAGTCTTTTTGTATACATTTTTTCACAAAATAAAAACTTATACAATAAAGGCTTCAATGAAAACAAAACACGTTAATTAATCAAAATGATCACATTGTATACATTTATATAGTTCGTGTATTAAAGCACGAAAGACATGACACGCAATTGCCCCATAACAATCAATCAAATATTTATTTTGCATGCGAGTAATCTACCATACTTTAACCTCCTATTATATTTGAAATTTAAATATTTGCGTTTACTTTCAGAGGTATAATTTTGATGTGATAAACTTAACAAATATTTTTAAGGCGTACTGAAACATTAAATTATAATAAAATTTAGAAAATTGGATCTTGCAAAGTATAATAATTATTGCAGATGTTATCACATATTATTAAGAAATGTTTCGACTAACAACATATGAATAAATAAACATTATTTACTATCTATTAGTGGCATCAACACTACAGTTAGTATGGCTTGAATCTGTTTCTGAGTAATTGATTTGATATCCTTCGCTATGTCACACTGGTACCAACAGAAGTTCGAATATCTACTGCAGATACAGTAGGATCTTCTACAGCTACGTGGAGAATACGGCGGTCGTCCTCTCACTTTGATGCCAGCAGAACCTCTAATTTCTGCTACAGAAGTAGTACGATGCGCTACAGCCATCCGGTGAATACTCCCTACACCATAACTCGTAGTATTCGATCAGTATGTCTACGACGTAAATATTGGTTCCAAGTGCTCATCTGGCCTCTTTTTAATCAACTTCACTAGCAACAAGACAGAAGCGTCTCTCATCTAAGTACATGCAATACCTCCATTCCACCCTCCAATGCTACAACTGAGTTTAGCTATGAGAGCTACAAGACATCTGACTCGGAGCTGTTCCTCAAGTAATTGATTTGTTATCATTCGCTATGTCACTCTTTCGCCAACAGAAGTTTGAATATCTGCTGTAAATACAGTACGATGCGTTTCTGGCATGTGACGAATATGGCGGTCGCCCCTCTCAGTAGTGGCCAGTGTGCGATTTGACGTCGGTCTTCTTGAAACAGTCCTTCACATGATCATTGCTATCAATAGTGCACAGTGGATACATGTTTACCAAATCTTTTTACAACATCGCGTAACGAAAATCCACCTTCTCGTAGCCCTATTACACGGCCTCTTTCAAACTCAGTAAGCTGATGATACTAGATTCTTCGTCTTCTTAAAGCCATTCTTGACTCTAAACTAGCACCCAACGCCCAATCTGGAAGATAGATAACGTTCATGAAGTTTATATGGCGTATTTAAAGCAAGCTTAATTTTCAAGTTCCTAGGGTGCTAGTAGCTTCATTCTTTGTTTAGCACGAAATTTGATTAGACGTCATATTTTAGATGTGCACCCCTGCTTTCCAAATTTCGTTTATCTAACACAACTTCTTCTTGATATTGGAGCAGCCTAATGGCCAATTGGCTAGCACTCTGGCCATTGGTACCCCAGGCTTCAAGTTCGAATCCTGGGCGATGGTATGGATGTTTGTTAATGGCTCGGAATCCACATTAAACTGTAGGTCCCGGTCTAATTAGCCTAAAGTGTACCAGAAAGGATCGTAGAGCAATAATTGGGTTGATATTAATAATGATATTGGTTTTTATTTTCTGCTAAACAAGGCTTACAAAATTAAGTAATGTTTACAAAAACAATTACACACAATACAAGAATACACAAAAATTAATAAACAGATGGGTTGAAAAAAAATGATAAAATAATAATAATAAAGAAAAATAATAAAATATTTATTATTTCCTTCTTTTTTAATCTTCATTAGAATAACCTATTTCTGTTAAAAGCATTTTATTTACTTCTGCTAACAATAATTATTTACAAAATATAAATCTTCATATTTTAATTGTTAATTACGTTTCTCTGTTATACCCAAATAACCAATCATGAAGAATAAATTATCAAAATCCTTGTCTTGATATCAGCAGTGCATAATATTTTCACTTTGGAAATCATCCCCTCAAATGAAACCACGGTAGGAAATGTAATGGATACTGTTTTTTGAGAGGAAATTTTCTGGGATTAGAGGCTAATCTGTGAAAAACGCTTCGAACTTAAACCTTTTTGAATAATTTGTATCAACAGCGTTTTTACTCAACGTTGCAAAATAAGATGAAGGAATATTACAGCACAATAATAGCAACAATTTAGGATTTTCTTTTTAATGTTGTGTAAATTACTTAATTAAAAGAGCTTTTCTGTCTTTTCATTTTTAATCCTTTCCTCAAATAGAAAATCTTTGCAGGTGATTGATTAATAATCTAATATTTAACAAAATTCTTTTAAGCCGATGAAAAATATGCAAAGCACGTTTTTTTTTTTTTCATTTATTAAAATTATCATTTAAATGATAATTTTAATACATGAAAAATACCATGGGACTATAAATAAGCATTTATAGTATCAAGGCATAATTCATTATTTTCCTTTTAAATTTGATGAATATTTGCTAGATTTTATAAGTAAATCATTATTAATTTTTTAAAGTATGGAACTGAATTCTGCTATTCTGTAACTTAAAAAATCATATTTAACATAATTTATAATAATAACATATAATAACAATAAACGACGACGACGATTTGCCAGATTGACGAAGAACCGTGGTTGCATAGCAACCTGTATCTCCTGCTTTGTGAATGAGAGAAGTTTCTTAAGCTTTAAGCCCATTTATTAGATTTAAAAAGAGTAAGATATATATATATATATATATTAATTTTTTTTTAATTAACTTGTTAATTTTTATTTTTTTAATTAATAAAAAAAAATTTATGCATATATATATATATATATATTATATTATTATTATAATTTTGAAGAAGGTAATAAAAAAATAAACAATAGAAACAAAAACGATTGGAGGGGAAATTGCGACTCAGCGGAGAAACTGCTTGGTAATTCGGAGAAATGAATATCCAAAGGTTAATGAATAATACTCAGAACAGCGCGAGGTCCCTTGCGATTTTTGAAATCAGAAATGTCGCAATCATAGTTGCTTAGAATAACAATAAATGACATAACATATAATAACAATAATATTGTATTTCATTGGTCTTACAATGTCATATTGATTCCAGAAATCTGAAGATTTGCGGGAGTTATATTTAGGATTCAGTAATTCATAATTAAATAATATTGGTGATTCGTTAAATATGAATTTAACAAAAATTTTATTTCCATAATATTTATATGTAATAACTTGGTAATTAAAGGAAAATTCTTTTAAATTATTTACGCACGAGTAATTAATTACATATAATTTTCTACTGATCAAAACATTGATGTTTATCAAATATATTTTTAAAAACATTGTTATTGCTAATCGTAAAAAAATTCATAATTTTGGGAGGATTGTAATATTATTTGGTTCCTTAAAGAAATTACTTTTTAGAACAATTAAGTCATTTAATTCATATTTATTAAGTCATATTGTCACCTGGGGTGCAATGCATACCTGCCTCCTAATGGTGCACCCTAGGCAACTTTCGATACTGCTAAGTGGTCTACAGTTTTCGGCATGAGTTCTCTCTGCTATCCTAATCGTCGTCCGGTTGGCCTGCATGTATTACAGTGGAATAGTTGTGGCTTGTCTCAATAAAAAAGAACTGGTCTAATAAACATCTACATCACATTAGGATTTTTGACGAATCAAACTGCATTCTTTGTGATTTGATAGAACTAATGAACCGAGCTCATCTCCATCGTTGCTTGGCACTTCATGGCGAATCCGAGACGGCAAGATACAGGCAAGCTAGAGAACTCTTAAGGCAATGATTTCTGTCAACTTTGTTGAACTATTTTGTGTACATTTTCTTCTTTATTTTGTATTTTTTCCCCATTTTTGTATTTGCCTTGCATTGGAAATAAAAATATTGGAAAATGGAAAAAAATATTGCCTCCTAATGACAAGTTTTAGAATTTTTTATTTAGGGCTTTGGCTTGGTTCGTCGCTCTAAGATCATTTCTGCAAACTTTAGGCTAATTATACCGTGACTTACAGTTTAACGTTAACAAACCGTTAACAAACATCCATGCCATCGGCCGAATTCCAATTTGAAGCCTGTGGTACTAAAGGCCAGAGCGCTAGCCAATTGACCATCAGGCCGCTTTTATTTAGAGGATTGGTTTGGTTTGTAAACGAGGACTAAACAGACCGGGACCTACAGTTTAACGTGGATTCAGAACCACTAACAAACATCCATGCAACCGTCAGGATTTCAACCTGAAGCCTGGAATACCAAAGGCAGAATGATAGCCAGTTGGCTACCAGGCTGCTTTTATTTAGGGGTTGGGTTTGGCTTGCCGCTGTCATTTTTTGCACACTTTAGGCTAAGTAGACTGGGACTTATAGTTTAATGTAGATTCCGAACCATTAACAAACATCCTTGCCACCACCAACAATTCGAACCTGAAGCCTGTGGTACCAAAGGCCAGAGATCTAGCCAATTGGTCACCAGGCCGCTTTATTTAGGGAAAATTAAGAAATTATGTTAAGAAAATTTGAGAAAGAAAATGTTTGTACATTAAATCTATTATTAATTGTTTATAGCTATGTTTACAGATAAAAGCTAAAGAAAATAAATTAATACTATATTTGGTGCTGGCCCCCAATTTTCAATCTGTATCCACCCAAGAAGGAATTTATTAGTAAGTAACGGCCAGCTCAATTAGAACGAAACGTAAAAATACAGTGGAAAAAAACATTTTTGCTCAGTAGAGTACATTAATCAAAAGGCTGTAAATATGAAAAGCCCAAATAAACCACAGTTGAACGAATACGAGAATAAAATAATAAAGCAAAAGAACTAAAACATTGAGGAAAAATTCCCTCTGTATAACAATAACCATTACAACTGGTTCAGAAGAAAACAAGCGACTTAATTGGCTTGCCTCCAAACACTTTATAAATATTCAGTTGAGTATCTTCTGTTGAAAGTAATATCGTCTGTGTGGAATTTTTAAGTTCCTAATTCCAGACTGGCAACGCCAAAATTAAAGAAAATAAAGTTCCGCTGCTAACATTTTCTATTTTCTTAATTATGAACCCGGTTTCATAGAGTATTTTTTTTTTCAATGGGGTAAAGTATGGGCGAAAAGAGTTTGCTGGAATTTTGATTTAATTCCATTTTCATTAATAATGTGATTCGGAAAAATTCTTGAATAACCCACTTCATCGTTATTTTTCTGCCATCAAATTATGCATATTGTTATTAATATACTAAGGGGGAACCTGAAAACTCCTCTTTTCTATTTTTATTTCGAAATAATTGGAATATTTTAGTTGTAGTATCTGACATTAGAAAGGAATTAATTATTTGATAACTTACATCAGCATGGTTTCATATAAAACAGCTTTTTTTACAAAGAAATTATTCATCTTTTTTAGATATTGAATTGAATTCTACTCTTTGAGAATAATATAACTTTATAAAGATATATGACATTAATTAATGAATAAATATGTTTTTATATAAATTTGTGATGCATTACATAATTTCTAATTAATGTAAGAGTAAGAATATGAATGTGTTATTCTTTTAAGCTTCAACAATTCGCTGTAATAATATTCATACTTTTTTATCATTTAATCAATGAAATTCTTCATTTCGATATCTTTATTATCCCAAAAATATAAAAAGAAGTAAATTTTATATTATTAACAAACTTGTTGCATGGTAAATTTCTTGGTTTCAGATTAATTAGTTTGCAATTATAAAAAATTTTAAACTGGAAAGGGAATCAGAAATGGGAAATTTTATTTTTATTTATTTTTCTACAGTTTTACTAAACAACAAAATATTCCAATATAGACAAATATGTAAACTATTTTAAATATTTAATGCACCAATCATGTAAACAATAATTTAGAATCATGTAAACAATTTACATGATTGTAAATTGTTTCCAAAAGATTAATTTTTTTCAGCAAAAATTTACTTTGGAATCTTGACAAATGAAAGAAAGTACAAAATTGCATTACAATTGTAAAATACTCTGAAGCAGTAAATTTATATTAAATATTTAAAAGAATAGTGGAATTAGAGACTTATAGATATACTATTAGATAGAGATCATTAGAGACTTATAGATAGAGATTATGATAGCCTATTGCAATGCTGTATACAATACTAAATAGCCTAATTATAGCGGTGTATGTGTAAAATTTTGTGTTGTGATATTTGTATCTTTAATGTGGGAGATTAAAACTAGTCATTAGTGGTTAAAAGTTTTTCAGAAGATTTATTGTCTTACTGTTAAGCCTCAATCTTCATCTTGCAAGTGTATCATTTAGAGATATGCTGTATACAATACTAAATAGCGTAATTATAGCGGTGTATGTGTAAAATTTTGTGTTGTGATATTTGTATCTTTAATGGGGGAGATTAAAACTAGTCATTAGTGGTTAAAAGTTTTTTTTCAGAAGATTGTATTGTCTTACTGTTAAGCCTCAATCTTCATCTATAGTGTATCATTTAGAGATATGCTGTATACAATACTAAATAGCGTAATTATAGCGGTGTATGTGTAAAATTTTGTGTTGTGATATTTGTATCTTTAATGTGGGAGATTAAAACTAGTCATTAGTGGTTAAAAGTTTTTTCAGAAGATTGTATTGTCTTACTGTTAAGCCTCAATCTTCATCTATAGTGTATCATTTAGAGATATGCTGTATACAATACTAAATAGCGTAATTATAGCGGTGTATGTGTAAAATTTTGTGTTGTGATATTTGTATCTTTAATGTGGGAGATTAAAACTAGTCATTAGTGGTTAAAAGTTTTTTCAGAAGATTGTATTGTCTTACTGTTAAGCCTCAATCTTCATCTATAGTGTATCATTTAGAGATATGCTGTATACAATACTAAATAGCGTAATTATAGCGGTGTATGTGTAAAATTTTGTGTTGTGATATTTGTATCTTTAATGTGGGGGATTAAAACTAGTCATTAGTGGTTAAAAGCTTTTTCAGAAGATTGTATTGTCTTACTGTTAAACCTCAATCTTCATCTATAGTATATCATTTAGAGCTAGACTATTGCAGAGCTGTATATAATACTAAATAGTGGAATTACAGCTGTGTCTAGATGTGTAAAAATTTGTTACGATATTTGTATCCTTAATATGGAGGATTAAAATTAATTATTACATCTGTGTTTCTTTTCCTTGCATGCAACATAAATGTGGGCTAATTCACTTACCCCAGTTTCAGCTAAAGCAACCAGAAGTGTATTTACTAAATTGTCATTAATAAGTTACAAAACTCTTTAAAAAAACTAGCGTGTTATGCATAAGGAGCATAAAATATTTTTAAAAATCTAATTATTACATAATAAATATATTTTATAAACATAAAACGTAATTAAAATTTATGTATTATATATTGTATACGGAAAAACAATCCATTTATTAGAATTTCTATAGATGGAGATAAATATGTTTATATGCATTCATTTTTATGTTTTCAATTCAAAAAGTTACAAAAATAATGAAAATATTAAATATAAATTTTATAAAATTAGTTTCTATTTCTCTAAACCGCAAAATCTAAATATACTGGTAATTTTAAAACCAACCAAATTTATTTCCTTTCATTTTATATAAAACAGAAATAAATTTCCTTGCTTTTAAGTCACAATAAACCAACGAAATAAAATAATTTTCAAACTCTCTCTCTCTCTGAAAACATGTTTTTCCTTGTTTACCCAAAGAGAAAAACATTGTTTACAAAGAAAATATCATTACTTTTGACTTTCCTTTGTCCTGTGCTGGTGATTTATTCTGCTTGTCCCGAAATAGGATTTAAAAAAGCTGGTCTTTATTTCCCGCTTAACGACTTGTGCAATGAATCCATTTATCATAGGACACGTATGCAAAAGCGGAAATATGTTGAATTTTAAATTAAATCCTTGCTTTCTACTAGCTTCATTGTTATTGCTTCAGTGCGTTTTAAAGTGTGTGGAGCTTTCTAAATAAAATTTTCATTCGTTTTGTTCAGAACTGGGAGAGCAGAAATAATGAGTTGTTTATGAAAATTGTCCAGTGTTCAATGTTTGTTTGAATATGCATGCATTTTGTTTCCTCAGAAAGAGAATGAATTAAAATCGGAAACGAATTTTAATATAAAGTTGAACATGAAACCAGTATAATAAATAAAAATGTCGAGTTAAGAAATGATTTTTTATTTTTGTATTCATTTGAATTTTAAAGGAATTCATAGATTCTTGGAATTCTATTTGCATTTTATTGAATTCGATTCCTATTTGGATTTATTGAATTCGAATCCTATTTTTATTGAATTCGAATCCTATTTGTATTTTATTGAATTCGAATCCTATTTGTATTTTATTGAATTCGAATCCTATTTGGAATTATTGAATTCGAATCCTATTTGGATTTATTGAATTCGAATCCTATTTGCATTTATTCAATTCGAATCCTATTTGCATTTATTCAATTCGAATCCTATTTGTATTTATTCAATTCGAATCCTATTTGTATTTAATGAAGAAGAAAAAATTAAAGAAATAAAATTTAGGATTTTTCAGATTTGATTAAAGTATTTAATTAATTGACTTTTTATTTTTGAACTTTTAAAAACAATGTTTTGCACCAAAATTTTGTAAAAAATATGAAATCGCTAGTAAATTGTAATGTGTTATCGATTAAACAAAAAAGTAAGTATGAAAATGGATATAAACTTGCTCGAAAAGTTTTACGTTTAAAAAAAATTAATACCTGCTTTCATATTAAAAATCTCAATATTATTTTTTTTTTGTCTTGATAGCTTACAGAAACACATTTTAAAATTTGCCAGTTAAAAATAAATCATTATAAAATACGCCATTGATTTCTTTATGTCATAGTTTTTAACAAACAAAAGCATTATTTTACATTATTTAAAGAATTTTAATTAAGTTTAGTTGTAATATATGAAATTTTTTAACCAAAATTTTATGTAGCATTGTTAATTCGTTATTATTTTGTTTTAATTATTCTTTACATCTAATTTGTTTAAAAATACTTTTAATTAGTTTACTTATTATTTTTATAAAAATGAGAAATTATTTTATTTTTTCATTAATTAACGATATCAGATTAAAGACATGCTGTAAATAAAATTGATTCAAATTAATATAAAAAATACTTTATTAAAATAATTCCTGAAACAAGTTTGAATTGAAAGAAGTCATATAGAATAAGAAGTGTAAATAAATTTATTTGCAAATAAATAAATTTGAAGAATTTAAAAAAAATGAAAAATCTATTCTTGATTTTATATAGCAGTAAATAACAGAAATAAAAGTAAAATAAAACCATTGGACATTAAAAAAATTAAATCACCACAGATAACCTGGAATAACAATTCGGCCTACAGATTTATCGTGCCCATCCCCAGCATATCATTGCGAGATTTTAAGTTTAGGTTGCATCCAGCCAGCTTAAACCACCCACTCTTGGTTCGAAAAAGAAACTAAATTGTTATCTACCAGGCACTTTTTATTTTTTTGCACTAACTTTAAGAAAATTATATTCATCTGAACCAGAAACTTAAAGTAAATAAAATAAATAAACAATTATAAGCAACCCATTTTATGCTTATGTTGCAGCTATTTGTCATAATACTGGTTACAATTGAGACTTTTATAATTACTTTTAATAAAGATGAATTTTTTTCTATACTCTTCTATTCAATCTTCCCCCTATTAAAAAAAGAAATCCACTCATCCCATCCAACAAAGAGATGCTTCTCACCTTTAGGTTCCATCCAACCAGTATAAACTACCCACTCTTGGTTCGAAAAGGAAACTAAATCGTTATCTATCCGGCACTTTTTTGCGCTAACTTTAAGAAGATTATGTTCATCTGACCAAGAAAATTAAACTAAATAAATGATAATAAACAATTATAAAATAACCCATGTTATGGTTATATTGCTTCTATTTGCCATGATATGGTTACAGTTGAGTTTTTTTATGAATAGTAATAGTAAAAAAAAAAAATCATCTTCATTAAAAGTAGACCTTTCTACTCAATCTTCCCCGTACAAAAAAAAGAGAGGGGCCACTAATCCCAACCAACAAAGAGATGTTCCTCACCTTTGGGTCAGCGTGTGAATTGATCAAACCAACAAGGGCAGATTTTTGGTTTTGGGCATCAGGCCAACATCGGCTGACCGAGAACTTTTCCTCGTTCGGTCGTAAAGGCTTTTCTGGGATTGTTATTAATGTTCCTCCGTAGATGGGCACCGGGGCTTATTTACTGGGAAACAAAATCAGCCGTGATAAATTGTTTCTCGCCAGCCAGAAGATGGCGGCCCTCAGGCCCTTTGCAGAAAAATAGAGCCACATTACTCTGCCAGGCTCAACTCGGAACAAACGCATTATTCTGGCAAAGACTTTCTTTCGAATTCTTTTAAGCCTCGCATTATGGGATTGCTGTTTGAAGAAACGAGAAAAGGACTGCGAGGATATTAACTTTTGCAGTTATGGAAAAGATGGAGATAGTTTTTCTGGCTGAGAGAGTTGCAGATCTTAAAGAAATTTAATTTGCTTTTTTATATTTTAAATTTGTTTTAACTCAAGCTGTAGTCTTTTTTAAAGGAGTTATTTTTATTTGCAATTTTATAAATGAATTCATTTAAAATTACAAAATGGTTTAGAGACAAAAATAGTAATAGTAATTCGTTTTAAAAAAAGAATTTCATAAACAATGATTTGATTTATTTTATTTTATTTTTTTTACCTAGTACGAGTAGATACTTAATAATGATTATTATTATTTGCTTATTTTTGTAAGAGTAAGTATAAAAAAATTTAATTCCATGTGACATTACTGCAACTTAAGTTTAAATCTTTAAAATATTAAGCTGCATTGTTTAAACTATTTAATTTATCTCACATTAATAAAGTGTTTTTATATTAATCAAACTTAATATTAATTGCAGAATGTCTTTAATCTGACACTATCGTTAATTATTGAAAAAAATAAATAAATTTCTTATTATAAAAATCTTAATTATAAAATGTATATAATAAATCTTTATTTATATATATATATATAATAATAATATTTATAAAATCTTTAAGCAATTAGATGTAAAAAAATAACTAGAAATTAATTTAAAAAATTAACAATGTTAATTAAAAAATTTGAGATATTACACAACTAAAGTTAATAAAAACTTTAAATAATGTAAAGTAAAGTTTTTTTTTTGGTTTGTTAAAAATTATGATATAAAGAAATCAGTGAAATATTTTATAATGATTTATTTTGAAAAAAACATTTTTTTTTTTGCCTTAATGCAGCTGGCAAACACTTAGACAATTGTCTTTGATGTCTTAAGGCAAAGCGCTGCAGAGGCGCTACTCACTTAGGAGGTGCGTGTAGCTTGAAGATAAGTTACAGACGCGGTGTAACAATACCCCCGCAACGCTCTACGATCCTATTAGACCTGGTCCTACGGTTTAAAGGGGATTCCGAACCACTACAAACATCCATGTAACCGCCGGGACTCGAACCCGAAACCTGTGGTACCGAGCACCAGAGCGCTAGCCACTCAGCCATTCAGGCCCATTTTGAAAAAATCTTAAAATCCCAAATCTCCTTTAAATTTAAATCACATTCCAATATAGAAAATAGGTATCAGTACAATTGCTTTTAAATCGTTTTATTTAAAATTATACAGTTAGGATTTCGTCTCCATCGTCATTTCTTTCAATTTAATTAAATTGCTTAAATTAATTAAATATCATCATTTCTAGTACGTTATATATATATATTAGAAATGATATGAAAATACTCATTGACGGGCTGCAATTCGTCGGCCAAGCATATCCCACACATGCTCTATTGGATTCAAGTCCGGTGAGTATGCTGGCCATTCCATACGGGTGATATCCTCCAATTGAAGGCATTCGTCTACAATGTTTGCACGGTGAGGACGGGCGTTGTCATCCATAAACAGAAATTCAGCACCCATGGCGCCCCGAAACAAACGTACATGTTGTTACAGAATGACATCCCGATAGATGTGGCCTGTCATCGTTACACTCTGAACATGCAGGTCAGTTCTGGAACCAAGAATAATTCCTCCCCAAACGAGCCATCCTAAACCACCGTAACGGTGTCGTTCAATGGTGTTCTCTTGGTGGTAACGGGTACCTGGCGCTCTCCATATGAAAGTCCGGCTAGAATCAGACTGCAAACTAAACCTGGACTCGTCGGGAAACATCACACAAGACCACTGTTGCGGTGTCCACAATGCATGCTCTCTATGCCAGGTTAATCGCAGGCGACAGTGAGTTGCGGTAAGTGGAACACATCTGACAGGCCTACGAGCATATAGACCAATGTGCCCTAAGCGTCTGTACACGGTCTGCCTTGAAACTGTCGTACCGGTAGCTGAAGAGAGCTCACGAGACAGGTTTGATGCTGTGCTCCGTCTGTTTCTTTTGGCAGTAACTGCTAAATACCGGTCCTCATTCGGCGTTGTAACTCGGGGACGACCTGTGCTGTGACATCTACTCACATTACCATCATCTTGGAATCGTTGCCAAAGCCTGGAAATGACACTCTGGGCGATTCCAAGTTCCTCGGATACTTCCAGCTGGGTACATCCACATTCAAGTCGTCCGATAATTCTACCACGTAAAAAATCATCCAAATGCTTCCTTTGTGCCATAACTATGCGGTTATTGCACTGAAAAGCTTTTAAAGCTTTTTTTTCATATTCTTCTTCAAGATGTGTGTGATAATTCTGCAGGTGAAATTTTTATTTTAGAGTTCAATTTCTGTGGGATTCTGAATTATCCTTAATTTATGGACATGAGTGTATTTTAGACTCAGAATTTAAATTCAAAATTAATGTAGATATATTGCGTGAAAATTGTTGTTTTTACTCAACGAGTTGTTTTAGTAGAAAAATGTGTATTCAATGTTCTTTTTTAAATTACAGAATATTATTGTTTTGCAAAGAGAAAAAAAAAATAAATAATAAATAATTTCTTCAATGTTATAGCCCTAGACCTAGTTTTAAGGGAACAATGTCGAGAAACAATAAAATATTAAAATAGTTCATTAAGAAGTAACTTGGAAATATTTAAATTTACGAACTCAAAATATCCCATCTAAAAAAGTTAAAATACACCATTTTCAAAAAATCAATAGAAGCCAATGCTTATATACTCTGGTGCTTAACAATATGAGAAATTGCATATTTTGTCGGTTTTTCAAAAAGTACTGAACGAAAGACAAGTTAAGTATAGAAGTCCTTACAGATTGACAGAGCTTGAAATGAGACGCTCTGCGTCATGTCCAACTTATGGAAACAGCTTGAAATTACTGAATCGTTGGCCGATTCGTTGGCAATGTCATTTAAAATCCACTATAACAAAAAAAAATCAACATTTGTCCAGTGGGCATGACAGAAGTTTAATTGATTAGCAGATCTCTCTTGACCTTCGTGCGGTTACAAAAATCCTAGTTTCAAGTGTTGCTGTTTCTAGAAGGTTGCACGAGAGAGGTCTGTTTGCAAGAAGACAGATGTTTGCTTACTGTTGATTTCATTCAGTTGAACCCAGATATCAGTAAGAGTCCATTCTATTCATTGATGAGTCGCGGCTCAGCATAACCATCTATTGGCACCAAACATTCCTATGAATACAAACAGGGGCCACTGTGGTAGTGAAGTTTGGTGCTCTGGACGGGCATCATGTTTGACGGATGCACAGACATTCATGTTTTTGGTAGAAGTTATTTGATTGCTCTAATATATGAGATCTTAGGAGCATATTTTCACCTTTTCAAGGGATACAGTTGGCTCAAGAATGCTCTATTGACTCTCATTTCAATTTAATGGACGTAAAGCGCGTTCCCATAAGGTGCGTTCTGTAACGAATTTCTGAGAGTTAAAGCAGTTCCCCGAATCAATTGTTCAGTTCCTCTTACATCTCGTCCAAATCCTGGAAACAGCTTTGCTGGAAGATTAATAACAATTTCTCCAGGGACTCATAAACTGCATAATTTCCAGTGTGAATTCACATTGGGAAGATGTATATTTGTAAGTGTGACCGTTAACCCATTTGTGTGTTCTATAGTGTAAGCGTTGTTTTAGAACTTATCATAAATGTTAAAACTACACCAACCCATGTTCGTATCTAATTTCATTAAAATTTAATCAGTAGTTTTAGAGACCAAAAGTAAGACTTATACTTTTGAGCACTAAATTCAAGTTTCATTTCTTCAAAGCTTTTTTGAACACTATTTATTATTATTCAGTTAACAACGATAAATATCTAATTAAATTTCATAAAACTATCATGACATATTTTTACAATCTTCGGTTGAATTTTATATTAAATTTCACTAGAAACTACTGAATAGTAGGTTGTAAGGAATCACTCTTCTACTGCTGTCTTCACAAAAGGGAACCTTATTCATGTAGAAGTGGTAACATATCATGTAGAAATGATAAATCATGTAGACATAGTAGCGTAGGAGTGGTCTTCACAAATCATGTAGAACGGATACCATATGAACAGAAGATACCATATGAACGGATACCAATGAAAATACAAGAGTTCGATTCCCTTGAGAATATGAGTTCGAGACCATATAATACAAACATGCTTTTTATGAAAAAAAGGTAGACACAGGGGAAGAAAATTTAAAATAGTAAAAGAAATGCATTTGGAATTACCTGGTATTCAGGTGGGTTTTTTTTTTTTTTTTCCTCTAACAAGCAAATGGAAGCAATTATTCGAGGAAGTTTTCTTATGCTTTATTCCAAATTGCCTTTGTATGGAACAACTTTAACACACTGAAATAGTGATCCCATTAAAAATTGTTAAAGGAATAATGAGTTATGGTATAAATGTTGATATAGCAAATGCCCCAGAATGTCAAAATAAAATATTTTCACATAATGCTTACACATAGCTTTCATTCCACATCTTCCTCACTTTCCAGACCAACCTACCCACACCAACAAATCATGCAAACGAATTTCATTTAAAGCGATCGCCAGGTCTCCAGAGGCCATCCCTGCATTCGGAAGCACAGAACCAGAATTGTGCTCTGCCGAATGTCAAGATTTATCGCCTCTGGCTGCGAGAACGCTAAATGACGCGTTAAAACCCCATATTTCTGCGACCGGGGTGGAAGGGGTCGGCCGTTTGAGAAATGGCTTTGGAGTTTAATCTGGGGCGGAAAGTGCAAATCCGCACCTGTTTGAATTATGCATCGCGCTCCGCTATTAGAGTGGAAGGCAGGGAATCGCTTTCTGTCCGCTTGATGCATGACACGGTTATCGCGTCCCTTTCACCGCCGCCTTGTCAGACCACACATCTCTTGCCCTCCGGGGTCGCCCCTCTATGGCATGCTGTTGTGCCAGAATATAGCTCAGTTAGCTATTTTTAAAAGAAGTTTAAACTTGTTGGGTTTAATTTATTTTGAAAATATTTTAATTTGCCCATTTGAGACGTTTTAGACCATTTAGCGGTGCGAAAGTGCAACATTACATAAGTTTATTTGTATTCTGTATTTTCTGTGATAAATTTTATAATCGTTTTTACTGCGTGGTATAAAGAAAGCGTCCTTGATTACGAGAAAATATTTTTTTTTGTCATAATGATGATAATTTATGATCGTCAGGCATAATAATTATTTATAATGATTAGACGTTCTTTTTAAGCAATTCTGCAGATTTTTGTCTTTACTTTTATGTTATCATCAGGGGCCTGAATGGCCGAATGGTTAGCGCTCTGGCCGCTCGGTGCCACATGTTTCAGGTTCGAGTCCCCGGCTGTGCCATGGATGTGTGTAGTGGTTCGGAATCCCTATTAAACCGTAAGTACAGGTCTAACAGGATCGTAGAGCGTTGCGGGGGTATTGTTACTCCGCGTCCGTAGTTAATCGTCAAGCTACACGCACATCCTGTGTAGTGCTAAGTGAGTAACGTCAGTGTAGAGCTTGCCTTAAGGCATCCAAAACAATTGTTTAAGTGTTTGCCAGCTGCATTAAAACAAAAGAAATGTTATCCTCATAGAAAATAACACACACTCAGACTACATTTCTTTTGCCCTCCGAGATCGACCCTGATGGCATGTTGTGCCAGAATAGACTTCTGACGGTTATTTTTTAAAAGAAGTTTAAACTTGTTGGATTTAATTTATTTTGAAAATATTTTAATTTACTCCTTTGAGACCTTAATTAACCAATTTAACGCTACGAAAATGCATCATTACATAAATTATTTTTATTCTGTATTTTCTGTGATAAATTTTCAAATTGTTTTTTCTGCATAGTATAAGGAAAGCTTTTTTGATTACGAGAAAATATATATATTTTGGTCTCGCGCGATAGTTTTTTATAATGATTAGTCATTCTTTTCAGATTCAGTCAGATTCTTTTCAGGCGACTCTGCAAATTTGTTTCTTTATTTTTCTCTTAACCTTATAGTATTCAATAATCAACAGCACGACAGCCCAGGATAGGCCAAGGTTTTCCTTTGAAGAGATTTCCAGGCATTCCTCTGGGTAGCAATGGTCCTCCAATTCTTAAACTTTAGTAGAGCAAAATCTTTCAATTGCGTCTATCCATCGCAACTTGAGTCGTCCTCTTCCTCCTTGTCCCTGTGGCTTTGTCAAAACGTGCTTTTTTGCAGGGTTTAAATCGTTCTTTCTAAATACATGAGCATCCCAGTTTAATCTATTGGTCTTAATAAATTTTATATTATCTAGGTCTTTATGGCATTTATTAATTTCTGAGTTGTACCGTCTTCTCCAACAATCGCTTTCCCTAACACCTCCAAATGTAACCCTTAAAATCTTCAGTTCAAATATACCCAAATAGGCCTCATCAGATCTTGCCAAAGTCCACGTTTCAGAGCCATAGACCAAAATAGGCACAGAATCCAATACCAGTCTAAAATTTTTGCAAAGCTATGTTTTTATTTTAGGAAACTACATCTAAATTATGTAATGTGGTAAAAGTCATATGTATATGTAAAAGTCATAAATTATATATGTCGGAAAAGTAATTGTTTTGGATTCACATTGCATTTTTGCAATATTTTGTAGCTCGCATAAATATTAATATTTTTTTTTTTTTTTTTTTTTCGATTTTTACTTTTTCTATGTAAGTGTAAAAATTAAATTTCATTCCTTTCCTTCAATTAGAAAAGGGTTTAGTCTCTATTAAATGATAAACATTTAAGACGAATCATACCGTTTTCATATAAATTTTATCACGAACCAGCAATGTATTCATTATTTGTAAAGCAAAAAAAAAAAAATGATTAAAATGTAATTATTACTTCAATTTAAGTAGTAGTAATTCTTAAGATGATTAAAAAATTAAAATCTGTGAAGTCAAATGAACGTTTATTTAATAAATCACATATTATTAGAAGGTAGTAAATATTTATTTAAATTCTCGAATTAATATTTCTTTGTGAATCAAACGAATTACAATTTAAATAAACAAAACATTAATCATAACCAGAGACCAACTCGATTTAGATGCACTAGATTTATTTCTACATTTATTAGAAGAGTCTTTAATGCAAAAAATAAAATAATTGTCTAAATAATTTTCACGAAACTACAATTATTTTATTACACGTCTTTTTCTTAAATTTTATGCTGAATTGTGTTAGAATGTTTTTCTTGATACAGAAGCTACATGATAAAGTCAAAATGTTAATGAATTTATACATATACATAAGAAATATTCTTCTTCTTCATTGGAGCAACAGACCTATGGTGGGCCAAGGCTGTCTGCCTACTGGCAGATATCGAGACAGGAGATGCTTTCTTTTTATGGGATAGAGTTATCAGCCTTACTCCCAATACGCTATAGCTATATTAGACCGGGACTACTGTTTAAAGTGGTTGCGAACTACTACAAACATCCATGGCACCTCGGTACTCGAATCCGAAATCTGTGTCACAGAGTGCCAGAGCGCTAGTCACTCGGCCATCAGGCCCCATAAGAAATATTACAGGTTAATATATTGCAACTTTAGATAAGATAATACTTAAACAAGAAATTCAGCACAATGAATACCGATATATCTTCAATTCAAATTTTCATATTGATTTGCTATATTTTTATATATATTTTCGTCCATTATGGTATATTATTAGAAGATTAATGATTGATTATAAATGTTATTCTCTTTTCAACTGAGAAATATGTTCACCTTTGCATTACACACAATTTAAATGTAAAATTACAAAAAATACAAAAATACAAAACTCATTTATCGCTAGAAAAACATTTTTCTAGTGATAAAGGAGAAACGTAATTTAATTCTTCCTGGCTTATTTATTTTATTAAATGTCAAAGTTCGCAGCCGCTTTAAAAAACATTTAAGGTAGACACGAACTTTACCATTTAACTTTAAAAGAAAGTTACATTTCTCAGATATTTTAAATTCAATAGCAATAAATGCAAACTCTTATTGTCAACACACTGTATAACTTCAATATGTTTTATTTGAATTAGTAAGCCAATCCACAATTGCTCCAAGGTGGCTTTTATAAATCTCTCCTTTATCATCAATCACTCTCTATGCTCCTCGATTTGATTTTTTTTAAATTAAAATTTCTTTATTTTTCTATTCAATACTGACTCTCACTTTCAAGGTATGATAACATGTAACAAAATTTGAATCTGCAAGATGATGGAGTTTGATACCCAAACACCACGTTATTTTTTTATGCGTAATAAATCACATCTTTTCTACTTTGTTGGGTTTTTTAAACTTTTATCAATAACCAGCTATTCATATGCGCACTGATCTTAACTTTGATATCTGCCTTATTTTGCTGGTTATGCGCAAGTGATGCCAGTAAAATAGTGTTACTTGATTTTGTAGGTTACTACAGTTTTCTAAAACTTTTTAGAATGGAGTTTATATTAAATACAGTTTAAACACCAATAGTTCTATTAAGACATACAAAATCATCATATTTGTTTAAATGTATAATTCAAATTTTTGGAGGATTTTCAAAATTAATATAGAAATAAAAGAAAAATCTTAATCGGAATATTATAAATACATAAAAAATTTTCAAATGAATCATTTTAAGATCGACATTTTTTTTCTAGAGTACAGGTATTTTAAAATTATCATACAGTATGCGAAACCTTTATTATCCTAAATTGTCCGGTGCCATGAGTGTTTGTAGTGGTTCGGAATCCACTTTAAACCATACACCACACCACATTACTGTGCCTAGAGCTGAGTTGCCCCTTTAAGTTTGGGAATGAGGTGGGTGAGAAGCTGATTGGGCTCTGTGAGGCTCTACAGTCATATGAGACCGAGACCTATTGCTTACAGTGGATTCCGAAGCACTACAAACATCCATAGCACAGCCGGGACTCGAGCCCAAAACCTGTAGCCCCGAGCGCCAGAACGCTATACACTCGGCCATTCAAGCTGAGGTCTAACAGGACTGTAGAGCATTGGGCATAAGGCAGGCAACACTCCCCTGTAAAAAGAAAACATATCTTGTCTCGAAATCTACTAGCAGGCAGGCAGCCTTGGCCCATCATGGGGCTGTTGTGCCACTGATGATTAGTCATTCAGCCAACTATCATGCATTCATCAAAGTAAGACGCGGTGATACACATCAAGGCCTGAGTGGCCAAGTGTCTGGCATTCGGTGCCACAGGTTTCGGGTTAGTGTCCCGACGATATCATGGATGTTTGTAGTTGTTTTGGAATCCATTTTAAGCCGTAGGTTTAGGTTTCGTATGACTGTAGAGCGTCACTGAGCCCAATCAAACTTCACCCCAAACTGCTTTCCCAAACTGCTTAGGATCAACTCAGCTCTAAGCCCAGTGAGTGGTGTGTCGTGGTTTAATAATAGTAGTAATTGAAGTAGTAGTGATACACAACAAGAAAAATATTTTTAGAGTTTTAAATATCACAATTAATATGTTATACATCAACCAATGCTGTAATAGGCGTAATAAGTACGTCTTTCCAAAAATCTTAAGCGCTAACAATTCATTCAAACATAGTACTACATACGCATTCAAAACATGCGAAGACTTTATACAGTTGAGATCACCAAAGCATGGCCCCTTTTTATCGGATTTCTAGTACACATTCAAACCGAATATCTAAACATTCAACGAAGCGTGAAACTCTCGCACAACAACAACAACATCAAGGGTAAAGAAGAATGATAAAAACCTATTTGCTTCGCTTTAACGTCACTCCCTATCAAACAAAATCTCCCCATTCCACTTCAATCCGAAACGAAAAAAGGAAGAAGGGCAAAAAAAAGAACGCATTTGCTTAGGTATTAAAATTCAGAAGGCCATACGTCGAACAACGCCCCCTCCCCCATTCCTGACACGAGATTCGATGTCATCCCCAGATATGCGACGAGAATTCTGGGGCCCGAAAGCTTTCATCTTCAATGTTGCCGATCGAAATGAAATTCCGATGGCCGTGACGTTGCATATCTTGCCGACATTCCGCATTCTGGAGAACATTTCAGACAGATTCCTTTCCTTCGACTCGGGGACAAATACAATTTCAGACCTGGGGGGTGCATTCGGAGGAAAAGGGCTCTATGTGAAATCGAAGATGCCTGGGTCAATGGTTCTGGTCACAAGGGTTTATTGAGTACATTCTGCTTCATGAATGCCATAACATATTTTCTAGAACGATTTCGAATAATGCATTGTGTTGCGCTTTGTCTATGAAAGGTTATATAAGATAAAAAAAATATGTATATTTACTCACCTTTATATTTTTCAACATCTAAAAAATTTGGGATTAGAAAATATTTGACATATGATATTTGCGTATTAGTAACACTTGGCTAATTACTTTTTTAATTTTAAGTGAGTTTTTTAATTTTAGTTAAGTTTTTTATTATTTTTTTGTAGTAAAAAGGATAATAATTTCCAGCGGGACTTTCAGGATAAGCATGTTACTTTTTAATATTTATATATTATTATCTGATGAATAGTTGGAGAAAAAGAAAGAATCGTGGATATCTAGAGTTATAATTAAATATTTTATATCTATGGCTCTATATATTACAGTTTACAGTACATTGCATTATAAACTTTGAATTTGCTTTGAAATTAATGCTCGCGTTAGCTGCTTCATCTCAATTTATCCAGTTGCTCTTAAGAAGATATCAGAAAAAAGAAATAAGAAAAGTAATACAAATAAAAAAGATCTTCAAATAATCAGTAAGATTTTACTGTTTCCAAAAATATTAAAGGAAGAATTACCGAATTGTGGTGTTGTGCAGAACTTCTACCACTAAACAATACAAAAATGGGTTAACATACACAAAAAAAGCTACTTTTGAACTTTGATTTTTGACAAAAATTTCAAATTAGGTAACATGATGACATTCTTGTTGCCAAAAATAAATGGATAATGGATTTAAATGCGTAATAGTATGGATAATGTTGTAATAAATGGATTTAATGTGTGGTAATAAGTTTAGTTTAAATAATTTATTGTGTTTTATTTTTAATCAAGCAAAATTTAATAAATTATGAGAATACATTTTTAGTCTTCTTTTTGAAGGTTTATTTTATCAAAAGTATCATGGAAACAGAAACCTAAAAAAATATAAAGCAATTATACATAAGTGAAATTGCTACCTGTATAAAGAGTTTTTAAAATATTAAGTTGTTGCATATGTAATATTGGATTTAGGAATGGAAGTATTTGCATATTTATAAACACCCCCAAATGGTGAAAGTGGTGTTGATTATCAAGGCTAAATATCCCTTCCTACGAACAAAGAATCAGTATATTTGCTGGCAATGTTAAAATATAAAACAAAAATAATGCAAGCCACATACGTAAACCGGATTCTTGTTCTTTATTAGTTCAAACTGGATGTCAATGCAGCAAAGGCAGCCAGACATATCAACAAACCATTTGGAGAAGACGTAAAATAACAAAATAATATAATATATATTTTCAAAAATCTCGTTCCATATATAATACAGTTCCAAAACTCTAGATCAACGATATGAATCTGGAAAACGATCCAGGTGGATACGTAATACCAGTTATCGAAAATAATGAACTGAGAACACTAGTTTGAGTCTGACACTTGCCATATAAAAGAAGATGGCAAGAGAATATTGTTACACTTAGTGACAATTTCCCTCACTCGCATGCACTTGATTGATTCGAAAAACTAGATAAGAATTTCTTCACTGAACAAAGCCATAAAGGTCGAATGGAAATTTACTGTCCCGGAACAGAACACACCTTTTTGAACAAAATAAGTGACGTGTTGAAAAAGAGATCTTATCTTAATACAATAATCACCGATAACGTTCACTATGGCACCGAAGAATGAAACACCGAATTAAACATATATCGAAACTTGATCCATTCCTTGAACCGAAAAATATAATGGTGATCTGGTGGTATACATGCGTATTATCCATATTTCGATTTTGGAAAAATGGTCAAATTATTAATGTAGAGAAATATTGCACCCACAATGTATTAAAAATAAAAAGTTATACAGCACAGTTTAGTAAAAAAAAATTGAAATTTTACTACATCATGACAAATCAAAAACACATGTTTCCAAAATAATTGTCCAGCGGCCTGATGTCCAATTGACTGGCGCTCTAGCCTTTAGTACTACAGGCTTCATGTTCGAGTCCCGAATGTTTGTTAGTGGTTCGGCATCCATGTTAAACTCTAGGTACTGATCTAATTAACCTGAAGTGTGCATAAAATGGCCGTAGAGTGACAAACCAAACTAGAAACTGCTTGCTTACACAGCTTGCAATTTTTGACCAGGTCTCCCTCACCCTGCATACATCCTAGAAATACTCCGACAGACTACTTCATTTTTAAAAATTTACTTATTTTTCATCATTTTAAATATTTACCAATGAAACAGCCATCAAAAACACATTTAAAGTGTTTCTTTTGTCCAGAACACTTTGATGTAACCATAAATGCTTTCTATTGCGTTACGCTCTATTTTGATCAATAAAAATCAATATCCACAGAATTATTTTTTACGCTTATCTACCAAATAAGATATTTTAACTATCTAAACATTTTTCTTGTCCATTCTTCTACCATTTAATATGTCAGGATGACGGAAAAATTTCAGGAAAAATTTTCTACAGGGTTTTCAAGATAATTATTCTACATCTCCAAGTCGCGTAAGAAAAATGAAACAATCAAGAATTTGGATCAATTTAATATATTCCGTCACAATCATTCTGAGTCTAATGGTTTTTCAAAGCATTGATTGGAAGACATTCTAACCAGGAGGGCATAGAAAGTTTTTCGAGTTGCGCACTTATTAAATAGGCCGCCATTAAGTCACGATTCGATAAGTTCGAAAAACGATTGTTTACTTTTGTAGAAAAATTACTTTTCCTATCTATAATTATTAGACAATAAAACATCCATATTACAAGCATTCTTTTGAGAAGCATATTAAATGTGTTGTTTAAAATTTTGATTCTACAAGCAATAACAAATGAAATTTTAGAACTTTGGGTGTGCTTGAATGAAGAGTTACATAGAACCGAAGGTCTCTAACATTAACCAAGAATTTGATTCAGGTCACAGTGGCCTTAAAATTTTATTGGATACATTGTGTATATGGTAATAAATTCTCAGAAATTATTTTTAATAAAGTATTATAAATCAATGAGATTTTTATGTAAGAACAATATTTTTTTTTAAAGTTTTTCTTTGTAAGTTTTATAAAGTTTTTATTTGTCAAAAAATTTCTGGAAAAAGAAACTCCTGAAATCTGAAGAATGTATTCATTCTCAGCTATAATTGTGTTTTGTTTATTGAGTTTAATTTTTTCTAATCTGAATGTGCTTACTTTTTAATTTTAGGTCTTTTATTTAGTGTGAACTTAAAAATTCCCAGTAATATTCATAAATTAATCTTAAAAGTAAGATTAAAATAAAATAGATGGATACCAAACTCTCTTGAGGTTTATTAACAAGTCATAAATATGCAATATCAGAGCCATGTACAATTGTCATGCTAAATATCCAAAATTTGCATACGGTGTGGAAGAAAATTTGAAAAACGTTGATTAATAACATTCTACCTCAATCAATCCGAATCTAATTGCTTTCATAAAGCATTGCAAAATTATTAAGAACACAAACAAAATAGAAATAGAATTCATATCAGCTGTATTAGCTAGGCCACCATGAATCAGGCAGTATAAAATATTAAATATCCAGTATTATTTACTTTTGTACAAAAATGTTTTGTTTCGGTTGAACATTTTAAAGTAATAACATGAAATCCAGTATGTATACAGTCCACAAATCTAATCTTTTGGAATATAGCATTTATGTATTAAATGTTTTGTTTAAAATCTCCTTTCTAGAGAATAGTTCAGATAGATTTCTTGTTTCAATTTCGTAAGGGATAAGGGATAATGCAACCTTAGAATGTTGGGTATAGACGGAAAGAAAAAGTTTAGATGGAGTCGAAGATGTCTGGCGTTGTAGTCAAAAATATTGGGTCAGTGGGTTCTGATCATAGTTATCATAGGATTTTATTGGGTACGTCGAGTTTCATGAATACCATGACTGGCGATAGTTTTCAAAAAGCGATTTCAAATAATGTATTGTATTGTGTTGTGTTTTCAATCAATAAAGTTTTTTTTTTAAATTTACATTTTAGAATTTTTCTTTACATGTAAGAAATGCAAAATATTCGAACTTGATTGAAATTTCCTGTGTAGTTTTGAATGAATTTAATGTTCTCTTTAAGTTGGAAAATATTAAAAAAATATCTTAATAAACAAAAAATAAAACTAAACAAAAACAAAAAAAAAACTAATTAAAAAAAACTTATTTTTTAATCTTTCCATTATAAATAAATGTGATGGAGTCATTTTGAAGCATAAATAAAATTTTTGATTTAGTTTCTGTTAGTATTGTCGTATCCCTTGAAGAGTACAAGAAAATCAAATATTTTGGTGCTCTTGAATAATATTGGAATGTTGGGAAACAATATTCCCGAATGTTGTTTGCCAGCTTGAGTATAAATCCTCTTCCGAGGGATAGTCCAGACAATGCATGGCGGCTTCAAACGCTAGACAATCAAAGACATGAAAATAGTGAGTTCGACATCAGGGCAGTTGTCACGTTTTTGGTACTTTTTAACGCCATCAGCAGAAATTTTCATATTTTTCTGGTTCTTCATCCTTATTCTTGCGAGAGAAGTAGCTAATTTGATTTAGTTTCGAATTTTTTTTGTGACATATAGCCGTCAATCACCCACAGGTTTCACATCTAATTTAAATGCACTAACGGATAACAGGCACCTTACGGATAGAGGCCTCAATAATTCTCGCATTTAACACGAAACGATTTAAAAACCCGCTAATGCAATTTGAATTTCAATCAACGTTAGTGGACAGTGATAAAAAAGAAGTTCCTCCGGATAACAATGTATTATTTTATGATATACCAGGAGATAAACACAAGCTTGAAAAGGAATTAGAAATAACATGAATTTAATAACTTCAGATTAATAACATCAACAGATTAACCAGAAATAACATCAGAAGTTACTTACTTACAAATATAAGTCTATATATTGGTAACTACAGTCTTTGTTAATGATTTTCATTTTATTGTATTTGATTATTTTACTCAGACTATTTTAGACCTATAATGTATTGAATATTAATATCGATTTTACTGTAAATGTTTGTTAATTTTTACTAAATATTTTGAATACTTTCTTGATTCGCCTTTTAATAAGATTGAATTGATTTTATCTCATCAATTGTTTCAAGCAATTAGGCCATTTCTGGCCCTTTTGCCCTTGAAGAACACCTATCAACCTATTGCGTAGGACATCTATCATAAGGACGCCTAAGTACCTATCTTGAAGAAATCAATAGTTAACTATCGTATATAAAAATAATTATAGAATATTGAATAATCGAATAATCATTAAATAATAATTACATACATCGAAGCACGTCAAGCCGCAATGGATAACAATTTGTTGTTGGAAATGTTTCAAATGTTGTTCGATACAACTGTTATACATTCACAATCAATATATTGTTATACATTCCCAATTTGTATATTTATTTAGGAATTTTTTTATTTAATTAATCTGTATATTTGTGCCGGGATTTGGAAAAAAAAATATTGTTGTAATATTTAAAGTACAACATATTTTATGCAAAGAATCATTCAATTATTCATATATGATTACAACGTTTTCATTAAATATTGTATGTTAAATATCCAAAGGGCTCACAGAATAATTTATATCATAGTTGAGTGAACACTGAACTAAATTCTTATTTTTTTCACTGAAATATTTAACAAATAATCAATAGTTTTACAAGAGAAAAAACTAATCGTATTGCACATAACGCACAGATATTACCATAATTTAATGTTCAGTATAACATTTTCAAATGATAACTTTCAACGTTTACTAGGTCACGAAGGCAAAGTATCGGTCATAAAAAAAAATCCCTGTAAAAATTTCGTTCATTCCCTGTTTCATTTTTGGGTTTTCCCTTTTTTATGAAATTTCAATACTTTTTATTAAAATCCATAAGCATGGGTTTTGAGCAATAGTTTTCATTAAAAATTAAATATAAAAGCTAACTAGAAGTCGAACCTTAACATAAATAAGTTTGAAGTTTAGAGTTAGCAAGAAATAACATTATATTTCTTATTAAGAATTCGTTGGCTTTAGCCGGAATCTTTTACATTTTTAACAGAACTAATGTTTTTTTCTAAAAAAAATAGGAAAAGTGCAGGAAAATTTATATCCTGTTTTATTTTCAGTACGAGTGATGAAATTTTTAGCTGCCGAGTGAGAAAATTTATAACTAAACAGACTACCTCTGAAAGTTACAAAAGTCTAGTAGAAAAGCTCCATACATTTCAGTGAATTTTGCGCTGTCAGAATTTATAAATGTTTAATCTGTTAAGAAATTTATAAGTCGCTTTCATTTATTGTGCAGTTTATTCTATATATTTGCATATACTCTCGGCCATGAGGCCCTATATATACATATAGGGCCTCATGGCCGAGGGACTAGTCTGGCGGCTCTGGGTGCCTCAGAGTTCTAGTCCCAATGATACTTTACAGATGTAAGACTATGTATTGGCAACTAAAGTCTTTGTTAATGATTTTCATTTTACTGTATTTGCTTATTTTACTCAGACTATTTTACATCTAAAATGTATTAAATATTTATATTGATTTTAAGTTTGTTCATTTTTACTAAATACTCTGAATACTTTCTTGACTCACCTTTTAAGATATATATATATAGGACTTATGGCCGAGTGCTCGATGCCACTGAGTTCGAGTCCTGGTGGTGCCGTGGCTGATTGTAATGGTTCTGAGTCCACTTTAAACCGTAGGTCCCTGTCTAATAGGGCTTACTACTACTACTACACCACATCATTGTGCCTAGAGCTAAGTTGCCCCTATACAGTTTGGGAATGATGTTGGTGATAAGAAGTCTGATTGGGCTCTGTGATGCTCTACGGTCATATTAGACCGATACCTACGGTTTAAAGTGGATTCCGAACCACTACAAACATCCATGCACCGCCGGGATTCGAACCTGATACCTGTGGCACCGAGAGCCAGAGCGCTAGCCACTCGGCCATCAGGCTCCTTAATAGGACTGTAGAGCATTAGACGTAAGGTGACAATCCTACTACGTAAAAATAAACATCTCCTTCTCGAAATCTGCCAGTAGGCAGGCAGAATTGGCCAACCATGGGGCTGCTGCGTCAATGAAGAAGAAGATGTATGTGTGGGTGGGTGTGCTACAATTTGTTTAAGTGTCAAATTATCCTCAACGCAAATTTGTCATATCTGGTATTTAATAACTTTCATGTGGTAATATATAGTAAATTACACCTGTGGTGTTCTGGAATAAAAAATACTAAACTAACAAAATTAATTACAATCATTACACCATTCAACTAAAGTTTCCCTTTCTATTAAGAATTGTAATATCTAACTCAACGTAAATTCTACTAAACTAGTTACATATAAACATAAATAATTAAAGCTAATGCGTTGTTTCTATGCGATAACCCATAAAAATACCACTTTAATAAAACCCCAGAACATTAAATATTTTCCAACAAAGTTATTGAGTTAGGAGATAATCACATTGCCATAAAATAATACAAGCAAACATAGATTAAAAAAACGATATTAGTAAAGAAAAAGGAAATATTAATTATCAGTATTAATAATACAATGGGAGCCCCTAGAATTAATTTAATTGAAACAGTTAATCAAGTTAAATACACAACAATCATAAAAAAACAGGAACTAACAAAATACACAAATAAAATCTTGATTAATTAAATTCATTCATGATTCGTAGACAACAAAATATTAATAACAATAATATTATTATTATTAATTAACTAGTATTGCAGTTTTAGCAATCAATATGCATTATAATATATTTGATGTCATCTTTTACGTAGACTCAAAGTCATTATTGTCAAATGGGAAAAAAAGAAAAAAATGTTTCTCTTTTAGAAAAGTGCAAATTTATGTACTTACGTGCTTAGCCTTCTTAAGGACATTCGAAGCCATAAAGGCATTATTTTCTAGAGCAGGGGTAGCCAATTCAAACGATCTTGCGGGACGCATATAAAATTATATGTACCCATATTAGATTTAAACCACTATAGACATTTTTTGGAGTGAAAAATTGAAACATAATGAGTTATTATTATTTTGTTTACTTTTATTCTTACATGTAAACATAGATAATATAATAATAATGATATTAAACGCGCATTGTAAAGAAATATATGGCACTAAAAATGAAATATAAAAAATATATAAATATAAACGAAATTAAAAAAAATGAAATCATTAAAAATTATTTATTTTACTAGTGACATATTTGTTTCTCCACTCCTCATGAGTTCGCAGAATATAATTTAATTATTCTGCGAACTCCTAACTGTAAACTGATAAATAAAACAGGCATTATCTGTCATTATTCGAAAGAATATTATTTTAAAATCAAAGTCAATTTTTCCTCATAATTTCGACAGTTAATGTTTGAATATATGGATGCACAAATAATATTCTTCTAATAGTCTAAAAACAAATGTATTTTTTTAATACATTGGTTTTCACTACTTCGGCCGTTATAAATAAATAAATATATTTTGTAAAAGTGTCTATAAATCTCACTGGCCGGAAAATGTTCAAGACGGGCCGCGGGTTGGCCACCCCTGCTCTAGAGTACAGCAATCGCCTTCGTGGTTGGCCAGGCGTCGTACTCTTCCGGCCAAAATAATGAGACTTCACAGCCCACTTTACAATTTTTTTTCATTCTTTATTTCTCAACCACACGATCATTTTTCCTCTATCTCTGCATCACCTGCCTTTTTCCTATACTTCCCTCATTTTATTTCGTCTCCAGATCATTTAATATCGAAATTTCAATTTGCCTCATTGGCTAGATTTGTTTCCATGAAACCGCCTCAAGATAGCTATTTTTTTTAGCAGAAATCCTTTGTCTTAGTCTTAGTCCCAAGTTGGTGGTCACCTGATTCTGACACTGAAATTCCCAGGACGTGAAATCAATCCCTGCCATAAATTTCCACTCCAGAGCAGTTAAGATAGTCAGCAGTCCTGTCTTTTGCTAGTTTTTAAAGGCGATCACGATTATGACACACCTTTTCATCCTAATTACTAAATGGATAACTGGGACCATAAATTCATTCATGATTCGTAAGCAACAAAATAAAAATAATAATAATAAACAATAGAATTGCAGGTTTTGCAATCAATGTGCATTTTAGTACATTTGATGTCAATCGTTCACGTAGACTCAGTTATGTTTGTCAAATGGGAAAAAGAAAAAAAATTACTCATCTTTTAGATGAGCGCAAATTTAGGCAAATTTTAGGCGTGCTTAGCCTTCTCATGGACATTCACCGCTATAGAGGCATTATTCTCTGGAGTGCAACAATCGCCTTCATGGTTGGCCAGCCGTCGTACTCTTCCGGAGAATTCACAGCCTAATTTACAACTTTTTTTTCCTTTATTTATCCACCACAATATCATTTTTCCTCTGTCTCCACATCACCTACCTTTTTCCTATCCTTTTCTTCCATCTCCTAGATAATTTTATATCGAAATTTCAATTTGCCTCATTAGACAGATTTGTTTCCATGAGACCGCCTCAAAACAGCTATTGGTTTGACGAGAAATTGTCTTAGTCCCAAATGGGTGGTCTCCTGACCCTCATACTGAAATTCTCATGGCGTGAAGTCAATCCCTGCCATAAATTTCCACTTTAGAGTAGTTAAGATAGTCAACAGTCTTGTCTTTTACTACTTTTTAAATGGATGTCACTATTGTGGAACACCCTTTTCATCCTAATTACTAAAGGGATAATTGGGACCATAAAGGTTAGCTCTGAAAAGACTAACCACTGAATAGCGTCTTTTCATCCTTTTTGAAGACTATTCCGACAAAAGGTCTGTTATAGACCACG
The DNA here is from genome assembly GCA_021605075.1 of Caerostris darwini. Classification (NCBI taxonomy): domain Eukaryota; kingdom Metazoa; phylum Arthropoda; class Arachnida; order Araneae; family Araneidae; genus Caerostris; species Caerostris darwini. The sequence goes on from BPLQ01004536.1 coordinate 159,457, forward strand.
CACACGTTTATTCGAAAAATTACTTTTTCGGTGACAAAAATAATATGGTTCATACAGACAATAATAAAATATGAAAAAACTAATTAAATTATATATATATTATGTCGACATGACACTCCATAAGCTTAAGTTTTCAAAATAATTAATACTGCACGATCTTTCACTTTTTATACGAATGCAAATTACATGACTTTATTAATGACAAATTATATGACAATTTATTTTTCTGCACTTATCAGCCTGCAATAAAAATACATTTACAGATATCATCAAGTAAATACTCGCCTAATTTTTATAAATAATACCTTCACGATAGTGTAGTTGATTATAATGTAAAATTAAAATAATAAATGATGCATTAAATAAAACCGTGTGCGTGTGCTCACGTGCTATAGTTTAAGTATCAAATTGTCATCAACACAAATCCGTCGCTTATAGTATTTAATTACATTCATGTGGCAATATATAAATTACTCCTTCATCTTAAATTTGCAAAATAACTAATGCTGCACGATCTTCCACTAATATATATATACAAATTATGGGACTTCAACTATTTTGTAATTTATAAATTAAAATTTCATATTATAAAAATTTAATTCCCATAAAAAAAATTCGTTAACATTAACTAAAATTTCGTATCATATAAATATTACATAATATATACTCTATCCTGTGAATTAAAAAAACTCTATTAACATTTCTTAAATTAAATTATAATGTGGTTAGTTATAACATTTATTACCAAGACCGGTTAACTTATAATTTTCTGGAACAAATCTAAGAATTTTTTTGCTGGTATTTTAGAAAGGACAGTTGATGTAAAATATATTTTACATCATCATAAGTGAAGTTAATGGTAGTAAAGCTAATGGTTGAATGGCTAATGGTAATGAAGCTAATGGTAGCTAATTTACGGGATCATAAGTGTGTTGAATTACTAATGCTGCAAAATAGTGATTAATATACTTTATCATAATTGCATTCATAATTTACGTTGTATGCAGTCTTTAACTGAAAATAACACAAAAATATCGTTTTTATATCTGCTTACTTTTCATTCTAATGACAGTTGATGTGAAATATACACATTTGTGGTATCATAAGTGATAATTTTGTGCTTGCTTTATCTTTCAGAAATTATGAATATATTTTATCACAATTAGATTAATAATTTACACTGTATACATTCCTTAACTGAAAATAACATACCTTTTTTATATCAATTTACTTTTTTTTCTAAAAACTGTTATCAACTCAAAACTGATAATCATAAAATAACTAATTTCTTTTAGTATCTGAAAAATCAATTTTTAATGAATAATTTCATTGCAAAATAATAATATGGAATTAGTTTTTCTTATAAATGTAAAGAATTGGGAATCATGATGAAAATCTGGTAATCATAGGTTGTGCTCTTTGTTATTATTATTATTATTATTATTATTATTATTACAGAAAACATTTATATACATTACTATTTTTATTATACTGAGTTTATTTTACATTCAGAGAAATTATTAAATACTGTTGCAAATAAAGTACTTTTAAATACAAAATATTTTCATAGCTGCAGCAAATACATCCAAAATGTATCCACGTTTAGAAATTGTGAATTCACAATTTTAATTAACTCAAAATGTTATGAATTAAATAGTTAATTTGAAATGATAAGAACAGATATCAAATTAAACCTGCGATTTCTAATTCAATAGTAAATTGTTTATTCTTCCAGCTTTATTAAAAGGCACCTTAATAAATGTCGAAGTCCAAAAGGTTAACTGTCTTTGCGACACATTGGAATTATATTTGTACAAGTTAGAAATGCGAGTTGATTCAATGTTAATAATTTGAACAGATCACTGCAGATATCATAAAGAGTGGTAATTACCGCTGTGCTAATCCTACCTTGTAATAATTCTTATGTTTTCTTCCAGCCAATCTGTGTTATTAGGATCGGCCCTTGGTTCTGTGCTAATGATCATACTGGTGACCCTCGTCTCCTGCCTCATCTGCAGGAGGTGCGTTCCTTACAGGAGGGCGCATCCATCTCTCAATGGAGGTAAGTATTAAATGCCTCCTTATTTTAATTAAGTTAATTCTCATTCCAGCTTTTAATGCCACTCAGTCCATAAGGAGTTTTATCTTCATAACGAAATTAGTGTCTGTCCTAATGCTTTGTCATTTGCGCTACTCACTTTAATGGAATTTAATTAAAGCGATTATCATTAAATGATTTAAGTTATTTATTCAATGTCGCATTGTATAATCAAACAAATAGTTTGATTTTTCAAAAAGGGCTATGTTCAAATTACTTTCGATCCATTGATATCTTATAACTAACTATCTGCGTCAGTCATTTCGTGGAATCAGCTGCAGAATAACTGTGAGGATTTAAAATGCATTCAGGTGGATGTAAACAAAGCAATTAGAAAAGCTTTTAATGGTTGTTTATCATTTAATGGCACAGTATTAACGCTATGTTATTTTCAATTTTAATAAAATCCCAAGAGGATTTAACAACTAACGTTCTTTTACGTGCATCAAATAAAAATCGTATTATTCATCAAACTTAGTACGAATGTATTGTGATAATTGAGTTTTTCATGGTTTGCAGAAAATATTTTTCTTCAAAGTTTCAATACATAAAATGAAAGTAACATGAAGAACTCGTTTTTAAATATTTTATTAATTTACAGATAAATTGGTTGGTTGGCGATTTTTTAATGGTGCAAAGGTCGGATTCGGCCATGCCGCGTCAGACACAAGTTCTTAAATATCATAAAATTACTATATCGTATTCTAAATTAGTTGTGGTTCGTTAATGTATTTAATACATAATATATTTTTGTGCTAATTATCTCCCATGGTGTCAATTAATAAAGGATTAATAGCATTAAATCTATTTTCTCACTCATTTAAAACTAGTACATTCTGATAAAAGGGGTTTAATAGGTGAAAGATTATTACATTTTGATCAGCGAGATGGCAGTTCTTCGTGAAGATGTCTATGAGTAAAATAAGCCTGTCCGATTCGAAATCTTGTCAATTTTATAGTTAAAAATATCTTAAGATTAAAGTCTGGAAAGCCTGTGATAGTCGGTTTTATAAAATAGAGTTTATTATCCATTTCCTGATTCCAGGATTTCTACCAAGATGAGTTGATTGCAGACATAATATACTCGTATGTATTTGCGTCTTCAAATAGTACTTCAAAATAAACTTAAGAATATCTTGCTGACTCGTCTGCTTTTTCTTTAACTGGGGATACCCGCCTATCCTCATATCCAGCAAAACACTACATCATAACCTTTGTCTATTAATTTAAAGTGGGTTTCAATAATTTCTAGTGATATTGGAGTTTTTTTTAATTAAAATTTAGCAGGGCGCTTGTGCAACTTCTTAAGTTGGAAAACAATATAAAATGTCTATTAAAAGAGGAATCGATTTTGTTTAGAGCTAAAAGGAAGGCATTACTCTCTGTTGTAAAAACTGAGCTGAGTTGGTTGAATTTTCTCGAGAAAATTTTACCCTTAAAAAAAAAGTCGGAGCTCCTACATATGTCCTCTTTGAGCCATCCGTGAAACTGTTCAAATAGGACTCGTACTTTTTTCTATGTTGTAAAAATAAATATCTAAATCCGATGTTGCTGATAGAAGATTTATCCTAACCAATAAAATCTTTTAAAACATGAATTTTTGCTTCTCTCTAATGAGGGATCATTCCTGTGAATTCGTAAATATCCAAATTATCCGCATTAAAAATCCAAGTCTCATTCTCAAACCAAATGATAAAATAAACGATGGTTCTTAATGAATAATTGCTTTTAAATTTGGGATAAATTATTGAGTGAACTGAATTAGATTTGATTTTGAAGAAATATCGTAATCCGAATTGTTTTCGTCTGAGAACCAAACTTTCTTCTTTTGCCATTGTTTACAAGCTATTAACTGGTGATGTTCGCAATGCGCCTAATGACAAGCGTAATCTCTGATGATGAATTGTGTCTAGACATTATAATGTAGATTTTGAGTTTGACCAGTATTCGCACCAGTAGTCAAGTTTAGCTTACAGTGGCTTTATATATTTTATAAGTTGTTTCGATTCTTCACTCCATGTGGTGCTTGATAAGAATTTTAAGACATTCATTGCTTTCGCACATCTTCGTTTTATATGGTTAATGTGTGCTTTGAAAGTAAGACTGAAGTCAAATAATAGGCCTAAAAATTTTATTGTTAAAGTCACTGGTATTGGATTTCCATTTAATAAAATATTTGGGTCTGGAAAACGTCTTAAAATTTACACAGATTTTTGAGGCGAAATTGAGAAAACAATTGTTTCTTTCCAGTCTGCAATGTTTCGTTCTGTTAGCTGCAACTGCTGATATTTAGGTCAGAACTGCTGCACAAAGTTTGGAAATTCTCTACGTATAGATATACGTAGAGGCTTTCCAAACGTATGTACTGTATACTGTATGTCCGGATCTCTTGTAGATGATAGTTGATTTATAATGTCATTAATGTTTTTTATGAAGAGTATCACGTTCAAAACACTACCCTATGGTACTTTTTCTTCTTGGTAAAAGTCGTCAGAAAAGATATTATTGATGCGAGCATTAAATGTTCTCGTCTGTGAGAAATTTTTGAGAAAGATGGATAAATTTCCTTTTAAACCTTTAGTATAAATATCTAGTAAAAGTCCATGATGCCAGGTCCTGTTGCAGAGTTTCTCTATGTCAAAAAAATGGCTTGTACATGCCCATTCCAAAACAAACGCCTTTGTGTTTTGTTGTTTTAAGTATTAATGCATTATCTATGGTCAAAACCGGAATTCACTTTGAAACTGAGATAAGCCTTTTTTCATTTTAAAGAATATATATTAAATAGTTATTTATCATCAACTTACATAGACAGATAGTGAGAGCAACTACAGTTATTAGGATTTGTGGTCGTTTGTCCCTGTTTTAGAATCATTATTACAATAGCCTTCCTCCATGAGATGGGAAAAACTTGTTTCAACTAGATCCTATTAAACAAATTTAATATACACTTCAGAACTTCTCATTGAGATTTTTCTGCATATCATAACGACTTTCGTCAGGTCCAGGAGTCGAAGGAGTACATTGCTTAAGAGCATTTTTTAATTCTTTAACATGAAAATGCTGATTGTAACTAAAAACAGATGTTGCTAAAATCAAGCGATTTGGGTTCCTCAGCTCTTTTATGTTGAATAAGCGTGTGAGAATACGAGTTTTCATATCGCTTATGATGTGGTTATTTATAATTCACAAGGATATTGAGCAGGAATTATGGCTCCAGGAAATCTTTTCATTTTACCCCAAATAACTTTTGTAAGCAATTTTCCTTGTTGATATAGTTTTGCTACGATTGTCTTTTAACTTTGAGAAATCTAGCCTTTGCATATTTAAATGAAATAGTTTTCATTAGTAGAATACCACCTAAATTTATTCCTAGATTTTTTTTATATTTTACGTAACTTACTACATGATTTTAGTCAATTTGAGGACTTTTCCTGTAGTTGTTGGTACCGATGATTCGACCGCTTTTAAAATTACAGATATTACATTTTCTACAAGCTTGTCTATATTACAGGATGATACCATTTCTAGTGTTATTACAGCAATTTCTCTAAACAGACTCCAATTTGTTTTTGACACAATATATCTCCGTGGTTTAGAAGGAAATATACACTTTGAAAGGTAAATACATAAAAAAAGTGGAAAGTAATCATGGTTATGTTAATCATCATGCACTGTGAAGCTTAAAAATTACAGTAGAGATGAAGAGCACAAAGCCAAATCAAGATAATAGCATATGTTTGATGAAAAATGAAAATGTGTAAGAATAGTGTCATTCAACAGACACAGATTATGACAATTGATAAAATTTTCAATCAGGGATTCTCTATTGTTGGAAGTATCATTGCTCCAAATGAGATTGTACCTATTAAGATCTCCTAATAATAACAAAAATGGTGAAGGTAATTGCAAAAGCAAATCATTCAAATCCTCTAAATGAATATCATCATTTGGAGGCAGATAAATTGAACAGATTGTTGTGAGAGATTTTAATTTAATTTGAACCGTCCCCATTTGAATTCTTGTGCTTAGAGCGACAGACAATGATGGAATACTTTTCATAACCAATAGAGCAGCACCACCGGAAGTTCGAATTCTGCTGGTGGAAGAGAAGCGATATGCATCATAATTTTTAATTTTAATAGCGTGATTGTGGTGTAAACGCATTTTCTCTAACGCGAAACAAAAGGGATTGAAAATATTTATTAAGGTTTTAATATCTTGGTGAGGAAAGTAACGATGACAGTTCCAATTTAAAATAACACTAGCCATTAATGTTTCTAAAAATTAATTGATTCATGCTTAGATCTACTTTTGTAATCTTTTATGGATATCTTATCTCCTATTTCCATCCCCTCCATTATTTGTTTGGTAGCCATTTGTTTTTAGTTTTTTACTTTTCTTTTTCGAACAGTTCTTCTCTACCACCTAGTCTATCTCTACCTTTGTTTTCTGTTTGCTTTTGATCACGTATTGCATTTTTTGTATTACCTTTCCGTGTGCGAAGCATATTCAGTTTTAACGTTAGATAATGGTTTTTGTTGCTAAGGACTGGTATCGAGCTATGATTCTTACTGATTTGAGCATGGACCTCAAAGTCAGTTAAGTTACTACTGATTTAAAGACTTTTTGAAGGACAGTTGAATATGATGATTCAGGTTCTGGTTTCCAGGCATTCATACTTTTTTTAGCTTCTTCAAAAAAAAATGCTTTGTTTTACTTTTGCAGCCTGAATTTCTTTCTCCAATTTCCATTTCCGGCAGAATTTGGAGAACGATAGATGTTTTTCTTTGTGGTTAGTGCAGCTTCTAGTATCCTCAGAAAAGTGCTCAGTCGAATGCTCAATGCTAGAATACCTTCCACGTGTATCTTTTCCCCTGCAAACTTTTGTTGAGTGTCCAAACTTTTGCATTTAAAGCAACTAGTTGAGTTTGGAATATATAACCGTACTGGTGCATTTAAATATGCTACTTTAACATTTTTTCGAATCTCCGTTGTAGTAAAAGTTACAATAGTAAATTATGATGAATAAATAGAAGATCCATAAGGAAAAGAGTACCCTTTGTTCTTTTCTTTTTTTTTTTTTTTTGGTGTTTAAGGTGGGCAGATAGAGGAATCAAGAACCTACCAAACTTCAACCTCCCCCTCTCACTACAAGTCCCATAACTTCTACAACACGAGCTCGACAGTATGCCTGCCGAGTGGGACTGTGATGCTGCTAAGATCATAGTGTCCGCCAAAGAGGATAAACGATAAAAACCAACTTGACAGTTTCCACCAACTGCTCAGCAAGCAAGGAAATGTAATTCGTGGCCCAACAGAATGTCGGATCGTTAACTGACCAGGAAGTCCGGGGCATCATATACGATGCAGAAGCATTTATGGCACTCTTTATTTCGCCCATCTAAAATTCGTTACCAACTCCAGGGGAATAAAAAGCTAATCGTGGGTAGATACATATTTGTTTGGGGATAAAAACACAAAAGTCATTTGTAAGCTTAGCTGTAGTAGAAAATGTGAAATAACGAAATGCCTTAGATGATGAAATTAGATGCCTTGATTAGATGACTTAATCTGGGCATAGCGGAATAGCCTTCACTCCTAGGGTAATCCTACCAGGAGCCAGGCTTCCGACATATTTCGCTCATTCCTCTCAAGACCATCTCTCTGCGATGATGAGGCAGCATAGGAGGATTCAGAGATAAAAATATGTTAACTTTAGATTACATATTTATAATCGTAAATAAACTTAAGTAGAATACCTATATAAATTTTCAAAACAAAAATAATTTTAACAATAAATAATGACATAAATAATTTTTTAATCTATAACTAATATATTTTAATATTTTATTTTGTAATTCCTATTTCTATGAAAATGTTTGAATTTGGTTTGTGAAAATTTTTCAATTTGTTGATCATTTTAAAGCTTTCTCTTTCTCATTCGAATAATATTTTATTACATTGTTAACGGTAAAATTTTTATCCATTAATAAAATTAAGTTTAGTTTAGTTTTATTTAAAGTTTTGTAAAGTTTTATTTATAATTATTTTTTCATATACACAGAATGGTTAGATAATTTTTCATTATTATTTTATGCAATTACTAACTACCTCGTGGTAAAAAAGAAAAACGTGATATTTCATTGGTCACTGCTGAAAACATAAAGCTCTCCAAATCTTTGTTATTTGTTACATTTGTAATCTGCGATATTAATGTCTAAAAACTATAAAATTATTGACATATAAAAATAGTATACGATTTAAAATTATTTAATTAAAATATTTGAAACATTTTCGACAGTGTTCGTGGAATATGATCTCTTGTTGGTGTAGCCTCACAGAAGCACCATCTATTGAGAAAAATAAGAACAAAATCTTAATTACAATTTTATGTGCTTGTTTTTCAATGGAAAGAATTATTGAAAACAATATTGAAAGAAGTATATAATTAAAATGTAGCTGAAAAATTGTCTTGAATAATTTTTAAATGACTTAAATAATTTTTTAATAAAAGTTATTTAAAAGACAAAAAAATAGCTTTTTAAATGTCATAAGAATGAGTAATGAGAAATAAAATGTTTCTAAATTTGAAATAACAAACATTTAAATTTAAATTTATTAAAGAACATATATAAAAATTTTAACTGTTGTATTACTGCTTTATAAAAGGGGAAACCAAAATTACTTGACATTTTATTTAATTTCAAAATTATGAGCAACATGATGTTTTAGAGTTTACCCTCATGAATTTTATGTCAGCCTTTATGATGTAAACATCAGTTTAATTGTTGTTTCCAAATGCTGAGAATTATGACCTAAGTGATTCAGCACTAGAACAGGAAGGCATAAAGATAAATATGTAGCAAATCCAGCTCTTCCCTGGATGTACCACAGTAAACCTGCTATACTGCATCCACATTATGCCACCGCAATTTCGAACGAACTATAATAGACGCAGAAACTAATGAATTCATACGCTGCCTCTAATTCAGTGATTCTCAAACCTTTTTAGAATTTCTTGAGAAAGCAATCGTCTTAAAATTTATTTGATGTCTCGCATATTTTATTAAAATTTAAATTAACTACAATTAACATTAAAATTAATTAAAGGATTTTAAGTATATACATTAAAAAAAAGGACAACTGAAAAAACATTTTTAATAGCAAATTACCATCTCAACATCAGTTTGTCCCAACTTGTGACCCAATGGTAATGAGCACAGCTAGCCTGCAAGGAGGTTTAGATACGAATACGAATCTAAATTCATTACAATAACCAATTTAAGAAATGAAAAGACTTAATGGCAATTGTGACAACGCGTGTAAAGCGTCTCGCATCAAAAGTCAGATTGCCTAGTGAGATTTTTCATGTTTTTCCCGCAGAAGGTCACTCAAAAGTTCTGAGGAAGGCAGTGTGTTTACGGAAACGCAATCACATATTGGTGGAATAGTGGAGCACAAGGAAATATTTTTATCTTCATTTCCTTCTTTATGCTTTTACCGCCCCCTAATTTTTATGAAACGCCCCTTAAAGGAATCCAAACCTACTATTCCTCCCCCACCCCCGATCATTCCACTGCACTGTAGGGGACGGTATCGGCCGCTTTAGAAATCAGTTTGTTAAATGAGGGAGACGGCATTTTGACATTTTTATGCAAGGACTATTTTTTATTTTCTATTTTTCTGTCTTTTTTTAATTTTTTATTTTCATTATTCAATATTTCATGCATTTTTGTGTTCAAACTTATGGGTTAAATTGCAAAGACCCATTAAATTCTTCATAACTGAAAAGCAAATCCTTATATTTCTCAAAAAAAAAAAAATTATTTATCAGATTATAAAAAGTATCGTCCAAAATCTAAATAAACAAATCCTCACTGGCAGAATCAACAAAACCATGACTACACATTTTGAAAAGTAAATAAATAAATAAATAGGATCACTGAAAATTGGTATGTCTTGAGTTTAAATTTTAATGCATAGAAAATATTATTGGGACAATTTTTGTATTCATTATAGGTCCTTTGTACACAATGCACTGCAGCAGCACCGCAAGTGGAATGGCGAACATGTACTCCTTCTCCGGTCAGCCCTCTTCGGTGACCACTCCTCTGGACGCTCCTCATGTCCTGGTGGACTTGGATAATCCAGAGCATGCCTACACCATACCCATGAACACGCAACGAGGTAACTCTACCATTTCATATTTATTTTTGCTTTTTCAAAATTAACTATTTCAAGCAGTTCATGCTACTTCTAGGATTCGAACCTGAGGCCTGTGGTACCAAAGGCCAGAGCGCTAGCCAATTGGTCCTCAGGCAGTTTTTTTTACGGGACATGGTTGTCAGATTTACGCCTAACAGTCATATTTGACCAGGATCTACGGTTTAAAGTAGATTCCGAACCATTACACACTTCCATGGTACAATCGGAACACGAACTCGAAACCTGTGGCCCCGAGCACCAGAGCAGTAGACACTCGGCCATCAATAAAATTAAGATGGCTATGAGATTTAGAGCATTAAAAAATAAATAAAGGGGAAAAGGTACATTGAAACATAAAAAGGCAAATCTAAATGTAACTTTAAAAGACAAAACTGGAAAAAAGGAAAAAAATATGTTCTAAGTTGTTATTATTATTATTATTATATTTTTTTAACTTTTATTTATTTATTTATTTTTGAGAATATAAAATTTAGATTTTCATAAAATATACTGACTATCTACTAAAATAGAAACCACGTTATAAAAACATTCATATATCTTTGATTAACTTCAGTTTGTTTTGCACACTTTAGGCTAACTAGGCAGTTTAACGTGGATTTCAAACCAGTAACAAAACATCCATGCCACCGTCATCATTCTAACCTGAAACCTGTGGTACCAAAGGTCAGAGCACTAGCCAATTGGTTATCAGGCAGCTATCTCTCATTAAAGATAAATATCATTTATAAAATAGTTCTATGAAATTAAAAATATTCAAAAATAAAAACATGAACTAGAAAATAAAAATTCATATTAAAATACAACTAAAAAAATCTAAAAAAATGAAAACTAAATTTTTATGTTCAAAGTTATTTTTGCCGAGAATGCAAAATGTAAGTTTACATAAAATTTATTGGAAGTCCACAAAAATAGGAACTCCATTATAAAAAGCAGCACTAACCACATAAACCCATACAGACCCGACAATTATACCCCTCCCAAACCCCAACACAAACCCCTTTGTTAGTCAAAGATAAGTATTATTTTTAAAAATACTCTGTCAGACTTAAAACATTACATACAAATGAAATATAAATTAAAATATGAAAATGATATTAAAATACTACTTTAAAAAGACAAAACTGAAAAATGCTCCTTTTTATCTTAACTGCACATCTCCAGAAAAAGTAATCATCGTTTTCATCTTCGAAATCTTAATAAATAATAGTTATTTAATTATTTACTACGAACAATCGTAATATTTAAAAAAGTTGGACTAATATTTTTCCTCCTGAAGCCGAAATAAATGAAAGCTGTCCCATGAATCTTGGCTCCAGAAGATCTTTTCCAAAGATTGGTGCACATTACATCTTCGTTTGTCGCATCATTTATTTCGCTGTGTTTACAATATCCATTTTGCAAGAAGACATTTAAACAGCCGGTCGTATATTCCCATTTCTAAAAATGGATAGGGTTATAAGATAATAACCGTAAAAACGTCACAACAGTGAAGTCGAAAGAAATTTTTCTGTAAGCGAAACCTAAATGTCTTGACAATCGTTTGGAAAACTTAGTCACCATTTTTTTTTTTTGCTTTCTTTCGTATTTCATAGAAGCTTCATTTCTTTTTTTAAGATGAGTTTTACGACGTCATTAAATGGGAATTGACTCTTTAATTCCTGACCAATTGTTTCTGTTTCAGCCTAGCCTGGGCTACTCGCTCGAGAAATGAATTTTTCTTCACTTTTATGACTCTCTGGAAGTTTATAACTGGATTGATTTTCTTTCTTAAATGGCTCGGTTTTATTCTTCGTTTAATAAAAAGAAGGGTTTGAGCGTCTTTTTCGAATTGCAGTTTTCTCCAGTTGGTATTTAAACTTAAGCCTCAGTAATCAAAGGTATTTCGAAAAGTTATTTTCGTTTTCTAATAATTTAAAAAAGCAATAAATTTCCAACAATATTATAACTGTCGTATTCGTAACAATCTATTTTTTTTTCTTTAATTTAATTAATACTATTTGTAAGCCTGTGCCAAATTCATTCATTTATAATTTGTGAGCCTGCGTCAAAACAATCAAAATTTCAATTTGATTAGTTGGACGGCTGGTATAGTTGATGGACTTTAGAATTAAGACTAATGCCCATCATGAACAGCATGACATATTCTTTTTTCTCTTCTTCATTGGCACAATAGTTCCATGGTGGGCCAAGGCCGTATGCCTACTGGCAAATTTCAAGACAGAAGATGTTTTCTTTTTTTAAAAGGATATGGTTGTCAGACCTACGCCCAATGCTCTACTATGTAGACCGGGTCCTACGATTTAAAGTAGATTCCGAACCACTACAAACATCCATGGTACCCACGGGACTCGAATCCTATGGCACCGAGCATCTGCAGTTATCTACATCTACATCTTTGCATCTACAGTCAGACTGTACTGCGGCCTATCTGTAACAGATATTTCCATCTACTGTTCAACTGTCTGGTTAAAATTTCAATATTTTCTACAATACGATATGCCATTGCGGGTCCTTCAGGCAAGCGTTACTTCTCCACATTATTCTGGATATCCGCCATTATAAATATGACAACAATTTGAAAAATTATTAACCATGTGCATAAGGGAAAAGAATCTTCCTTTTCACAGAAACTTGAAAATTATATTGTATACGTACTGATTCTATTAAAATAGATTTTATTATATATAATTATGGGATTCTGCATACTAATGATGAAACTCTATGAAGCAAGGCAATTTCTTTTTTTTTGGTTTGCTGTCCCCAAAAAAGAAGTAGATGAGTATCAAATATATTTTTAATGAAATCTATAAGTACATTTATTTTTTTTTAACTTTTTACAGGATTGGCCAGACATTTGACAGCGGGTGGATTAATGGGATGCGAAACACCTACAGATCCGCCGCCTCCTTACAATGAGGCAAATCATGCTTCTCCAGCAGATAATATCATCCATGGAAATTCGCCCTCATCTAACAGGTACTCAACAATCAAGTGTATTTTTTTTAAATATAAATAATATTTTTATACATCGTCGCATGCAATAATTAATAGGAATAGAAATTAGAACAAAATAATTTATAGTTTTTGTTAAATCCAGCCTAAAATGGGAAACAAAATTATTTTTAGAGTTCGTATTACTTTTTTTATACCTCTTATATTAACTAAATTTACCCAATAATTGTTTAATAATTTTTAAAATTTATCATCTGAATTAGAATTTGTTCATATTATGCAATATTTAATTGCATGAATTTAACTTTATAAAAAGCTAATTATTAAGACAAATGAACTTCGAGATCTTTATATTCTCATATGATCTAAATTTATATGTTAACTATTATAAAATTATGTTAACATAACAATTATATATTGTAATATGTTAACATAAATGTTTTAATCAGCTCTGAAAAAAACAATACTTTTTGACATATACAGTTTGAACACAGTTAAACTGACACTTGTCAAAGCTATCTGTAGCTCGATTCAACAACTGGAATGACACAAAATTTGGAAGGGATGGAAACAATAACATAGAATGGATGATTCCGAGATTTCAAATACACTGCTTTTCAACATTTAAAGATTCTTGAATTACACTTATAAAACTGAACAGAAATATTATATTTTATTGAAGATTTTATGAACTAGGAACTACATCATGTGTAAAATATTCTCTCCAACTAAATGCAACAGGTGTATTCTCAAAGACCATTCAAAGTGGCTATGATGTTCATACTCTACTAAGATAGAAGAGATTGTACATGATATAATTTCCGGGTCCCATAACATAAAAAGGAATTATTAGTGGAAAAAAAAAAGATAGCTGTGTTGATCAAGAACCTTAAAATCAAAGATAATATTTAAACTCAGTTTCGTCACTATCATTCATTAATATGGTCATTAGGAAACGTTAAACATCACAAAAATCCTTATCTTCCACTATTGGCCACATTTTAAATTATTTCTTTGGCGTAATTCTGTCTCAAGTCTTTATTAGTCTATCAAATTATATTCCATTCTAGTTGTTATATCAAATTTTTTATACTTTAACTATGGTCACTTGAAAATTTTAAATTACTTCATATCGATTATTAATATTTAATACATAGAACATAATATTTTAATGCATAATAATTTAAATCGTATTTTTACAACAAATTTAATCTTGAATTTTATTTATTCTTAATGAAAATGTTTCAAAAATCAAATCTTTAATCAAAATCATTTAACACATGATCTGCATATCATCAATTCTAGACATATTAATGAAAGTAATTATAATTTAAATACATAGCTAACTATAATTTAGCAACTGAAAGATGCAAGAATTCTTCTTCCTTCAATAGGGTACTTATATTCACATCTCGTAGAAGCAATATCTAACTTATAAAATGGCAGCATTTCTTTAAAATGAGTTTCCATGATGGAATTTTCAACGTCTTTACAGAAATGAGGACCTGGCGCTGAAAACGGCGAATGAAGAAACAGATTGGTGTTAACACCCAACCTTCGATCGGGATTGGCCATCCTGTCATCCAAATATGTAAATGTTTTTGTAGATTTTTGCTTGGCCTGTTTATCCCGAATCCAGTAGTTTTCGATTAAAATCTTTCTTCTAATTGGAAAAGCATTTTTCATGCGTCTGTTGTCAGACCTTCTCCTCTCGAGATGAAGCTTTCGATCCAGTTGGATCAGTTGGATCATAAAACCCAAATTAGGTCGAATTGCCCTTTTTTGCTTTATCTCTTTAATAGCATCTCTCAATGTGAAATTTTTTTTTATCATGAGATAGGCCAAGACAATTGTGCTGCATCTACCTCTTCCTCTTCTTGAGACCACTGCAATATTCGCCTTGCTCGAAGATGACAGTGACTTCTCTATGTAATCACAAGCTGCCCTGAAGTACTCATATATTGGGAAGGTGGTGTCATCCACAGCTTCTATACCCATACAATGCAGATTATTTTTTGTCGTGTAACAGGGGGGTCTGTAAATGTATGGGCGGGGTCTCAACAAAGAACAACCGTCATGGCGATTAGTAATGCATTTCTTACAATCGTCTAGAATTATTCTGTATTTTATGTTTTGGATTTTGCAGGATGTTTTTAAAGAAGAAAAATCGCCAATCCACAAACGAGGATATACTTCGTCCAATTCAGAATAACTGTAAAAAGTTCCTCCATGATCTAATAGATCTTCAATTTTTATCCAATCATTCATGGTTGCATTTTTTATTCTTTTCCTGGTCAATATTTTTCTCACATCGTCACATAGCTTTCCATGTAAATCTTGTACAGCATTCAACATTTTATGCTGCATAACTATTGAATTGACTTTTTTTCCCCCAATTTTGAATAAGTCTCGCTTCTTTGTCATTAAATTTTTAATGTTTTTCACATGCTGCTGAATTTCATACATTTCTTCATAAGATGATATTTTTCTATCGATTTCTGATGACTCATCTGCTGAAAAGTTAACATCAGCCTTACTCTTTTCTTCTCTGTGCACATGATCTGTGAAATAAATATCCCAATAATTAAATGAGATTTCTGGAAGATCTTTTTGAACTGTTTTAGGAGACATCATTTCCCAATACAATTTCATGCACATGTCTCGTAATTTAATTTGTTCCGTGAAATGCTCTAGAAAATCGTGGAAAGGTTTTGGATAACTTTCCGTTAAACTAATGATGAAATCATCCACCCAATGATCTGATGAAGTATTGAATCTGCCGTCAAACATATCATAACAGTACTGAGAAGCGGAAACGGGTATTTCTTCAGTACTTTCTTGTTCCCTGACTCTTTTATCCCGTTTTGGCCAAAATACAATCTCCCAAACATCTTTATCCAATAAAAAGTTCTTTAGGTCTTCTATACCTTTGATTTCAACAGAAATTTCTTCTTCGTCTTCTTTTTCAGGTTTCTCAACTTCAATTTTTTCTTCAGCAATAGGTTGTAGTATCTCTAGACTGGTGAGACGTTTGTCAACATCAACCTTTTCATGTTTATACATTACATCTAAATCTGCCTGAACAGAAATGCTTTCATGGGAAACTTGATCTTTCTTAATAACTGGTTCTACAGAAACTTTCCGCTCTACAATTTTATACTTTTTTACATCATCTTCGCCTTTCAATTTTAAACCTGGTTTTGCACTCTTTGCTCTTTCAAATGGTTCTAACATTTTGAGTTCTTCAGGATCAACTTGAACCCCAAAGCTTCTAACAGCAGGTGGAGAAGTAATTCCATATATCATTTTAAGAGATAATTTTCTAGCCTTTTTTTCCATTGACGCATAATAAGGCATGATTTTCCTTATAAACATTTTCTGAATGTCGCATGGAGTGGGATAAGTTTTATGATTCGTAGCTTCTCCTGTCGTCGATTGAACCGAAACATTATTTATCAAAAGTTCAAAATTTTGAGTTTCATCTTCTGGTGTGGGTTCATTTTCATGTTCCAATATTATTTCTTTTTTAGTATCTCTGTCTATTTCTCTTTTATTTATTTTTAAAAATGATGGCTTAATTCCTATGTGTGAGGAACTTTTTGGTCCAATCTGAATTGAAGCATCTTTTTGTTTTAGGTTCTTAAGATCCATATTGTTCATCTTTTTAGATTCTGATGAAATAATTGCTATTAATTTTATTATAATAACGTTTACCTTCAAAATGATAGTTTTAATTTATGAAATTTTAAATTTGCTAACTAATAATAAAATGTTAAACATTTTTTTACATAAAATTACAAAAAATTACCTTTACAATATTTTGTAGATGAATTGATTATCTAACTTTCCTTTTAACGGCCATAACTACATTTTAAATTAATTACATTTTTAAAACTAATGTTCATGACAATATTTACATAAATTAGCTATCAAAATCAATACGCTCTTCCACTTTGATTTAAATAAACCCAACTGATCCAAACGCTTAAAATGATAATGACTTACAGTTAACAGTTATTAACAAATTACAATTTTTTTTTTATCTGAAAAATATTATTTACATATAAATAAATCATTGCAATTTTTTTGGAAATATATTTTAAGGTAAAATCGCAGAACAGGGGCCGCTGAGATTTGGCGTCAAAAATTATTTTTGACAAAGTGGGCCAAGAAAAGGGTTGCAATTGTAAATAAAGTGAATTGCAAACCATGCAAGAAATCATGGTTACCACATTTGGCGATTTATAGCTCAGTTGGCGCCACACAAAAAAGTCGCCGAGTCCCGAAGGCACTCATTTTGTGATTTGAACTATTTTAATCGCGAGACTTTTATTTGCTGAATCAAATTTGTTTAAATAATTCCCATTTTCATGTTAAGCTAAAATTTCACAGTGTAATAATTTTGAAAAACTTTTTGGGTAAAAACATCAATAATTATTAATTAACACGTCTTCAAGTAAGCTGCAAACGGCTAAAAAATTAGTAAGGCAATTTTTTCATTTGATGGGGATTTCTATCCCAAATGAACCGATAGTTATAATGTTTAAAAACTTGAATTGCATAAATATTTTTTTAAAAATGCTCCAAAGTTAAAGTGAAAAAAAAAATAGAGGAACTAGAATAAAATTATATTCCAAAAAATGGGTAAAAGTAATCAAGGTAAAAATCTTGGATAAGTTTATCTTTTCCAGTTGGTAAACAGGTTCATCTTAATATTAGAAAAGTTTTGATCAAATAAAATTATTGCGAAAAAAGTTATAACAATTAAAAAACAGCAGTTGTTTAAATCTTGTTCAATAGCTACTAAAATATTTCCAAAACACAAAAAGGCATTGCATAATGGCGAGAATTCTGGTCACAGAAACAATTTCACTTTTCTTATTTACCGTAGCCAAGAAAAAATTGTTACGTGTTTATATTAAGTATATATTCAGAAGCCAACGGCCGTACCATGCTGAATATACCGGTTCTCGTTAGATCACCGAAGTTAAGCATCATTGGGCGCTGTCAGTACTTGGGTGGGTGACCACCTGGGAACACTGCGTGCCGTTGGCAAATTTGGGACCTGAATGGCCGAGTGTCTAGCGCTCTGGCGCTCGGTGCCACAGGTTTCGGGTTCGAATCCCGGCGGTGCCATGGATGTTTGTAGTGGTTCGGAATCCACTTTAAGCCGTAGGTCCCGGTCTTCTATGACTGTAAGAGCGTCACGGAGCAAAAGTCAGGCTTCTACCTACGGGTGCTCCATCACAACAGAAGCTGCTTCCTTCCCCTTCAATCATGAGTCCATATGGACTCGTGGGCTTGGCCAGCCAAGTGGGATAAGAAACAACAAACAAACAACAAACATATATTCAGAAAATATATGAGTTATGTATTTGTATTATAGGTAAAATTATGAATTAGTTGAATCTTTTTTTTTTTTTT
The DNA here is from genome assembly GCA_021605075.1 of Caerostris darwini. Classification (NCBI taxonomy): domain Eukaryota; kingdom Metazoa; phylum Arthropoda; class Arachnida; order Araneae; family Araneidae; genus Caerostris; species Caerostris darwini. The sequence goes on from BPLQ01004536.1 coordinate 178,160, forward strand.
CTTTCTTTTTTTTTTTTTTTTTGGTAAAGTTTACTTGGATCCTGTTTTTAAATTTCATATTTAAATTAGCGATGTAAAATATATTCGGATGACACCAAATCACACTTTGTACTAAGGAACTATAAAAATGTAAAAGATGAATTTTATTAAAACTGACTACGATTTGCCAGATTGACGGAGAACCTTGGTTTCCTAGCAACATTTATCTCCTGCTTTGTGAATGAGAGATATTTCTTAAGCTTTAAGCCCATTGATTAGATAGAAAAAGAGTAAGATTATATGTGCATGCATGTATAATTTTTTATATTATTATAATTTTTAAGAAGGTAATAAAAAAAATAAACAATTAAAACAAACAAAAAACGATTGGAGGGGAAATTGTGACTCAGCGGAGAAACTGCATGGTAATTAGGGGAGGAGAATATCGAAACGTTAATGAACAATATTCAGAACAACACGAGGTCTTTTGCGATTTTTGAAATCAGAAATGTCGTAATCATAGTTGCTAAGATAATTCAAAACAGAATTATTAATATTTGGAAGGGAGTTATAAAATTTTGGAGCAATTTTATAAACAAATTGTTTAAAACTTGGGAGGGAAAGTGCATATCTGATATCCTCATTTCGGAAAAACCAGGGCGAATTTGTAATCATACGTAGGATTTTATTTTCAAGTCTTTGATGATCTCAAAATACGACGGAGCAGTAGATCCCCAAATAGGACTCGCATATGCAAGTATTGGACGCAAGTAAGCAAGATAAATAAGTTTATTTTCAAGACATAGTAGAGTTTCTACAAATAAGTGAACACATCTATTAAATTTATCCCTAAGATAGTTATTGTGAGGAACATAATTCAATTTACGATCTAAGATTACACCCAAATATTTAATTCGCCCAGCTTAATTAATAGGATTATAATTGATAAAACACTGATAGTCCGAGACTTTTTTCGGAACACTCTATCTGATAATCTACTTGACGGCAACTCATCTAAAACCTGGTTTAATTTTATTCTAAACATCCCTGATCAGCCCAGGTTTAAAGCTGTTGCCCTTTTCAGACTCCTGACGGGCCATGATTGTATGGCCAATTATCTTTTTCGTATGAAAATATATGCAAGCTCAAAATGCATGCTCTGCAGTCTTGGAGAGGACATGGATTCATCTCACCTTCCTGTCTGCCCTGCACTTGTTTTCTCTACTGTGTATGGTCGTTACTGGGAGGCTAGGGCGCCTATGGGCTAAACATGTCACTATGTGATTTCTTTCGATTCTCGCTGTTCTTTTCATGTTCCTTGTGTTCTTTTTTTTTCTTTTTTTATTATTTATTGTAGCCTTCCATTGGAAATAAAAATAATTGATAAAACTGAATTATCTTTTTTTCTAGTTTTGATCTGCGGACATCTCGAGTTGGCTTAGCATCTCAACACAGATATCCAGCCAATCCAAATCGGAGACCCACCGGCAACGGCGGAACTCCAACACAGAACCCACTCTATTGGTCAACCAAGTTCTGACGTCACAAGTAGTGGCAACCAGCCAATTAACAACTGAAATGAGGCGGACGTATTTTTGTATGTGAAGTTGAGAATTATTATGAATGAATGGTTGAACAACACGCGCAACAAACGCGGAGGAAGGTGCTAAGAGTTAATACAATAAACTGATGAAGTGAAACGTAATTGTCAACATCACAGAGCCATTTGTAATCAGATAGAGTACTAAGAATTCAATAAAGGTTTTAATTTCTATCACATTTTGCTTCTCTCTTTATAATACTGTTGTTACAGTTCATTAGAAAATAACTATTACTGTACCATTAAATAAATTGATACAGTAGGCAGTTTCAAAAAATAATTTACTAATAAGTATTGATGTATTTTAAAGACCCAGTACTCATCCCTTATTAACTTCATTTTTAGAACACGCATTTGAATTTAGTGAAGCAAAAGTTTATTCTATAAATTCCTTTACAAGGTCTTCAAAAATTGCTGGATGTAAATAGTAAACTAGAAACGAAATATCTTTACTAACTTAAAATGTAACTATTAAAGTATATGTTTCTAAGTACTTGCTTGCAATTGAATAATAGATTTATGTCATTTATTGTCAAACATCAAAAGATTTATCAAGAAATAACAGTTGTGATACACTGCTTTAATTCCTACAAATTAGTATAAAGCATTTGATATAGATATTTTACAAAAATTTCTACTGAAAACGCCAATGAAGTTAAATCTCTAGAAGTAAATCAAAGAATTACATTTAATTAATTTTGATTTATGAGCTTGATCACTACAAAAATCAAACCAAATACTAATAAATTATTAAATCAGTTAATTCCATTCACCAAAATTGTTTATTTACTTATTAAAGCATTTTATTTTTAATTCGGTTATTTGTATGCAGTTATATCCCTATAACTTTTTCAATGTATATGCATCTCTACAAGTTATAATCTATGTAATTTTTGCCTGACAAATTATTGGATCCAATCAAACTGACGATTATATAAATAAATATGTTTGTACATCTTAAATTATTGACATTCATTAAATTCCTATCATCATGACTCTAAAATGTATAAGTATTCAAATAATTGTATGTTGATCAAAAAATATTATTGATCAAATATATTATTCATTCATCAAAAATTATTAAATTATACTATATAAAATTATATTATGGATATTTATTTTCCCCGTTAGTGAATGGCCAAGCATGATTTGCTGCCATTTTCCCATTTGTAATCGATATAGCACCTTTAAAGGAGAACTATCAAAAGTATTTGTATATTAAATACCCACCACTATAGAAATGAGGTTTGAAATGATATTAAGTATCTGATGTAAGTAGTATGGTGAGATATCTAGTGTAAAAACTTCTCATGTATTAAAAATAATATAAGTTTCCACGCTTTTTTTTTAATAGTAATTCGTTAACTTTCTATCTCCACGTTAATTCTGTATAAATTAATAAGAAAAGTATAATAAATATCGTATGCACTTAATATTTATGTGCAATGTTTGATGTGAAATAAATGCAATTTCACATCAAACAGTTCCGCTCTTAAGCTATTTTAATTCCAAATATTAAAACTTCAGCTCATCAAAATCCTACTCCCTACAGTTACCATCGGCACAATGAATTCATCCAAATACAGAATGCAAGATTTCGGTAGAAAACAAAAAACGACCACATAATTAAATAGAAAATATGAATTTGAGATTCGATAGAAATAAATTTAATCTTTGATGTGAAACATGTGGGAAAAGTAAGATATTTCTATTTAAGGGAATCTTTAGTTCTTTGCGTGCATCCAATTTTATTTTCTCTATTAAATTAGATGCAATTATATTAAAATTAGATGCGAGATGAGATTAAAATTAGCAGAAAAGGATGTCATTCTACTTCAGGTATAGTTCAATTATTTTGATTTATTCTGTTATTCGTAAAAGAGATTCTAAGATTTATAAAATATGTGTCTTTGATCCTTAGAGAGAATCCATTTTCATATTCTCTGTTGAATTATTCTATTACTATTGGTTATTTTTAGGTACAAGGTTATTTTAAAATTAGCAAAAATTAATATCATTTCTTTTCTGGTGTAATTTATTTCTTTGATTTCTTCACTTTTATGATTCATTAAAGATGAAGATTCTGTGATTCATAACGATATCTGTAGTCTTTGGTTTGAATCCAGCTTTTTTTTTCTATTAGATTATGTTATCTATACTATTATACTTTAATGAACAATTCTATTCTTAAAGTATTCGAAGTTGCTATAATTCCATCCCAAAGGCAGTTTACTTCTTTAGATTTATTTTATGATATATAAAGAACAAATTTCAACAAAAATGTGTAAGTTTATGTACTAAATAATTTAAATATAAAAGTCTATATAATATAATATTTTATTTTTCAAATTTAAAAACGAATACGAGTTCACAATGTTCATTTAACTAACTAATTTTACTATTTTACTTTGAATCTCTTATTGTTTTAAATAATTTAGAGCAATTGTTCTCAAACAATGAGGAGTGACCTCCAGCTAGGGTGCTAATGTGTTGAAAGGGCATGCAACATATATTAAAACTTAAGTTACATTAACTAAATGAGAAATTTAGTAAATAATATGAAATAACTATTTAAAGAACACAAACTGTTTCCTTATGAAAGTTAAAATTATTCATGATTAGTTTCTGGTTTATAAGAAATGTCTCGACTTTAAAATTTAAAACATTAAAAGTCCGTACTTCTTTTACAATAACGTAATACTATAGCACGTAACGTAATACGTAATACTTGCTTACTTTCAAACCCCTTTCTAGTCATAAATCAACATTAGCCTCTTGACTAATAGTAATGGTGCAAGTAATGTGTACAAGGGCTCAGGTTCGTATCCGCTGGCGGCGTCCATTTTAGTTACTGCTTTCAACAAGAAGAATCATTGGAAACGAGGAGAATAGTTGGGAATTTATACGACGTGCCTAAAATGCCGAAATTTCACACTGTAGTATGATGAAGATTTCTTTACATACTACAAACAAAGTGAGTTTAGATGGTTTGTTATTCACAAAACAACTAGGTTTGACAAAGTTATTCACAAAAGTGAGGGACCACTATTCTTAAAGTCTTCCTTATAAACTTTCGCCGTAAGGAGTTTAGGTGGTTTGAAAAATTCTTGATTAATCCGTTTAGTCTCTTTTGAGAATTTTTGAATTAGAAATAGGATACATAAATCAATTAACAATAAATCAAGTACCAAACTGACTTACCTGATCATTAAGTCCTTCAAGGACAGCCTTAGCTGAAGCCATTGCAGATCCGAGTGTATTGAATATCATCCATGGTTTGTATAGTAAGAAATACTCTGTTGTAGTTGAGAAACATTCTTGTGTTGACATCATTTCAAGGAAGTATCCAACTCATGAAGAAGGTTACAATATTCGTTATAGCATTTAATTTCATGTCCGCCAAATGATAGAGGAAATCTTTAATTCCCTCTTATGCCAAGAATGTCTTATGATGGACCGGTGCACGTAGTAATATCGGCAATAAATCCAATTTCCATTTCAGCTATATATAGTTGTTGAACATGTCCGCACTCAACAAAAGCACAAGCTGAAATACCAAACTTAAGGAAAGTATGATACCTAGACGCATCTGCAGAATTAAAGTACTATTTCTCAAAAAAGTTATTTCAATAAATTCGCAGAGGAATGACGATAAATGCTTCCAATTTGAGAAGTAATTTTTAAAAATCATCCGTTGTTATTTTCTTGAGATGAAGATAGCTATTAAATTTTCGTGCATCAAAGAGATCCAATCTCTAAACTTATTACAAACAAGTTTCAAGGGATTTCTATTCAGTTCGAATCATGGTCAAAGATACATCGAAAGTCAAGAACTACAAGTCATCGAAATACTCCAGATCACCACTTCAAATACTCTGTATCACCTTTTGATTTATCGCCAACTATTCCATCGAATTTTAGTTGATATTTTCTCAAAAACTGAATGCGAACTATTTTTCTATATCCAATTAAACCAAACTACGATCTGAAGAATGTGTGCGTATTGTTATAGTTTAAACAAGCAAATAACCATGGCAAGTTGGTTATTTTGCCATTACCATTTACCGGAAGTCCACGGTATATGTATGAATACCGTAAATCTGGGTAATCGTGAATTGGGTATATCTTAATAACGCTTAGATATAACTCGAAAAAAATTACTTCCTTGATAGTCGCATTTGGATAGATGTAATTTAATCGCATTTGTGTTTCGTCAAAAATGGATTAAATTCATTCAATTTATAATGAAAGGAGAGATCTTTTGTCCTGTGAGATGATGGGTATCTTCTACAAAACAGAAATGGATCTTGCCACATAACTCTTTATTTATTTTTGTTTTTTTGGTTATTAAATACGATTAATCCAGATCACATTATTATGGAGAACATTCCTGATCCTGACTTAGACAAACAAAGATAAATAAAATTGTAAGGCAAATGGTGCAAGGACCGTGTGGAAGCATCAATCCGAATTATCCATGTATGAAGGACGGCAAATGTACCAAGTGATATCCGAAGAGTCTGCTACTCGAAACTCAAAATGAAAAAGATGCTATCCACTATATTGAAGAAGAAAATTAGCTGACGGAGGATTCGAAGAAAGATCGAGACTGATTTGAGGTCGGACTGCTTTAGCTATGATGAATTATAAGTGGCAATGTCTAGAGTTTGGAGTGGAAAAATTTTATGCATGTTAACAAAATTCAGGAAAGCATCCTTGTTGATTTCTATCAGAATCTAACTGCTAAATAAATAATTTTTTTGTTCTAATGCAGCTGGCAAACACTGAGAAAATGATGAAAGGCCTCGATGCCTTCAGGCAAGAGCTGCACAGACGTTATTCACTTAGCACTACACAGGAGATATGTGTAGCTTGAAGATCAACTAAGGACGCGGAGTAACAATACCCCCGCAACGCTCATGTTAGACCGGGACCTACGGTTTAAAGTGGATTCCGAACCACTACAAACATCCATGGCACCGCCGGGACTCCAAACCGAAACCTGGGGCACTGAGCGCCAGAGCGCTAGCCACTTGGCCATTCAGGCCCTGATAAATAAATATAACTTTTACAATAATGCGAAATTTTTCCTAATTAAAATGATGTTAATAATGTTGCATCTTGAACCCAAATATTTTTAAATGTATCTTATTGTTATTTAATATTAAGGCATATTAAATGAACAACATATTGATTCATTATTTAAATTAAAATATATTTTACAGAAGCTTCAATGCTTCCTGACATCCATGATCCATGATAGTATTGAAAAAAAGTAGAATGTAAAGGACTATTGCTATTGTTCCAGTAAAACCATCGTGAATTTTCCTATATGTGTATATATATATATATATAGAGAGAGAGAGAGAGAGAGAGAGAGAGAGAATTTCAAAGGCAAAACATTTTTTAAAACTTTGCTAGAACTCATGTACATTTTAACATTCATACCAACAATGGAAAAGTAGTAAATAGTCTGTTAAAACATAACTAACCAGAATTAGTTCCATTAAAATAAGTTTTAAAAGTTTTTAATTTTTAACCCTACTCACATACGTTTTCGAATCCTCGATCGAAATCGGATTAAATAGCTATATATATACGTGTGTGTGTGTGTGTGTGTGTGTGTGTGTGTGTGTGGTGTGTGTGTGTGTGTGTGTGTGTGTGTGTGTGTGTGTGTGTGTGTGTGTGCGAGCTTATGTATGTATGCATGCATAAACGAACCTCAATGTCTCAAATCTCTCTTAACAGATTACTGAATACAAAAGAAAATCTTAAAGGCCCTATTTTCCAACCTTATTAACGAATTTTTACAACTTCCTCTTCTTCTTTCATTCCATCTTTCATTACAATGTTAGTCAGAGCATGCTTGCTTGAAAAGTTAAATATCAGCAAGATAATGTATTTCTCCTTCTTGAAGTCCAAAATGAATAACAAAATATGTCATATTACAAGAAAACTAAATAACCATTAGCAAATTAACATATACCTTAGAATATAGTAATTGAATAACATAGACCTTACTGTTCTATATTTTCCATTTGCGCATTTGTCCATACTGTAACTTCTCGGCTTCAAGAGGGACACTTTAAGTTTTATTTACAAACATTAAATATATATATATATATAATAGAACACTGGATTATTATACTATTTACAAAGAAATTAAAATTAAAGATATAAATTAGATACACAACTGCAGTTCACTCCAAAGACGGAGAGTGGTCAGATGGCCAATTTGTTAGCATTTTGGCTTTTGGTACGACAGGCTTCAAGTTTGAAAGCTGGCGGTGGCATGGATGTTTATGGATGGTTCGGAATCCACTTTAAACTGTAGGTCCAGGTCTGTTTAGAGTTTTCACAGTTCTCGAGTCTAAGAAGAATCTAATGCATCCTGTTTGGGAAGATTTAAATTATCACACAGCGTGATACACGAAATCACAAGGGGGTCACTTTATAAACAGGTGGAATCTCCGGCCTGTTCAGTCACTTCACAGAAAAAGAGAAAAACATCGAGTCGACAGGAAGTATCCTGTCGACTAGTCGCAGAACACTCTTTCTCCAAAAATCTCCCTTTAAGAAAATCCATCAAGAAGGGGTGATCAGCTTCCCGCACTTCTCATTGGAGTGAACACTTTTCAGCCAATGGTTTATCGCCTATCATCATGCAGCATTTCATAACGTAGTCCATATCCCCTCTGTAATTGTTTCGACCTGTGAAAGTCGCCCAGATAATCGCTAATTTCATGAGAACTCATTATCCATGACACTGATTATCTGCTGTCAGATTTGTATGATAGGTTGTCATTATGCCCTTGTTAAAGAATATACGTTCCTTTCCCCTGGGAACAAAAATGCTATATCTCTTCTCATGGACAAAATGCTACAATACCCATTTATCTTTTTTAATAAAGGATAGTCTATCGTGTGCTTCCTTTTATAAAATTATGTAATACCAAGTTTTTTTTTTATATTTACACTTGGTAAGCTCACGAGCTCCACTTAATGAAGGAATCCAATAAATATTGATGGCGAAATAATTATTTCTCGTAAAAATAAAAAGTTTTTCCTCTAGAAATATCTACTTTAGGTTATGATTCAAATAAAATTGAAGATATTTCTGATTTACAAAACATAAAATTAAGTGCTATATCAGATAATGCGCATACTTAAATTAAATATTTTCGATTGTGGAATTAGATATATGATTCTCAGTTAATTAAATATTAAAATATTTAGTTCTTAACAAGATCTCGAGTTCCAACAATTCGCATTGTGGAACATTATAAATAATTCCTTCTAAGAAATTTCTCGCGCAAAATGCTTAATTTATTAAAGTACATGCAAAGCTGTTAGTGACGTCTACATTTATGGAGCTCTTCCTTTCATGTAAACATCATTAACGCGTATCACATCATAAGAATTTATTTTACAACTTGTTATAACGAGTAGTGTTAAATTTAATTCCAAACTCTAGTAGATTATCTCATCGTAAAAGTTCGCAAATGATTTTATGATGAATGTTCTCAGTTCATCATGATCGTTAATTCGAATATAATGCTTTTCGCGTAGAAGTATTAGCTGTTCAGTTTCATCTTTTATAATGCAAATATCAATTGGAGAATAAATTTAACGAAATTAGAATTTAAATATTATGGAAGAAAACTATTCGAAGTAATTTCTTCCATAATATTTAGTGGCCTGATGGCCAATTGACTATCACTCTTCTGGCCTTTGGCACCACAGGCTTCAGGTTCGAATCCTGACAGTGGCATGGATGTTTGTAAGTGGTTCTGAATCCACATTAAATTATAGGTTCCCATCTAATTAGCCAAGAGTGTGCACAAAATGACCGATAAACCAAACCAATCCATAAAATTTGAATTCTAAAATCAATCTCCTTGTTTCTGAAAGCAGAGACTGCAATGGACGTCACCAGCAAATTCAAATCTGAAACACTTATCGCTTCTGCAAGCTAGTTGGGGACATTCAGTCGCGAGTTCGACTCATTGCATGTGGGAAATTAGTTATTACATTTTACAATAGTTTATGTAATAACTAATATTTTTTTATATTTTATATTTTTCTATATTTTTATTTTAACTATTATATATTTTTTATAGTTTAGTTTTTCCAACGCTTGCACTCAATGTATATGGCCAACGAACCTCTTTGATAACATTTTTATTATGATAGCCACCACTTCAATGTGCCAACGTTATTCTTGCGAAGGGTGTGAAAGGAACGCAATGTCTTTGGATAAAAATTTCAAATTTCTAAATATTCAACTACCTAAAATTAGCATATTGGTGTATGGAGGAAGTATTAGTATTAGTAATGAATGTCTTAATTATATTAGTATTAATATTAGCGTATTATATTATATTAGTATTAGTATTAAAGAAGGAAGGAAAGAATTGAACATTCTAATAAGGCAGTTTGATTTTTGACTTTCAGTGCGAAATTCTACTCATTTATTTAAATAGCGACGGCAACGTATCCTATTGGCGAAATCAAATCCTAGTCCCTTGCATACTAGCTGGAGTACACTATCGCCGGATCAACCGTAGAAAGACCGAAGTCAAGCATCATTGGGCGCGTTTCAGTACTTGGGTGGGTGACCACCTGGGAACACTGCGTGCCGTTGGCAAATTTGGGACCTGAATGGCCGAGTGTCTAGCGCTCTGGCGCTCGGTGCCACAGGTTTCGGGTTCGAATCCCGGCGGTGCCATGGATGTTTGTAGTGGTTCGGAATCCACTTTAAGCCGTAGGTCCCGGTCTTCTATGACTGTAAGAGCGTCACGGAGCAAAAGTCAGGCTTCTACCTACGGGTGCTCCATCACAACAGAAGCTGCTTCCTTCCCCTTCAATCATGAGTCCATATGGGCTCGTGGGCTTGGCCAGCCAAGTGGGATAAGAAACAACAACAACAACAACCGTAGAAAGAACCTCACAAGAAAAAAATAAAGATAAAAATAATTTTTTTTTAAGAAAAAAGATAAAAATATTTTTTCAATAAAACAAATTTTAATCAAGTTACTAAGAATTCTTACAAACAGCAAACGAATGAAAAGCAATATTTAATACGCACTGGCACCAAGGCGCCATTAATATTCTATGACCAATTACAAATGTGCATATACCACAAAATGCAAGAACGATAAATATTCAATGCAGATGCATAAAATATGATGCACTCTTATCCTGTTTACTTCGTGTTTGGTAAGTAACTAATAACTTTCGAGGAAAATATACCACTGAATCTTCAGTTAACATCCCATTAATTCTAAGAAGATACGCCATTTCGAATAAAACATTTTGCTTATTGGAGAAGCTTAAAAACGACAATAAATAAACAAGTTCCTTTTTTTTTTTTTCAGCAATTTAATTTCCATTTCTAAATTCCAAACGTAAAACTGCTCGAGGCTAGAAGTATTAACTTTCCATGTTTTGGAGAAAATCACGATTTCGCAGTTAAGCCAATATTGACTGCTTAGCTAAAGGCGATTTAAAAGAGTTCGAAAACTGTAATTATCCCAATCATTAGTATAAATATCTCTTTCGAAAAGTGAAATGTATTTTTCTCGTAAGAAAAAGGTGGGTTTTTTTTATTTTTTAAATTTCCCAGTTGAAAAAAACTTAACACAAAAGCAATGCACAAAGTTTGTAGCTGTATTAAGATGCTATTTATTTTCCATTTTAATCTTTTTTTCTTGTATTCATAAAAGTATCATTTTTTAAAGTAATGCTTTTACGAAGAAAGATCTAAATAATCAATTAAATAATTTTTATTTTAGCTGTTCATTGTCTGGCGTGGATTTCAATAAAATGGATTTTGAATAATATTGATATTCAAAACAATTTTTGCAATGAAATTAAATTAATTGAAAAAGTATATAATTCTTCGGTATACATCTCCGTCTTTTCTTCATTCTTAAATGAAGAAAAATTTTAAAAAATTTTATTTTTTTTTTTTTTTTTTTTTATTTATTTTTTTTTTCCCCACTTGGTCGGCAGCAACATCTAGACCAAGTCCAAGAACCCATGTGATCTCATGGAAGGAGGGAAAGGGGGCAGCTTCTGTTGTGATGGACCATCCGTAGGTAGAAGACTGACTTGGCTGCGTGTTGCTGAATAAGGAGGTCAGTGTCTTCCAGGAGGACTTTTAGGAGAAAATACACCGCATTTGGTATGGGAGAAAACCCGTAAAATTCCCACTAGCTAGTCCGATGAACGAGGCAAGGTGCTGAACATCCCAAACACCATCGAGGCTCCTAGTTTTTTTTTTTTTTTTTTTTTTTTTTTTTAACAATGTCTATAACAAACCGCCAGAGGAAATTGCTCCTAGTGTTCGTCCAGTATGTCTATGACATAAAGATTGGTTCCAAATTCTCACCTGGCCTCTTTTTAATCAGCATCATTACCAACAAGACAGAATCGTCTCTCATCCAAGAACACACCAGATCTCTATTCCATCCTAAAACGAGTTCTTCATACCACTGAAGCCGCAGATGGCGCTGATTGGAGTTAGTGGCATGAAAGCAACAGGACATCAGACTCAGAGCTATTCCCCAAGTAATCGACTGGCTATTATTCGCTATGCCACTCTGGTACTAACAGAAGTTTGAACATCTGCTACACATACAATACGATACGCTACAGCCATCTGACGAATAAGGTGATCTTCCCTTGTAGGGCTAGACCCCGGTCTTCTTGAGACAATACTTCCCCATTGCCACTACTGCCAACAATCATGCACAATGAATACATTCTTACCACATCTTTCTGTAATATTACAAAAGAACATCTCGTAGCTCTGGAGCCCTGATGGTCAATTGGCTAGAGCTCTGGCCATTAGTATCGCAGGCTTTTCAGGTGCGAATCCTTGCGGTGGCATGGATGCTTGTTAGTGGTTCGGAATTCCCATTAAACTGTAGTTCCCAGTCTAATTAGCCTAAAGTAGTAGAGCGACGAAGTAGCAGAGCGTAGCCAGTCTAGTAGAGCGACAAACCAAACCATCTCGTAACTCTATAACAATTTGCACAAATCGTTACTGATTTGACTGACTAAATGGAAGTTTATTCCACAAAAGGCCATTCGGCACAATGTATGTGCGTTTGTATGCTTGCATTCAAAATAGTGAAGACTACAGCTGTTATTAATGTAGCACCGTTTCATATTTAAAATGGTTATTCTCGCACATATTTTAACCTGTGACCTTTGAGACTTTAATCAAATAAATGTGTTACCTAGACAAATGCTTTGCCTCAATTTCAATCCATTAAATTAATTTCATTTTTGATGTTGAGATTTTTTTTTCATTAGTGTATTAGTTATAGTAATCTTAATTGAGTATTCTTTTTCCGATTTAATAATATAATGATTTAGTATATGCAATAATCTTTTTTATACATGTACCGAGTGATTATTAGAGAGATCTATAAACGAAGCTAAAGTTTAACGCTAAACATAACATCATTGGTTTGGTTTGCCACTCTACGGTCATTTTTTTATACTTTAGGCTAATTAGACCAGGACCTACAGTCAGGGTCGGATTTTCCTATAGGCTAACTGGGCTTCAACTTAGGGCCTCAAGATCAAGAGGGGCCTACATTCAAATTGCTAGCAAAATTATAATTACACTATTCTAAAAACAGTAAACACTAAAACACTGAATCCAAAATAAGGAGAAATTCTACACATATGAATAATAAACAAACATAATAAGTAATTTACAAACTTAAAAATGGAAGGTGAAAGAGCCTCATTAGTGAAATAGCCTAGGGCCTCTTTTCATCTAAATTCGACCCTGCCTACAGTTTAATGTGTATTCCAAACCATGCCCCTTCCAGGATTCGAACCTGAAGCCTGTGATGTCAAAGCCAGAGTGCTGTCCATTTGGCTATCGGATCGCAAACAGAGTCAAACATCTTGATCAGATTTAAAACTTTAAACATTTGGAAAAGAAAATATTTATAATAAATCATTTATATAATTTTTAAGACTTAAATATAAACTAATATCAACAATAAAAGTTTATTTACAGGAATTGATTTTCTTAAATGGACAAATTTCAAATCAACTTAATAAAATTTGTCCCTTTTTCAACTTGAAATATAAGTTTTTTTTAATTCAAATTCAAGTATCTGGAATTAAAGGGAATTTATCAGAAGATATTTGACGGGGAATAGGACATTAATCCACATCAGCGTGTCATTCCATACGGCAAAAGTGAAGTTGAGTCCGATGGAGAGCATTAATCTTCATTCTCCCTATTGCGAAAGACCGCCCTGGAGAATACAGTGGGTAATCTATCACATAGAGGTAAGATTCAACACATTTTGAATAACCTTATGATGCGAAACTAACGTTATATTATTCAACTAGACGTGATCACTAAACTATAAGTGATAACTTCAACTATAAGTGATCACTAAAGATATTTTAGTTCACATATTCAGCCAGAGAATAAGAATAATGAAATTTGCAATGATTTTAGACAAATAAATTAGTTCAAGTACTAATTCCATAACGTTTTAGTAATATAAAATGTTCATATTTTTATTAATTCTACCAAGTGGTGCAAAATCTGTATAAACCTTGTGTCGATCCAAATTTGATTCTCGCTAGTAGCATATGTTTAATAGTTGCTTAGAAAAATGAACATATTCACTAGCGATTGTGAGTTTCCCGTTACTGCTAATGGAAATTTTCAGGATTTCCCACTATAAGATAAGTAAATGGTACAATTATTCCAAAAAATATTGTCCCATCCAGAAATACCATTTATTTTAGGCTTGAAAGTAAGTTTCACCAACAGTTTTTCTTTTTTTTTATTCGTTGAAAAGTATCTAGATATATATATATATATATCCAGATACTTTGAAATGTCTTGAAACAATAAATTATATAATTACTTGGTGTTTTGCCATAATCATTATTGATTTTCATTAAGGATTAAAACCATAAAACCTACAATAATTATCAAATAAAACAAAACAAAAAAAGTTTGCATTTTAACGTTAAAATTTAAATGCTAAACAAGCATTTTAAATTTACAAGCCCAAATAATTAATGAGAAATAATAAATATTTTTCCATTTAAAACATTAACTAAAACATCTCAGAAATTTTTCTTTCGACATATATATATATATAAATGGGACATGATGGCCAAGTGATTGGCGCTCGGTACCACAGGTTTCAGATTCGTGTCCTGTCGGTTTCATAGATGTTTGTAGTGGTCCGGAATCTACTTTAAACCTTAGGTTCCGGTCTAATATGGCTGTAGAGAATTGGGCGAAGGGCAAACACCCTACCCTGTAATAAGAAAACATCTCTTGTCTCGTAATCTATCAGTAAGCAGACGATCTTGTCCCACCATGGGGCTGTTGCGCCAAGGAGAATAAGGATATATATATATACATATGTTCAAACAATAAAATAAAAACATTTTAGATTCGAAATAAAAAGAAAATGAACAGCAATTTTAGTAATATTTGTTATATAAATTTCCCAGTAAGTTTCTTATTAAAATATTCGGTAAAATCGCAGAATAGAGGCCGTTGGGGTTTGGCGTCAAAAATCTTTTTCTCTAAAGTGCGCCAAGAAAAGGGTTGCAATTGTAAATAAAATGAATTGCAAACAGTACAAGAAATCTAGGTTACCAAATTTGGCGACTTATTCACCAAACAAAATCGTCAAATCCCAATGTCTCCATTTTTGTGATTTGGCAAAATATTTTTCTTTGTCCTACTAAATATACAATTGTTTCACACATTTGCTTTGTCTCTACTATCAATTTTAAAAAATCTATTGCTGCCAATACTATTAATGATTTTAGTATCGAAATTATAGATAAGTTAAAATCATATATTCCATAAGCCTAATAACCAAAAAGGTTTGTAATGAAATGTACACTAAATATACAACAATAAAATTCTAAAAATAAATAAATATTTATGCAATTATATTAAGATTTTTATGTTTCCTGTTTACATGCATACTATTCAAATGCATAAATTGTTACGAAATCAATAAAATCATTATAAGCAAATACTTCGCAAGAGATATTAGAGGACACTTGGATGCCATGAAAAAATTCATAGTCAATTATTAAAAATGTAAAAAAAATGTAGTGTATTATTATAAAACTATAAAAGTAGTGTAGCATCAATCTGAATTTCAAAGAAGAAAATTCATTTTCAATTTCCCATACTTCTCTTCATTTTATATTTTCAGTCAATATGAAAAGACATAAAAGTCTATGAATGAAAGTGATTTAATAAACGCATCATATCCTTTTTATGTGCATACTATTCAAATATATAAATTGTTACGAAATCAATAAAATCATTACAAATAAATACTTCACAAATAATATTAGAGAGCATCTGAATGCCAGAAAACAATTCATAGTTATTTATTAAAAATGCTACAAAAAAAGTAGTATATTATTATAAAGGTATAAAAGTAGTGTATTATTATAAAAATGTATAAAAGTAGTGCATCATCACAAAGAATTTCAAAGGGGAAAGTTCATTTTCAATTTCACATTCTTCCCTTCATTTTATATCTTCAGTCGATGTGAAAAGACATAAAAGTCTATGAATGAAAGTGATTTAATAAACGCTGTACGCGAACCGAATGGTTAAATGGTTTCATAACTGAGACCAACTGGTGCAAAAAAGTCTCGCCAATGGCCATCAAAAAGCCGGCAAATAACCCCGAAAAGCTAATGCTTCCTACTTTCAGTCTACAAGAGGAAATCAAATTGATTTTCTTCCCCCAGGAGAACGATGAAATCCAAAATGTGAGGAGATGGAACGAGCCGGAGATTTCCTGTAATGGGAAACTTAAGCCGTAGGATTTCAAGATGCATTCCTGTTACTGTGGCAGTCCTCGGCCATGGCTCCCAAGAGAATTCAACATCCCAGAATATCACTACTACTAACTTATCGGGCCATCTAGATGAGTTATGAAAGAAAATAATGTTTAATATAGAAAATACTTATTATGAGGTGCACATAGTAGGGTTTGCAATAAGGTTATAACTGTTCACATAAATCATAGCCCATGTCCAATATGAATGATGCCAAATTTTTCGATGAAGTTAAATGCAGAAAACCCTTAATAAAACATCTAACACGACTAAAACATGAACATATCTAAATTATGGTTACTGTTCTTTTTTCTAAATTTTTTTAGTTCACTTATGTCAATTATATTCTACAAGTCAATTATATTACAAAATAGATGCATCAAAAATTCTTATCAGAGATGCCATTTTTAAATGACATAGCATCTTTGAAAAGTTTCAATTATGTTTTATGCTTGTCAGTAGTGGAGGTTTGGTTTGTCGCTCTACGGTCATTTTGTGCACACTTAGGCTAGTTTGACCGGGATCTACAGTTTAACGTGGATTCCGAACCACTCACAAACATCCATGCCTACGCCAGGATTCGAACCTGAAGCCTTTGATAGCAAAGGCCAGAGATCTAGCCAATTGGCCATCTGGTCGCCAGTAGTGGAGGAGAAAGCGTATATGGAGAACGCACACCATTTTCTTGCTCTCGAAACTACCATAAAATTTACATCAACAAATATATGCATTCGTAACTGGAATTAAGATTTATAATATAAATAATGCAGCAAGAAATTTTTAAAAATATTGCGGGAGTATTTTTTTAAATAAGATAAACTTAGAGAGAATAGAGATTTTCAGTTAATGATACCAATACGCAAAAGATATTAGAGGGCACTTGGATACCATGAAACAATTCATAGTTAATTATCAAAAATTTAAAAAAAGTAGTGTATTACTATAAAAATGTATAAAAGTAATGCATCATCAAACCGAATTTCAAAGGGGAAAGTTCATTTTCAATTTCACATTCTTCCCTTCATTTTATATCTTCAGTCGATAAGAAAAGACATAAAAGTCTATGAATGAAAGTGATTTAATAAACGCTGTACGCGAACCGAATGGTTAAACGGTTTTATAACTGAGACCAACTGGTGCAAAAAAGTCTTGCCAATGGCCATCAAAAAGCCAGCAAATAACCCCTGAAAAGCTAATGCCTCCTACTTTCAGTCTACAAGAGGAAATCAAATTGATTTTCTTCCCCCAGGAGAACGATGAAATCCAAAATGTGAGGAGATGGAACGAGCCGGAGATTTCCTTGTAATGGGAAACTTAAGCCATAGGATTTCAAGACGCATTCCTGTTACTGTGGCAGTCCTCGGCCATGGCTCCCAAGAGAATTCAACATCCCAGAATATCACTATTACTAACTTATCGAGCCATCTAGATGAGTTATGAAAGAAAATAATGTTTAATATAGAAAAGTACTTATTATGAGGTGCAGATAGTATGGTTTGCAATAAGGTTATAACTGTTCACATAAATCATAGCTCTTGTCCAATATGAATGCTGCCAAATTTTTCGATGAACTTAAATGCAGAAAACCCTTAATAAAACATCTAAATTATGGTTACTGTTCTTTTTCATAACTCTTTTTTAAATCTATTTATTTCAATTACATTAAGGATGGTAACAAATAGTGTATAAAAATTCTTACCAGAGATGTCAATTTTAAATTAAACTTTTCAATAGTATCTTTGAAAAGTTTTAATTATGTTTTGTGCTTCTCAGTAATGGAGGTTTGGTTTGGTCATTTTGTGCGTACTTTAGGCTAATTTGACCGAGATCTACAGTTGAACGTGGATTACAAACCACTAACAAACATCCATGCCACAGTCAGGATTCGAACCTGAAGCATTTGGTACCAAAAGCCAGGGAGCTAGCCAATTGGCCCTCAGACCGCCAGTAGTGGAGGAGAGAAAGCAAATGGCTAACGCACACCACTATCTTGCTATTGAATTTATCACAAAATTTACAGTTGCAGTTACATTCGTAACTTTCACTTTATACTTACTTCATAACTTACATTCTTACTATAATTTACTTACTTCAATACTTACACTAGTATAACTTACATAAAATGGAACTGTGACTTATAATACAAGTAATGCAGCAAGAAATTTAAATATATATATATATATACATATATTGCAATAGTTTTCTTTAAAATAGGATTAATTTAGATATCATTTAATGATACACGTGTGCTAAAATTCCTTACATTCATCATCATTAAAAAATATATAGCATTTTTTAAATACTTTATACTACAGAGCTTTTTGAAATAAAAATAAAAGCATCCAATAAACGCAAAAAAAAATCATGAGAACTTATACATACCAAACTACACTTATCCATTAAACTTGATTTTCCTTTCTATCAAGCAGTTCTTTTGATAACAAAGAGAAACTGTAATAGCGACACTATATTTATTTCAGCACATTATTGAGTAAGATGGATTGTTACTTTCTTTATTATTGACAAAAATTGCATCCATTCTCAACTTTTCGCGAAAGCTGGCACTATTGAAAAATGTTGTATTTGATGCTTGTTAATAGTGGAGGAATGAGGGTTGTTTTTTTTTCTTTCTTTTTTTTTTTTAATAGAACTCTTTTTTTAGATAAACAAGATGTTAGATAAATAAATAATATCCAAGTGTAGTATAATATACAAGATAAATAGTGTATCAAATATCTTCACCTTTTCAGTAGTATTTTGGAATTGATGCCTTTACCTATTTCTGTGAGTTTATAGGCTCTGATTCTTTGAATCTAGTGGTCTAACTCAAGCAACGTGTAAAGTTTTCTTTTCTTAATTACTCCTTCAAACTCCTGAGCTATGGCTCATCCACAATTATTTCATTTACTAATACTAAATTTTCTGATTTTCTTTTCTTTTCTGCAATTATCATTATGTAAAATTTTACTATTCTATTTAAGTAACCGGAGGTATGAGAGTTTCACTCCCCGCCACTCCTTAAAAACACAACCTTTGCGTTTGTTTTGTAGTGGAGATGCTTGTCGGTAGTGGATTGTGGGATGTTTTTTTATAACGTTTTTTTTTTTTTTTTTTAAACAATTAAATTAAGGAAAATTACAAGTAATATATCAAAAATCCTTAATCAGAGATGTACAGCCTTAAATGATACTTTTCAATAGTATCTTTGAAACTGTACAATAATGTTTGATGTTTGTAAGTAGTGAGGGAAGGGTATAAAAGACGAACACCCACCACTAGCTCCTTATCGAAATGGCTGCTGCCTTTACCACAAAATTTACATCAAGAAAGATGTATATTCATAACTGCAGCTGTAATGTATAATATCATCATGTTATAGGCAATGAAATAAAAATAATCGAGAAAATTTTCATTAAAATAGGATTAATTGAAAATCATTTAATACTACTGATGCACGTGCTAAAATTTATTACAAATAAACGTAGAAAAAGATGGGTACTTACGTATTAACGCCACCGCAGCAGAAGTTGCGCCATTAAAGAGCTGCCAATGCGCCAAAATAGAGACTGTTTTGAATCTATGTTAAACTCTATATCGGCCCATTTTCCGATTGACTCCAAATCCGATTGACTACTTTGTTTTTAAATGAAGTGTTTTGAATTTTGAAAGAGTTTCGGTTTTAAATAAAGTGTTTTATATATTTTATGATTTGTCACAAAAATTTTAAGTGTAGATTGGCGCCACTTAAAAACCGCCAAATCTGTAGCTGCGGTGGCGTTAATACGTAAGTATCAAAAAATGTAATTTTTTTAAATATATAATGCTGCAAAAGCATTTTGAAATGAAAATATAAATACCTAATAAATAAGAGCAAATCCCTTATATCTGCCAAAACCAAATCCATCCATTCCCCTTTCATTCAAAACAATACAAACCAACAATTCTGTTTGATAACAAAGAAAAAAATTTAATAGTGACAACATATTTGTTTGTGTTCATTATTGAATAAGATTGATTGTTGCTTTCTTCATTATTTAAAAAAATTGTAGACATTTGCTATTTTTTGCGAAAGTTGCCACTATTTTTCTCGACATCAATGAAAGTTTTTAAATGGCCTATTGGAAGACTTGAAATTGGAAAAGTAATGAATAATGGACAAAAATAGCTGTTTTGTAATTAATGTAAAAGTGTTATTTTTTTTAGTTCCTAGTTAATCCAAAAATTTTGTTATTTTTATAATTTACTAAGGAAAATCTGCGTATCGTTTTTTATTATTATCATTTGATATTTCATGTGCGGCTAATTTCTATATATAAACATTTAAACAACATATAAAACGATGTATAAAAATAATCAAAACAAAAAAGTAAACCATTTTTAAAAATTCATCCATAAAGTTAATATTTTCTTACATATTAAATAATTTGGGCCTGAATAACCGAGTGGCTAGCGCTCTGGCACTCGGTACCACAGGTTTCGGGTTCGAGTCCTGGCGGTGCCATGGAGGTTTGTAGTGGTTCGGAATCCACTTTAAACCGTAGGTCCCGGTCTAACATGATCGTAGAGCGTTGCGGAGGTATTGTTATTCCACGTCCGTGGCTTAGCTTCATGTTGCACGCGCCCCCTGCGGAATGCAAAGTGAGTAACGTCAGTGCAGAACTTGCCTTAAGGCATCCAAGACAGCTGTCTAAGTGTTTGCCAGCTGCATTAGAAAAAAATATATATATTAAATACTTTTTTTCTTTGAAAGTTTATAATTATGTAAACTCAATGATTAGAAAATGGTACTTTAAAGTATTATTTATCACAACGCTGTATTAGGTGTATTTTTTTTTCCTTAATGTTTTTAATTATATAAACGTTCTAAAACATTTTAAATTTTCTTAAACTGTATGTCACTCAACCTGGTGCATTGGTATATATTTTCCCAGATAATTTCCAAGCATGTCGTAGAATGTTTCAAAGGAAGTATTATCCATATTTTCCTTTCATAACAGATATCACTGCCACAAGTTATGTTGTCTAAGAAGCAATAAAAGAATTAAAAAAATGAATTCGAAAATGGTAATTTTGGTAAAATCGCAGAATAGGGGTCATTGGGATTTGGCGTCCAAAATTCTTTTCGCAAATACCTGCCACATAAAGAGTTGCGATTTTAAATAAAGAGAATTACAAAAAGTACAAAAAACCCGGGTACCACATTTGGAGACTTATGGCTCGATTGACACCACAAAAAAGTCGCCAAATTCTAACGGCTCCTATTTTGCAATTTGGCCGTAGTTTTAATATATTTTTCCATGACATTTCTCGTTTTGTAAAAATTATTCTTATTGATATTAATGTACCATTATTTTAAGATCAAATGTATTACTAAATGATAACGCATGTATAAATTTTGCTAGGAAATAAAATTAAAATATGAAAATTAAAAATATTATAAGCAAAACAAAATATAAGTACCCTTTTAAAGATTCCAATAATGTTTATAAATCTGATAAGAAAAAACAATGTCCTACATCATTTATACTTTTATTTTAAATTTTTGAAATGAATTTAAATTTTATAATGAAGTATTCAACTAAAAAAATGGAAATTATTATTTAAATATTAATCAATGTCAAATATGATAACTAATAAAAAAAATACTTTACCTGAATGGTTATAAACTAGTATAATATTTAAATATACTTATGTACAAATTATATTGTTGTCAACATTTTCAGCACATATTTTGAATATCTTAAATATTTTTCATGTTAAATCTAGTTTAAAATTTGAAAAATCTAGAGAAGATGTGAAGAAGTGGGCATATAAATTTGTGTAACTGTTACTAACAAAACATTTAATAATAATTTGCAATACTTACTTACAATTCATAATACACAAGACATATTTCAGTAAAAAACACAAATACTATTTTAGAAAAGATAAATTTATATTTGAAAACCACTTAAAACCAATTAATAAATGAAAGTGTTATAACATTATAGCAAAAATTAAATAAGCAATTAACCGATTTAACTCGAAATATATTTTGAAATGGGCTATTCATAAGTTCAATATAATCCTACATTTCATAAAAGTTTATTAATAAATTAACAACATTATATCAGAATGATTTTTTTCTGAGCTATGTCTTCAAATGATTATTGATAAATTTCAATATTTTAAAATTCAGTTATTGGAACTTTATATATGATTACATGAAATGAATACATTAAATATAAAAGTCACTACTGAAATCACATTAAAAATTAAATTTGAATAAATTTCCAATGCAATGCAGATTTGAATGATTTCTGAATTTGAAAATCTTTATAAGCTAGAGAAAAAAATAGTGCATATGATATAAGGGAAGCATTAAAATTGCAACAAAAATATTTTCCATGTTCATTTTAATAATAATAATAATAATAAAAGATTATTATATTAACATTTGATTATATATTAAAAATTTGAATATATTCAAATTAAAGTTTCCTGGTTTTCAAAAATTTATTGAATGAAAGAATCATTAATAAATTAAAAAAATTAACTTACTCAAATTATTTAATTATCAATAAAAGAAAGACACATGTTTTAATAAATTTTTTTAATAGATAAACACAGAAAAAATCATTAAAAAAATGTACAGATAGATGTAATTTCAAATCAATTATGAACACATATAAAATTATAAGCAACAAATTTAAAATTTAAAAATAATTCATCTGTAAACGACTTTATTAGAGCACTACATAAGCAAACTCAGAATGACTATAGAAGGCACAATAATTTTCATCACTAGAATTATATCACAGAAGCTTAATTATGGAAAAAAAAATGAAGAGTCTTTTTACAGGATTGTATAAATGTATAAAAGTAATAGCTGTACATTTAGACTAGAGAATTAAATCATCTAAACTACTAATTATTGATGTACATCCCAAAAAATATATATCATTTGATATAAAAAAACTAAAAAGAGTTATTATATACAAACTCTAAGTAATTTCTAGTATTGCACTTCAGTAAATAACTTTTTTATAAAATTATGACTCAACAAAGCATTTATAAATCATGTAGCACAAATGAAAAAAATACATTGGCTTTTCATTCATATAATAAATAATAATTTGTAATAGATATACAACTTAATATTCATTAATTTTAAATATCCAAGGAAATATTATTATACAACAGCACAATATTTCAAATATACACTTTATAAAGAAATAATTATAGATCAGGATTGTAATTTTAATAGAATCACCATTTCTATAGAAATGTCATTTTCTAGAATCAAATAACTTGTGTCATTTATATATAAATACCAATTTCTAAGCTTCAAAATCTCCTAGTCTTTATTTTTTCCATAATGAAAAGTAACACAATTGTTTAAAAACATTTGATCACCAAAAAATTTCTAATTGCATATAAAAATATAAATGAACTTAATATTAAACAGAACAACTTATTTATGTGACTTTAAAACAAGCAATAGTAGAAGAATATTGTCATAATGTTTGTCAAATAAACTCAGTTCAATTAAATAATGAATACATGACAGAAATATAAAGATATTTAAGAAGCTATATAGAAACCAAATTTAGCAATCAAAGATTTATCAAGCATTTGATTTATTTATACAATAGGCAATAATAAAATTTTTGCCTGTTAATTGTAATCTTATTAATTAATAAAATTTCAAATTCGGCGAAATATGTGAAGAAATAGTACATCAATGTATAATGTAATTTAAAAATATATACCTATTTAAAATTTATAGTAAATAAATAGTTTTCACTATTAAAATTCCAACACTTTACATAGAATTTCATTAATTATATTTATGGGAGGGGGGTGAAATGGTTTAAAAAGCTTTTCGGTAAAATATAAAAAAACCATCCAATTTTGAAAAAAGAAATTAATATTTATAATTATTTAAATGATATTATTTATAAGCAAAAAAAAAACCTACGCCCTCTGCAATCATTTGAATTGCAAAACTAAAAAAAAAGTGATACAATATTTCTTCTCCTTGATTGTCTTAAGATTGGCATCAAAAATAAAGGATTTGGATTGAATTGTAATAAACTAAACATTTATCTTTCTTTATTATGATTTATTTATGAATTTGAAGCAATACAATTATTTATAAACTACAAACAAAAAAATTTAAATTAAAGTAAATATGTATTATTTTTTTATAATTTAAAAAGCATTCTTCCAATTATAGTAATTTTTAATTCAATAAATGAGTTTAAGAAATCGTAGCAAAATCTTGGACAGATTTGTTTATTTCAAAAATTTAATTAATTAAAAAATTCCATGAAATATTAAATAACAATTATCATAATCTATTGTTTCTGAAAATTATAATTTAGATGCTGAAAGTTATATAACTTTCAAATAATGAAATGAAAGCATAAAAAATTTCACATATAACATACAGAATTTTAGATATAAGGTCTATTACAGAAAAACATTCTTAACAGCAACAATACTTTAACATAAATATGACTAGCTATAATATGGAACTACATATTGCACTTCATACACCTTGCACTTTTATATAAAATGACTTTAAAAAAGACTTATACAACATTTAAAAACTTTATTTAAAATTAACAAGAAAAAAATCATTTTAAATTTTTAACAAAATTAAAATGATAATTATTACTATTAAATATACAAGTAAATATCTATAAACAAAAACAAGATAATAATTAAGTAACTGATCAAACATTAAAAATTAGCTATAAGTAAATCATGAAAAAATCATTTAAATCAAAATAATGTTGTTTTTCTAAAACAAAAAGAAAAGCAATGAAGAACTTTAAAAATCCTATTTTACAAGCAATAATTATTTGAATTCACCATGAACAATGTTTTATTCAAAAATATGTATAAAATAAATGAACTTATAAAAAATATATAAGTAATCATGTATTTTTTTCTTATTTGTGATGTTTTTTTAATTTTTGTATTTATAAAGTATTTCAAATAAACATATATCTTTTAATCCAGTTTTTTGAATTTTTATTTTTATTTTATTTGTCGTTTTAATTTAAATATCAAAATTTTAAAAACTTAATAAATGTATTTTAAGATATAAATTAAAACAAACTGGAACTAGAATATCAAAACAATCTTATAAAATACATAATTCTGATTTTCCTGAATTTTAACAATATCTACAAAAAATTAGGCTTTAATACAGATTTATGAAATCTGATTTGGAATATCACATGAAATAATATAGCATGAAAGAGATTTTACAGGAGTTTATATATATATATATATTCTTCATTAACAACATAAAATAATTTATAATACTTAAAAAAATTATGTCATAATTTTCTTGTTAGTTACTGAATTCATCACAAAGACAAATGTTAGTAGTCTTACAAATTACTAGCTAAGAAAAGTGGCACAGCATTTGAGATCATTGTCTAAAAGTACTTATATACATTACATTGCTATCAATTTAAAATCCATTGATTTTAAAAATTTATCAGTTATTTCTTATTAAAACTGATTATTTACTAGAATATGGATGGAACATTTTTCATCAAGAATAAAAAGGTGGGGGACGGCGAATTAGATTTTCCAGTTCTTTTTGTTTCTTTATGAGACCCTAAAAAATATAAACTAATATATACTAATTCTTACTCAATCTTTAAACATTTTTTTTCTCATTTCAATATATAAAAAGATAACATTTATAAATTTCTGGATTCTAAAATAATATATTATATCTTCTTCTTCATTGGTGCATAATCAAAATCACGGATTAAACAAAAAAGTACATAAAGAATATACTTAACTAATTTTAATTTCACACATTCCTACATAAAAAGATGCATTGAAATTCAAAATCTTTCATATTATTTTCAATAATATTTAAATAGTTAAAAAGAATTTTTCTTTTTAATTTACAAAATAATTTAATGAAACATTTTGTATCTCACATATATTTATCTCTCCAGTTTAAAATATCCCATTTTTAAGAATTTAATACATAAAAGAAAAATATATCTATGTAAATATAAGAGCATCATTAAGAACTAAATCATATACTTTTGAGGAAAACCAATCAGATAGTTTTAAAAAGATAAATGATTAAAGAGTACCTGTCTCAAAGAAGATAAATTTTGTAATATCCTATCTTGCCGAGGTGTGGGTCTACCAGTTACAACTTCTGGGCATACGAGAGGATTCTGTTAATAAAAGGATTAATAAAAACATATTACAAAATATTTATAATAATTAAAGTTATAAAATCAGCATTAACGTAATAAATGTTCACGCATGTTAAAAAATTTTTTAATAAATCAAAGTGAATATCTTTAATAAGTAAAATAAATGTTTTATAGCATAAATCTAATTATTTTAATATGTGCAGTAAGAAACTGCTTTATATCACAATAATTAAATCAAAAGTAGATGGTACAATTGCATTTCATACACTGTAACTTAGAAAAGTACACCAAGTTACTAAAGATTGCATAATTTGCTTTTGTAACCCAGTCATATAATATACATATATTTACAACTTATTGTTAAATTTTCTAGCAAAAAAATAAATCTCTTTTCTACATGAAAAGAGATTTATCTCAACCAGAAAGTAGATAATGAGTATTTTTTATAACAATAAGTTGTTAAAAAAGTCTTTTGCTATAATTTTCTGTTGCTTGATTTCAAAGCTACAAAGGTATATCATTAAATACTTGACAATTAATTAAATTATAAATTTGTTTCAATTTATAAATTAAATATTTTTAAAGCATTTCATCAATATATAAACTTGTTAAAATATAATAAATGTCATTATCATAAATACAAGCCTTTTTTTACATATTCCTAAAATATTAAATTCTAATATTTTAATTCAATTACTACTTCTTGCATTTATTATCAATTGTCTATTCCTTTAAAAAGCATATATTTGAGTGAATGAAGAAATTTTAAGACATATTCATAGTTTGAAGGATAATTTTTGCTTAATTTATATGTCTTAAAAATATTTTTTAATAGTTTTGTTAATAGAAAATATCATTCATCACATTTCAAATTGTTTAACTCTTTTCCTTTTTAATTGACAAGGCTTAAATAAACAGGATACAAACAAAATAGAGCAGCTCTAGACATCCCTCGAAAGATATTGCAGAAGATTTATTATTGTCTTAATGTCTATTCAGACATAAAAAAAACTCATAGCAAAACTTATTAAGATAATCCTAAGACCATGTATAAAAATTCTAAAATGTCTCTTAGATCTTTTCATACAGATATGTTATCCAGTATTTAAAATACTGAAATTGTGGTAATCTTATTTAATTATCTATAATCAAGAGAGAAAGCCTACAGAAAAAACATACTTGAGCTAGAGGTGATTTAGGCTTTGAACTCCCAGCAGATGATACAGATGCTGTTTCACTTTTTGCACTACTTTCTGCAGATGATGCTCTACTGCCTTCTTCAACTTTTGACCTCACCACACTTTCTAGGTCAAAACTTTCTTGATCACTCCATTTCCGCCGCTGTGTTGTAAGTGGTGGTGGCAGTTCATAGTGAAATGATTCTCCAATCATGCGTGGATAAACACCAGGCACATGTGGTGGCGAAAATATGTGGTAATTAGCAGACGGGTGAAAACTTTCTTGACTGTGCCACTTACGACGCATTGGTGGAAGACTACCTCCTCCACAAGATGGAGCAGCATATCTATCAATGTGACGTGATGGTGATGGCTCAGAGCCACCAATGATTGATGGAAGATTATCAGAGCTTTGTGAATCTCTACGATACAGGTGAGAACGGGACAAATAATGGTTATATTTAGGTGAATTGTAATTGAAATATGCAATGGTTTCAGCAGAACCACAATCAGAACGAAAACCTGATGGCTGTTGGTAACGGGGAGTTGAATTACTTCTTAATTGACGATAAGATCTATAACAAAAATAATTAAATGCTTTCTAACATGGAAAGTGGAAAAATAATTATGAAAGAAACTTTCATTTTCTAATAAATTTAATTTAATACTATTCAAATGTTTTCATATAATTAAATTGCAAGTTTTAATTTATATTTAAATGTATTAACAATTTAACTTTTGATTTAATAATGATTATTAAATTATAGATTTAAATAATTAAAAATATTAAAATAATTAATTATTTATTTATTTCAAAGTTAAAATATCTTTAAAATAACATGTAAGAGTTAAAAGTATAACATGCCAAAAGTATAGCTCTAGAAATTATTTATACCAATAGACAATTATTTATCTGTTTCAATATAATAAAAATATCAGAATTTTTCTATTAAAACTAAACATTTAAACTCTAAGCTCAAATTAAAATATGATTATCAATAAAATAATTTTATTTCCTTCGTTTTCTTTAAATCCAAACAAAATTAAATACATTACAATAAAATAAGTTGTATTTTAAAATATGTATTACAATGCTAACCTTGTTTCAAATTCAGAACTACTATAACCTAGAGTACAATCAGAACTGCTTGCAGCTCTTCTACCTCTCAAGCTTGGATATGATGTAAGCACTGACTTTCGCGATGACTCATTTGCTTTCTGTGCAGCAAGCTCCCGTGCCCAGTGCTGTTTGCGTAATTCTTGCATCTTTTTTCTCTTTGTAAAATGAGGATCCCTTTCGGTCATTCGGACATAAGATTTGGATGGCTGGTTAACACCCCATTTAGGTCGGTCACTGGCTTGAATATTTTCACTACACTGTAGTCTGCGCTGAACTTTATAAGGCTTACTGTGTTGTACGCGAACAAGACGTTTAGCAACTGGACTGTGGAAAGAACTTGTGTTGCTGTAATAAAAAAGAAAAACTATAAATAAACTACAAAAAAGAAATTCATCAAAATTTTCTTTAAGTATGCTCATTTACTAACATTTAAACTAGCACACTAATATTTTTTTTTAAATTTCTATATAAAATAAGTTTACATATATGCAATTCTATATAAAATAAGTTTATTAATATTACATACATGATATAAACATCAGTATAAGGCATCATTGTAAAAATATTACAGAAAATGCCTCATCCTTTATTAACTTCTTATTCATATACTTAATATAACATTTCTGATTGTATTGAGTCTTATGGTTGGAAGAGATACAGCTTTTTCAATTGTAACTGCAATTTTTCGATGTAAATATATATTATTTTCTTCTTTATTATCACTTTTTATTTAACCTTCATGTTACTTAGTTAAGAAAACAAGTGTTACTGATGTAGAAACTTATAAAGTCTGGAAGATTTTTTTTTAATTTGATTTGCAATTTCATTTAAATTATGCTTTGCTTTTTTTTTTTTTTTTTTTTTTTTCACATTTCTTTTTTTCAAAAATTATAATCTTGATTATGTTAAATTTAATTAGTATTATAAACTTTAAATTCTAATATATAGCTATTTATATTATATAATGTAATAATAGATAGATAGGTATTTAAAAAAAGTTAAAAATTAATTTATAGATAATATAGAATAAATCATTAAAAATTAGAAAAGGAACAAAATCAAATGAGATGACCTTTTTAGTGTTACAAATCAATTGCTTGATAAAATTTTAAATTGCTAAAAAATGCAAACAACGACTGTGATTATAAATAAAGTAAAAATTTAAAGTACTGTTTTTTATGTTAAAAAAATCGATTTAATAATTATTCAGTTCATTTTAAAAAATAAACAGCCTTTTCAGAAAGATACAATAAAATGCTCTCATATAACAAACCTTTCAGTTGATTCTGCATCTTCTCCTGTATATTTCCCATAGTGGATATCAGTCTGTGTACCAAATTCTCTAGCTGCATGACCAGTTCTTGCTTTCACTCGAAATATTGAGGGAGTTAAAACTCTGTCCACTACATACACAGAACTTTTTTCATTCTCAGATAAAGGTAGAGTTTGTATACCTAATTCTTTTTTATTGGCTGATTCACAATCAGATTCCATTACAGAAGATTTGTTTGTGTCTTGATTATTCTGCTGATTAGTAAATTCTGATTGTTCTGCTTTAGCAGCTAAAAGAAAAATGCCAAGTTCAACATATTTATTAAATAAAATATTTAAAAAATATTAGCTACATTAATTAAAATAAAATATTAAAATAGAAGTTACATAGTTCAATTTCTTTTTCAATTTGACTGCTTGAAAGTCTATATGTTAGGCAACTAGTGTTGTACGTCCAGCTTACCTCCTAACATACAGGAAAGGGACACCCATTCAGGAAATTGTGCTGAATGGGGAGGAATGTCTTTAGGTATGCACACAAACCTGTATGTGTTGCCACATGGAATTCTCAATATTCAAAAGTACAGAGACAACATATTGGATCTTGTTCATCTGTATGCTGCTGCAATTGACAATATCTTTATTTTGACTTGTGCATTAATTTCTTGTAGAAGAAATTATAATCCAAATGGAATGGCTAGCACATTCTTAAGATCTTAATCCTATTAAACATGTATGGAACTTTCGCAAGGTGTATTGTTGGCCTACAATCCTCTCCCCAAGCCCAACATAAGCTTAGAAATGTTTGCATGATAAACGGACATTGATACCAATGCTCTAATTGACAGCATCATAAACATCATGAGACATTGTTGTTCAGTGAGATCATACGCCCTACTGAGAAATTTTTTTGTACTAAACTTATATATTCAGATTTAGAGCACTTTATGTAAATTTTTTTTTTTTTTTTTTTTTTTTTTTTGATATCACAAAATGTATTTTTGAGTTATGAGTGGTATAATACAAATTATCATCAATTTTGCCTAATTTGCTTACATACTTTTTCAGTTATTATGTTTTCAGTTTGTTGCTTAACTTCGGAAAGTGAATCATGTCATTACAATAACATGAGTCATTGAGAATTATTTTCTCATTAAAAAAACATTTTAACATATTTCTGTCATATTAAATATATTAAATTAGATCAAAAGCAGCATCACTAATGCTTTGATTAAAATAAAAAAAAGCACTAAATATAAAGGTTGTATACTAGATGCATTCAAGATCTTTACAACTTGAATGTCTATAGATCAGAAAAACATACCACGTAACAAAAAAAATTTTTTTTTCCTTTGAAAAATAAAGTTAAAATATATAAAAATAGGTTTTTAATAAAACTATCTGTAAATCAGAAAAGATCCCAAATTGATTATACAAATTAAATTTTTGTCCTTTGTTTTGGTCTCATAAAGAAAATTAATAACATTTTAATTCATATTAATTAGAATAAATAGATTAAAAATGATAATAAAAATATTCATACCATCTATATTATTATCCATTTTCAATTGTGATTCTAAATTGTTAGACAAAGATTCAACTTGGTTATTAATTTTTCTTGTAGGTGAAGTAATCAACTCATGATTTTCGGATTGCATGGGAAGCAATTTTTGAATTTTCTTAGATTTCTTTTCCATTTCAGCTTGAACTTGAGCTAGTTGCATGGCTGAAACTAAGGCTTGGTGTTTCTTTTCTTCCATTTCCTTAAAATAATTATTAAGACTTTAAAATGATCCATAAAAAAATACTATATAATGCTTTATGAAATTTATCATAGAATTGTTTTATTTCAAAAAAGTAGATATAGTATAATATAGTATATAGTAGATATAGTTTTAATAATAAAAACAAAATATATATAATAAACTAAAATAATATAATGTTTTAAAATAAAAGGTCACACTATTTTTTTTTGTGTTCATTTAAAATTTTTACTCCCAATATAATTTGTTATTATAGTTTTCATTTTCAGTAATTTTCTAGGGTACAAAAATATCAAAAAAAATATGTTAATTTTAGTTAATTTGTTTAAAATTAGATTTTTTTATGTTTATTTTACTGCTTTAAAATAGGATATATCTCTATATATTTTTTTTATATTTCTACATCAATTTTTTATCTTGACCATTAAAATAAACAAATATCTAAAATGGCAATTGAAAAATTAGAATTGAGAAAATTTTTGTTTAAATTTACAACATATAAAACCAAATTTTTTTTTAATTTATTAAGAATATAAAATAAAGTTTAACTAGGATGAACAAACTTAAAACAAAACTAAATGTATTTTATAATGTCTAAATGTATATTCTAATCAGCACAAAAATTATTTAACAGTTTACTTTCTTAAGTGCACAATCTGTGCTTATTCTCAGATTCATTTATTGTATTCATTTCTATATATATTAATGTATTAAATGTATCAAATCAAGCATTTTATGTTTAAAACAAAAATCTTTAGGCATAATTCACATATATATTATGTCTTAAAACATATATAATGCATTTTATTAAAACAAAGTTCAACAAATATTATATTATATAAATTGTTTAAAATATATTTATTTGCACTAATTATTCATATTTTTTAAATTTCATAAATTAAAGCATACAACTAAATTTAATATTATATGACACCTAACTTAGTAATATGAATGACATACAAAAGAAACTGTTATATATTACATAATGGTAAATACAAATGCATAATTTAATTTATATATGAAACAGTGCCTATAAATTATAATTGAAATGAAAGTTGAATACAAGTTTTAATTAAAGTTGTTAATTAAATTTAAGAATATCCAATCCATAGTAATTGATTGTCCTTTTATAACTCATCAAGGACTTATCTGATAAAAGTGAAATTTTTTATAGATGTTCAATAAACAGCTTTTAAAATATAAGATATTTTTTACATATATTATCTATACTACAATCTATATTTATAGTGTATGTTGATCCATCTGTTTTGCCTTTTGTAAACCAAGGACTCACTTGATTAAGATAAATTTTATACATGTTCAAGATACAGTCGCTTAATATATAGATTACTTTTTACATCAATTATCCATTACAATATACATAGATAAATGTGTCCTATGAAAATATAATTAAAAATACCAATAAAGTTCAATTATCCATTTTAGATTGCTTTTGTATAAAACATGTCAGTTGTTTTATTTATCTATTGTTTTTGTCAATTGACTCACCATAAAAAAATTTGCTTTTTTATGAAATATAAAAAGTTACTATTTCATTCACTATAGTTATAAATAATAATAAAGGCAGAAAAAATATAAAAAAAAGCATCTAATTTATTTAGAATTAAATAGCCATTATTTTTCTTCTATATTGATTTATTTATGAAATTATTGTGCAGATTCATATCTAACATTTTAACCTTCCAACAAATCAAATAAAATCATTCAATTGGGTATAATTTTTCTTGTTTGATATTTCAGTCAAAGATGCTTAAAAAAAGAAAGTCCAATTTAAATTCATCATCAACTCACACAGAAAAAAAAAACTATTAGTAAAGATCCACCATGCATTCATTCCCACAACAAACTATAACCTTGAGCTCAAGGTTAATAGATTTTTCTTTCAAGGACGGATGGACATTACACTTTGGATTTGCACAATTTTCTTCTCCTCCCCTTCGACCTTGGAGAGATGAGAAAAGGGACAGTGGAGTGAAGAGTCCAGGCAGTACAGAGGGTACAAAGATCCTTAAACAAACTGGCTTTTAAGATGATTTTGTAAATATTTGTTATATAATTTTGTTTTGTGTGTTATGTGTTGCAGTTATGCAGTGCTGTCTTTGCAAATTTTAATAAATATGACAGCTAAAATTTTCGAAGTATCATTTAAAGAAACAATCGTTTCTACCATGAAAAAAAATTTAATCAAGACCACACACATATCTGACCCCAACTTGTACTCTATCACACTTATCTGAGACTGAATGTGTGAACAAGGAAAGAGACTAAAAATCCAGAAAATAAACAAATTACTTTAGAAGCTAATGAAACACTACAAAAAAAGATCAGAACCTGAAATCAAACATGAAGAAAGTAGAGCTGCAGCTAGACATAGATATTATAAGTTATAAAGCAAGCTTGAATTGAAATTCTTTCTATTTCAGTTATTCATGAATCACAGTCTAAGAATAATAACAATGATAAAATGCTGATGTAGTCTTGATGTAGATTATATCTGTGTATATATAAAATCTTAAAATATACAGAAATATGATCTAATAAAAATAAAACATACAGAGATAAAATTTTTGTTCACAAATAAAAATTACAAACATAAATAGCTAGCAAAGTGGGGGAATACTGCTAGTAAACTTAAAAAAAACAATAGATCTGTAAAAATGATTGAAATTTCTCTGAAATTTGATGAAAGAAAAATAAAGAGGAAAATACAAAAATAAATAACAATAATAATAAGAATACAAACCATGAAAAAATAACAAATAATCCAAGATTTATTTAATTTATTAAAACTTGCATAGCCTTTTATTAACATAATTATTATTTATTATTTTTTTAGTTTTTTTAGTTTTATGCTAAAAAAATAAAGAATATAATTTTTAGCTGTCATTTAAATTTAGCTTTATGCTTTAGACCAATTTTTCTTATAAAAAGTAAACAATTATTTAATTTTACTAAATTGGTATATTTTAAAAAATATTTATAATTTTAATTGTTCATGTGATTGATTTATTGTTATGAGAGATACATTTTTTAATTATATGTTGATTACACACTTATTAACAAAATATACATTACTATACCACTCACACATAATTATTTACAGAAATCAAAAATATCAACAAATACATGAAAACTTAACAAAAAAAAATTTTTGATATTAAAGAGGGATTTGATGATAATTTTAAAAACTAATGTGATGAAAATTTCAGATGAACTTGACAATTAATAAAATTTCAATTGTTAAAACAATTTCTGTGATTATTATTGTTTACTTTGCTTGCTTATAATTTACTATTCAAGTTTTAATAAAACTCAATTTTTAGATATAAACAAATGATATAAATTGACACACGAAATTAATTAATTCAATTTGATACTATATATTGAAACAACGCACATGAATACAATTCTTTTAAAACAGTTTTAATGATCAAAGTTTTCCTCAAAAAGAGCACATTAACATATACTTACAGCCTTTTGTTTTATTCTTAACTGTTCCTCTTCATACTCTGCCTGTATTCGAGCTCTTTCTGCTTCCAACCTTCTTTCTTCTGCCTCCTCTTCTTGTTTTTTTCTCTCCCTTTCAGCCTGCTGCCTCCGTTGCTTCTCTTCCATCTGCAAGCGTATTGCTTGCTGATATTCTTGAGCTTTCATTCTGCGTTCTTCAGCAAGTGCAGCAGATACTGGATCTAATGTAAATCCTTGTCCTCGCATGTAACTTCTTTAAAGAAAAATCATTATGTCAACAATCCCAATGCATATAATAATTCAACTCATTTTTCTCTGACAATCTTTCTATTATACAGTTATTATATTGCAGTTACTTTATGATAAACATTTATAACATAAAATATTTACATTTAACAATTTATAACATTTATTTCATTAAACTTTTTATCTCATTTACTTTTTTAAGAAGTTTTTTACATATTAATATTAATAAAAGTCCATAATAAAACTTCAAAAATGTTTTACCACATAAACAATATAAAAATTGCCATTATCACCAATTTGTCCAATGTAATGTGATATCTAAAATCTATATAAAAAAGATCACTTAAAAAGTTTAAATTTAAACACTTATCAATTAAATGTATGCCTTTTTCATTAAAATTATTGTTGTGAAAAAAAAAGGAAAATTGAAAATAATACATGAAATTTTTAGAAAATGTGCAATTAATATTTTAATGAATTTTTTTTCCCATTCTCACATAAGGAAATAAATTAATGAAAAGTTGCTTAAAGAGTATCAAAACTTCCTTATCAAAATGATTTAGAAATTAACAATTTCAACATTTCACAATTTTTTACAGTTATATTTATCAATATTTTTGGATATTTAAAATCAAACTTATCATAAAAATTATCAAAAAAGTGAACAATTATATTTGAAGTATAGTAATACATCTTTGGTACTAGAATATAATATTGTTATAATAATATCACCATACCTTCCATTTTCTCTTTTGAAATTATGATAATCATCTAAATTTGATATCAAATACATGCTAAAATCCACTGTGCTTTCTATTCTTTTTGAAAAAGATTTTATTACAATACTATTAAAATTAACAAGAGAATTTCTCTACTAATGCTATTCATCAAAAAAAATGAGGTATTAAAAAATACCTTCTGTGAAAATCATTTGCTCCAGGTACAATGGACCCATCAACAGATACTGATATGCTTTCTGTGTCTTCCTTATTAATCCATTGAGGTTCAGATATTTGTGACATCTGAATGTGTTCTTGATATCGTCTTTGTTCTTCTCTTTGATAATCTAATATTAGATAAATAAATTTGTTCGTGTTTCATCAGAAAATTTTTGCAAAAAATGTTGATATTTTATTAGTATATATCCTAGATAGAATATTTAGTGCAATCAATTCACTAATAGAATATAACACATAAAATAATGTTTTGCAACTTATTATACAAAAAGAAATATTTAGTAGTCAATCTTCAAACTTTTACTTAAATATAGATTATCATTTATTTTATATAATTAATTATAAACAATTATTAAAAACAATTTACTTTTTCTCTGTAAAAAAAAATGCAAAAATAGCAGCAAAACTACACATTGATATTTCATCAATATTTAAAAACTGATTTTTCACTATTATGCATATTACAAAACAAAATATTTTGATGTTGCTTTCTATGCAACATTCCAGTTTTGTGAAAATTCAATTTAATAATAATAACATTTATATAGTAATTATAATATCATGGATGTTATTTCATAAATTTAATTTTTTCCCAACCACAAAGACAAAATAGTGCAATAAACAAGAATTTTTTTTTTTTCTTGTTGAAAAGCCAAGATTTTGAGAAATAACAAATATATTCCATGATCATGAAAGATATTGATGATAATTGTAATATTCTCATTCTTGTAGAAAATGTGAAAATGTATGCCCCATAATGAAAACATGAATTTTGAGATTTAAAGATTAGAAGCCAGTTTCAACAATATTAAATTGTTTCATCAATTATTTAGTATAAATACATTTCCATAATGCAAAATTTATGCAATTTATTTTATTTTAAGAATTATTTTTAAAAATATATTTATATATTCCCTTTAAAAAAAAGTATGGTCAAAGGGAGAAATTTCCACAGCAGCCACCCTTTTTAAATAATTATGTAATATAATAATTTTAACAACAAATATATCCACTATTTCTAAAAATATTATACTAACCTAATTCTCTAAGCCACTGCTCCTGCTTATAGCAGTCACTTGAAACTAATTCACTGTCTGTATTCT
This sequence comes from Caerostris darwini, assembly GCA_021605075.1. Taxonomy (NCBI): domain Eukaryota; kingdom Metazoa; phylum Arthropoda; class Arachnida; order Araneae; family Araneidae; genus Caerostris; species Caerostris darwini. Next base: position 215,927 of record BPLQ01004536.1, read on the forward strand.
GGAAAAGAGAATGATTTAATATTTCAATTTTGTGCATGAAAATAACGTTTACTTTTAAAAAAATGATATTGTGATTTTATTTAATAAATCTAACTCTTCTTAACCGAACAAATTAAAAAAAATTATAATGATATAAAAATATGATGTTTATACGATTACATTTTTTCTCCTTTTAACAATTTTTTCTGAAATAAATTTAAATAAAATTGACTTAAATTTAAACAAATTAAATTAATTTTAAATAACAAAAATGTTTATTTCATTTTTTTTATTGCTTAAAAAATGCCATAATTTCTTAGATAACTATTAACATACAATTTAAACAAAAAGAATGCTTACAAAAATTTCATTTTTATATTTTTCTGATATAGGTTATCAAATTTTGTCTTTTAATTTCATTTGCTGCTCTTTTCCATAATATGAATTATTGTAAATAAATTTTTAATATATTGCAATTGATAAATAAAATTTGCAAAGCAATTCTCTAAAAATAAAAAACACATTCGCAACTCAATAAAATAAAAAACACATTTAACTAAATTACTAAAATCAAAATTAAAATGATTTACCATCATTTTCCATAAGAACTTTTTTAAAATAATCATCACTATCATGATGGTACACATATTTTTAAAACTAGGGAGGGGGGAATGGAAACAAATGTTTTTTTTTTTTTTTTTTTTTATGCAAAAATAAAAATTAACACTTTTTCACTAATAAATTTACATTTTACAATTTATACTTTTTTTTTCTTTTAATTTATTTTTAAATTAAAACTCTACTAATTTACTTTTATTCTGTAAATCCATATAATTCTGAAAAATTTTGACTGAATCATTTGATGAATTTTTCAAATAACTAAATTAAAAATGAATAATACTGACCATTTTTTTTTTTTTTTTTTTTTTTTTAAATACTTCATTTGTAATTTTTAAAAGTACAATTTCAGTTAATACTTTTAAACAGCATGGATAATTTAAAGATGAGCAAATAGCATAATTAATAATAATTATAATAATATTAAATTTAAAACATTTAATACTTTTAAATTTAATATAAATTTAAAAAATTTAATACTAACTCCAAATGCAATAGAACTTTTAAAAACTGGAGGCACAGGTTTGACTGGTTGAGCAACAGATGTGTAATTGTTGGGCAGAAAAGTACTATGATCTAATGTATTAGGCAAAACTCTACAGTTAGGAGATGGAAGGCAACTTGGAATTCCCGAAGGCACTGAACTGGTATAAGGCATGGCACCTGAAGTTTGAACCATTAAAAGCTGAAAAGGATTATAAAATAATTAGAGACTATTTTTAATTGTGCGGTATTATCCTTTTTAATACTTCTGTAATAAAATATTACTGTTTGTTATTGTGCTTTTGGAACTATTAATACTATTATCAAATGAGAACAAAAACAATCCCTAAAACACATTTCTTTCATTGAAACATAAAACATAATTCTTAAACTCTTGATAGCATAGGATGGTTTAAGCAGTTTACATAGTTGAATAAATTTAATATAAATTATTTTGATTTTGACTAGTATTCTATTTACACAAGAACTGAGTAATTGTAAAGATAAGTACTTGATTATTTGCCCTTGATGTAATAGGCGCCACAATTTGAGTCTTCTTTGCAGGAGCACCAGCACCAGGTTTTCCCCAAGGATTCCAGTCGATCATTTCCGCTAAAAAGTTAAATTTCTTTTAATAACATATAACTTGTATTCAACTTAGTAATCACATAATAAAAAGATGCCATTTTTCAGAAACTGAAAGAAGAATCTAAGAAAATATTTAACTAAGAGACTAAAACAATTTTTACCATTATACTACAGTGTCCAAAAAATAAGACCAATTTTCAATTTAAAATTCCCAGGGCTTATGGAATTTCAATTTTTTTTCTTTCTTAGGTTCTTGACATCTGTGTGAAATTTGACGTCCAAATATTCATTAGTGTTTGAGTTATGCTTGGCCTTGTGAGACACTAAAACTGATTCCGGCGATTTTTGAAATGACTGAATTAATTGAACAAAGAACTTGTATTAAATTTTGTTTGCGGAAACGCATAGAATTTTGCAGAAGGCATTTGGTGAGCATTCCTATATCGGAAAAAAATGTTTAGAAGTGGTAAAAACAGTTCAAAGAAGGCAGAGAAAGCGTTGAAGACGAAGAGCGTTCTGGCCGACTATCAACCTCAACCGACGAAGCTCACGTCCAAAAAATTAAAGATTTGGTGCTTGCAAACTGTCGATTTACAATTAGAGATCTTGCTGATGATGTTGGAATTTCAAAAGGATGGGTCAATTCCATTTTGGGCCTCAAACGCGTCAAATCTCGATTGGTACCGAAAACACTGAATGCGCCAGCTCCCACTGCATTGATTCTTCGTGACTTTTTCGCCAAAAATGAGACCCATATCGCTCTACAACCACCGTATTCACCTGATTTAGCACCGCGAGAGTTCTGGCTATTCTGTAAACTCAAAAGACCACTCCAGGGGCACCGTTTTGAATCGATTGAAGAGATTCAACGTGAACCGCCGCGCGCTTAGAAGGCCATCCCATGCCTGCCGGAGACTTTTTAGCATGCATTGACGATTGGGACAAACGTTGGCATAAGTGCATTGTGTCCGGAGTGGAATACTTTGAAGGCGATTAAATAACTTTGGATGAATAAATAAAGAGTTTTTAAAAAAAAAATAATAATTGGTCTTACTTTTTGGGCACGGTAGTATATTGAGATTCATACAAAAACAAAAATTTTATAAATATACTTAACATTTCCTGAAATATGTTGAGTGTGAATTTCAGTGAATTTTAAATTGAAAAAAAAAAAAAAAAAAAAAGTCATCTTGAAGTAAATGCATCGTTTGAAGAATAACATTTTAAATAAGCAATTCACTTAGTGCAAAAATACAACAAATGATAAGAATGTGAAATACAAATTACAATTTACATTTCTATTTATCTAATTTGTCTAGATTATTTTTAAAGATGGTATAATTCTGTGTATATTTTAAACTACTGTAATAAATCTTGCATTCAAATTGCCAAAGATATATATATTTCTTGAAAATAGCTACTTTTGTCAATATTAATTTAAATTGCGTAAATTAAAACTACAATAAAATATATTGTTATTATTCGAATATATATATATACATATATTAGTTTCCGTTACAGCATAAAAATATTCACTTTATACCGATATTACAGCATTCAATTTTTTAAATTATTTCTATTAAGATTATGATCATAATCTCACATTAGCAGCATGTTATTTTTAATTAATTATATATAAAACTACAGATTGTTTTTTTAAGTCTCTTTGTAGAATTAACCATTAGAATTTTCTATAAAACCATTGTTTAAAATATCATAATTCCAAATCAACATATTCTAATTATGTGTTGTTTGAATTATCAAAGAAGTATTCCCAGTTTATAATATGCTTGATCAAGTTATAAACATATTAGATTTTAATTGAAATGCATCAACAAGAAAAAAATTTTGACTGCATATAATTTTAATCATAACATCAATTACAAAGGACACCAAAAAAATTGTTAATACTGTTTTTCATAATTTAAGATGTTTCTTATGATTTTCCAAGTGCTTTTACATCAATTTCCAGAGCCAACAAATACCCCTTTTAACTTTACTTCTGAGAAATGAGAGAAATTTTTATATAGGTACTGAAAACAAAGCTCAATTTTATATGCAGTGGGTGGGAGTAAAACTTTTTATGGGTTCACCACTCACATGTTTAATGTTTTTGCATGCTGTTTATAATATGCTTGATCAAGTTATAAACATATTAGATTTTAATTGAGTATAGTACAAGAACAAACACCTTTGAAAAATTTTTTTTACCTTTTTTGCCCATTTTCTTAAAATTTCTAAACAAACATAACATATCTTATGTTCTGACCCAATATTTTTATTGCTCTTGAAGCTTTACCCCAAAGTATGCAAAGTACACTTTTCACACACATTTCACTGTGGGTTTTGTGTGGGGGTTTCTTGATAAAAAATTTGTCACAAAGTTATCAGAATTGTTAATGTAACCAATGATTCATTATTTTACCACTGGCAACTGGCAACTGGCGTACCGTTTACGGAGTACCAACAGGGGGAAATACCCCTTAAACCTCCTCATCTTAATTCATAAATATGTTTTGAATTCTAATAGGCTGCTTAATTATTGTTAGTAGGATAAAAGATAAATGTTTCTAAAAATTCAAATTAAGTAGGTACTCAAAAAAAAAAAGAAAAATACTATTTATAACAAGTAAGATAAAAAATAAAAAGAATTTAAAAGTTAAGTTTTAAATTCGGTACAATTAGGGACCAGTTGTCGATGCCTTGTACTATTACAAAAACGTAAACAAACCCTCCAACCCTTTGCTTACGAGATCACTGATTGGAAATTATGCATGAACGGTGAGAGCCAATAGGAGCATCTGAAAGGTAAATGGTTAATACAACATACAAAAATCCCCACAAAAAAAAAAAAAAAAAAAAAAAAAAAAAAAAGGCCGATCATAGAACCGTGATTCTTTAATTTTTCATTTTATAATTTTTATTTGGTTTTCAAATTTTATACTTTTTGTTTGATTTTCGATTTTATAATTTTTATTTTTATTTTTATAATTTTTATTCTAATCCTTTTATTTCCTAACAAAAAAAGGGGTAAAAAAGCGTACGAAAAATAAAATAAAAACCTAACTTAGTTACTAGTCGGAAAGTCATGTGAATAAAGTTAAAGCACAACGTAGCAGTAAAAAGGGATAGAAAAGGAACAGGATTCTGATCTGAACCCTCAACCTCGCGGTCAAACATCCGAATCTTTACCCCTGCGCCAGTTCTTTAAAATTAAAGGAAACAATTAGTTTTTAAGCCAAAGTAAATCGTCAGATACGCATTGAGATAAATTCTCAATGAGCAAGGCTCACCCCATTACCTGAACTCGCTTGCGCTTGTTCAGAATAACAGCCATGGTGCTTCTTAAGTTTAGGAAAGCACTCATAGGAGACGTCGTAGACTGCCGTCGGTCCATTATTTTACCAAGTATAAAACAGATGAAAATGAAGACAAAAAAAAAAAACATGAGGATAGGAGAATGACACACAAAATAATTCATAAGCCAGTTAGCAACCCACAATAGCATCATCTGGAAAATAAATGTGCCTTTGATTGGGTTATTTATAACTACCCAGAACTTAATTGGATTATTAGCCACATTAAACACTTTTAAAAAAATTGTAAGATTTATGCAAGCAGGTTGGAATTTTGATATTTTCTTCAAAAATTTTCAACATAAGCATGTATAAGAAAAATCACCTTTGTCAAGAAAACGGTATGTCCTATGCCGAATTAATGGTCACTTTTTGGTTCAACACATAAAAACATAAAGGGGAGTCCAAGTTATGAAAAAAAAGTGTTTTCATTATTAGCATGAGTTATTATGAGATAGTATCAATTTTACTTTATATACAGGAAATAGTTAATAGAAATACTCAATCTTAATATTGATTAAAGCTACTCTCAATATGATTAATTTTTTGATTTTTGGACTTAACAATAATTATATTCCATATTATTGAAAAATTATAATATGATAACATTTTGAATGTTTATGCTTATATTATACCTATTTTTTTTTTTAATTTGAATTAGCCAGAAAACATAAAATCCTCATATACAAAAACTGAGTCCAATTATTACCTCGTTCTTTTTCCCACTGAAGACGTTTTTGCTCTACTTTACTCAAAGGTGATAACTTTGAAGGTGATAGAACAGTTTGAGGAGCAGACCAACTCAGGGAGGCTGGACATGAGATAACAACACCAAGAGAACAAGGCACTTTCAAATGATTACATGATTCTTCTGATGTTCTATGAATGCTGTATTATTTATAGATAAAAAATGAGAAATTGATTAATTTAGTCAAGATTTATTTTACAGATTCTACTTTTATGAAATAATAATCAAATAAAACATCTAAAAAGCTTTTATGGAAACTGTTATAATAAGAAATTATACATAAAATTTATTTTACTTTATTAATAAATTTATGTATGTTTTAAGATTTTACATGTACACATATTTAAGTTTAAATAAATTAAAACTAATGCAAAAACTATAATTTAAAGCAGTTAAATCATAAATTTAGGGTGAATATAAAATTTAGATACTGTAAAATTTATCAAATTGAAAAATTCTATACATATGCATCAAATGTATAGATCCTGCATTAAACTATGAATCCCTGTAAGAGCCTAATTTTTAGGATTATAAAAGATTTTCCTATATTAATACAATATCGTTTTCATAAAATAATTTTATAACCACAATAATTAATTTTGTCAAATTATGTAATACAAATTTGTATGAAATGTGCAATATTTGTACATACTGTATTTTATTTGTACATTTTGTTTGTGACATAGAATTGATAAATGTAATTTATAAAACCAACAATTCTTATAAAAAATGTTATGATCAAAATATGTTCAAGTTTAAAATAATTGGAAAATGACCAAAATATATAAAATATTGTCAATGTTCGTATTCTTCTATCATCAAAAAATTATTCACCTTATTGTTTATAAGCAAGTTTGCAAGAAATATTTTCATACTTAAGAAAAACTTTTAAATTAATTAAAAATAAAAATAATAATACTTTTTACTATCTTTTTCTTCACTTGCTACTTCTGATTCATGAACATTTTCAGAATTATTTTTGACAGGTGAATATTCTGGATTTTCATGGCAGTCAAATATTTTCTCACTGCCATTTAAAACTGAAAAACAAACAATTATGATGAAATTTAAAGAACATTTAATCCATATAAGAAAATATAAGAAAATAACATATAAGAAAATAACAAAAATAATCAGTAATTTCCAATATTTTGAAATTTCCAGTAAAAATTTACTTATTATTGATGAGGATTCTCTAAGCATATGAAAACTTTTACAAAATGAGCTGATTTAAAATTTTTGCTTCATTTGGTTTATTATATTTAATTAATATTTGATCATTCTTATAAATAATACAGTATTTACCTTTGGATTGACCAATAGCTTCTAAAATTTGCTGAAATTGTGTTTTTGTAAGAGTCACTGTGTCATTTCTAGGTGAATTTTCTGGGTTGTTGTGATTCCAGCTATCTGGCTTCACTTCAGCAATAGGTAATTGTTTTGATTCATCTCCAGAAGGACGGACCATTCTCGACAATCATATGGGCGAAATTAAGGTCTTAGGCCTGTTTCTTGGAGGATTTGGTACATCCATGTTACTTGAAGGTTGTATTGGATATGTTTTTAATAGAATTAATAAATCATCTGAAATATTTTTTTAAATGATTAGAAATTAGTAAAAAATTAGCATAATTCTGAAATTGAATACAAATAAATAATTATTTTTTTTTTTAAAAAAAAAATCAAACAATATTCTAAAAATAATTTTAGAAATAAAAACTTCATAACGATTTTTTGTTATATTTTCAGATACTTTTATGAATGCATTTTATAGTATCTTTTCACCAGGCAAAATTTGAGCAATCATGCCAAACAATCATAGTGGTAAACATTAATTGTAAATGATGCTGATTTGGACATGTTTATGTTTAACTCTAAATGTTCACCTGCCACAGAAAATTACCCATTTTATATATTATGTTAGAATTGAAATTTAAATATAATTTTTTAAATAAAAAGGACAAGAATAAATAGATTTATATTCATAAGCAGCAATATCATTTATTCTTATAATAAGGATAACACAATCATCGAAGATTGTTAAAGTCATTTAACTATAGAAAGTCCTGTACCCAATGATGGCTCTCATGGTCCCAGAAATATATTGCATCATCAAAATTGTCAAAATATTATCAATGGCATCTCCTAAATATACAAACATTAAACTACAAATATAATAAAACAAATAGCTATGAGCCCTAGAAAAATACTAGTATTGTGGAAGAACTAATGAAATCACTTGAGCAATTAGGAAAACTCAAGATATAAGAACATGCAAATAAGTGAAAAAAAGTTCTGCATAGGCTTAATTTGTTAACCGGAACCTACAATCATCTTAAAATAATTTTTATACAATATAGGGCATCGATTATTTGAATACGTAGGAAAACCAACATTAGCAGCTTTAACATTAGCCCAAATTTAGATTTCATAGCAATTCTGTTGTAGCTAAGGAAAAAATAGTTTGTATTAAAATATTATTATAAGATTATGTATAGTTATTATTAAAAGGTTAAAAAATAAATTAATTACTAAAACTTTTAAATAAAGTTACATTTTTATTTTATTTTTAAATTCATAAATACTATTTTATAAGAATGCTTGTTAATTTTTAAAATAAACAAGTATCAAGCATTTCTTTTCTGTAGAAAAAAATAAAACACAATTCATTACTATCAAAAAATGTAATAAAAGCCAGGAAATTAAAAGTTCAATTCCTTTTTGAATACGATAATACAATAAATTTTTAAAAATAAAGCAAATTGATTTTTAAATTATAACCTGTTATTTCTTAATATATCAAATTATAAAATATAAAACAAATTTAACGTTTTAACTGTAGTGAAAATATTTGCTATTCATTAAATATTTTTAAACAATCACTTAAATGCATTTTCACGCATTATGGTTAGATGACTTAATTGCATCATTAAATTAAAATAATTAGTTTGTACCTTAATTTTTTTATCGTCATGTTGCTAGTATGAATATCAAATTTTGCATTAATTCTCCGCAAACCTCGTTTGAAGAGAACTAGTTTTTTAAGTTATGCAAGTCAAATGCACAGAAAATTTATATCAATTAATATTAATATTACACACTTCCCATTCATCATAAAGCAAATGCACTGTATTCAGCAACATGATATAGAGGCCACTCAATTATGTTGACGGACCCTTCCCATGAAAATAAATAAATTTGCATAAGTTAATGATAAACGCCATTGGTTATAATAAAAATAAAAATAAAACAGAAAACATTGCAATATTAGATGCATTCTGTGGTATACTTCCCTTAATGGAAGTTTGCATTTCATAGTACAATTAGAAGAATTATAGCAACTAAAACGCGGAAGTGCCGCTTGCCTGCTTAATTGCGCATGCGGAGAGAACGGTACATCAAATAACTCCTGTGGCTATTACCAGTAAACTCACGTAGAAAATATCAGTGAAGCGTTTGACAACACAGCATTTCGCTGAAATTTTCTGTTGCAGTGGTGTTCAAAGAATTAAGCTCTATTCGCCTACAATTTGTTGCTTTTGTTGGCACAATAATGAAATTGTGACCACGGTCGATGAATTCCATGGATGCAATCTTGGTTGTTAACTTTTTTTTTTTTTTTTTTCCTTATTCGTGGGAAAACCCAGGAAGAAAAGTCTAATTCACGCAATCTAGTAGTATTCCTCCGGTCGCCATCGATTTTTCTCTGATGAGATTACGCCCAAGAGAGTCATTTTCGGATCTTCTAATGAAAATGGGCGCGTGTCTAACGAGCGACTGCTTGCAAATGTGTTATTAGGTGAGATTGATATTCTAAACGTGATGGATTGGTACTTTGGTTACGGCATTTGGAAAATAGGGATAGAAAATGAATTTAAGCAAACCTAGTTAGTTTAGTATTAAAAGAACAAATCAGAAGCGGCATAGCAGACAGCGCGCCTGGTTTCGGAATGGAGTTTGGTTCAGAACTCGGCAAACAATGCCGAACCAAAAGCGTTTTAGTTTATGCCTGGAATGAGCACGACAAATTTGCATGAATTAAAATTCTATCACTGAACTCGAAGAAGAGGGTGGAGGATGCGAAGTGCCACCTTTGGGAAGAGGGTGTTCATTCTAAATAGAGATGGCTCCATGTAGTCTCAACTTCGGTTGAAGCAATCACAATGCTTTTTTCATAATAAATCAATCTGATTCATACATAGCATCACCATCAAAGAAATATAAATATATTTTGAAATAAACATATAATTTACTTATTTCGGGTTGTATAAAATATCAAAGTTGTAAAAATAGTTCTCAAACACTTTGTATTTCACATTCAGTTGATTTCAAAAAAAAAAAAAAAAGAAAGAAAGAAATAAAATGCTTTTCATTTTTTTTTCTTCGATATTTAACAGTACATTTAGTTGTTAACTTTGCCAAAGAATATAATTTTAATGAATACATTTCGTACTGAATTAGAAATTTAAATAAAACTTTAAAGCGTATATTGAATTAAATGCTTGGAATGCGTGTTTCTCTATAGTACACATGCAAAATGCACATCATCTAGTAGACTACTTAACAAGAAACATAATACTTCAACTACTCAGTTATATAGTCTTAAAATTCCCCTCAATTTGTGACACCTTTTAATGCATTTATTTTGTACCGAAATACAAAGAGAAAATTTAAAGAAGTCACACTGAATTGAATGTTTAAAATATTGACTTTTATGCATATAACCGTTAAAATTAAAAAAAAAAAAAAAAAAAAAAAAAAAACCAGGAAAAAAATTTAAGTCATAGAGGAATTTTTAAAAAATGCTTCAATATGCTGCGATAGGAAGGAAAGACAACATAAAAATGTTATAACTATTAACTAACAAAGCATAATTTTTTATTGTTTAAATAATTCTAAAATATTTGGGGTTATATGTGCATATACACTCAAGAGCCAAAACATTATGACCACCCCTACATTCTACATTTTGCAATGAACTCGCCTGAATGACGTGATCAGGTGAAAGTGGTATTTAACTGCTGCTGGAGATATATATATGTATAGCAAATATATATATATATATATAGCAAATAATATATATTATATATATATTATATATTATATTATATATATTATATATATATATATATATATGGCGGCCAACTCGTTATTGACAGGTGGTCATAATGTTTTGGCTCTTGAGTGTATAGCCAAAAATATTTTACATTTTTCGATAAAACTTTCATAAGGTTGTCAGATTCTGAGCAAGTTATCCTTTTAAAATGTTTATATAATTTTATTAAGTTAATATTTTTACATTATCCTTATCCGAGGATCCTTTCAATGTGAATGTTTCAAGTTAAATCTATTCTACTATTGGCCTTTTTCAGACTCGCCAACAATAAATATATTACAAGCTGGGAACTAGCATACCAGGATTCAAAATCCCAATTAATGAAGAAGTTGAATTGCGAAATTGCTGTTGCTGTTAACTGCTTTTTGACAGTTTCAACATGATTCTAGAGCTGAGAATTGAGCATGTTGAAGATACAGTAGCATCCTTTCTAGCTGATCAGCAAAATTATCAAAATAATATTGTTTTTTCTCCATTTGACATAACTAACTTAATCAAGAATCTCAACATTCGGAAATATTCTGGATCTGATAACATTCCAAATAACTGTGTCTCTCCGTCAATGCAATTATTCATCTTGCAAAAATGTACAAAAGTTGCACTAAATTTCATTACTTCCCTCCTATCTGGAAAAAAGAAAATATCATCATGTTTCCTAAACCTGACCAAGACAGCAAATTTTCTCAAAATTATCGGCTCATCAGTCTCCTTAGCTGTGTTGGAAAACTTTATGAAAAACTCTTATTATAACATATTACTGCTTTCTGCGATAAAAATTCCATAATTCCAGCAGAACAATTTGGATTCTGTCAACATCCCTCAATCTGTCATCAAACTTCTACGCGTCACCAATATCATCACTGAAGGATTTAACTATAAATTATTCACAGGAGGCGTCTTCCTAGATGTCAAAAAAGGTTTCGATCGATTGTGGCACGATGGTCGGATCTACAAAATGATCGAACTTCAATTTCCAACTTGGATTACATTTATCATTGCCATTTATCTTAAAAAGAGAACTTTTCAAGTTCGACTTCAAAATAAATTCTCCACAATGGGTTGTATAAGAGCTGGTACACCTCAAGAAAGCGTGCTCAGTCCTATTCTCTACAATATCTTTACCTACGACTTTCCTCAATGCACTAACATTTCCACTTGCCTATTTGTTGACGGTTCTGTTGCTCTTGCCCAAGATGCTTCTATTCGTTATGTCATCAAAACTCTTCAAAATTTCCTGGATTCTCTAGAGGATTGGCTATTTAAACGGCGCATAGCAATTAATGTCTCTAAATCTCGTGTCATCGTTTTCAGAAAAGGACACGCCAGACAACCATATATTAATCTCTCCCTTTTTGATCATCAAATTGAATGGGCAACTAATATTAAATATCTCGGCTTTATCATAGACAATAAACTTACATTTCGACCTCATATTAAAAAAAAATCAAAGAAAAATGTTGGAATTAATTTTATCTCATTGTGCCACTCATCAATAAATATTCTAAATCAACTTTGTCAAACAAAATTCTTCTCTACAAACAAGTTCTAAGGCATATCCTTACTGACGCTGCCCCAATCTGGGATCTAGCTGCACAATCTAACAAGAAATCTGTACAAATTATTCAAAACAAACTTCTTCGTATCCTCACTGGTGCACCCTGGTTCGTCCGTAACTCTACAATCCATTAAGATTTAAATATTGATTCTATTGACAATTATATTACTAAACTTTCTAGAAATTTCTTCAATACCATTGCTACCCACTCATAAAGGCACAAACTTTTTTTAGGCAATTCAATGGAAAATACAAGTATCCTTACTCTACTTCTAAATGGAATCGAAGTCTGAAACCACCATAATTCACCACCTGTACACTTATTTATTCTACTTTAGTTTAATAACTTCCAGTCTTTCATCTAATATTATCGCTCTTTACTGATCGCAAATTTCATGATACATTTTTATCGCTAATATTTCTTATTTTCTCTTTTTTTTTTTTTTTTTTTTTTTTTTCCAATTCGTACGATTACTATTATCTATTCATCCTGACTTTTCTTTCCTACTTCCATCACATACAATTGAGTAGATGAACGCTTCGAGTTCAGGTACTCGACCTCTTTTTTCAACTTTCTTAGTAGAACTAAGAAAAAAATTACATCTAACTAGTGTAAAATGCATTGATCACAGCAGATGGTACTAAAAAACAATTTTTGCAATATAAAAAAAAATTCAATATAGTTTTAAATAAATCTTTTATACAAAAAGTATTTAGAATAACAGCTAGATATTATTTTTTTATCTCTTCGTAGAACAAATTTTGTAATTCTTTATATTAAATTTTAAAATTATTATAAGCATATTTTGAAATTTCGAAAATGATTCAGAGATATGTTTAAAAAATAATGCTTGCAATGATCACTATGTAGCTAAATTCTACCATGAAAGGTTAATTGCAAATATGTATGCATCAAAATATTTTTTAACAACTACATGATTCTTCTTCTTCTTCGTTGAACATCAGTGGACCTCATGTAGCACTTATGTATTCAACGAATAGCCCACCGACGGGCGATGAGAAGAGGACAGTGCCTTGCGGGATGACTTTTTTAGGAGTAACTGTTCAGCATTTGAGAATCGATGGGGGAAAACCCCCTGAAAACTCCCACCATATACATATCATAGTATAGTATATCTTATCAATAATCATTAATCTTATTTACTTTCTTTAATCTTATCAATAATCATTAATAATTAACCCCTTATAATATAATAACATATCGTCACATTATCCATCAGTATTACACGATTTGAGATAAAAATCCCATTTGTGAAAAAAAATTAATTTCTAAACTGCTTCGTACATAACATGTAAATAAAACTATTAAAAAACTTATCATATAATAGCAAATAGTATTAAATAATTATTACATAATAGCAAATAATTATTATTTTTGTAACATTTATGTCAATCTATGTTTAAATCTCATATTAAATACCAATAAAATAATTATGCATCAAAGAGTTATTTTTAATTGCTACATGATTTGAGATAAAAAAAAAAAAAAACACAACAAAGCAAAAAATAAAAATTTCGGAAGTTATAAATTTTTATTTTATTTTATTTTTCTGAATAGCATGTAAATAAAACTTTCATTCTACTACAGCAAATAACTACTAAATAAATATATATATTAACTATTCAATCTATATTGAAGGCTTATCATAGTATCACCATTACTATCAGATTCAAGAAATACATTTCTTTTTTTAAATGAAATTAATGCTTTTTACTGATTAAAAAGAAAAAAATAAAACGCATTACTTTATTAATATTTTATATAATAAACAAATACGATACATACATACTTGCATTTTTAATCAGAAAACAAAATTGTATCCATAACACGATAGTTGCACATACTCACTAAAATCTAATTGGATTTTCTTTCACTGCCACTCGCATATAAATATTCATGAATCATCTCATTTGCAAGCAGATCCAGTACGAACAGATCACGCATGTATGTAGATATTTAAAATACTATTAAATAACATGGCTGAAATCAAGTTAAATGTAAATCACCACTTTTTACAAGAAAACGCATAGATTTATATCTATAAACAATTCAAAATATAGGTAAAACACAGCAACATTTACAAACTGCCAACGACCAGAATGTATGTGCCTCTAGTATGATTTTCGTACTACATAAAAAAATTTTGTCAGTTCCTTCAAATCGAGTCTCAGACTAATAATAAGACCGAAAAATTCTTATTTTATTTTACTTTTTATTATTTTTTTACACAATTACCACAGTCTGACCTACTTTCACTAGTAATCGAGTAATCTTCCGGAATGTTCCCGAAAGGTGAATGAGAAAAGAAAAGAATTAAGAAATGGCGAGTTTTGTCACGAACAGTCGCCAATCGTCATTTTCTCGAAAAGAAAACTGATTTCGGAACATTAGACGCAGATGTTATGTCAAAAGAAGGAATGGCGTGATTTACAATCGTTTGCAGGGGTGTCATCTACTAGAACAAGCACAGTGGCAACAAAGAATCTGTGAAATAAATGGAAGGCGATGAAATATTTTTTTTTTAGTTTGACAATTCGTAAGATGTAAGTAATTACGTGCATAAGAAATTAAATGAATTGACTTCAGATATGATCTACATTCTAAAATTTGTATACGTCAAACTCAAAAAAGCTTAATTTTATTTTAATACATAGCTACATTTGTGCTTTAATTTCCGATGTTTATTATCGATATAATGTAATGTCTCGGCCTATACTAGACCTATAACGGCATCAAGAAGAGGGCCACTTTCAGATTCATGGGAACACTTTAATTTTTATTTACAAGCATTATATATATATATATATATACATACAGAACTCTTGGTTAATACAATTTATTATTTTCAAAAAAAATAGAATTAAAGATTTAAATTTGATTCACAAGTGCAGTTCACTCCAAGGACGGAGAATTTCAGAGTGGCGTGGTCTGCGGCAGACCTTAATTATCACAAGACGTGATACACGAAACCACAACGGATTCACTTTGGAAAAAGGCGGAAACTCCAACCTATTAAATTAATAGTTTAAAAAAACTATAAAAAAAACACGCTTTTAGAGTTAATAAAACTAAAAAGTAAAAAATAAATTAATAGTTTAAAAAAACTAAAAAACACGCTTTTAGAGTTAATCAAACTAAAAAGTAAAAAATAAATTAATAGCTTAAAAAAAACTAAAAAACACGCTTTTAGAGTTAATCAAACTAAAAAGTAAAAAATAATTGTTAGCATAAGAATAAAATGACTGACGAGAAAATGAATGTCACTGTTCTAAAAGCATGGGGTACTTTGTATGACATTTTTTAACTAACTCTGCATTTCGGAATGAAACTAGTGAAAAATTATAACGATTGATATCGAGCACCCCACGCTTTTAGAACAGTGACATTCATTTTCTCGTCGGTCATTTTATTCTTATGTTAACAATTATTTTTTACTTTTTAGTTTGATTAACTCTAAAAGAGTGTTTTTTAGTTTTTTTAAACTATTAATTTATTTTTTAGTTTTTAGTTTTATTAATTCTAAATGCATGTTTTTTAGTGTTTTTAAACTATAATATTTAAATGAGATCCCGGCACGGAGGACTGGTTCTTACAATAATTTAATTGTGAATAAAACAAAGGCTAAATGCGAATATGTCAAGCCAGCCAGGATTCGAACAAGGAATCTCCTAATCCGTTATTCGTTGTGCCGCTGTCCCACGTAGGTTTGAATGTCTGTAAATGTTTCTTTGCAGCTTAAATAGTGTATATGAGGAGAAGCAGATCTCCAGGGGAAAAATGATGCGCTGATCAAGATGACTTTTTAAAGGCTGTGTTTTAATCACTAATCCTGGCGATCCTAATCAAGATGAGATAATAAACTTATCAAAATATTTTATTGTCGTCAGTCCTTGATAAGTCTACAACGTTTAAATTAAATCTGATCACTTAAAGTATGGCAAAATTGAGCCCAAAAAGTCAGTTACATACATACAAACAAACATACGGGTGAAACTAATAAAAGCGTATTAAAAAGAGAAATCAACATTATTTGTCGACTCATCGCAGAACTCTCCTTTCTTCTCCAAAAATCTCCCTTTACAAAAATCCGTCAAGGGTCAGTTTCCCTCGCTTCTCATTGTAGTAGACATTTTCTCAGCTTCTGGTCTATCACCAATCATGATAGAACAACACATGGCGTAGTCCATATTCCGTCTGTAATTGTTCCAACCTGTGAAGGTCGAACAGACAATCGCTAATTTCACGAGTCTCATTACACACTGAATAACATTTTAGGAATGGATAACATGGTATTTTCAGAATTTCCGGAACACAATCACTGGATGATTCTGGCACAGCAATGAATATTAAGTAACGATCATAAGAAAAAAAATTACTTCTCAAATAAATTTATAACAGTAAATAAATTTTAATATTTTTTCTGATTTTTGCAAATATAATAAAATCTGCATTCTATTTTTTTATACTTGTATAGATAAATAATAATATTTAAAATAAAATATGTACAGCATTATCAATCAATGTACAGAAAATACAAACTTATTTATATGTTTAAAAATTGGCTGTATTTGATATTTTTCTGAAATTTTATATCAGAGTCTCGGTTAAAGTACAAGTTATATTTGTAGTCAATATGCTAAAGAAAATATATTTTCACATCTATTTAGAAATTTATTCTATTTTTAATGAAGAAAAAAAAAACGAAATTCAATGAAAACCAATCTATTATAAAAAAAATATATAAAAACTTCTTATTTCAGAATTTCTTACATCTTACACAAAGGAGAATTAGACGAACAAAATTATTTCCTCAACAAGATTTGAAAAATTAAATATATGTCAAAGCATTCATTTTAATTTTTACAAATAACAGTTTAGTAAATATATTTAATTTTCTCATTTAACCAAATATTAATTTCAAAGATATAAACAATAACAGAACTAAATTAGCATTTCTATATAATATTTAGCTAAAAATACATAATTTTTAACAATTTTTTATTTCAATGACATATATATCTCGAAAAGATACTTCGTAAAGAAGAGATAAAAAAAAATTCGCATGTTAGAGGTAATTAATGTAGTATCCCGCATTTTCAGTCAGTCCAGGTGTTCTTAGAGCATTCGTTTGCATTTGACATTAGGGTCCTTGATATTTCTTCTTTTATTCTATACCAGCACGTTGTGAAAGTATTTATGTTTATTTTGTGTTTTTCAGAGTATATGAAAGATTGAATTTTGGGAGTGTTTCTATCGCAAGTTGTGTTAAATAATAAATAAATATTTATTTTTTTAAATTACATTACTTGGTGTTTATCGTGACTGAAAATTATGCTCATGAAAATCATTTAAAAAAATCGGATGATGAATAATCTAGATTTTACAAGCGAATTGATTAATTTCGATCAAAACAAGATTATGAAAAAATAATTTTAAACTCATTAACACGATTTATAGAAAACAAAACATTTATAAAATAACTTTCTAAAATTGTAATTCTAATCTTAATATTTCTGATAAATGTCCACATTCTAGTAGTTTTACTAAATAAAAACCTTAATTATATTTTTATCCCCGTTTGACATAACACAGACCACATTCCCCTTATTGGTACTATTTTTGAAACACAGAATATATTTTTTGAAACCATGGTTTCAACATGGTTTCTAAATATATAACACAAGCCATATTCTCCTGATTTAAACTATTTTTGAAAAAAGCCCATTCGCTCAAGATGGTTTCTACATATATATCACAAATCACATTCTTCTGATTTATATTATTTTTGAACATTTTGAACGTACCCCAGTCATTCAACATGGTTCCAACATAGCACGAACTACATTTCTCTGATTTGTATTATTTTTGAAACCGCCTATTCGCTCGACATGATTACGGCAGATCATGAAAACAGCTCATTCGCTCAACATTGTTTTGACATAATAAGGACCATGCTCTATGTATTTATTTTTAACACAGACTATTTGCTCTATTGCTTCTATTTGCCTTTATTGCTCTGCCAATTTTAGAAACCTCCTATATATGATGGAATAATCTTTGGAACAGCAACAGTCGCTCTATCCTTTAATGATAGAATAACTGCATGATAGTTTAATCAGGTTGGTTGATTGAAGGGGTGGAGTTGGGGCCAGAGTTGGCCAAGCTGCACCAAACAATTTGTAAAAATTTTTAAATTGTAAAAACGGTAAAAGTGCAGTAAACCAATTAAAATTCACTTTCCAGCACATGTAAAAAAATATAAGAAGAATAATTTAATAAAGGTAGCAAAATCTGAACAATTTAACATAACAAGTTTAAAAACGGGTGCGCAGTAGATCTACCTCCCCGTGGTGCACCTGGTAACACTTTTTAGTGGCTAAAAGATCTACAATTTGGCATTATGTCTTCCTCCCCTCACTTTGATATCTTCGTGTGCTACAGTGGAATGTCGGTGGACTGTCTCAATCCAAGCGCGCAGAGCTTTTGCTGACTCTGAGTGAGAAGGATATTGATGTCTTTACTATTATGGAGGTTAATTTGACAACCGACTGCCTGCGAAACCATCTTTACAGACTCAAAATTATTCCTTCCCCGACGTGCACTCTGTGCAGCTCTGGAGAGGCCATGGACTCTACGCATCTACTTCACTATCCTGCTCTGACCAAGACTTTTCTCGCCGAGCGATATTGGGAGGCTAGAGATATGTTAGATTAATGAACTCTGTTTCAGCATGTTTTGTTGTATTCTCAGGTTGTTGTTGTTTTTTTTTATTGCTGTAACTGTTCATAATCAGCTATTGGGGGGAAAAAAAAGTTTAAAAACTGACAGTTGTAAATTAAAATACGTCACTTAGAAACCACTTCTTTTTCTTTATATTCGACAAAATCTACATTATCGGAAGGTTCCGTCGTTTACATTGACGCAGTTGTTATATCGGAGTCTGATAAGGATTCGGATGGTGTTGAAGGTGGCTTTTCAGTATCGTATCTGTGGATCCTGCTTATATTTATTCATAGCCATTTTGAGTATTACAGCGAAATTATCTTTTAGGTTTATTTGATATTTGTATAGATTTTGCGAGATACAATCGAAAATGATGTGGATGGCGCAGATATAATGTTGACGGAGGTAAGAGAATAATAAGTAAGTTTAGGGTTGTGTTAGAGGTAACGATAGCAAAAAAAATTTTTTTTTTTTAAGTGTTGAACAAGTAATTCCAGTATTATTGCTGTTAATCATTATGGAAAATAGAACATGTAGGTTGAACTTTTTTTATAATAGATGTTATGTTACTTTTAGTGATTGCGGCGTAAGAGGTAGAGGACTGACTTTTTTTTGCGTCGGGATACGATATTTTCTAAGTGGTTTTGATTTCCTGCATTTGTTTTTCTAGTTGTCACTGAGGACATGACTTCGAATTTGACGGGTAAGGTTGTTGACAATTGACTTATTTACGTTCGGCATGACAACTTTTGTAAGAATGGCCAGAAATTGCACAAATTGAAGAATTTCTATGACAAATATTTTGAGAATATCTGAATTTCCAACAATGAAAACATCGGAGTGGGTTTGAATTATAAGGTCTTACGCGGCAGTTAAGATATCCGGCTTTAACTGTTTTTGTCAGACGGATGCATAGAATTTCAGGACTTTGTGTTTTGACTAAGCAGTGGTATAAATTTCGACAGGAAGATCACCAAATTTTAGCTTCTCATAGTTTTAAGGTATCCACATATAGCCTGCAAACCTTTCTGTATTTTAAATGGTGAAGTAAAACTAAATTCTTTGTAAGGGGCAGATATTATTAGAAATGTTGCGAATATAGACGCCCATTCATGATACGGTATCTATAAATTTTTGACAAAATCAGGAACATCTGATGAAGGCGAATTTAGGCCTTCGTCAAGGCACGAAGTTTTAGAAAGAGAAGCCATGGAGTGAGAATAAAAAAAGTATTCGGGTTCAAGATCGCGCCATCCACCATGGAGTCCTATAAAAGAAGGCAAATTCCTGTCTTAGTGCTCATCAGTACTAATATGGTCAGAGCTACTCCCTGGAATGATCTTAGCGGGATGCTCAAGAAGTGATCCATCACTTGAATCCAAAGCAATTCCAGACATGAAGGACTGGTAATTATAAGTAGATTGGCATACCAGGAAACGAAAGTGTGCCTCTGTCTACCAAAAGCGGAGATCAAAGGTGTGTGTTGCTCACACAACAGCCGCAATTAAAATTGCGTGTGATTAGCATCTTTTATTATTGGATGTACATATATTGAGCCAACGGCCGTACCATGCTGAATATACCGGTTCTCGTTAGATCACCGAAGTTAAGCATCATTGGGCGCGGTCAGTACTTGGGTGGGTGACCACCTGGGAACACTGCGTGCCGTTGGCAAATTTGGGACCTGAATGGCCGAGTGTCTAGCGCTCTGGCGCTCGGTGCCACAGGTTTCGGGTTCGAATCCCGGCGGTGCCATGGATGTTTGTAGTGGTTCGGAATCCACTTTAAGCCGTAGGTCCCGGTCTTCAATGACTGTAAGAGCGTCACGGAGCAAAAGTCAGGCTTCTACCTACGGGTGCTCCATCACAACAGAAGCTGCTTCCTTCCCCTTCAACCATGAGTCCATATGGGCTCGTGGGCTTGGTCAGCCAAGTGGGATAAGAAACAACAACAAACAACAAACAAAACACATATATTGATCAAAAAATAACTCGTTTTTCATTGCATATTTATAATTGAGCAACTCAAAATTATTTTCTTATTCAAAGTGTGCAACAAATATAATAGCATTAGCCTCATTTGTTGATAATAAGGCATAATATATGGTGAGAAAAATTCGACATACCAAATCAAGTAATAACAACAATTCAAAAAAATGTTCACTAATTTTTCTAACTAATGGAAATCAAACATTTACGAAATTGAACAAAATGTATAGCACTAATTTAATTCTACAAATGAATTACTTTAAGAAATTTACGCATTCGAATATAGATAAATGGAGAGCAAATAAATAATAAAATAACTTTTATATTCAAATTGTTTTCATTAAAAAGTAAGTTGCAAAATAAATATATTTTGTAACAGTTGTTATATGCAATATTTATAACAATATTTTGTAACAGTTGTTTTTACAGAAGTATCATTTTTTTTAACTACTTGATAATAATAATAAAAAAATCCTTGTAATTTTTTAAATACATTTGTTTTTAAATTCAAATATTCGAAATATATTCTTTAAAAAATTTCAGTGAACGTGTGAATTCCAGTTAAAAAATAATCTAGTTTTGCATTTGCTATTTTTATTTTCCTTACTTAATATATTATGCTACTCAAACCTCAACACAACACCGCATTATTTTTGCTGGCATTTTTATAATTAAAAGCTGATTCAATTTCGCAAAGAAAGATTGAGAAAAATTTTGTGTCATTTGAAACAAATTGCTACACTGCATTTTAACCAAGTGTCCTTGCTGTTGAATATATGTCGTGTGATTGGGACAAGGTCGCACAATATGAGGGTACTTTCGCACATATCACGGGTGTTCTTTCTTAGATGAAATAATCGTTAATTTTTAATGCTTTGGTAACCATTCGCGTGCAGTCAGTTTTCACCCTTCTGTTGGAATTCTAACTTTAGAGATAGTTGTTAAGTGTGTTTTTGTTCATTGTATTTTGAGGGCGAAATATCCGATGAAGTTTTTGGCAGAGTTTTCCAAATAAAGAACAGTGAAGGGCGAAAAAAAAAAAGTAAAACAATTTATAGAATAAATATTTATCTCTATATATAATATTAGCAAATATGACCTGGCATCGCCCAGTTCCAATGAAGCTATATAGATTTTTATAAACTGGTATAAATATAATTAAGAAAAAGACACCTAGAGAAAATTTTAATTAAAAAAAAAAATTTTATTGGAACAACTATACTTGAAATGAAAAATAAAAACTTAGAAGACAGTCATGGACACAAAATTTTTTATTAATTATTTTTAATTTATTAAGTGTGTGTGTAATTTTACATCACGTTTTATAAAAATATTAGCAGTACTTGGTCACACACTTACAGTTTATTCTTTTTAAAAAAATAACTCGCTAAGCAGAAGTTATTCGACTGAGATAAAAATTGAAAAATATGCCATACATATAAAGAAAATGGTGTGATTACAATTTCAGAAAATGTCCACGATTTACGTAAAAAGAAGAGTTACAAAAAATAAATAAATAGATAGGGCATCGATCCATTTCTGGCAAAGATAAGCCCCCTGCATCCACTTATATAATTTGTTGAAGGTACCCTGTGAAATTTCTTGCCAAATTGTTTCTAGATCTCAGAATTAATATCTATTGGATATTTTGGAATGATCAAAAGGCATCGAGCTTCAAATATGTTTTGAAGAGATAGATCTAGTGATCTAGTTGGCCAAAGACATGTTGGATAAGCCTGGAGGCAACAAGTAGAAAGTCGTGCCGCGAGCAGCTTAGACATTATCTTAATAAACAGGCTCTAAATGGCACAAACTATGCCTCATAGAATATCGTCTATGTTCCTCCCTGCTGTAAAAATGCTATTCAAAAGAAACAGCCTCAAGCAGGTAATAAATAACTATCTAAAGGTAGTCTGTGTCTGAAGGAATGGCAGGGATACAAATAATAGGGTACAATAATAGGATATACAAATATCACTATATATCACAGTATAAATATATTAGTATCACAATATCAAAATATCACAGACATGGCATTAGTTATTTAAAATTATTATTATGGGAAAAAAAGTACAACAATTTATTTATTCTTAAATGAAAAAAAAAAATTTATAAATTTTCAATAGCAATTAATGTATTATAATGTTACAAAATTATACTTTTAAAACCATAAATAAAACCTATCATTTTATTTTCATTTTTACTCTAAATAGTATTACAAAAATTTCAAAATCTATATAATTTTGATTTAAAAAAAAAACCCATTCTGAAATCCATTTTTAAAATTCACATAGATACAATATTGTTTTTATAATTTCTATTTAAATATAATAACAAAAATAATTTCTAAAGATTAAAATTTTATTTTTCTTTCTTTATGGAAGTTATTAAAACAAATAAACAGGTTTTGAAAATTTTAAATACAGAATTCCCAAATTTTTGTTTTTTAAACTATTATAAGGAATAAAAAGATGAAGACAAAAAGCTATAAAACACAGTAGCCTTAATCATCTCTAATTAATAAATATATTAGAGCACAGCATTTTTCTTAAAGTTTTACTTCAATTGTAACATTAATACCAAAATGCAATAGGAAATCAATGGAATTCTTTTTCTAATAAACTGAATCCATTTTTAATTTGTTTTAAAAAAATTCAATATTCCTTTAAAGTCTCATAGTTTTTGAAAATTTAGTAGATAAAAAGACCTATTAGTTAGAAATTTACATAATAATAAATATTGTTTTGTTTCCCCCCCCCCCCTACACTGCTGCACCACTAAAAAATTATATTTGCTTCTACAAGCATGATCTATTGATACATCAAATTACTTAATCACAAATTTGAAACTATTCATGAAGTCAATTTGAGAGAGACATATTTCAACGCAACAAAACATATAAGAATAAAATTAAATGCATAAGAATCTTAGTTTTAATATGACAGTCTGTGAAGTGAATGCAGAATTCCTTCCACAATCAAAAACACTCAAAGAAATTTATGACAAATGTTTCTGATGATGGCAAATTTGAGGGATTAGCTACAATTCATCTCTATTTAAAAGTATTTAAATTTAAGTCCTGCAGAAGTATTAAAAAATAAGTATTATGAAGAAACTTGTAAAAAAATTCTGCATTAAATGTACATATGTGAAATTTTAAATGCATAAATTTAAATGAATTCATACAATTAATATAACTAAATGACAATAGCTTTTAACAGATTAACTAAATAAATAATCAATTTATTAAGATCATAAGATAAGTATAAAAAAAACATAAAAAGTAAGATTTAAGTCCTCAACTTTTGCAAATACAAAAGCTCAACAATTAAGTTTTTAGATGAAATTTAGATTTTATCACATTTTTAGAAATTGAGATAAATCAATATTTTTCATCAGAATCATAGGGAAAACATTTCTTAAGTGTAAAGATGAGCATAATGCAATGTTAAATCCTTATCAACAAATAAAACATTTAATTTTTTTTATAAATATATCATTTTTTTTAAATTACTTTTCTAATAATATTTACTACTACTTAACACAAATTGACTGAAAAAAGGAAAATGACAGAAAAATACTATATGCCAAGGAATAAAATATAAAAAAACAAGTGCAACTTATATATATATATATATATATATATTCAAATTAAAAAGCCCTTGAGATTTCCATAACAAAATTTAAACTGAAATTCATGCTGACAATATCTAAAAATACTGGTTCTATAGTTCACTAAACAAAGAATTATATTTTATTTACTACCTTTTTACAGTCATATTTCATTAATTTTGCTTAGTTAAAAAAGATTTATAAAAAATATTTATTGCTTATAATAACAATCAATGTACTTTTCAATAAAATATTTTTATAATTTCTTTCAAGAATTAAGTATTTCAAGAATAATTTTAAAGTACATCAAATTTAATGAACATAAAAATAAAGATCTATGTCTTTTTTACAACTTTAAAATGTTAAGAATATTGAATAAACTTTAAACATATAATTTATGTTTAGAAAATATAAAAAAAATTAATTGGTTTTAAATTCATGATTTCTCTTCTCTTTATAAATTTTTTCTTTGACAGAAGCCACATAACAACAACAAAACATAATTTTGCAATCTATAATTACAATATAAAGAAATATTGTAAAATTATTTTAAGATATATAAAATGTAAATAACAATAAATTACAGTTCAACACAAATATATCTGTGATTTTAATGAAAAAGTCATCTAGAGAGAAAGAAAACAAAATGCAATAATTTTTAAAAAATAGTGAGGAATGATTCAATGTTTTAATGTTAACATAAGAAAAACAATTATAGAAAAATAAATCTACTTTTTTTATCTAGGTTTAATTAATCATTTCAACTACAACATGTAATTTTAAATAGAATATAAAATTAAATATTAAAAAAATTGAATTGTAGTATTTCAAATATTTTTATATTTACTATGTCAGCTTATTTGGGGAAAATTTGCATGAAAACATTTAATACCATTAAGTAAACAATAAACATTTAATACTGTGGAATACATACAATTATAACTTTAATCAGAATAATATTATTACATATTCCTTACCATTAAAATCATGTTTCTTTCAATATATGGTCAAAAACTCCATTCTGTTTACAAATATCGATTCAAAGAAATGTATACTCTTAAACATTCATTCAAATGCATTGATCTTTTTCTTACTCGAAATATTACGAAAATCAGAAATATTTCCTTAAATTAAATAGTAAGAGTGGAAAGCAAGATATTTAAGAGTGATGCTCAAGTCGCGTTCAATCGATCAGGTGGCAATGAACTTAAATTTCAAAGAACCACAGCACCAGAGCATCGCACATGACAACCTCTCGTACACAATCAGAAACCATAATAAAAAGAAAATAAGTTACAGTTGCAGTTACAGTAATGTGATATTTCGACTAACTAATTTTAATAGTTTTATTATTATTAAACAATATTTTTTAAGATATTGTTATGATTAAATAAGAATTATTACTTTTTAATTAAATAAGCATTTAAAATTTTAATATTGGATACATTTCATAATAATGGAATAAAAGTTCTTTGATAATTATTTTACAAAAGTGTTCATCTTTTATTTAAAAAATCATATTAGCGGTCCGAGGTATTTAAAATTATGAATTTAAATACTGCGGACCACTGCTATATTCTGTTAACTTCACAGATTTTATTCAAATCAATTCAATAGATATTCGTTAGTTTCACGAATTAAAGAAACGTACAAGTAGCTAAAAATTTATTTAAATTAAATTTTGTATATTATTTGTAGTTATCATCATCTAATAAAGTAATATTAGATGAGTTTGCTGATATACTTTGCAATTACATAATTTTTCATTTAATTCAATTACAGAAAGAAATCGAATCTTATGTAGAAAAGAAGGAAAAATAGGAAGAAGTCTATCGCATTCATCATACGATGTCACTGCTTCCGCTTTCATCTAAGTCGTTGATTTTTCGCTGTAATTAAAAAGAGTTTTTGTATACTGTGTTTATTGGCATCCCCTTTTATGGATGGTATTTCAGAATCCTCTGTAAAAAAAAAAATAATAATAAGTAAAAGTTGTAAAAAAAAAACTTTATCATGCAAATACTCTAGTATATCTTTAAAATGCTTTTATAGATATACTAACACATATAACCTGGCTATAGACGGCTACAGTAAATAAAACTATTCTCTCATTATTTTTGACTTGTTATTATTATTAGATATAATTACGTTCAATAATAATTCACGTTCTTCAGTTCTAGCATTGATCATTCTTGACCAAGTTTCATTCCGATTTTATGATATCTCCACATTTTCTATATATATATTCTCTCTATCTTTAACTAATTGAGTTCCATAAGTTTTTTGTATGGAATAAGCTGAATAAAGTTTAAATTCTGTTTAATTTAGATAATGGGATTACAGGAACATTTGCTCCAACATTTATCAAAGAGAAAGGGGCGACAATTCCCGTGGCTATAGTTGTTGGTCTTCTAAAGCGATCGGCCATTTAGTTTTCCGAGGAAGATGATCAATTTTCTAAATTTGCAAGGTTAGATGCACTTTTTAGCGTTTTCGTCAAATTTATAGTAATTTCAACAGAATTTGTCATTGGCTGAACTATATCCGATTCTGCTATTACGGCCGTTGAAATTTGGTCTGCTTAATGATCTATTACGGAAAAATTATATGTAAATATATATATTGCTTCAAAACTATTTTTGCTTAGACAAATAATTTTTGCTTCTAAAGCTTCAATTATCCTACTTTCAAAGAATCATGAATTGATAACGATAGTATTAATTTTTGCAATAGAGAATAATTCTAATGAATTGTAGATACTAAGAATTTTATCTGTTATTTCTGCAACATTGACCAATGGTCTTAACTGATGGATAAAATAGCTTGTGTTTCATCATTTTTTTTATTCTACATTCTTCCGTTGCAGTTAATCTGGTAAACAAAGCATTTTTTAGAACATCGCATTTATTATTGTTTAGTGGAACGGATAGAATAACGACAACGAAATCTAAAGCATTTTTGTCAAACGCCGTGATGATAATGTTACATCTTGTTAAACCCTGAACAACATTCCTGTTCGAAAAATGGATCTCAAGTTGACCATAAACCATAACTTCGGCTTGTTTTCAGAACGCTGGGAGTTTTACTGCGATTCGCTCAATTAGAATTAAGTTTAAACTTATCGTCAGTTAATGAATATACAATTAAATGTACCTTGTAATTGCTTGGATGCACAAAAAACAAATATAAAAGTTCGTTGATCATCATATGTTGAAAACACGTGCGAATCACCAGATATGGCAGTTGAGTTATACCATATGTGAAGAATGATTGTACGATGTAAATAACGAGGTTCCATATCACCACATTTAATTAGGAGAAATTAATATTTATAAATAATACACAAATAAATGAAATTATATAGACAAATTACTGCAGCAATAAAATGAAACCAATAAGATGCTGCAAGTTAAAGTTCCATCAAGCAGAATTCGAAGTTCCATAATAATGGGCTTAATTGTTTCTTAGCATGCAGTACAGAAAATAATAAATTGAGGGCTTGTTGTATAGAAGTCAGGTTTGAGAACCACAGAGTTTGCTCAATACTTTGAAAATAACTATGTCAAACGCTTTAAACAGTTGGCAGTATGTTACAAATTAAATGCTAGTATTAATACCAATATGACAGTGAAACGGTAGAACTACATACAGTACAATAGTAATTTAAATAGAAAATGAGGTGGGAAATTGGACTTATAGTTTAATGAAATCTCCACAACCCCGTCCAGACGAGAATGATACCAATTCGCGAACCCATTAAAAACCAGTTTGATACATCAACCAGAAAATCATATGTCTCGACGATATCTCTAGCTGATGCGGGCGAGCCATTTTTTCGCATATTAAAGGGATAACATTTATGACCAGCTGTCTCTTCCACTCAAACATAACGTGGGTTGTTTTTAGCGTTTAGAAGGAGACGTTTGGAACGATAGCAGATAGCCCATTATTCCCTCTTGTCTGGAAGGGTTTTAAGAATGAAGCTGATGGAGAGACTATCATCTAAAGAAAGAATCAAACTCACTAAGAAAATAGAGTTTCTAAACAATTTAAAAACTAAATAAATATTGTTTAGTATCGTTTGGTTTGTTCCAACTTTCTCAAAACAAAAGTCAATAGTGTTATATATATAGTATAAAACTCCAAAGAAAAGTATTAATGTAAATTTTAGCCTGCTTTTCATCCATGTAAAATTGTGCCTCTGCATCTCCAATTCCTAATTTTCCCAAAAAATGTAATAAGTGAAGTATATTCATCTCTTGCACATCAAGTATATTTTAAATCAAAGTGAAGAAATTACAAACACCTATATCATCAAAAAATGAATCCTGTGAAATCGAAAAATTTGCTATATCAAAAGAACAAAACAAATTATAAAATACCCGCAGCAACAATTTATATCTACAAAATTTGGTTGGTCACAAATACATTTCTGCTGTGCAATAATATACCTTCATACAATTCATTAAAATGTTTCAAGAAATAGTTTCCAACAATTTTCTTTTTCAAGATTTTGAAAATCACTTTTTGTTCCTTAAGATGGGTTTTACTTTAAGGATAAAGCAACATTGATTATAATTGATGAGTATATAACACAATTAAGATCAATAAATGTATATTTAAGGTAAGGAATTAAAAGTTTTCTTTTCATTAATTTTAATTTGATACAAATTTATTCCTATATCTTTGTAGATACAGTGTGTATGTATTGAATGTCATCATGTTAGGCTTTACAAAAATTCCCTTTTTGAAAATAAATTGTGTTTGCTTTGACTAATAAGTCCATATAAATAGAAATCAATAAGCCCAAGTTCTATAAAAATATTCAAAAGAATTCATTCCAATATTATAAATCTTTATTAGTCAAAAATTTCACTACAATTGTAAATCTTCCCACAGTGGCAATGCATCATCTGTAAAAAATGTCCTAACTGGGAGGGAGGAAACTGGCATTTTTTTTTTTTTTTTTTTTTTTTTTAAAGATTATATGCACTTTTGCAAGAAAAAATATTTTTGTTGATCAAAGCTTTTAATAAGTAACATATGGAAATGTGTTTTATTATATATTGCTAATTTAATAGCATGCGAATATATTATTTTCTACAAAACATAATGTTCTATTAATTTTTCAAAAACAACTTTATTTGTAAATGAAATTTTTTAATAATTAGAGTATAATTTTGACAAAAGATATTCATTGGTTAACCTGAAAATAACTTGCTTTTTAAAACATTGTAAATAATCATTAGGACAATATTAAATCACAGTAAATTTACTAGTATACAGGTCAAAGAATTTATAATTTTTGAAATTTTTTAAAAAAATATCAGAAAAATTGAATGATTTATAATATTTAGCCAATTTACTTTTTACATTTATATTAAATTATTTACAACAGCTATAAGTTAATATAGTTAACAGCATACAAATGCAGAATTAACCAATTTATGCATCAATAAAATGCATAAATCTAGCTCACAACTTAAAAGAAAAGCATGTCAACAATAAAATAAAAAATTTAAAAAAAAGGTTCGATTAAAATAAACTAAATTTTGTGGTGAAAATATTTTTAAAAAATGCAGTATTGATACAGTGCCCTATAATTTTACAAAATAAAATGCTGTTAACTTTATTAAATTACATAATAAATACATACATTTTTTTCTAAAAGAATTTTTTCAAACTTTATAAAGTAAGCTGAAAAATATAATACAGGAATACAAAAGAAAATCCTGAAATATTGTAAATTCTGAAGGAAATGAAAAACAAATAGTATAAACAAAACAGTCAGTCCCATCTCTAAATATATAAAAATAAACAATTTGTCATCATTATTCTTGAATTACAAATAAGTTGAAATCGTTTTAGAAAAGACTTTATATAATTAATAAATGATGAAAATTAATATAAAATTCCTTTCTAAGAGAGCTAGAAATTTAAATTCTTTTACAGAAGAAACTAACATTACATCAATTAATAATAGAATGACAATATCTGTATGAATCATATTTTCATATTCTTTAAAAACAAAAAATATTGACATGATTTTATTGTAATTTGTACAAAATTAAAATGTTTTTTTAAATCAAAATTTATAAATTCATCATAGACTATATAGTAACATATTTAAATTTCTTTAATAATATAAAAACATATTTAACTTTGAAAAAATATTAACTTTTTTTATCCATTAACTCCTTGCCTGATTACAGCATAATTTTTTTCTTTGACAATAGCTTATGTATTAGGTGTATTTAAATTTTAAGAATTCTTCCTAGTTTTTAAAAAAACATAATTCATCAAAAAATTTAACTTATATATTTTAAAATTTTATTTATTGTTTGTAGAATGCATCTTCTTAAATTGCATAACCAATTTCATAGTTTTACTGCCATAATTTTATGTACCAGAATGCTCTGATACAGTAAATTAAAAATGCTTATAAGGTCTACAAAAAAAATCTAATACTTATTATTATAACTGGTAACTTAAAAGCATTAAAAAAAAAGCTATTAATTTGAATATATAACTATAAAGTGTGATCTTAATTTGAATAGCAACTATAAAGTGCAATCTTAAGGGCCAATATATGCCCAAAATATTGATTAGATGTTTCCAAATGATTTCACTAACAATAATATTAAGGAAAAATAAATAATTTAGTAGACATAATAAAGTATTAGTATATATTAAGACACTTTTGAAACGATACTACTATCATAATTTTGCATATAATATAAATTAATTTTTTTCCCTGATTATTATTTAAGTAGGTAACTGTTTCTAAGTAATCAATTGCTCTAACATTAAAATTCATTCCTTGAAAATATTAAAGATACATCATTGTTTGTGATATTCCTCATAATATTAGAAATTGTAGACCAAAATAATAATAAAAAAAAAAAAAAAAATTACGAACTGTAACTGATTTTTAAAGAATTAAATAAGGAGGGTTTTTTTTTTTTTTTTTTTTTTTTTTTTTTTTTGTCAGAAATAAAACTGTTTACTTTTTAATTGACTTAAGAAACACATATTATCCATTAAATCCTTCGCTGATAACTGCATAACTTTTTCTTTGACAATAACTTAATGTATTGGGTGTATTTAAACTTCAAAACTTTTCTTAGTTTAAAAAAACATAATTCATCAAAAAATGCATTAAAAATTTATTTTATATTTAAAGTAAATTATGAAAGCATTGTCAAAATTTCATAATTAACATCTTACAAAAAATATACAAGATATCTTTGTTTTAAAGAGATAACTATTAAAAATGTATTTTAACTCCAAATTGTAAACTAACAAGCAAAGTATCATCTTTATTATTGTCATATAAATATATTTAATGAAAAAAAGAAACAATTTTCATAGTTTTGAAAATAATAACAGCAAAATTGTTAATTTCTATCACAATGGAATACATTTCCAGCATCATTTAATTTTTAAAAATACTGTAATTATTTCTGATGCATTATAAAATTTTAAATATTGGATGGCTTCAGTTCATTATTTAAAAGGAATTAGCTCTCATTTCTACATGCCAGTCATAATCACACAGTATTAACACAAATAAAAGAAATTAAATCATGACATTCAAAATGCAACATCTAATCTTTATTTCATAAAAAAGAGAGAGAGAGAAACTTTGTATGATACATAAATTTGCATACCTTACTTTGATATGAAGATAAAAAAAAAAAGAATACTTTTGTTCATAAAAAATCAAATTTAAAATCAGAAAAAACTGCACCTGCATTTTACAAAATTCCTGTAATATAAATTTTAGATGGAAAAAAAAAAAGTTAAAAATAATATAACATAAACTTTATCATTACTTAAAAAAGTGTATTATATAGATATACATATGTTTTTTCAGTAAAAATTTAAAAAAAAAAAAAAATTTTTTTTTGTAAACTAGTAAATAAATTGACTACACTAATTGCTATTGATTAGTTTAATTTTCACGAAAATTAAATTTTTAAAAATATTAACAGGTATTTTGGGGATTTAAACAATTGTAAAACAATGCATGCACAATTTGTCTCATGGCTTCAATGTATAATACTTACAATATAGAAATGAAAATTCAATAAATAAACAGTGAATTACAAAATATAAAAAATTATTTTAAAGAAATACTCTACAAAAAAAAAAATTAAGAGGTATTTTTGCCTATAAAGATATATAGCACTCATTCTAAAGTGGTTATTTAAATTACTAGTCATGTAATCAGCAATGGAATTCCGTAAGCCAATTTTGCATAAACTGAAGACATTTAGAAATTCTTAATTTGTTTTTGGTATTTTCTTAATTAGGTTTTTTAAAACCCCTAAAATGATTACTTATTTTAGAAATACGGACTTTCTCATTTGCCCCCCTTTTCAATCTTTACAACCTTTTCATTATGCATATTAAATGTCTTATGATTAATTATTCAGATAAATTTACCTTTATCATGATCTACTGCAGAATTTTGGTTTTGTATCAAAATTTCTTGTGTTTCAATGATTTCTTCTTTTTAATACATAATATAAACTTTAAGGATCATTTATAGCAATAGAATAATATGCAACTAATGAGGTGTAAATTCAATGCTTACACATTCTTATTTGCATTACTCAGCAGTCGATGCAAGTCAAGGCAACTAGTATTGTAATTTCCTGGCTATAATCCCCAGATTATATGTAAAGACTTAATTTAACGATGCAAATCATAGGTTTCCTATATTATCTATGATGGGTTTTTTTCAGGCATAGCTGTTAAAATTTATTTTAAAGAAATATTGTTCAAATTTTTGTTTATTACAAGATAATAGATATTACTTTAAAAAGATGGAATGTAAATTATGGGAGATAGATAATAGGTGCAATTTTAAGATAAAAGCAAAATTCAACTCATCTTGTAATGTATGAGTAGATAAAACAGAGTAACAAGTAATTGAAAAATGTTTTCTGCAAGCTTGTTTGTATTTCTATTAAATACTACAAGCAAAAAATTATATATATACATATGAGTACAGATAAATATATATGTACCTTTTCTTTAAACACATTTCTTATCTGTAATACACAAATTTCAATGTGTCATATGCTCATTTTTTATAAAAACTCAGCATAAAAAAAATAGAAAATAAAAGTTAAGTTTAACTTACCATGATAAAAATTGAAATTTTATTAATAAAAGTTATGCAAAAGAAAATAAGTAAACATGCACAAACTGTCCTAGGATTATATAAGAGTGTTTCAATTTTATCATTGAAAAATGTGGGTATAGATTATCTGCAGATGTAGATTATAGGCAGGAAATTATGGTGTATTTTAAACAATCATTTTAGGAAAAAACTGAACTGGCCCCATTTTAAATTTTTTATATAATATATTTATTTCAAAATTCTGTTTCTTTACCAAATACCAAAAACAAGAATTTTTCCGGCATCAATTTTCAGACGTCAATTTAATTTATTCTCAATTCAATATTTTTAAAATAAGTGAAACAAATATCAACTTTGATGGAAAAAAGAATGAACAATGTTTAAATATATCAATACTAGAAATTTTCAATGAATTTTTTTTTTACATTTAAGGGAAAATAACAAATAATTTTTTACCTATAATTTTTATACAAAATCTACAAATTAAAATATACATTATGTCTATTTACAAAGAAATACTAAAGTATTAATAGGTAATATTTAAAAAAAAATCCCATGAAAGAAACATTCATGCTTCATTTTCAAAGCGTAAATACATCACACAGATTAAAATCTTTACCTCAGGTTTTAAATTGCTTATCAATTGTAAACTGTACACATGAGGAGATGTTATATATTAACTGTGTACATAAATACATACATATACATTTAATGCAGAATCCACAATATACATATCAAGCAGGAATACATATTTATTTTTGGGATAAAAGAATTTTTTATTGGTACAAATCAGCATTAAAAACTGAAATAAATTCAAAGAACATTAATTTCAATTACTAATAACATCTCATTCTGTTTTTAAAAATTACAAACACACACACACACATATACATACAATATATATGTATATATATATACATAACCCATAATAAAGAGATGCTTTAAAACATATCACAACTACATATGTATGACATAACAAGAATGAGAGATTAATGAATATATAAGGCATTTCATTTACAATGCCACACATATACATATAGACCTGGAAAAAATTTGCCTCTATTTCTACATAAGAGAACACCAAATACACATTAATGTATATTTTTATACCACATACCACAGAATACTAACATTTAACAAACACAAAAATGATAAATAAGAGCTGCCATTTAGCTCATTTTTCAAGGAACTATTGGAAAACATGATTTTATTCCTGTATATATTTAATATCTGAGCATCTCAACATTTCTTTTAATAGAAATGAATCAAAGAAAAATATTAATGAAATTTAACAAAATTAATATTTTCTTTTCAATAAAAAATAAGTACATCAAGTTTCAAACTCTGTAAATGCACACAGGCAATATTCAAAATATCCACAATGAATAATTTAAACTTGAATTCAATGGAGTGTAAGTTTAATATACAAGAATGTCTCATCATGAAGGGCAGATATAAACAGCTATTATTAATCTAAATTACACAACACAATATCACAACATCATATATCACTAATAAATAAAACAAAGAAATTAAACACCAGAAAAATAGTTTTAGATACATATTTTAATAATTGTGTAGATATGTAATTATTTAAATAAAACCAAATCATCAATTAACTTTTTTAATTCATTTTAATCAAAACTTGCCAACTAATTAAAAAGTTGACACATTTAATTTAACTTTTAAATCAATTTTTTATTCCTTTCATGAAGTTTCACATAGAAATGATGAACATTTTGCCTTAGAAGAAATCCTTATTTGTTTGATCAAATATCTGCCCATCATTGGTATCCTGCAAGAAAATTCACATTTACAAACAAAAGCATATACATTAAAAAAAAACAAAAAACACTTAATTAAATAAATCAAGAGTCACATTTCTTTAATAATGGGACATAACAAAAGACAATGAGAAAGACTCTTTTTACAGTTAACAAAAAAATTGTTTTAACAATAAAAATTAATAAAAGATATTTTCAATGAAATGTCTATCTATATCAAGTCTGATAATATGGATCTAGGAAATGCACCTCCCTCCCCAGCAATAAGAAGTCAAACGGATAAAAGTTTTGGGTAAAATTCATATTGTATTAAGAAACATTAGAATTATTAATGACTTGAATCTGAGAGACAATAAAGTAGAGGAAAAGCAAAACAAAATGCAGGACAACTTTCAAGTTTAAACATTTAAAATTCTTTTAAAAAAATAAAAACTGAATTTTTTTAACAATTTTATTCATTCTGGTCCTCTTACTTCTATAATTACAACACATTAATAAAAGCAAAATTCGAAAAGATTTACCGACCTGCCTGAAGGCTTACGGAAATAAAAGCAAAATATAAAAATCTCCAAGATAATTTATTTGCACAGCCATTAATAAAAGCCTCTAATAATTATGCCTTCATCTGTAAGATACATTATCTCAAATTGCTAGACAAAGAAGAACTCAATAATTTTACATGCAAATCTATAAAAACAACTCTTTGTGGTCAGTAAAGAAAACAATTGCTTTAGCAAATTCTTCAAAATCAGTAATCAATCCATCAAATTTCATTATGTAACAATATATCCGAAAATTTATGAAACTCCTATAACTTATTGCTTCATCAAATGCAGCACACATAATATATATATAATTATACGAGTTTTGTACTTCCTGAATTCCCAACTTATCATTAACAAATTTGGTTGTTACTAACCACTATTAAATTTAGTTACAAATTTTCTAGTAACTGCTGTATTACCCTATGGTTCTCAGCACTCTCCATTGTAAAGTATTAATCATTTCATTTTGTTCACTATGACTGCACATGTTTATGAACTTTTACATCTAATGAACATTATTTTTTGCTTTCATGAACATGGCTCTAATTCTTAAATATATTAATAAAATGAAGTAAATAAATTAATGCCTTTTCCTTTATTAATAAAATTCACTACTATTTCAACTACATTGACGAAGGAAAAAAAAATCCCGACATGAAGATAGACTTGTGTTAGATAAACGAAATTTGGTAGACGCGTTTATACATCTGAAAGGTTTCGGATGCTCTCGGGCAAGACGCAATCTCCTATTGTATTATACATCTGAAAGATGACATCGATTTGCTTTTCGCATAAGTGTAGCGCTAGTAACGCCACTCGGAACATGCAAATCAGGTTTGCTTTAAATGCGTGCTGTAAAGTTCATGAGCGTTATTGAGCTTTGAAATTTGACGTATTGAGTTGATATGTTAGCTAATAATGCCTTTAAGAAGACGAAGTCATTATCAACAGCTCACCGATTTTGAACGAGGGCGTATAATAGGGCTACGATAAGGTGGATTTTCTTTCCGCGATATTACAGAAAAACTTGGCCGGAATGTGTCCACTCTGCATGATTCTTGGGAGCAGTGGTCAAGGGATGGTACTGCCTCAAGAAGACCGGGTTCCGGGCGGCCACGTGGCACAACTGAGAGGGAAAACAGCCGTATTCGGCGTACAGCTGTGGCGTATCGTACTGCGTCGAAATTCGAGTACCACAGTGACACAACGGACTGTTGGAAATCGGTTACTTCAAGGACAGCTCCAAGCCAGGCGCCCTGTAGCGTGTATTCCACTGACTTCAAGCCATTGCAGTTTGCAATACTGCAATGGCTTGAGCAGTGGTGTAGCTTGGCTGCAGTGGTGTCAAGACAGAGCTCATTGGAGGACGGAGTGGACATCTGTTGTGTTTTCGGATGAAAGCAGGTTCTGCCTTGGTGCCAGTGATGGCCGTGTGTTGGTTAGAAGGAGGCCAGGGGAACGCCTGCAACTAGACTGTCTGCGGCATAGGCACACTGGACCTACACCTGGAGTCATGGTCTGGGGTTGCAATTTCCTATGACAGCAAGAGCACTCTCGTGGTTATCCCAAACACACTGACTGCAACTTTGTATGTCAGTCTAGTAATTCAACCTGTAGTGCTGCCATTCATGAACTGCATTCAAGGGTGAGTTTTCCCACAGGATAATGCTCGCCCTCATACCGCTGTTGTAACGCAGCGTGCTCTACAGAGTGTCAACATGTTACCTTGGCCTACGAGATTACCAGTTCGGTCTCCAATTGAGCACGTATGGGATATCATTGGACGACAAATCCAGCATCATCCACAGCCAGCACTGACTGTCCTAGTCAAAACAATTGCAACAAGCATGGAACTCCATACCACAAAATGACATTCGGCACCTGTATGACACAATGCATGCTTGCATTTAAAATTCTGGAGGTTCCACCGGCTATTAATGTAACCGTATTTTACATTTGAAATGCATTTTCTTGATTTTAAATTAACCTGTGATCTTTAAAATTTAATCAATTAAACGTGTTAACTAGACAAATGCATTGTTTGAATTTCATTACTCTACAATAATTTTTTCTTGGCGTTGGAATTTTTTTTTTCTTTCAATGTATTTTGACTACAACCAGTAGCACTTTCTCTACTGTTACATACATGTACAGACACACTAGGCCTGGACGAAAAATTGATTCAAGTCTAAAATTACATATCAGATTTAATTATTCTAACGTTAACGAAATTCCGATGTTCAACATCGAAATACCGATTTTTGAAAACTGGTATGAATGCTTCAGAGATTATCCGAAATCTGAGTTGAATCAACATAACTGGTTCAATGATAACTGGTGATTTCAGATATTCGATATTTGTTTGTCAGCGCTTTTGTATAATTAATGTATTGTGAATTTTCTAATTATTAAAAGACTGCAATTGATATTGTTTGGTAAATTACTTTATTACTATTAATAAAAATTCTCACATAAAATAAAACTTAACATGTAGAATTTCTTAAACAATTATTGTTCTCTTTGTAACATTTCCTAAAATGGCTTAACATTCAAAGTGTTGAATTTTTCAATCTAAGTTCATTCAATTTTAATTTTTATACACCCTTCTGAAGAAAAATTAATTTTTGATACTTGCATAATGTTTGACTATTTTCGTTTTAGGGCATTCTACCAAAATGGTGATCGCCAAACCACGATAATTAATTCAACCTGGTCCTCTTTCGTTTCATGATCGATATCTCGCGTTTTATATATATATTTTTTAATTTTTGGAAATATTTTAAAAACATTGTTGTTGACTAATCCTCAATGTCCTGCAGTGCGGGACGGACATCCCATGAGTGATCTACTCATGGATGGAGGGAAAGGGGGCAGCTTCTATTGTGATGGAGCACCCGTAGGTAGAAGTCCAACTTTTGCTCCGCGACGCTCTTGCAGTCATATGAGACCTGGACTTAAAGCTTAAAGTGGATTCCGAATCACTACAAATATCCATGGCACCGCCGGGACTCGAACCCGAAACCTGTGGTACCGAGCGCCAGCCACTCGACCGGCCCCTTAAAAACATTAAATACTGTTATAATTTATTTTTCATCACATACTAGCGTCATCAATTCTTAAGATATGATTTTTTTTTTAATTGTTGTTTGTTGTCAATCTTTTATTTTATCCCTTTCTAAAAGTCGTTCAGCCAAAGTAAACAACTTTTAATTAAACCACATCCTTTAACTTTCATCAATTAGCCAAATAAGACAGAAAAGAAAGAACTGCTTTTTTTTCCTCCTAACAACTTCTATCAGTCGGAGTACATAAATTTAAATAACCAATACTTAATACTGCCTTCGAATAAAGCTCATGAATTTAGCGAATTAGTTATCTTTTTCTTCTTACTTTTTTTTTGGCAGACTGTACCTATATATTGCCATCTCAACCATAATGGTTTGATAAATTTTTATACACAGCTAAACATTCCTTAACGTTATACGACGATTTATTCTAAGGGAATTGTTTTTCTTTTATACTGAAGAAACATGCTGCATATTTAAAATCTTAACTCACCATTTTTTTTTTTTTTTTTTTTTGAACCCTCACTAGTAATTATCTCTCCATCATCAACATTTTCCCCTCGTGTACTCAAGTTTAATACAATGATTGATACATATTTTGCTTATTTATTGTGCAAGAAAAAAAGAAGACATTATATAGAAAAAAACTTTTACTTAGTACTAAATAAATCTAGATGGGATATTTTGCAGTGAAATAAGCATAAAATGAGAAGAAGTAAATAATTTGTTTTGAAATATTAAATAATTTTGTACTGAAGACAGCAAAATAAAAAATGTCAACTAAACTAAAATGAATATAATTCATACTAAAAAATAATAATTAAAAACTATATTTTTAAAATTTGCTGGTCGGGTGAGCTCTAA
This sequence comes from Caerostris darwini, assembly GCA_021605075.1. Lineage (NCBI taxonomy): Eukaryota > Metazoa > Arthropoda > Arachnida > Araneae > Araneidae > Caerostris > Caerostris darwini. Next base: position 256,124 of record BPLQ01004536.1, read on the forward strand.
CTCCCATTTTGCTTACAATTCAAGAACAAGTTCTATATTCAAATAACTTAAATCTATATAAAATTGATGCATTATAACATTGTAATATTAGATGGACGAACATTGATATTTTAAGATATCCAACATTACCCAGCCCTAAAACACACACTTCTTGATTCATTCAAGCATATATTTTTTTTTAAGGCATACCTACAAAATTTATATTAGCTATATTTACCTTTAAATTTCTTAAAATAATTTCATTTTGTGTTTTTACAAATAGAACTTAACATAAGAAAATTAACATATCTTGATTATAAACAGCACACTTTTTTTTCATGCCGTTTAATTTAATGTTTCCTGATTTTTTTGGGGGGAAAAAAACAACCATAACATTTATTTTACAAAGCAAAGAAATAACATTTTCTGCTTCTAATAAAAACTGCTTGGAGAATTCCAAATCAAAAACAAGGTCTTCTTTATTTCTCATTTCATCAGACAATACACAATAATTCAATTGCACAAATCTATCAGTAAACAAAAATTATACATATGTACTGAAATAAGAATTTCTCTTTATTTAAGAAATAAAATATACATAAAGCCAGCAGAATAGATTCTTATGGTTTAGAACAAAAGAGAGTCATCGGCAAAAGGCCAGATTTAAACATTATATGCAAGAATGGGTTGTAGAATTGTAGTATATATGAGCAATTTATTTTCTCTGCCCATAGAAGGAGGAGGAAAGGTTGAATAATGGATAAATTTTAAAGTGATAAACACAATATTTTTGTTTTGTAACTTTCTTTTTTTATCACAAAACAAATAAAATGTTGATCTAGAAAAATTTCAAGGTATTTTGTGTTTTTATTGTAAGGAACACTTTGATTTTTTTGGATTTTAATAGTTTGTTGCTTTCATGACTTTTAGAGAAGAAGACTGTTCCAATTTTATAAATGTTAATTGCACTTTTCCACTTATTGAACTAATTATCAAAAGCTTTCAAGTGATAGCAAGAAATTTGGGTTTTTATTTTTACAAAAATTTCTGTACAGTTTGTGTATTAATTCGAGACTTTTATTGATTAAATAACATATGAAAAATAGCAATAGAAGTAAAGTTTTAGAGCATTTTATTGATAATTTCATATAGCACCAAAGCTTCCTTAATTATAGATTGTATGCTAATTAATGCAATTTCATAAGAATTAGCCAGAGAGATATCCCCACAATTGTTTTTTTCCCCCTGCAAAAAACAAAATTTTTATCTTCTTGATAGTGGAGAAATCAGAAATTGTTTAATTAACTGTACTTTTAATTTCTGCATTAAAATACATAATCTGGAATAGTTTTCCTGGGTTTAGAAGCAATAACTTCTATTTGTCTTAATTTGCAGAGGAAATTAATCCATGAAGGTGAGCAATTTTGTTACAGATGCTTTAGAAAAATTCCAGAATGAATTATTATTAAGGTGGAATGTATTTAATTTTTTCTTCAAGATTTGCCCGAGTAATTTTTAAATTTTCATTATTTTGAAAAGAATGATTGTTAACTGAGTTGCAAGTATTTTGCCACTGATTTTTTTAAGCTCTATTATGAATTTTAGTGAGTTTTTCATATTCAGATAAATTTATTCTTGATTGAAATTTTTTTTTTTAAATGTTTCCAACAGTATATATAGTAAGATATATTAGTATATATAATAAGAAAAATTATAGATTTCTTGGCCAAATTCATCTGGAGAGTAAATTTTAATAAGAGGATAAATAACAGAAATTATAACAATATTTCTGAATACATTCCAACCGACTCTAACACTGTTATTTCTAAACACTAGATTTTTTTTTTATATTTCCAATGGCAAGAGAAAATGACAAATTCTTACAAGATCAAAACAGTGTAAAACATGCAGATTGTTGTGTCAAAAAAAAAAACTATTATGCCCAATCAGCTTATTTCATACAATGAAGAAAAGAGAAAAGTTACTGCTTAAACATTCTAATAATATGCATATACATGTGTATTCTAATACTTATACAGCCACCATACACATTTATTTCAGGCAAGCATAATTATGCATGTGCATGTAAATACCTAAACATTATAGATACAAATGTATAACAAAATTCATGCATGAAGTAATTTTGGTATAAAATACAGTTATTTAATTACAAATTGTGATTATTTTATTGAAGAGATAAATCACCTCCATGACTTCGCTGGCACATAATTTTTTCTTCTCACTCTTTGTTAAAATTTTTCACACCTGTTTTGCAAAAATGTGGCTGAATTTGATCGATACAGCACTTAATTTCCTCTTACAACGCATGGGTTGATGGGAATTAGTTGGCATAAACCTCAAGGCTTCAAATATCCCTAAACACAAATCTAATGAAATCATTAACTATTAATGCCTGCTCAGCTGCGTTTTCTAAGAATGGTCCGATGATGCCTCCAACCCAAAATCTGTACTAATCAGTAACACACCGTGGATGAATTTGTTTCTCAATAATCACTCTGAGATTTTTTGAACCCCAAATGAGACAATTTTGATGATTAATGAAGCCACCAAGAAAAAAAATAAGCCACTTTGCTAAAAATTATCTTGTTCGAAAAATCAGCACCCACTTATTGTTCCATAATTCATTCAATGAACTCTCTTCACTGTGCATTGAAGTTTATAAGCATGATTTTGCAAATCTTTCGTGAGAATATGCTGTAGGCAGCTTCTAGAAATGTCCAATTCTCAAGCATGGTGCCAAATCGCTGTTCCTGAACCTCAGCAACACTCTCGCAAACTGCTTCGATGTTTTGTGTTGAACGAAGGCCAGAGTGTCTAAAATCACTAATTGATTCAGTCTTTCTGAATTTCTTAATAATCTTTACACAGTTGATGAAGTTAAAAAATTATTAGGATCATACTTTGTCTGAAGTGTGTCAACTGTAGCTGCAAAATTTATTATTTTTTAATATTGCTCAATAATGAAAGCATGTTTTTCGTGTAATGCTCCTTTTTTAATATGCATGAATTGTCAGCTATCAGTCTTTTTTTTCTCCCGTTGGCAATACTTTATCGCACAAATGACTCAGAATTCAAACCTTGAATGAAACACATATGGAAAGAAAATGTTCCAAAGAAATGTTTCACTCAATTTATCACTTTTCTACAGAAAAAAGATGTTACCTATAAGTGTTAGTCATTTATCTTAAATTTAAATTCTTGCAAGTTATCAATATCGTGCAAGTTGCCAATTTTTCAGAAATCTCGAACATTTTAAGATAATTAATTTTTTTAATTCTATTGCTGGTTTTTGTGTAAATAGAAGACAGAAATCAATATGGAGATGTCTGCATATTGTGTTCTACCACACTAAATTATTTAAGTTCATTGTTTAAAATAATATCGATTTTTGGTTTCAAATTTGGAAAATGAAAAGCACGGTCATATAAATTCATTTCGTGTGTTGTTGCCACATACTGCAACTGATGGTTCAATAGATTCCAGCAGGAAAGTTGAAAATCATGCATTAAATTCATTATCAGATATGGATATTGGAATGCATATTCACTGCGCTAAAAACATATGTACAGAAATACATTACACATACATACGTGACATATATATGAAGCATTTATATGACTATATGAATACTTCATTTTATACACGTAAAATTATACATATTTATGCATTTGTATAGACAAATAAATGCAGATATACAAGTTAATGCACTAAATATACATTCGTAACTGAAAGTACACACATATTTCTCATTGAAATAGATGTGGATGTATATTTCAAGCTTCGTAAACATATACCAAAACATGGCTATTCAAATTTAGCTGTACACATGCTATATTTTTCCTTAACAAATATCATCATAAATATTATTTTATTTATTTCACTGTCCATAAAACCATAACTTTAAGAGGTGGAAATTCAAAGGTGAAACAAAAAGGTGAATTTGGGTACCAAACTAACGTAAAAAAAAAAAAAAAAAAAAAAAAAAAACTGAATTTATATTACTTTTAATCATCTTCAAGCATTTTGCAAAACATTCTCAATTATTCAACTATGAAATTTTTTGATTTACAATGAAATAATAATTTGTTTACTATTATTTTTTTCCTTATAAGAATGTTTTAATAAATTTTTTCAGAAATGGTTAAGTTATTTTCTGTCAATTATGGTATCTACATTACAGTGTTTTTTTTTTATTTACTTTAAAAATTGTTTTTTAGTTCTTTATTTTGTGTTCATTTTAGTACAAGTTTCATTATAGTTTTTTTTTCTCTCTCATAGATCCTAGTACTCGAAAATAACATATTAGACTTGTAATACAATTGATAAAAAGTATAGATTTTTTTTTTTTTTTTTTTTTGTAGAAGTCAAATTCTAGGTTCGTCTGAAATTTGATTATCAAAAAAAACCTAGTACTATATATAAATTGGAAAAATTTAATACATAAGTAAGGAAATACAACAAAATCTTCCATCTTGCAAGGATTAAAAAGTTAAAAACTTTTTAACTATATGCATCATAGTGATTTTTCCATATATTCATATTTCACTAAATTTTCTGAGATGATTTAAGTATTAAGAAAAATTAAGTACAATCTTACATTTTATGAGATGGAAATTTTTTAAAATAAAGTATGAAAATATCTTACAATATTAATTATTAATCTATCCTATTTTATATTTTTTGACAACTTCAGCTTTTAATTCTGTGTAAATATAATCATTGCTATCGTATCATTTGTTCATACATTTTAATATGATTCTAGATTGATATATATTTTTTCATAAGAAAATGGATTTGTATTTGAAATGTTAAATTCATATTTTTAAAAAATTCTCCAAACAAAAACCGAACCATTTTTTTCAACTCGTACCTTTTTTTACAGAAATAAGGTAAATTTAAAAATATTTTAGAAATAATTAATTGAACAAATTTTAATAAGTTTTGTTAAATACAATATACTCAGAATAATATTAGTGGTAAAAAAATTATAAAAAAGCAAAACATAAATGTATTACCTGATTTTGGAAAGTTTCATAATCCATATCATCAGTACTACTCTGCAATTCTTCAGCATAAGCAACTGGCTGTGATTCAGAGTTTGATTCAGCTGGAATAGTTTCTTGATATTCATTATGCAGTCCACTAAGCTGATTCTTTACTTGATTTAAAACTTCAATAGGAAGAAGCCCTCTACAATAAGAACTTCATCAAAAAACTATTATTTTCTAAACATCTTCAACTAAATTATTATAGCAATAATTTTTGACTTCCAATTAGTGAAGTTTTTTTAGTAACAATATATTAATTTTTCCTTTTTAATGGAAAGAAAGCTTATGACATTCCCCACCATTAATCAATTCAGAAGTTGTGATGATGTACCAATGACATACACATTATGGTGCATTTCTGTGATGAAATTCAATTTATCAATCTACTTGTTGTTTAATGTATTTTAGACCAAGAAAAACGAGATATACTACAGATACCAACATCTCTCCATTATTCCATTGTCTTCATGTACACAGGGAATTTCTTACAATAAATTTCCAGATAGAGCTAAAATTATCATATGCTATATACCCAATTGTGCTTACTTTCTCTACATATTTGATGTGAAATTAAGGCAACTGACCACATTCACAGCTGAAATTTTTAATTAATAGCTTTGTTATACAATTTTTTTTTTGACGCTGTAGTTAAATTAAAGAAAAAATGAAAAAACAAAAATTAAAATGTATATTTTTTCCCTTTAAAATTTAGAAAAAATTGACAAAAAAAAAAAGTAATTTTTAACTTTACAAAGACACTTCTAACTAAAGGAATATGTAAAACATATTTGCTTATATAAATGTAGACATATCCATTATGTATGCATCGAACCAAAAGAATGATAATATTATAAAGTATAGCTGAGATATAGACAATCAAATCATTTAGAGCAAAAATACTACAAAAAAAGTTTTTAATAAAGATTCAAGTAAGTCATTTATAAATCAATATAATTCGAAACTCTTTGGTTCACTGTGTACATAGCATCTTTAAAAACATATTAAAATTTAATTAAATTCTGAAAAACGAGATGACTGTCTCAATGTCATCTCATGTACTGTTTTTTAGTAATTTAATCTGTAAGTTTGAATGCATGGATTTAATAGTTCGTATCTCAACTTCTAATAACTCTAGAAACAAATTCAAAACTATTTTTGAAACCACAAAGTCTGTTCTTTAAAATAAAAATTATAATTTTAAAAATGAAAATCATCATTTGAGGATTGTCAGTTGCTTTAATAGGACAAAATTTTGAATCTCAGAAATTTTATATATACACACACACACACACAAAATCATCCTGTTTTTTAAAAGGAATTATATATAGAGAAGAGAGATGATGGGTGTTATACAAATTTTTCTGTTTTGTTAGTATTTTTTGCCCATTTCATGCAGAAATGAACAAATTTGCATGTAATCATTGCTGCTTTTGGGATAATAATGTAAAGTTTTCAGAATAAAGCTTACAAAATGGATCACTCAAGTTGCTATTTGTGGAAAATGGCATCTAATACAGGGATACAAAATATACTGAATTCATATTTTCTCAGACACAGCATAATTTGGAAACATAATTATAAAATATTCAATATTTACTCTAAACATTCTTTGTATTGTCTCAATTCTTCATTTTGAAATACTTGTAAATCAAGTCTTTTCTTCATGGTAGTCAACAATCTAGAGTATTCTTGTACTTTCTGAAAAATAAGGCTTAATTTAAAATCATAAATTTGTTTAAGTCAAAGCTATTTATTTACTAAAACAAATATGAAAATAAAATATTTTATGTTAATTTCTATCCTTTTGTGATTAAGTTATTTGGACACACTCAGCAGAAATTGGGAAAAAAAATTAACTTCAATTTCTAATAAATTCAATGCATCAAATATAAGTCCACTAGAAATAGTCATTACATGCAGTTTAATAATAATGATTATTGAATATTAAATAAAATTAAATGGCATTTTATTTAATTTAAACAAAATAACATGTGGTATTGAAAATTTAATAATAATTAACCAAGAATAGGAATAATCCTTTACACTGCATTTAACTTCATTTGCAATGTTTTAAGTAATATTTCTTCTGATAAATGATTAGACAAAACATCATTAGACTTTTCTTTCATATGGTTCAAGAGAGTTGCTCAGTATCTTATTTCCAAGTAATTCTAGATACATCAAAATCAAATGTTTTTTGTAGCAAAAAATGCATTTTGACATTCATCTTTCAAAACTTTGAACATTGCTCTATTCTAAAGACCATGAAACAGTCATTTTTATTTTTAAATCATCTTGTTTTTTGCAAAAATTAAGTTTCTGAGTACAAAATCAATATTAAATTTCATGAGGAAAAAAAATTGTTGCAACCTCAACTTGAACAAAAATTAGTTCCTGTCAGCTGATGAATAGAATCTTGCAGTTTAATTCTCTAATAGTAATTATTATTTGTGTATTCTCATTTCATTAAGTGAATATGTTCCTATCCCTTCAACTACACTCAGAAACACTAACAAATTCTTCAATCTTTCTTTGTAAATATTTTTAGAAAAATCTAAATTGTGATTAACAGAATTCCTCAATCATTCTTTAAAAATGCTTTCAGGAACACCAGTTTCTACAACAACAAAAACATTACAAAATATTTATAAATGTCAATTCACTGAATTGTGGTCATGAATGAGACTTCATGCCATATAATTTCAATATGTTTAACTTCCTCTTGTCTTCAATTTATTTTTTCTTTCTAATTTCTCCATAAATTTGAGTAATTATCTGTAAATACTCAATTTAACAAAATTTTCAAATTCACACAATATTTTATTTTAAAACTAAACAATTTAATGGCAAGCAAGGTAAATAAGCACACTTAATCATAGCTGATGAAAGACTGAAGGTCTAATAGTGATGAGGTTTACTTAGTAAGCATGCATATATACAGGCAAAGAGAGCTACGAAGCCAGCTCAATTATTTTAGACAAATATTGCAAAAATAAAACCTTACTATTATGAGTGTGAATTTGAAACACAAAAAGTTGAATTTTAGTTACAAAAAAGGCATATTTGATTTTCAAAAGGGTAAATTTGAAATGCAAATAAGAAAGCCTTTGTATAATTCAGACTGTAGAATCCATTTCTATGAACAGAATGAACTTTTAGATTTGACAACATAGGAACTCTTAGAGCTTTAAGTGTCACAGATAACTGCAATTTAATGCTAATTGATAGGAGGAACAGAACCTTAGAATGTTCTAGACCAGGGGTCTCCAAACTACGGCCCGCCAGTGTCATCAATCCAGCCTGCAACAGCAAATAGCTTATTGTGCTGCTGTAATAAGTTGGATAAAAAAAACACAGAATGATAATAACTCGGTTTTATTGACTTGCTAGGTAAAGCTTAATGACGAGCATAATACACAGAAAATTTAACTTAAGCATAACAACTAACAAATAATTGAAATGAATCCCACTAACATTATAAACTAGTGAACATACCACCGTAGTTACGTTGGGGTAAAGAGTATCGCATACGTATGTATATCGATGTTTGGAATGTATATATCCTGAATCAAACATATGATTTTTATCCTGAAAATCCCTCTGGAACGGAAAAGCTAAATTAACGCGAATGAAACCGCAGGGTTTCCACTTGTAAAAAAATACTAATGAGATTTATGTAATTGTAATTTTTCACTGACAATAGTGGATCAATTTTGCTTGTACCAATTATTAAAAGAGATTTAAGATGTTCATCGCTTAACTTAGATCTATAAACATTCTCTGTGTACTTCATTTTGGAGAATCAAGCGAATTTAGCAAGCGTATGCTCGCTCAGAGCGCGTTATCGGCGACTAGTCTAGAAATTATAGATAATGGCAGAAAAATTAAAACAGTTTTGGCCCTCGATACTTACTGGAGTAAACAGTATGGCCCGATGGCTGAAAAGTTTGGAGACCCCTGTTCTAGACAATACCTCAGATCTCTTGTAGCAACCATTGAAAGGTAGGTATACAGATTAACTATGTGCAGAAGCTTACAAATGAAAAAGAGGGTTATATACCAGATTACCATAGTGTGAATACTTCTAATGCTATCAAAGTGAATACTTCTAATGCTATCAAAATTAAAGATTTAATTAAGGTGCACATTACTTGGAATGCAAGTCAATGGAGACCTGTACTTTTTACCAATGAGTACAAATTTGTTTACAAGATGACTCAAGAAAATTTTTGGTCTGACAAGAGTTATTACAACAGTCATATCAATGAAAGACAGATTTAGCGGATCCAGCATATGTGTGTGGACAAGCATCTTTGAATGGCCACAAAGACTTGTATATTTGCTCGTGAGGCAGAGTTTATTTACAAGTTACACAGAAATATCATTTTTGACCCAATTGTTCTATTTTATACAAGTGTAATTGGTGACCCCTTCACCTAACAAGATAATAATGCTAGAGTGCATAACACAGACGGTGGAGAATTAAATCAATGAGGAGACTTGTTTGTAACCAAAAGATTATAAGCGAGCACATTCTACAAACTGAAAACCAACTGAGCATAAAAGGAATGCTCTAAGAATAACACAAATATTTCAGTAGGTTATGCAAGTTAAAAATAATATCAATAAAAATTCATATTATATCATCAGTAAACCTTGGAATAAAACTATAACTACAGTTAAAGAAATAAAACAAAAATTATTTGAAAAATTATACAATATGAAAATATATTAAAAACCCACATTAATAACTTTGTAAAATAATTAGTAACTTGGTACATTATAAAAGTAAATCTTACCTGTTCCATAGCTCCCTTTTCCAAAAGTGTTGATTGCTTTAAATCTTTCAAATCCATCTCCATATCATCAAGTCGTTTCTGGAAAGAGGATCTCTGTTCTTCAGAGGATATTAAGTGTCGTGTTACCCATTCATCGGGAAAATTCTAGAAGGAAAAAAGAAATTCCTCTATAAACATTCTCTCCATTTATTCTTCTAATATTCATTCTATTCTATTTACTCGCAAACAAATTCTATGTTGTTGCACTGTAAATACTTAAAGAATTAGTTAACTTAAAATAATCCCTTATGCAACAAACACTACCACATTATATATATATGGATATTTGATCTTGTATTATACATCTTGATCCTAAACATATGTATGGTTGTATGATCCCCAATACATATATTGTAAATGTTTTGCATATTCTGCTATTTTTCATTTCAGAATTCCTGTATATTTTCTTTATGGTATTAAAATTTTTATACCTAGGCAGTAGTGTACATGAGAATAAATATAAGAGTAATTTTTTAAATGGAAAAATGTGGTTTTTTAGTCTAGTTCTCAGTCATCAAAATACAGTCCATAATTCAAGTTTACTATTATATACTAATAAATATATATATTAAATAATTTCATTGAAAATCTTAAATACTTACAGAAGCTGACATTGCACAATTTCCATGTAAATGTGAATACTCCATTAAATTACTATGGTTGGCTGCTATTATGCCTAGCCTTTCATTTAAATCTTGAATTTGTCTTCGGTTTTCAGAATTTTTTTCATACAACAATTTGTTTTGTTCTGCCACCTTCTTGAATTCATGCAACTGCTTCCTAAGATAAAAATAAAAAATATTCTTATATAATTTTTTAAAACAAATTTAAATTAATTTTTAGAAAAAATTATATGTAAATTGGTTTTATTTTTCAACAAAATATATATTTGAAAAATCTTTATTTAGCACAAAATCACTACAAATAAAAAAAAAATCCAATTTTTCTTCCATTCAAATTCCCACTTTTTTACTCATTTTCTCCAAATTTAACAAGAATGTGTATTTTGATTCAAAAATGATATTCTCAACACATTAAAAAGTAAACTGGAAAAAATAAATACATCCTTTAACACAGATTGCAAATTTGTTCTTCACAATAGGTTCTAATGTATAAATACATAATTTCCTACTATGATTAAAATACAATAAAACAACTTCTTTACATCTATTTCTAAACATTAAAAACTATGATATCAACTGTCCTGCACATAAATAATTTTTCTAAATAATGTGAAAATATTCTGCAGCAGGATTGTGACATAGAAATTTAAATCCCATTATCATTTTAAAAGGCTGATTTGAATTAGTTTTTCTTTTTTTTCTTTTTCAGATTTGATGTGACAGGCTGAGTGGAAGGCAAGATATTTAAGAGTGATGCTCAAGTGGCATTCAATCGATCAGGTGGCAATGAACTTAAACTTCAAAGAAACACAGCACCAGAGCATTGCACATGACAACCTCTCGTAGACAATCAGATACCATAATAAAAAGAAAACAAGTTACAGTTGCAGTTACAGTAATGTGATATTTCGACTAACTAATTTTAATAGTTTTATTATTATTAAACAATATTTTTTAAGATATTGTTATGATTAAATAAGAATTATTACTTTTTAATTAAATAAGCATTTAAAATTTTAATATTGGATACATTTCATAATAATGGAATAAAAGTTCTTTGATAATTATTTTACAAAAGTGTTCATCTTTTATTTAAAAAATCATATTAGCGGTCCGAGGTAATTAAAATTATGAATTTAAATACTGCAGACCACTGCTATATTCTGTTAACTTCACAGATTTTCTTCAAATCAATTCAATAGATATTCGTTAGTTTCACGAATTAAAGAAACATTTTCAAATAAAACATTTACAAGTAGCTAAAAATTTATTTAAATTAAATTTTGTATATTATTTGTAGTTATCATCATCTAATAAAGTAATAATAGATGAGTTTGCTGATATACTTTACAATTACATACTTTTTCATTTTATTCAATTACAGAAAGAAATCGAATCTTATGTAGAAAAGAAGGAAAAATAGGAAGAAGTCTATCGCATTCACCATACGATATCGCAGCTTCTGCTTTCATCTAAGTCGTTGATTTTTCGCTGTAATTAAAAAAGAGTTTTTGCATACTGTGTTTATTGACATCCCCTGTTATGGATAGTATTACCGAATCCTCTGTAAAAACAAAAATAATAATAAGTAAAAGTTGTAAAAAAAAAGTTTATCATGCAAATACTCTAGTATATCTTTAAAATGCTTTTATAGATATACTAACACATATAACCTGGCGATGGACGGCTACAGTAAATAAAACTATTCTCTCATTATTTTTGACTTGTTATTATTATTAGATATAATTAAGTTCAATAATAATTCACGTTCTGCAGCTCTAGCATTGATCATTCTTGACCAAGTTCAATTCAGATTTTCTGATATCTCCACATTCTCTCTCTCTCTCTCTCTCTATATATATATTGAGTTCCATAAGTTTTTTGTATGGAATAAGCTGCATAAAGTTTAAATTCTGTTTAATTTAGATAATGCGATTACAGAAACATTTGCTCCAACATTTATCAAAGTGCAAGGGGTGACAATTCCCGTGGCTATAACTTTTGGTCTTCTAAAGCGACCTGCCATTTAGTTTTCCGAGGACGATGATCAATTTTCTAAATTTGCAAGGTTGGATGCACTTTGTGGATGACAACGCCCGTCCTCATCGTGCAAACATTGTAGACGAATGCCTTCACCCGTATATCACCCGTATGGATTGGCCAGCATACTCACCGGACTTGAATCCAATAGAGCATGATCAATTTTCTAAATTTGCAAGGTTGGATGCACTTTTTAGCATTTTCATCAAATTTATAGTAATTTCAACAGAATTTGCCATTGGCTGAACTACACTCATGTCCATAAATTAAGGATAATGAAGTTCAGGCAAAGAAAGAGACAGAAGCAAAACAAATTTTACTTATTTGTAAAGCCTATATATTAAACAAAAGGTAAAGAGCAAAAAAGATGCTATATATTTGACATCATTAATAAAAATTGCGATTTTTACTCCCTGTAGCAAATTTCAAAAACGAATCTATTTACAAAAAACAGTATAACATGGTTAGTATGATGGTTAATATGGAGTATGTCTCCCGGACGATGCAATACAAGCCTTACAACGCCTAGGCATGTTGAGTATCAAATTATCAATCTGATCTTGGGAATATTACACCACTCATCAAGCAATGCCATCAAGCAATGCCCTCTGGTTGACAAGTGGGAGGGGGTTGATGGGCTGCAATTCGTCGGCCAAGCATATCCCACACATGCTCTATTGGATTCAAGTCCGGTGAGTATGCTGGCCAATCCATACGGGTGATATCCTCGGGTGAAGGCATTCGTCTACAATGCTTGCACGGTGAGGACAGGCGTTGTCATCCATAAACAGAAATTCAGCACCCATGGCGCCCTGAAACAAACGTACATGTTCTTTCAGAATGACATCCCGATAGATGTGGCCTGTCATCGTTACACTCTGAACATGCAGGTCAGTTCTGGAACCAAGAATAATTCCTCCCCAAACGAGCCATCCTGCACCACCGTAACGGTGACGTTCAATGGTGTTCTCTTGGTGGTAATGGGTACCTGGAGATCTCCATATGAAAGTCCGGCAAGAATCAGACTGCAAACTAAACCTGGACTCGTCGGAAAACATCACACAAGACCACTGTTGCGGTGTCCACAATGCATGCTCTCTACTCCAGGTTAATCGCAGGCGACAGTGAGTTGCGGTAAATGGAGCACATCTGACAGGCCTAGATCCTATAGGCCAGGAGCATATAGACCGATGTGCCCTAAGCATCTGTACACGGTCTGCCTTGAAACTGTCGTACCGGTAGCTGAAGAGAGCTGACGAGACAGGTCTGATGCTGTGCTCCGTCTCTTTCTTTTGGCAGTAACTGCTGAATACCGGTCCTCATTTGGCGTTGTAACTCAGGGGCGACCTGTGCTGTAACATCTACTCACATTACCATCATCTTGGAATCGTTGCGAAAGCCTGGAGATGACACTCTGGGTGATTCCAAGTTCCTCGGATACTTCCAGCTGGGTACGTCCACAGTCCAGTCATCCGATAATTCTACCATGTAAAAAATCATCCAAATGCTTCCTTTGTGCCATAACTACACGGTTATTGCACTGAAAGGCTTTTAAAGCGCTTGTGAACAATTTTACTTCTTTGCCCCCATTCCTTATATACCCTTCTCTTACACTCTCGTCATTGTGACGTACTATCCGCGCCATCTGGTGGTTTCCTGTAATTTGCATATTCTTCTTCAAGATGTGTGTGATAATTCTATAGGTGAAATTTTTATTTTAGAGTTCAATTTTTGTGTGATTCTTAATTATCCTTAATTTATGGACATGAGTGTATGTATTTACTTGTGATATGTAATTTTTTTTATTTATTTCATTACTTTGAATTAAAATAACATCTTTTTTTTAACTTCCTCAGGACACTTCAGAATCTCCCCCTCTAGGCAGCATTCTAAAATGTTATTAATTTAATTACAGCTATCATTAAAGCAAAAAAAGTTAGTTAAGTGACTGACAACTGGCGTACCGTTTACGAAGTATCAACAGGGGGAAATACCCCTTAAACCTCCTCATCTTAATAAATATGGTTGGAATTCTAATAGACTGCTTTAATGTTAGTAAATAAATAAAAGAAAATTCTATTATTCTATAATTTTACTATTCTAAAAATTCAAACTAAAGTGGTAGTCAAAAAAATTAAAAAATACTATTGATATAAAAGTAAAATACAAAATAAAAGAAGTTAAAAGTTTTAAATTCGGTACATTTACGGACCAGTTGTCGATGCGATATTACTATTGAAAAACGTAAACAGTGCAGTGAAAGGGTTATGCTGAACGGTGAGAGCCAATGGAATGATCTGAAAAGCAAATAGTAAATAGTCCCCCCCAAAAGGCCGATCTCAGAACCGAAGTTCTTTTTATTATTTTAATAATTTTTATTTTATATTTCTAATCCTTTTGTTTTCCTTACAAAAAAAAAGGGGCAAAAAAGCATACAATAAAAACCTAACTTAATTACTAGTCGGAAAGTTATAAATAATTTAGAGCACAACATAGCAAAAAATTGCGAAAAGGAGCCGAATTCAGATTTGAACTCTCAACCTCGCGGTCGGAGATCCGATTCTTTACCTCTGCGCCAGTTCGTATAATTTAGTGGAAGATCAATAAATTTTAAGCTAAAGTAGTAGTCAGATACACATTGAGATAATTTGTCTCAGTGAGCGTTTAAGCTCACCCCATTATCTGAACTCGCTTGCGCTTGTTCAGAATAACAGCTATGGTGTTTCTTAACTTTAGGAAAGCACTCATAGGAGACGTCGTAAACTTCCCTTGGTTTTTTCTGGGAGCTTTTCACTCCAGGGTGGTAAGTCGGCAGACGGATTAACTCATTGCTAATCTGAGGACATTTTTCGAGAAAATTCTTTGAAATTTTGATAATATAATTTGGAATAGGATCGACGTTTAGAACTCTATGGATGATCTTTCGACGGACGAACCATGGTGCGTCAGCAATCATAGCCAGGTGTTTATTCCGAAAAACCTGAAGTCTCTTTATATTTGTGAGAGGTGGAAGCCCAGATTGGACTACCGTAAAACAAGATAGGTATAATGATAGATTTATAGAGCAGAAGCTTGTGTTTGATCGCTAGCCTACTCTTGCGAGAAATTAGGCAGTTGAGTTTAATACTCGCACCGGTTGCCTTGGCAACGGTGTTTTTAATATGGGAATTGAAAGATAATTTTGGGTCTAAAAACAACCCCAGGTACCCATATTCAGTAACCCAGGGGACGGGCTGACCAAAAAGAGTGATATTCCCTAACGGAGAAAATGAGATCTTTCGAGTAAATAGCATACAGGTCGATTTCGTGGCATTTACTTTAATTTTCCAGGTGGTTAACCATTTTTCTAACTTGTAAACAAAATATTGCAAGTCTTTAACAGCAAGCTGAGGCGATTTGTTTTGTGTCACTATCGCCGTATCCTCAGCGTAGCAGAAAAGAGAGGTTTGGCTGTCTCTCGGAATATCATTTATATATATGTTGAAAAGGGCGGGCGCTAAGAGCGACCCTTGCGGAACTCCCCCTTCTATTGGTCTGAATGAGGAAGTAACTCCACCTACTCTGACTAAAAATTCTCTGGATTGTAGGAAAGAGTAAAGAGTTTTAATAAATTGAGCCGAGAAATCAAGTCATATGAGCTTGAATAATAAGCCATTATGCCAAATTTTATCAAAGGCCTTGGCTACGTCCAAAAATAATATTCCCGTAGATTTGCGTTCAGTTATTAGATTTCTTTCAGGAAAGAGTTCCTTAGAACATTAAGCATATCAAGAAGTTTAATGCAACTTGGTATTTAAATACAATAAGAACCTCAGCTATTTCATCATTTTTTTAAATATATTTTTATATGTTTCAAAAAGCAAATATAATAAAAGCATAAAAATCTCTTAAATTACAAAAAAAAAAAAAAAAAAAAAAAATTCATTTTAATGTTTGTAGTTGGATTCCTAACAGTACTAAACCATAAGTGGGTTGCAATGTAGCAATTCTGGTGAAGAAGTATGATACACTATGTAGGTTGTACATTACAATGAATATTTCTTGTGTAATTTGTTTTTAGTAATATTAAAATTCTAATTGAAATATTTTCAGGATAAAACTTGCTTAGTTAAAATATGTTGGTTTTAAAGTTATGTTAAGTCACATCTTTACTAGTAAAAATTCAAACTTCTAATAACAATGAAAAGAAAACAATTTCAATTTTTTTTTCAGAAAACAAATCAATTTCTATAAGGAAATTAAACTATTTATTTCTACTCAGAAATGAAAAAACAAAATAAGCCAGAAAATTGACAAAATAAAATACTGAAGAATTCTCAAAAACACTGAAAAATGCAAAAAAAAAAAAATAAATAAATAAAAAAAATCTTAAAACAATATTTATTAAGAATTCATTCTAGAATAAAAGTATATTAAAAGTTTTATTGTGTAGCTCTAAATTAAATTATTCATTGTATTAGATCAATTTTAAAAATAGATTTTTTTTTATTTTACGAAGCTAATTTACATAATTAAGGGTATATGCTTTCATATGTTGTAGCTGTTTTACTGACTAATTTGTTCTTTTACAATTAAACATTTATAATTTTATAAATATTATAAATAGATTAAATTTTGGTATTGAATTTATTTGATAAAGAATTATTCCAAAAAGCTTTCCATGTTATTAGTTCAAAATGTATACTAGAAGTAATGTAAATTAATAAAATACTGACCAAGAGAAAACAAATTTTATAAAAGAGCAAAAGGAATTTCTAAAAGCAAATATTAAGTCCATAATTTTGAATTCTAAAAATAAAAGCTAATTTATATGACGTAAAAAAACACATTTCTGGAAGAAGAAAGCCATCTTTGTTATCCATAACCATAGCTAAATTACATAATTTAATAATGTTTAAAAAGAAAATTTTTTTATATTTTTTTAAGTTTAAAATTATTTTATATTTGCAATTTAAATACCCTTCCCTTACTCATTTTAATAAAAAGCCAAAGCAGTAGTTTTTAAAAAAATGACAAAAACCTTAGAAAGAAAAAGGTAATATTACTTGACTGCTAGCAATTCACTTTCAAGCTTTGATTTTGAAGCACTAGATACTTCCAGTTGATCTTTCACCTCTTTTAGTTCTATAAAGAGTTTCGAAATTAAATCATGTCTTTCTCGCTCCAAACTTTCAGTTTGCTGTTCAACTGTATTCCTATAACATAATAATTTTTTTTTCTATGAAGAAATGCAGAAAAGTATATTATTACTGAAATTAAAATAAAAAAAAAAAAGATACAAATAAAACAGATAAGTTAAGCACAATATAAGCAATATTTATATTTTTCCAATTGTTAAAATATTTTAAGGGACATGAAAATTTAACAAATCTATACAACAGCAACAGTTCTTATAAACTTGTTAAAGATAAGCGATTGTTAATTAATAATAAATTAATGAATGCATTCATAAATTTATTGCTAAATACATGATGGTCTTAAATTTTAATGATTAACTTAATTATAAACTATTTTGGAGACATAAATATGTATGAAATCTACATACTGATAAATGATAATAGAGATGCCATCTAAGCAATACAAAAGGTAGGCAAATGAAAGTAAAAGTTCTTTTTAAATAATTTTACTTTTCCTTGTATGAAAGTTTTAAAATGCTGCTAAGTGCCTGAATTTTTCTAAAAACATATTTTGGTTGACTATGCAATCAGTCATGCACAATTCAATGCCCCTCTACATTTAATAAGAATTTCTTTCCACCCAACACCTTTTCCAGCAGTCCAAACCTGTGATTGTCACTTAAAATACTTGTCTTTATTGGTCAATCACAAATTACATAGGCAGTACGAGACTAAACATTGTCAAGTTGCAAAATAACAAATGTAGACAATCTGCATTTTGTTTTAATTGCAGTTATATGATGATTTTTACAAAGATCTAATAAGAAGCACTAATAATGGTATTTTCACCTAAGTGTATAATACTACAAAAATAATTTCTTTTGGTATCAGAAGAAAGATATAAATGGTTATATCCAAAATTGTTACAGTTTTGAAGAATAACAACATTCAATGTTTGCTGGTTTTCTTTTCAGGTTTAAATGCTAATACGTTTAATCCTCAGTAATGAATCAAGTAAAAAAAATAATCATCATCTCAGTCAAATCACTGCATGAGTTCTTCACAAACACCATTTCCACTTTACTGTCAGCTGTGACATTCCCCTTCCTGATATTTTCCAATAGTGCAGCACATTGTGAATAATGTAATGTGCAAACTCCTATTAGTAGTTACTTGATCAAAAGTTACTCAGTGATTTTATTTATTAAAAAATCAACAGCTGACATATCACAAATCATATATTTGTCCCAGGCAAAGAGTATCTTTCACAGATGTCACACTATTTTAGAATTTTTTACTTCACTCATATATACACTGATTACACAATGCAACGATAAATTTCAGTAGTTTTTACACTTCCACCTGCCAAAAATTTGACAATAAAACATTGTTTTTTATTGGTACATATCTCCTGCAAAACAGTCACTATTTCTTTGGCGACGCTTAGAATTCAGAATTCTGAGATACCATACTAATTTCTAACATTATTAGAAACAATATTGCCAACTTACAGAATAGTAGTTTTACATTTCTCAAAAAATTTTTTTAACTTTTAACTTTCATTTGGTTGGCAATTATTTTCTGTATTTGATAAAAGGATATTACTACTCTCAATATTTTAATAATCATTTTCATATTATTTAATTTTAAATTAATAATTTCATTAATTCAATTTTAATTTCATTTCATAAAACAATTTAAAAATTAAAATCAATTGGTATTTTATGAAGTCAAACCAATAGGAAACTTCACAAAACTTCTTAAAAGTGAGTGGTATACTCTACCAACAATTCAAATTAGGATGAAAAACAATTAATCAACAACCAACATTCAATAAATTTATATTAGGGTGAAATATATATAAGAGGACCAAGATTCTATTGCTGAGGGTAACTATGAAAAGGGTGCTAAATAATAGCAACATCAAAAATTAAAACTTCCAAGAGTGGCAACAGAAAATGTGAAAAAAATTTCCCTGACTAAACTTGCAACATTTCGAAAAGTTACAATTACTAATTACATTTGTTTCCTGGCTTTCTCTCTACTTGGAATTGCTGCATGTGTACAATATACATTAGTATATTGCACACATGCAGCAAAATAAAATAAATACAAAATAAATAATAATAACAAATAAAAAATATTCTAGCTAAAATAAATACAAATCAATTATTTCATCTACAATTTTTTATTAAGAGGATTTGCATGATTTATTTTAATAATTGTATTCTTTTTTAAGAAACTCATGAAAAAAAAAAAAAAAAAAATAGAAAAACATAACAGAATGATGAATGGCACTTCTCTTTAAATGTATTTTTTTTTTTTTTTTAAATGACATATACCATTGAATTTTGCTTTTATTCCTCTATGTAGAAATATAATGAAAGCCCAATTTAAGAGCAGAATTATTGATTAAACAACTAAATAAATTAAAATAGGCATTCGACACACATGCTAAAGAATTGCAAAATTAGGATTAAGGAATGAATTTCAGCTTAACACACAATAAAAAAAATAGATTTAATGAAATATTAAAACATATTAAAATCCTTACTTTTCTAAATTGATTTAAGCAATAACATGAATACAAATAATAATAAGAGTACAACAGAGCACAAATAAAAGTAAACAATAGAGAAAGACAAGTTTAAAGATAAATCCTACACTGAATAGCCAGTCATAAAAAATAATAAAAAACACGGAAGTAAGGTTCGTAAAATAAGTTTTTGCAATGAGTTGGCAAGTATGCTTGGTTACAAAAACGCTGATAGCGCGCATGATCGCTGTTGTAGAAACTCTACAAAATAGCCGATAGTGCGCATGTTCTCTTCGACAAAAGTTGTCGATTTAATAATCTAATTTTTATAATCTTTTTTTTTTTTTTTTTAAATATCTTAATTTTCAGATATTTTTACAGATTTTTTAGACTTTTCCCTGATTTCCATGTCCTGTCGCCCCCTGCTTCCAATTACTAGCATTTGAAATTTTAATACATATTTTGAGGTAGCAAGCACCATTCAATTTTAATAATGTTTAATTCACTGAAGCAATTAATAAAACCTTAGAGATAGAAATGAAGTGAGCAAGATGAACTACCTAGAGTAGAGTTTGGTTTCAACAAAGGTTTATTAGAAATGAAACTTAAAGAATCTGACCTCACATCAATATATCTTTAAAACTGATTAGGCTTTCTTACTTACTTATCTGCTGCAACTACATCTGGCTGTTTTCTAGAATGCTGGCTTACAGTTATCTGTTGTTGGCTTTTTGTATTAACTATCATAAAGTAAGTCCCCTTAGATGAATCCTTTTTATTTCGAGCAACACCTTTTGTACCTGCAATGAATTAAAATATCATCAAGATATTTAATTTAGCAAGTCAGACTTCATCTCTGTTATATAATTTCAATGGAAAATAAATTTTAAAAAGAAATTCTTGCAGTAAATTTATATATAAAATAATGAACTGAAGTCAGGTTAAACAGAATTTTTACAAATTGAAAGGGCGAGAATCTCTCTCTCTCTCTTAGAAAAGTCTAAAGATAGTTCAGTTGGAGACATCAATTAGTTTTTCAAATATTTATTTTTAAAAGCAATTAACACCAAAAACAAAATTTGAATTCCTTCTCTTTCAAATATTAAAATGATTTTGCCAATTATTATTTACAAACAAGTAAGAATTTGATCTAAGTGTACCACACAAATAAATTGAAAGTTTAATTACTTTTTTTTTTTAACACACAGCATTAAAAAATATCTACAAAATTTTTCATCTGCATATAAAAATTAAATGCTATGATAAATACACATTATTTAATTTCTCTACTTTTTACCTATATGATTTAAAAACTTTAAAAATTAATGAAATTCAAGAACACACTTCACATGATCTTTAAAAATTTTGGTTTTTGGTTTTTAATATAATTTTTAAAATCATAAATGAAGATTAACAATAAATTTTATATCAAATTTTAATTTTTAGAAAGCCAAAATGTGAAAAACAAATAACATGAATCTTAAATGTAATATTAATACAATAATAATTATTAATACAAAAAGAAAAGCAAGCTTTAAATTATAATGGAAGCAACATTCAGTTATTTGAATAAATTGATATTGTTATAATGCAGAGAAAAACATGCTAAAAAATTAAGCTACAGAAAACATGCAATTAACTATATTTAAAAAGTTCACTCAAGAGAAGATTATTTAAATTAGTATTTTTTTTAATTGTATATCAATTTTTTTAATTTATATTTCCTAGATAGATAAAGTGCTTTTAAATTATTGAGATAGCTTGTGAGAAAAAAAAATTAACA
The DNA here is from genome assembly GCA_021605075.1 of Caerostris darwini. Taxonomy (NCBI): domain Eukaryota; kingdom Metazoa; phylum Arthropoda; class Arachnida; order Araneae; family Araneidae; genus Caerostris; species Caerostris darwini. The sequence continues at coordinate 278,109 of BPLQ01004536.1, forward strand.
AAGGGCAATCCTATTATCTATAAAATAATTAACTAAAAGAAATTAATCCTCTTGTTAAAAAAATATTTGCACTTAAAATTCAAAACTTTATATATTATAAAGCAGAATATTAAATATATTATTTCTTTTGATTATAAATTAAATTTCAATTACTATTTTAAACAAAGAATTAAGTATTGGTTATATTATAAAAACAAGTTATTATAAATTTTTATAATTTAATTTATATTTTATCATATAGAATTATTTGGTAAATTTAAGTTTTCAATATATTTTTACTTCTATTATAAAATTAAATGTGAATTTTGTAAATTGAAATCTCACTATTTTTTTAATAGAGCAAATTTATTCAATAAGAAAGGATAGATATTATAATGACTCCTTCCCGAAATGGAAAAAAAGTACAGATCATGTCCAAAACATAGAATAAAAAATAGCATAATTTATTATAATTAAATTAAATATTCCAAGAACACAGTTTTAAAAGCAAAGTATTTTTTTAAATATTAAAAATTAAGATGTATTTATCGCCAATCTCCTCCAATTTTATTTTTATTTAACTTGCAATGTCCGAAGTAAAATAATATACAAAGCATATAGAATTCAAATTAGGAAAGCAAGATATAAGCACACATATAAATTGGAAAATAAACAATGGCACAAAAAATAAAATTATAATATAAATAAATTTTTAATTACAAAAGATTTGTTCACCTTTTTATTACCCAAGAATGTTCAAGGAAAAGTAACAATTTCAAATTTGAGGAAAAAGTAATCATAAATAAATTACTTGAGTTAATACAGTAACTGGTAATTAATCAGCTTATTTTTAATTACCTAACATTTTTTGGAAGAAAATTCTAATAGTATGCATCCGAAGTATTTTTTTTAATATGATAAATAATGTGACCCAATTTGGGGTAAATATGGAAATTAGTTTTTATGTTAATTTGTAGTTTATATAATTACTGAATCAATTTTAACTTTCTTTTAAAATTATCCAAATTAGTATATTTAAATGCTTTTACTTAAAAATATGTCAAATGTATTGTGTAAAGTAAAAAAAAAAAAACTAGAAGTATTAACAAGTGGATAATAGAATGGGATGGTTTTTCATAAAATTGTTAGTAGTTTTGGGAGATTACAAGACAAGTTATTAGCTTTGCAGTTGCTTAAGAGGGAAAGTATCACAAAAGCTTAAGAAAAAAAGATTTCACGGCTATTGGTTAGGCACCGAATTATCACTGCTTGGTTTGTATGTTAATTTTTGTTTTTCTCCGTTTGAAAAAAATTCATGTATAAAGAATACTTCATTACAATACAAAATCGAATGCAGATTTTAAAAGGATAAAATTTACTTATGCAATTAAATTTTGTTTAAATTTCTCTCCTTACCAAAATTAAGCAATATCTTCAAATCTTATCAATTTCCTATACAATTTAAGAAAATGCATTTTTTATAAATGTCACACAGAAAAAAAAAGTTACCTTCAGAAGACTGTCTCCCTTCTGCAGACACTGTCTCTTTAGTCTGTACAACTGTTAAACAAAAAATTTAACCTAATTTAAGGCTTAAAAAAAGATAACAAAAACAAATAATGGAGAAATAACATTACACAAAAAATAGCAAAATCATATACATATAAATAATCGCATGCATAAAGGAAAAAATAATCATGCTGGGTCTTTTTAACAAAATAAATATCTGCAGGTATTTTTAATTTTGGAACATCATTTCCAATAAACATTAAAAATAAACATGTAGAACTTGTACCAAGAAATCAAGAATTTCAGTAAAATTTAAAGTTTAAAATGCAACTTAGAGCACAGTAGTTTTAAAGATTCCAAGTAGTGGGCTTTGAATCCTTGAATACTACATGCAATATGTAGATTTTTTTTTTTTAAGGAAACTTTACAAAAATCAATTCTATCCAATGCTTACAAAAACTGCTTTTTACAAATTAAAATTAACAAATCTTTGTGTTAGAGAAAAATAAATGATGTTCTGAATATGAAGAAAGAAACATAGCAGTTCTGGATGATGAAACAAAGCAGGTCTTTTATAAAATAAGACAAAAAGGAATAAGCATCATAGACATGTATGCTAGTGGATGAAAATGCCTTGAAATGAGATTATAGATAAGAATTAAAAATGCATCATAGCAAGTCAAACAAAAAATTAACTGCCACAACGATAAAAATTTTCCCTTCTCTAGAAAATATGAAGGTTACAAATATTCGGAAAAAATGTCATTCATTTTTCGCCATAGTTCTAAAATGCATATCTTTTTTCCAGTTCCACTGTCGCAAAATTATAACAATTTTTTATATATAGAATTATGGCATTAGATGTGCAAAATTATGCCAGTAGTTATATAGGACAGAGGATTATAGGTATTATTTATTTAGATAGAATCATATTTTCTTAACTTAGAATTTGACAATAATTTCACAAATAAATATATTAATATTAAAATGTACAAGTAAAACTTGTTTACACAAAGCCTGAATTTCCAAATTTTTTTTTTCAAAATGCAATTTAACATAATAGCCCAGAAGATTCCAAATATTATTTCTTTAGTAGAAAGATATTCTAACATATAAAGTCTTAAAAACTAAATTTAGAAATACAGTGATCAAGTAAGATAACTACAATAAAGAAAGATTTAGCACATAAATAATAGTATCTATTATGAATGAACAAAATATTTTGAGTTATTTTATTTAATTCTAAGTTAGAAGAGATCTACACCTAGAAACTATAAAAATATATTTTCTTTGAAAATTCAAAAGATCTTCAGAATTAAAATGAAATACTCTATCTCTGTGACAGTATAAGATTAGTGAGATGGTACAGTGAAAAGTCATACAAATGCTATTTTTTCTTTTTTAATCCTCTTTTCTGAAATTTGAATTTGATAAAACATTTGAGAACATAGTACAACAATCCACTCTATATTTCAATCAATAATATATCATATGTATATATATTCGAGATACTAGTCTGAAATATACATTTACGCAGTCTAATATGTTTTTTTTTTTTTTTTCATATTTAATAAACAGAAAAATAAATAAAATCAATTAAAGCATTAAAAATACATTAATTATGAGTTTAGAGGATTGCCAATATTTGCACTTAATGCTGGAACAAAACAAAAAAAGTAAGCCTCTCTCAGTTTAATAGTGTTGAAAATTCCAAACATTTATTTAAATGAAAACCTTTAATAAAATTCTTCCTTTAGATTAAATATTGCAACACGTCTATAAATCTATCAAAAATAAATTTTTAATTTGCTTATAGCTTAATAAAACCATCTAGAAATAACATTTACTTTCTTGATTAAGAAAGGAATAAGATATGTTTTCTTTTTTACATTAACTAATGTGCATATCATATTATGACACTACACAATATTTTTTTTTTATTAATAGTAAATCTTATTATTTGCCAAAGTACACATTATCCTTATTAGACATTCTTCCCATAACAAATCTATCAAACAGAATCCAAGGGTAAATTTTAAAATATTTCAGTAGAATTATAAAATTTTATACAATTATAGGAGATAGTGTTTTCAATATTTCAATCAAAATATGCAATTATATATCAAAGGGATACAAACAATTTATTTCTTATAAAATCAGCAGTTATAGTTAACAACTATCTATTCAAATGTTTTTAAAAATATATATAGAAATAATATTATGCAAAATTAATTTTTGTTCTAACTCATACAATAATTGAGATACAAGTGGAAAAATTAGAAAGTTATTTATAACAATAAAGTCTAGAAATATATCAGTTTAAATAAAATCTGAAATGGAAGGAGTTAAAATGTTTTTTATGGGGGGCAGAGGCACTTTGAATATGGAATGGCACCTTAAATCATTTTTAAAATAAGTAAATTTAATCATAAATCATTAAACAATGAACAGGGATTATCTATTTTTTTCTTGTTTTAAATTTTCTGACTCGTATTCCATTTCATCATTTCATTTCTACATCATATTATTTGTTACATCAGATTTAAAAATTTGCTGTAAAGAAATGTCATAATTTTACTATTGTTGAAAAAATGAATAAAAATTTTCATTTTCTTCTCCACAGTTTAGAAAAATTAAAGTTTTATTTTAATATAATTAACATTTCTACATCTTTATAAGATATTCATATCAATAAGTTAAATGCCTCCGAGAAAAAAAAATTTATTGACAAGTTTGGCAGCAATCAACTCAAAACCAAATCTGTACTTTGACTAGACTTCTAATCAAATAGAAATAACCTATCAAATTCCATATACTTCTCAACTAAATACAAATTTAGATATATTTCAAATTTTATACTGTATTTATTAAACATATATATTAGTGATATTTTGAGAAGTTTGTTTGTTAAAAAATTTAATTTTCAATCGTATTCCTTTTTAAAAAAATGTGGTTAGAAAAAAAAAAACTAACAATTTTTCACATAAATTTTGTAAATTCATTCTTTTTTTTTTTTTTTTTTTTTTTTAATTTGTGTGAAATGATAACTGAACAAGTAATGTAAAAATGGTTGCACAATATTGCATAAAAACAGTATTTTGAAAGCAGTTTCCTACTGTTACATCACTGTCTCTATATATGTTGTTGGTGATTTGAGTAACAGATTTTCTTTGCATTTGTAGAAATTTTATGCATGTTCTCAACTAACCAAAACCAAAAGAATGATAAGAGGAAATTCTTATCATCCTTTTAGTTTTGGTTAGTTGAGAACATGATTAAAAAAAAAATTATTTCAAAACTGAATACAGGCAACAATTGTAAATAAATAAAACTCAACTGTACTATTCAATATTACTTCAAGGGGGGAAAAAAAATTATAACTTTTGCCTAGTTGCTTGTACAAAAATTGTATGAATTTTTTTTTTTTTTTTTTACAAAACATCACTGTACTACATACAACTAACATTTTACTTTGCTTGAAACAATAGAAAATACTCTAGAGCCTTCTAAAGAGGCAAGTTTTTAATTATAACAACAATGTAAACAGGTGATCAAAATTGTGGACACTTCATGAAATTTTCATTTTTCAAATTTATATAATAAAAATTCAAATATTATATTCAAGGGGAAAAATAATTTTTTTTCATAATTCAGATATTTTAATTCTATATTTAATTTAATCTCAAATATCAACTAATGTAGACAGAGCTTAAATAATGCACAAGAAATACACAAAATGAAATTAAGTTATTTTACAAGTATTTATAAAATTTAAAAACTATAAATGAGTAGTTAAAAAAAAAGACCTGATGGACACATATCAAGAGAATGGGGGCTAGTAACCCCTAACCATAAAAAAATAAATAAAAATTTTCAAGCAAGCAAATGAAAATGAGAAATCTTGGGGTATAAGAATTCTGCTTCATTATAAAAAAATAAACCAACAAAAATTAATGTATTTACTCTGCTGATGACAAATATAAATCTGATGAGATTTAAAGATAAAAGAATTTCATTAGAGGCCATCTAAAGTGAAATTAGTATTTCTATGGATTCATAAACAATAAAAAAAAAATGTTATCAAATATTCATCTAAGGTAAATATTCATCAAAAGAACATGTTGATTTGACAGATAACCAAAGGAAGTAAATTATCTGGCCTGAGAAAAGTAAGATACTTTTATAGCATATGAAAATATGTGATGTATGATAGCAGAAATAAATACTGAGCATATTGAGATAAACTGTATATGGACTAACTTTTTTAACCATAATGATATGGACTAACTTTTTCAACAGATTATTTTGGCCACCTTTATGTAACTGATGGCTCACTAATGAAGAAAAAAAATATATATCAATAGTACACTGAAGCCAAAATTGGAATTCCCATAAGGAATCATCTCTTCAATAACTAACTTTTTTTTTTTAAAATACATGATTCAGCTTTTTGTTGCACACACACACAAAGCAGGAAGCATGTAGGCAATGTGAAAAAAAAATAATAATTATCAATTTGACCAAAGAGCAGGCCAGATCTAGAACTCGGCTGAAAATTATAGCATGGATGATATTTAAAAAACTGGTATACATATCGATCACTGAAATAAAAATAATTAACATTGCTTATAATTGTCACTTTACCTTAGATAATAATAATAATAATAAAAGAATCAAATACTTGTCTGCAACTGAATTATTATGAAGTTATTAATTCAGCCAGAAAGAATACCATAATAATAAAACACAAATTTCAAACTCCTGCAGCTATCCAATATTTTATTAGATTTATTTATTTAGCTGATAATTTGAAATAATCTTATTAAAATATTGTGTAGATTCAATATGACTGCAGTGTTAATTGTATCATTTATAATTTACCATCATTCTAATAGCATATATATTTAATTTAATATTTATATGTCTAAGTTGAATAATTATAAGATTTTTAAAGTATCCACAATTTTACCCACAACTGTATATATTTTAAACATAGAATACATACATACATACATACATACAGTCTTATACAACATAATTCTAAATTGTGTTTGTAAACATAGAATTCAAACAAAATAACTAAACAATTAAATGGCTAGCATTTATTCTAAAACATATATACAGACGTTTAAAAAAAGATGTGATAAATTAAGAAGCGAGAGTACATATCAAAACAGTTTTCAAACAATGGAGTTTTCCTCATAGAAAGTACGATTGAAAATTAAATGCAAAAGTGCGAGAAAGCACATGATGATGAAACTAAGCAAAAAAGGCAAAAATACAGAAATTATGTAAAAGTTACAAAGAAAATAAGAAAGAACGATAGAAAATTACACAAAATAACAATTGGCAAATTTTAATAGAGAAAAAACACAAGTGACAGGAATGGCAAATACTATTGAATACAACAGCCATATAGTACACTTCTTCAGCAGCAGGCTAAGTCTAATAACCTACTCAGATTCAAAGGGAATCTCACAGACAAGATCCTTGAGTTCTACTCACATAAAGAAATTGGAACACAACAGATCCGGCTATCATGATGGCTAAGCTATAGGATCACTACATCTAAGCCATCATTCCAGAAAAGTCATGACAATATAGTTGTCACACCTCTTGCTCATAATGAGGTGGAACTTCATCCTGCTGGAATTGCATACACTGCTTAATATCAATGAACAAATCTTCGAGTGAGTATAATAGTCTTTCTGCAGAAATGCATAATTTTTTTTTATTATCCAACAAAACTATTCTGGCAAAAGATAAGTTTCTATTAAGTGATGATTGATGATTCTAGCTTAAACATTCACGGTTCTACATGAATCACACTGATGTGACTGTAGATTTATGATCATGCATACATTCACCATGGATTTAAATGCTCTCTCATGTATGATGGTATATTTAATCATAAAAATGTTATTGAATTAATAAAAATCTGGAAGCATTCTTACTCTGCTGCAAGAACCAGTCAGCTAAGGAAAATCAACTAACAGAGTTGAATATTAAGCGCAACATTTCGCCCCTTTCGTGCCTGTCATAACAATGAGATGGTATGCCAAGGATACAACCCACATACTTGTACTTGACTTATATACATAATATAATATTCAACTAGTCAACTAGCTATCCTTGCACAATTTTGGTGGAAAAATTTCGCACAGCTTGGTTGAAGAAACTCCTTATAGTAAAACTACTACCCTTATAATCATATTGCCCATCTGTTAATACCATTTACAGCTCCATATATGAAATGCTGATGTCTCTCGCTTCTCTACATTACAAATGTGATTAACATTTGCATAGTTCACAAGGCTGGTAATGGCTGTTATTCACTATGGAATACATTTTTATAAGGGTTCTTCTTCCCCACATGATTTTATGTGCATATATATTTTTTTCGGTACTTACGTATTAACGGTACCTTGGCGACAGTTGCGCCAATAAAGAGCACACGCGCCAACCGCAGCTACAGATTTGGCGCCAATCTACACTTAAAATTTTTGTTCCAAATAATAAAATCTATATGAAACACTTAATTTAAAATCAAAACGCTTTAGAAATATTTTTATTCCAATAATAAAGATTGGCGACACTTAAAAACCGCCAAGTCTGTCGCCAAGGTACCGTTAATACGTAAGTACCTTTTTTTCATTGATAATGATAATTTGGAATGACACTTTCCTTTCCTTTCCTTCACATTGCAGAGAGAGCATTTCTAAACCAACAGGTGAACTTCATCTCCCACAATACAATCTATGATGAAGAATATTTCTTTTGATGTATAATACCTATAATACCTATAATACCTACCTAACTACATCTCTTCAAGTTTATCTCATATGTAAAACATAGTAATTGTACTGAGTTTTTTTATATATTAAACATTTAATAATATCACATCTTTGAATGTATTCGTAAAATGAATTTAAAAATTATGCAATAAACTACAAAATAACAAGATATACATATTTAAAGGAGTGCTTATATATATGTACCTGTATATACAAAATAATGGAAACATCTAGTTATAAGGAATCCTTTAATAATATGGCATAGGACAACTTGGATTCACCTTGAAATCGAATCATACAAGTGTTGAACAGTGTTTAGAGGAATATTGAACTATTCTTCAAGGAGATATTATGAAAGTTCAGAGAAAGATGTCAGTGTAGGATATTGATTCTGGATTGATAATTCTAAAATAGACCATAATGGTTCAATGATATTGAGGTCTGGGGACAGTGCTGGCCAAGGTAGATTTTTCACTTCATCCTGGTGTCCCTCAACCTATGATTGGACAAGTCCCCCTGTATGAATAGGAGCATTATCATGCTAAAAAATTCCACCTTTTGCAATAAACAAAGTTTGCAACATAGGATGGATCTAGTCAGGTAAAACTTCTCAGTGATCTTTCCTTTCAGGGTCATAATTGGGCCAGCAGAAAACCACAACATGGCTGCCCATACCATGACAGATAAACCTCTATGTTTGACAGTCATAAGGAGACAAATACAATCATATGCTTGTGCAAGTTAAAACCTGTTCTGTTGTGGGGAAAAATGATTCATCTGACTATATAACTGTCTTCCACTTATCAATTGGCCAGGTTTTGTGGCTGTGGCCCTACTGTAAACAATGTTTGGCATTAACAGAAGTGGCTTGGAAATTGCTGTTCTACCATAAAAGTCATGTTTATGAAAGTGTCTCCTAATTAATTATTAACACTGGAAAATCCAGAAGCTAATTGAGCTCTGGGGTTCACTTTGGCTGATATTTTCTTTTTCGACATTACAATACGCTGCAATACCTGTCAGTCTCCTTCTGTCCACTATTATGCTTCGCCAAGCTTGTCTTTCCACAGTGCTGTGTGTACATTGTCATAACTTCAGACACTATACCTTTAAAAAAGCCTAAAAGCAATTAACCGAGCACCAATAATTTGGCCCCTTTGATGATGTATATAAAATTACCCCATGCTATCATGATATATACTTTTAAAATTAAAACAAAACTGGCAACTAAAATTACATTTTAATTACAAAGCATATTCTTGAATGTCACTTTTATTCATAGGTGTTTCCATTATTTTGATAACCACCTGTATATATATATATATATATATATATATATATATATATATATATATATATATATATATAATGCATGCAAAATGTTCAAAAGTTATTCAAATTACTATAAAATGTATATTAATTTTAATATTCTTTCTTGGTTTTAAAAAATATGACTTAAATCTCAAAAATATTCTTAATTTTAAAAAAAATTGCATTTTTCAAACTTTTCCTTTTAAAAAAAATTTTAGCTGAAAATAAATGGCATATCTGCTTCAGTATCCTGACTTTATATAAAATATTATTAAAAAAAGAATTTTGCTGAATAATCAATTAATAAGGAAATAAACACGTATAAAAAATTTACTAATAAACCAAAAATATATAAAATGTATGCAATATGTTTGCTTTTCAAATTATATTTCATGTCACTGAAAATTATTGAAACACTGACCAGTAAATAACACAATTGACACATTATAAATTTTATTGATCAATATAAATTCTTAAAATAGTTTGGAAGGTTAAAATTTTCTTGGAAAAAAATCTGTAATAAGAAATATGGCTAATGAAAAGATAATACATAAAAAAACAGTAAAAATCAAATAATTTACAATTTAAAAAATAGAATAATATTCATAGTTAACTACAAAAAGAAATTATACAAGTTAACATTTATCAGATTTTATAAATAATTAATACTATTCAAAAGTTTTTTAAAAAATTATATGAAAATGCTTGTCTGGCAAAATTTACACTTACATATAAATAGCATTTTACTTTTTAAACAGCAAATCACAACTGAATGACTTGCGATTGTTTTAATGTAAAAACGCTATATCACATGACAATATAAATAAAAAAATACATTTTTTATTAACTAAAATTTGCAGTTTTCTAGCAACTTTTAGCTAACAGAGATAGTTGTTTAAAAATATCTAGAATTCTCAATTGTCGAAGAGAATTAATGATTTGTAAAAAACTTTTTTTTCTATCTAAGTCTAAAAATAAATCTTTTTCTGTAAAAAAAAATAAAAGAATATTGTTTTCTTTTAATGAAACAGCACAGAATATCATGAAATATAACAGAACAAAGTATCACAACAATTAAAATTAACATACCTTTCAATGTGAAATTAAAATATGTTATTGAAGATCACAATGTTAAAACATTTTAATAAATAATTTGCAACAATTAGAATGAGTTCCGAATACTCTGGGAAAATATATAACCTTCTGGGCATAAATAAACTGACTGATATAAAAAACAAAAAAAATCTTAACTATGAATATAATGAAATTCTGCTTACAAACATATATAATCACAGTATTTATAAGATAATAAAAGTTGAGGAAATAAAAAATAACAATGCATATTTAAACAATTTAAAATGCAACAAATATTAAATAGCAATTTGATGTAAGAAAACATAATTAAATTAATACCTAATGTTAAAATTAAAAGTACCATAATTCTATATAGTCATTTAATGCAAACAATGCAATTATTACTTAAAATGTAAAAATTTTTTCATAAAATGGTAAAATATAAAGAAGTTATTAAATAAAATATAGAGGAATATAAAAGTTATATTGTGAAATTTGTATCAGAGGCGAAGCAATATGCCCCACATGGGGTTGCTAATATATAATCTTTGAAATTCAAAGAATGCTTAAAAAAAGTATAAATTTCTAATGTGATTTCAAAAGGGGAAAAAAAGAGGATCTAAGATACAAATAAATTTAAAAATAATTCAAAAATGTTTTTACAACTATTGCAAAATTAAGAATAAAAATGAAAATCTCTTGGAAAACAATTATGTAAAACAGTAAATCCTGTAATAAAAACTTAAGACTTATTTCTAAATACAAAATAAAAGTTAACTCCTAAACTGCATAATTTTAATTTACTGAGCTAAAAATGAATTAAGTTTTTTATGCAAAATCATAGCCAATGATACAAAATAAAAATAGTATGTGCATAATAATATCTCAATAGATCAAATTTTATTCATAGACAGGACAGACGATCCATATTCTACTTAATGTATTAAGAATAAAAAAAACAATGTGAATTATCTAAGAATAAATATTTTTAAGAAATTTTATTTTGTTTAATAAATGTTGACTGCCTATTTTGAAATACATCTAAATGGCTTCAGCTTTTGAGAGGTCATTATATTTATAGTTCAACATAAAGATTTATTTTTTCCCAAACTATAGAACAAGGCTTTCAAGCAGATGATAGTTTATTAACTTCCCAGTTTTTTAATCTAATGTCTATTCTTAAGAATATTAAGAAGAAAAATTATGTACCATTATTTAAATTTACAATATTTGATATGGTTTGAAATTAATATTTCACCAGTTTAAAAAGATTTTATAATATATTGTTTCTTTTAGTTGCATTATAACTCTTCAAATTCAGTATTTTAGCTTTTTTTTTCTCGGTCAAATTATAAAGCTGAAAATAAGATGTTTTTTACATCATAACAATGTCATTTTACAGAATTAATTTATAAATTTCATTGCTCAAAGATTATTGCTACCTAACTTCTTCAAGTAAGGGTATTTATTAGTTTTACTCTCGATAAGATTAACAGAATTTAACAATTTTTAATTCAAAAATTTAGTTACACTTAAGTAAAATCCTTTACTATAGAACTCTTTTTTTAAAAAATTTAATGGGTAAAGTGACTTGAGCAAGTAAAAATTTCAAGTGTTCAATTATTTTTCGTTAAATTTCTTATCGCAGATAAAAGAAAAATCTTCATTTATGATGTTGCTAAATGTTCTACATGTTTGCAAATACTAAATTCAAAATAGCACACACAAATAAATATGCTATTATAAAATACAGAGTACTGCATAACAAAAAACAAAAAAAATGGTACAAAAAGCAAGGTTTCTAATTTTTACAGCCAGCATAAAAAATTTAGAAATATACAACTTTCATAGTCATTATGATCTTAAGCTTCTAAGACAAATTCCATGTATTCCATCACTGATAATTATTTCTCCATTCTAATAAAATATCTTTCTTTTCAAATGAGGGGAGGGGGATATTTACAGTGCTTGATGATATTAAACTGAGGTAAATAATCAATTGCACTGAGTTTTGATATGCCAAAATATGAAAGCAGTAAATAACCAAACAAATGCAAGCAGACTGTTGATAATTTGAAAGCAACCAATGCCACAAAAATAGAGGCTATTGTGCAAGTTCACATAGATTTTTACATGCAAAATTGACAGTTTAAGATGAAAAAACTTCTTTATACCACACATATTTTAATATGTCCCTAATTAGCACTCATAAGAAGAGAACTAGACTAAAAAACGTAGAAGCCAATAAAGTAGCATCAGTTTAAAGATTTTGTTCTACAGTTTAGCAAAAATTAAGAAATCTTATATCGAAATATAAATATAACAACCTATCAAAAATTAAACTTAATGGATTCAGATAATATATTCCAAATTAGGTAGCCAACATTTTATTAAACAAAATAAAATTTCTTAAAAAAAAGTTGATTCCCCAATAATCTATTAAGGGTAAGAAATTGTTTGAATTAAATAGGATATAGATTGTTTATCTTTGTAATTGTTAGAGAAAGATACAATTTGATCTACTGAGATGTTACTTTGCACATATAATTTAATGAGAAAGAAGAAACAAAAATTTGCTGAAAAGAATTGAAACAAAATATACAATATGAACATGAATTATTTGGAATGTAACATGAAATAGCAGGCAGCTTTCAATTTTCATATATTTCAGAACAAAATCTTGATAATATTTAGCACAATGAATTTAATTCTCTAAATTTTTTTTATATAAATATAGTGCCTTTTTTCAATTCTTAAATAAATTCTCTGCACTTACCGGTATAGAACTTTCTAGCTCATAATTCTTAATTCTTAAATGGAACTATAGACTCTGTACTTCTTTTAGTAACTTGGTTTAAAATAATTAGAGATGTTCCTCCAATGATTTGAAGAAGGAAAAAAAAAAGAGAAAAAGTTCTCATCTCGCAAATCAATACAAAATTGTTGTTAAGCAGCGATTTAAAAAAGTTCCATACTTTATAACTTTCTGATGAGCATCTAAACTGAATCCTTGTTTTTGTTGTCTTCTGTAATGAAATTCTTGAAAGTGTTTTTTAACTATCTCGACACAATTAACCACTGGTCTGGTGATGTAATGTCTACAACTATACAGGGATAGTAACAAAAAATTTACAACAATGGAAAAAAAAAAATTATGGAGCACATGAAATTGAAATTTTCATAGACGTTTATATTAAAAGAAATTTTAATTAAAATAAAAAAAAATTATAAATAAGACATACAATTTAACAAATAATTATTATTCAACGTTTAAATAAAAACAAGAAAATCAAAAGAAAAATTAAATTAAATTTTTTTTTATTTAATGAATATTAATTCTAAGTTTAACCTTACCTTTTTTGAATGCAGAACAACTAAAATTGCCAATAAAAAATAAAATTACCTCTTCGCAGAACCAAAGGTTGTATCTTGTCACGTGAATTTGATGAAGTGGATGCAGTAGGAGAATTGTGCGGCGAGTTTGAGTCAGTCTTAACACCATCTGATGAAAAACCCTCATTTGTTTGAAAAGTACTAGATGTGCATGGCAATATGTTAGTTGATGGAGACGGAATACTTGGAGACAGCTCTGGAAGTGCTCGAGGATGCGAAAGCTCTCGATTAATATTTTTTGGCATAACATAATTCGCCTTATGCAAGTTAGGTTTATGATTTTGGTATGGTGTCATCTTATGGACTTTTGAATAGGAATTTTGAGATTTCACTTTTACAATATTTGCAGATGTTTTTACACGTATAGGAGAGTTAATAACAGCACCATTTGATGTAGTTGTATTTGAGGTCCATTTGGATTCGTTACCACAAGTAGGAATAACACTAGAACAGGGAGAAACTGAAGAACTAGAATGTGCTATGGGTTCACTAGTTAATGGTGCAGAAGTAATCACAGTTCTTTCCATTTCTTTCAATCCATGCTTTGTTTCTAATTTTAAAAAAAAATCATAATTATAAAAAAAAGCTTAGTACTATTTGAATTAAATGAATAAAAAGTTATATTTTCATTAAAAAGTTTTATACAAAATTGTTACTATAGTTCAAAAAACAAAATATTTCATAAAATATAAACATTTTTCCTCTACTAAAAACTAAATAATATTAGTCCTTGAGGGTTTTTTTCCCTCTTCAAATAAATATATATTATATTCATAATTATTCCAGACAATACATAAGTATAGAGAATTTTACAATAAAAAAATTAAAAAGGAAAATATTTAGGGGGAAGAAAAGCATTCAAATAAAATAATTTTAAATAAATTAATATGTGAAATTAATCTTTTGTGCTCATTATAGATTTCATAAAAAATAAGCCTTCAAAACAGTACAAGTGCATTTTAAAAACATACTTCTTACCAACATCAACAGATAAGTCAAACCCAGAACTTCTAATATAGTGCTTTATAAATGATATGGCAGTTCTGATTTTATATTATAAGAAAATGAACAATTTTCCTTTTTTCCAGATCAGAATTCAATCATATTCTACAAGGGTTATTTGAATAAAATAATTTCAGTCTATTCTATTTCATTTTTCTGTTTTACATCAAAGAATTTAATATTAAATAAATTACTTGAAATATTTTTTAAATTAAATATTTGAAATAAATGAAATAAAAATAAATTTAACAAATGATATAATTTATAAAATATCTATATAAAATAAGTAATATGAAAATCTTACAGTGTAAATTACAATAAAAAGGAAATTATAGTGTCAAAAAACATAAAAGTTATAAAAACTTTAAAAAAGAAAACTCCAATTTAAAATGCATAAAATTAATAATTGAACTGAAAAAAGGAAAAATATATATATATTATATAGTTCATTGGAAAGAAAGAGGTTAAATAATTATCTTCATAAAATTTATTTATAATTTTATAAAGTAAAAAATATGCTATAACATAGAACCATTTCATAATTTAATCTCAAATCAATTTCTTCAAGAATTATTTGCAGTTCAAATTTTTCATAAAACGACATTTGAAGATTATTAACATACAGCCTTCTATCCATCAACCTCTATTCTTATTTACCCAAATGTAGTAATTCTGATGACGTGACAGTTTCAATTTTATATTATTTTTCATATAACTACAAGAAATATTTTTCATTGTAACTTTTGTTCTTCTGAGGAATTTAAAAAAAAAAAAAAAATTAAATTGATTACTTTTATTATAGCATATTTATGATAAAATTAAATTTTAAAAATGCATGTTCATTAATGAAATGGTTCTACGTTATGACATTAGAATCATGGTATATCTGAATGCAATCCTTGAAACTTGGCAAAAGGCACATAAACATTTTTCAGAAGTATCTGTTATTTGGCATTATAACAGTTTTATTCAAATTTACATAAGATCTAAGATTTAATCTAGGATTAACTACTTCATCCGAAGCTAATCAATAAAAATAAATCAAAATATCTCTGTTAAAAACTAAATGATTACTTTTATAAATCATTGATGGATTTTATTCCCATTAATACATCAATGGGAATAAAACCTATCAATGATTATTATGAAAAGAAGATGACATTAAATAATATACAAGTAAAATATAATAATAATTTTAAGTATAAATATAATAATATTTGAAAAATTTCAACTATAAATGATGGAATTCATTCATTTCTAAACAAATGAACTAAAATTAAAAAAATTATATACTATTTATTACACTTTGGAGTACTTCTGTTAAAGCTTATATAACTGAAGTTGTTTGATAGATTTGAAAATAAGCATCCTTTGATACTAGATTTAAGCTGGTTCATAACCTAAGTGATTTATATTTCAATATTTTAAATAAGCTATATCTTTAAAGTGCTATGAAATATACTTTTAAAATCATATGTAGCTCGACCATGAATAGAATTGGAATATAAATAATTCGGTTTCACAATAGAAACAGATGAATAAATTACTTGCTAGCTGTGGTAGTCAGAAATATACTGCTTTGAAAGAAGAAGAAATGTTTTTAATTTATTAAATGATTATACTTTTTATGATTATACTTTTAAGAGCATATTAAAAACTATAAAAAAAAAACAGCAATTTCTGTTGAAGTTTTCATAAAAACCAGCAATATGAATGTGACATTTTAGATTAACTAAGTAATTTAATCTCTTTTGGCTGACTATCATGCTATTTCAGTATTGACAAATGTCTTATTGTGTTACACAGTCCAGTCACATTATTGTGACCACCTTTGGCAGAGCGGACCGCTGCGAGACGTACAGGAAGAGAGTCAATTAAGTTTCTGAAGGTGTTCACTGGGATGCTGAGTCATGCCGACTCCAGTGCCGTGGCCAGCTGAGCTAGATTACGCGGTACATGGCGCGAACAACCCGATCGAGGTGGTCCCACAGATTCTCGATTGGATTTGGCAGGGGAGTACGGTAAACTCATCCTGGTGCTCTTTGAACCACGCACATACATTGCGAGCTGTATGACACCTCGCATTGTCCTGCTGGTAGATGCCATCATTCTGAGGGAAAATAATTCACATGTAGGGGGGGGACATTGTCCGCAAGGACAGATGCGTACTTGTGCTGCTCCATCGTGCCTTCCATAATGATAAGTGCACCCAGTGAATGGCAGGAAAACATTCCCCAAACCATAATGCTCCCTCCTCCAGCTTGGATCCTTCCGGCAATCGTTGCAGGGTGTTTGCTTTCAGACGTTTTACGCCTTATACGTCAACGTCCATCTGTCCGATGGAGCATAAAACGTGATTCATCGGAAAAAGCCGCCTGTCGCCACTCTGTGGACGTCCAGTTTCGATACTGGCGTGCAAATTCCAGCCTTCATCGCCGATGAACAGCAGTCAGCATAGGTGCATTAACCATGCGTCTGCTGCGGAGGCCCATGCGCAGCAACGTTCGCTGAACCGTTGTTTAGAATACACTCTTGGTAGCCCCTTGGTTCATCAGGGCGGTCAGTTGCACGTCTATTCGCCCGAACGCATCTCCGTAGCCTTCGTTCGCCTCTGTCATCTATAGCCCGTGGTGCACCACATGTGCCACGCCGATGATTTTGGATAGCGCCATTTTGCCATGCACGATATACTTTTACCACGGCGGCACGCAAACAGTTCACAAAATTAGCCGTTTCCGAAATGCTTCCACCCTTGGCCCGAAAGCCAATAATCTTGCCCTTTTGGAAGTCGGATAAATCGCTACGTTTCTGCATTACGCCAACGACTGAAATGCTTTCCGATGCCCTAGGACATCCTTTATATACACTGCACTGCAATGTGCTGCCACCTGCCTTTTGTGATTAGATATTTCACGTTGACGTCGACAGTAAGTGGTGTCACATTAATGTGACTGGACTGTGTATATTGCAGTAATTTGAGATATACATTATGTTGATAAATTAATTATTGCTTGTCTATTATAAGTTACACAAATACAATTAGAATTTATTATTTACATCTTTTTGCTAATTTTTGACTGATAATTTGCATTTCTATTATTAAAAACCCTCTTATTTCAATTTTATATCAATAATTTATAGTTTAAAAATAAGTATATAGTCCCATTTTAATACGCTTTTATTAGCTTCACCTGTATGTTTGTATGTATGTATGTTTGTAACTGACTTTTTCCCCTGGAGATCTGTTTCTCCTCATATACACTATTTAAGCTGCAAAGAAACAGTTACAGGCATCTTTTAGAAAGAAAACAGTTGATTCTTTATAATACGCTTTTATATTAGTTTCACCTGTATGTTTGTTTGTTTGTAACTGACTCTTTGGGCTCGATTTTGCCCTACTTTAAGCGATCAGATTTAATTTAAACGTTGTAGACTTATCAAGGACCGACGACACTAAAATAGTTTGATAAGTTTATTAACTCATCATGATTAGGATCACCAGGATTAGAGATTTTATTTTAACTTATGAAGAGCAATTTAACCCATGTAGAATGAAAGTATTCAGTAAAGACATTCAAACCAACGTGGGACAGTGGCACAACGGATGATGCACCTGACCACGGATCAGGAGATTCCCTGTTCGAATCCTGGCTGGCTCGGCATATTCGCATTTAGCCTTTGTTTTACTCACAATTAAATTATTGTAGGAACTATAGTTCCACTCCTCCATACCGGGACATCATTTAAATATTATAGTTTAATAACACTAAAAAACATGCTTTTAGAGTTAATCAAACTAAAAAGTAAATGAATAGTTTAAAAAAAATAAAAAATCACGCCTTTAGAGTTAATCAAACTAAAAGTAAAAAATAATTGTTAACATAAGAATAAAATGACTGACGAGAAAATGAATGTCACTGTTCTTAAAGCGTGGGGTGCTCGATATCGATCGTTATAATTTTCCACTAGTTTCATTACGAAATGCAAAGTTAGTTTTAAACTGTCATACAAAGCACCCCACGCTTTTAGAACAGTGACATTTATTTTCTCGTCAGTCATTTTATTCTTATGTTAACAATTATTTTTTACTTTTAGTTTGATTAACTCTAAAAGCGTGTTTTTTAGTTTTTTTAAACTATTAATTTATTTCAAGAGTAAACATTGAACAGAAAAAACCCAGAGAAAGAGTTATTATATATAGAAGAAATGGTTATAATGTATAAACCAATGTATATACCAATAGTTTATAATACATGAACAAAGAAAAATTATACATTTAAAAAATTAAAATTACATTAAATGCATTTGATTTATGATTTACATTTCTATAAATATAAAAAGAACTGCATTCTAAATTTTACATCAATAAATCAACACTATAAATATAAGCTTAGAGTTCCTTAGTTGAGGTATAAATTTAAGAGGGCTAACTACTTTAACAATCAATTTTCTTTTAGGTTTGAAACTAATCATTTGAATAATACATATTTAATAAATTATATATATATATATATTTTAATTTAATATGCATTTTACTGATCACAAAGCAAATGAAATTGAGCAGCATAAGAGAAGGAAGATGACATACAAAATTATTCATAACCAATGTAGCAAGTTACAGTAGTGCCATCTGGAAATTGTCCACATCCTTAATCGGGTTGGTTTTATTCATATTCTAATAGCTTGCTTGCTTTCTTTCTTTCAAAAAATTCTTATGATTTCACATTTTTTTTTTTTTTTTCTAACATCATCAAAAGATATGTAAAAGTCTCTTACTCAAAAATTTATGTAACTTCGTGGGGGTGGAAAAAAATATTGATAGAAAAAAAAGAATAGATGGCAAGGAGTACAAATAAAGTATTGATTACAACTTAATTTTATATTTAACATGAAGCTATGAATATTGAGAATCAATAATAATCTATGGTGAGACAATCCACAGAAAAGCAAAATTCCACTTAAGAAAAAGTGAATAAAACTTTATTTACTCATTCATGTTTGATGATGACTATTGCAGAACTTGTCATGAGAAATAAATTTGTTTGATGGCATTAGAGGCATTTAAGAAAATAAATTCTATGCAAGCACTTTACTTTATGAATATTTTAGCTGCCATATAAGAGAAAGGAATGTTGTTTAAAGATTGAAGAGTATTATTTTTTTTTCTATCCCCTTCTTACTATTTATGGCATCAAAATATAACTTTCCTTAAAGTAATTTTCAAAAACACAACAATTAGTTTCTTTTTTCATGTCTAACAAAGTTACTCTAGTTTATTAAGAAATATAGAAAAAAAATCACAGCAATACAGTTCAAATAACTCAAATCATTCTTTGTTAAAGTTTACATAAAGAATGGGCCATATACTTTACTTAAAATTAATTATAGAAATAAAATTTAGAATACGAGAAAGATAACAAGTACATAATATTTTGTCTATTTTATTAAAAAAACCTATTAATTAAAAAAAAAAATGAAAGTATACCATAATGTTTAAAAAGATACAGTTATTAAGGATAAAAAAAAATAACTATTGAAAAGTAGAGATAATTATAACTAAAAGTTTAGCAACACATACTAAAAGAGTAGAAAATACTTGACAATTGTTTTTGCCTCCTCTAAGCGTAACTTAATTGTATAGCAATCCGTGAAATTTTGTACTTTCTTCTGATGATTATTTGGAAAAAGGTAGAAGTGAATGATCAGAATGGGTAAAGATTGAAAAGGCTTACAATTTATTTATAAATTAAACATATACAACAGACAAAATTTAAGTATTTTGAATTCAGAAATAAAAAGATTTTGATGTGGGAAAAAAAGCAAGCAAGTTATCTTCGAGATGATAAAATAATGATATAAATACCTCCATAAAATTATATGCATAATCAAACTTTAAGCATCTGTTACAATCATCAAGTAAGTGAATTTTTAATAAAGTATGAAAAAAAATATTCTCAGAAATAAAAGATAAAATTTTAATCAAAAGAACTAAGATAGCTTTGACAAAATTTTGAAGAAATCTACATTCATTGATATTCATGCAATGCATACCTCAATAATTATTTCAGGAATATGGTACTTAACTATTTAATTCAATAATATCTTGTACTAAAGGGTAACTACAGAAACTGAAAAAAAAAATTTCCTGACTTCTCCCAATTAAACTTGATACATTTTCTTTTCATACAGCTACTAATTAAATTAGTTTCCTGGCTTTCTCTCTACTCAACATCACTGCAGGTACACAAAATTCATTACAAAAACTTTTTACTTTTTTATGAAATTTAATTTTAATAAATAGAATGAACATCCTACAAATCTATTAAAACAAGTTTATTACAGTAAACCCCTAAACTATTATTAGATAACCATTTTTATTAAAATAGATACAGATAAATCATTTTATTTAACCTATTTTTAATAAAATAAATCTTATGAATCTCTAACAAATTGTCTTCTTTTTTTAAAAATTTAGGAGAAAAAAAATAGCAAAACGTTATGGTGAACGACAATTTTCTCTAAATGTGATTTTTTAAAAGCAAGCAGTACCACTGAATTTTGATTTTTTCCCCTCTGCATGCAAATGTAATGGAAGCTCAACTGAAGAGCAGAATTAATAATTAAACAAACAAATAAATTAAAGTATGCATTCAATGCATATGTTAAAGGACACTTGATCAAATAGTTTAGACTTAATACACAATATATATATACATATATATATATATATATAATATTCATTAGACTTAATTTTCAGTAATTAAATAAATAACAAATGCATAAGTAACAAATATCAATCAATGCAGATGCTAAAAGATTGCGAAATTAGATTTAAGGAATTAATTTAAACTTAATACACAATAAATAATTATTAATAATAAAATAATTAATAACATATTTAAAACATTAAAATCCTTACTTTTCTAAATCAGCTGAAGCAAATAACACAAGTACAAATAATAGTACGAGTACAATTAAAAAACACATACCACACACTAGTGAAAAACACATTTAAATATGAGATCATGAACTGGAAGGTGCACCATAAAAATATGCAAGATTGCTGTAAAATGAGTAACGATCCAAGTCACTACAAAATCGCCGATCGCGCCCATGCTTGACGAAATGCTCTCATCGGCAATTTTCTCCGATTTTTAGATATTTTAATGAATTTCCCTGTCTTTTCAGTTTTGCCACCACCCTTTGCTAGCTAAGTTGAACGAATTCACAGAAAAAAATCAAGCTATCTTAAAATTATTATATTATAATTTCTTTAAATATTTGAAAATTTTAATAATACATTGATTGAAAATTTAGATACTTTTTTTTTTTTTTTTTTATATACAGGGTATTTTGTGTAGCCAAGCTCAAATCAACCGATATGATTTAATAATGTGAAAATTTGTTATTTTAAACCACTTACAACTATATAATCTGCATAAATAAATTTCTCAGCTCAAGTAAAATTAGTAATAAATTCCTATTAATACTAACTTGAAATAAATCCAATTATTTACTAATCTTTCAATTAATATATTTTTTATATATTTATTGGCAATAATATTTTTATAAATTATTGTCATACAATTTTATTTCAATGATGACATTTTTTTCTAGCATGTTTCCTTTCACTTTATTTAATGAAAAGCAATTAAATAAATTTCATTAAATATTGAGAGAAATTGAATTGCATGAATACATTCAATAATTTAAGTCAAATTTTTTATTTAAAGCAGAAATTACATTATTGAATGTAAAAAAAGTGATTTATAAAATTAAAAAAACTAAAAAATACGCTTTTAGAGTTAATCAATCTAAAAAGTAAAAAATAATTGTTAACATAAGAATAAAATGACTGACGAGAAAATGAATGTCACTGTTCTAAAAGCGTGGGGTGCTTTGTATGACATTTTTAAACTAACTCTGCATTTCGGAATGAAACTAGTGAGAAATTATAACGATTGATATCGAGCACCCCACGATTTTAGAACAGTGACATTCATTTTCTCGTCAGTCATTTTATTCTTATGTTAACAATTATTTTTTACTTTTTAGATTGATTAACTCTAAAAGCGTATTTTTAGTTTTTTTAAACTATTAATTTATTTTTTACTTTTTAGTCTGATTAACTCTAAAAGCATATTTTTTTTTTTTTTTTTTTTTTTAGTTTTTAAAGTATAATTGTTTTTACTTTGTTTTCCACTTGGCCGGTTATCCGCTAAGTTTACATACTTTTTACCCACCGAAATTTTCGGCCAATAGGAAGAGCGCAATTCGACATGATCGCACTCCTATGCCTTTGAGATCCGCCTCTTTTTAGCCACCGAAATTTTCGGCCAATAGGAAGAGCGCAATTCGATCGCGGATCAGTTGACTGACTCGCCAGTAGATGGCGCCATCAGTCCCAAAATCGAGCCCAAAAAGTGAGTTACATACAAACATACAAACATACATACATACATACAAACATACAAGTGAAGCTAATAAAAGCGTATTAAAAATAAACTGAAAGAACTCAATTTAAAAAAAAAAAAAATTAAAATTAAGATAAAAAAAATAAGGAAACTAATAATTTTTGTAGCTTAAATCTGTTTCGCCAAGATATTTGACTATGATTATTAGTATACAGTCCCTAATTCCTGCTTTTGATCAATATATTTAGTAACTTTTAATTTTTTTACAGTATTAAATTTTTTTTTTTTTATTTGTCAACATAAATACTGTATCCTTAATTTTTTTTTTTTTTTTTTTTGAACACGGGAAAAAAGTAAATATTTTTTGTTTTTTTTTAATACTTAATTTTTTTTTTTTGATAAGTTCCAAAAATGTATATTATCTGTACTTTGATTTATGAATTCTACTTGTGTTATTATTGTATTACACTTAAAATTATTTGATGCAGATTACAGGCTACTGCATATATGTATATTAAAAAAAAACATTTGTAAATATAATGCATTGTTTCTCTAAGAATTTAATTAAATAAGATTTATATAGAACAATGCATGTAGCATGTGTTTTAAATGTTATTCAAAATCAATGCTTTACATACCCATATGCAAATGTAAAGCACTAGGAGTTAAGATAGTTTCACATGTCCTGCATTTCACCAAATAAAATTCTTCAAACATTGGGTTGAATCTATATAACTTCATATCTAAAATAGAAAGAAAAACATATATCTTATATAATTATCATGGAAGAATATATGTAAAAGTTTAAGCAAAAACACAAATATAAATAGAAAGGTATATTATACATATACACTTACTGCCAAAAATTAAAAACACAGAGTAAAATGTTAATTTTCAGAAGCCAATCTGAATTGGAGAGATTGCAATTCACTGTAGAATTAGATTGAAATATGCTATGTATCAGTCGATCACAACTTTGTGTCGAGAAATATTCGAAAAAGGCAGTCGTATAAAGAAGGCAGCATTGTGAAGGATTACAAGAGTTACATGTAAGTGCTTCAAATATGTTTTATTTTCTAAAACAGACATGTTTCTGTAGCTTCAGAAAATGAACATTTCTGAATGCTGTCCTGTTGTCTGACTCATTGAAGCAGCACAATCAATAACAGATGCTGCTTTTTTTCTTCAGCATTCATTCCGCAATTATGGAAATAATTCCTAACAAGCCAAATAATTGTCCAAAGACATGTGACTGGTCGTCCAAGGGTTACAATCTATGCAGAAGATTGAAATATTGCTGTTGTACCCAAATGGAATTGAAAAGTGACCTCAGCATCTATGGTTGCAGCAGCCCTCAGACAAGATCTCCCACTACAGTGTGCTACAGGCTACACAAGAATGGACTGTATACCAAGGTACCCCAAGTTTGAGTTCTCTGCTATCAATCGAATCCAAATGAACTCGATTAAAGTGGCGTCATCAAAATGTCAATTGGATTTTCTTTGATTGGGGCAACTTTATGTTCACAGATGAGTCACAAGTTACCCTGCAAACAGATAACAAAATGTGTAATGGTCTGGAGAGAAAAAGGCACATGCAATCGTCCCCAGAACATCATGCATTTTGAAGTTAAAACATCATGCCTGATGTGGGCAGGGAATTCGTTGCAATATCGAACCAAAATGCACATCTTTAGACAAGATTCTGCAATGGCTGTACTACTATATTGAGAAGAACTCGCTACGAGATTGTATGCTGCAGCAGTTGGTCCTGCTTTTATTTTAATGGATGATAATGCACTTCTCCAGAGCTGCAATTATCAATGATTACCTGGACAGCAATGGGATTGGGTGTACGAAGTGGCCTGTGGAATCACCCGACCTTAATTTTATTAAAAGACGATGCTCTCGGTAATGCTACGTTTAAACATTTCGCACTCTCAAGTCACTCTAGCAAAATTCCAAAGTGCTTCACAGAAGGAATGACGATTACTTCACTCTGCAACGGTTCATCCCTACATGGAGAACAAGTGTTAAATGCTGTTAACTTTATGCGAGTAAAGGATGCTCACATGCACTTTAATATTAGTTTTGTTTGTTTTAGCTTTAAACATATTTTTGTCATGACTCCAATATGACTTATAACTTATGAAAATTGAATAGTGCTTTCATATTTGTATAATAAATTTTTTTCATACAAAAAGATATTTGCTGCTTTCCTGCTGCATTCATGCCAATCACAGCAGCATTTTTCGATTTTTCCACATTTTAGTGATGTATGTTTAACATTTGTCACATTGAGTGTATGTATGGCAAGTGTTTATTGTTCAGATACATATACCGTGTCGCAGTTATTTCACACAAATTTTTACCTTATTTACATAAACTAAAAGATACACTTATCTTACGGACAAAAAAAATTATATTTTTAAAAACTTAAGTGTCCAGGTTAAAATAAAACTCTTTTTGCTTATTTAAAAGAAAATGTATAATAGTACTTGAATGATTTTGTATTAGATTTAATTAGAACTGATTACAATTAATGATCAAATTAAAATCAAATGCTTCTCTATAAGTAGTTGTAATTATATAAACAAATTTATAATAAATATTTATTCTAATTTTTCTAAATTTTAAAATAAAATAAAAGTGATGACAGTTTACACATCAATGTATGTTTATTTCAAAATAGAATTATTTTTTGAATTTTTAAGTATTTAAGTTCTTAAATTTTCATGCATACCATCAGGAAATATCCGTGGAAGTACATATCTTTTTTGATCATTTGGATCAACCATATCTTTTCGATCAATAAATTTTTCTTGCAATTCTTCTTTTGGAAAAACTGAGTCTTTAGTCCATTTTAGATCTTAAAAAATAAATAAATAGCTTTAATAATAAAATACACAAAATTCTTTTAGATAGTTATCAATTTCTTTCTAGAACTACTACAATTTTAATATATTAGAATATAACTTTTTCTATAAATTGATATCAAATTCCACAATATACAGACATTTTATCAAATGTAATACAAACTTAAAAAAAAAAAAAAGAAAAAAGCAATTATATATTGCTCCTTTAATATTGATTTTTTATCAATGAATTTGATGAATATATATCAATTACCCCAATCATAATTGCCTTTCTATTTAATATATTTGAAATAAAAATAAAAAGTAACTTACCTTTTACCATAGAAGTTGTTCTTTTCGCACTCAAGTCTTTCATTAATAATAATAAATCAATTTCTTAGTCGAGAAAACTTAGAAATATAGAATTTAAAAAATCTTAAAACAATACTTCATATTTGATAATAAAGCAGAATTTATAAATGAATAATAAAATTTTGAGAAAGAAATATATATATATGAAAGGGTGGGGTGGGGGGAATTAATAGATCTTTTTTAAAGAATTTAAATTTCAATAGGATTTCATAATTTATTAAAGTTTTTGATAAATAAATTACACCAAGTTTTTAAAAAAGGCAAAACAATTAAAAGAAAATTGTTTCAAGATGTTTTATTTAGATCCTCTATGGTCTTGCGCTTTGTTTTGAAATATTTTTCTAATCTTAAGAAGTCAAAAGCTATTCCGATTTTAATAAATTTATGTCGAAATCAAACAAAAAGTATGACTGAACATATACTTTTGATTACATAGTACATTGAAATTTAGAAAATAAGTTTAATGAAGTACACAGTATTATTAGAAAATGTTCGGAAATAGACAAACAAATTAAGTTTTTTTTTTTTTTCCCCCTTCACAATATTGATCGCTTTAAATTGATTATTAATAACATATTTTTATCTCTTAGTTTTCTACTTACCTAAATATAAAGATGTTGATTAAAGAAAATAATTTCTATAACTGATGCTAACAGATTGAATTTCCATTTTTTTCGTAGCCAATCTGTTAATTTTACACAAAATTATTTCAGCATTTAAAAAACTAAATATTAAAATGCAAATAAACACTTTCACTTCTAGATTAGTCTAATAAAAAATAGAATGCAAACAGAAAAAAAAAGACTTTATTTGAAATATATATAATTTAACTAACAAACATTATTAATAAGAAACAAAATAATTAATAAAACCAAAAAATAAAACTTAAAACAAAAAGTAAATGTTGTAACCATGAATATTGCTTCATTTTTTAATATATCAATTTTTTAGATGAAAAAATTTGAAAATACAGAATTTAAAAACATTTAAAGAAGATGGTTTGTTTTCAATAAATTTTCATTACAAACTATACATTGTGTGTCAGTGATAATAAAATAATTATTTATTGTATGACATACATATGAATCAAATAAAAATCAATATAAAGTAATTTGAGTAATTAATTAAATAAAAAAAATTACAGCAATTGTTTTTAAAAATAATTTAATGTATATTTTTATACTAAAATTGTCATAGAATCAAGATGTAAAAATTAAGCTCATTTAACAAAAAAGTATACATCATTTGATTACATTTTAGATTTTGTGAAATAAAATGAAAAATTGTATACAAACAAACAGAAAGATTCTATTTTCATATTACTGCTTAGGCTATCAGAAAAAAATTGTAAATATTTATATTAATTTAATTTCTTGATTAATTATTTTAATCCAAAAATTATAATTACAAACTGAAAAACAAACGTTTAGAGAGATTACTACAAAAATGTAACATCGGAAACGATTCACATATTGCGCAATAAAAAAAAATTTGAATTTTTATTTGGTATTCAAAAACATATATAAAGGCATTACACACATTTTAAAAAAGATTTGCTATGATTAAACATTTGTTAAAATACTGAATGAGAAAAAATACAAATGTGTTTACGAGATACTGAGTAGTAATTGAAGTTCTCTCATTCAATTTTAACATTACACTTTTTTTTTTTTTTTTTTTTTTTTTTTGTGAGGAAAAATAAGAATTCAAATAATTTAACATTTCAACCCAACAAACTTCTGCAAGAAAAATAAAAAAAATATTTCAACAAATGATTCTGAATGTTTACGTGCAAGCATATATTGTAAGCACAATCCAAAATTTAAAACATTGCAATTGTCATATAAAATTCATAAAATATTTATCTCACCAGTTAAATTTCCCATTCTATTCATTACAAAATTGGCCCATCGGTTATCATCATCCTTGGCCATCGCGAAAATTTTAATTGCTGTCTTCCAGATTACATAGGCAATCCTTAGTTGTAGAACACCATCAAAATAATTCCTTCCTTATGGTAATAAAAATGAGTGCGATGACAAAAGAAAGTAAAATCTAGATAGTACGAATCAGTGATGCCATAAGAAAAAAAATGAGATCGGTAAAGTCAGTCATAAGCTTTTTTTTCTCTCTCTCTCCCTCTATATATACGATAAAACAATAGTTTCAAAATTGTCAGGTGAAAAACACAAATATATATTGGGATAATCTTATGATGCTGTGGTACACCACGATGCTGTCGCAAACAACGATACAGTAGAATGAGGTTTGTTACTTAGCGAAGATTCAAGTTCTAAATAAAATAAAGATTCGTTACGACTCTGACGACAGCCATAGTTGATCTACTCACAGGCATAACATACGTAAAATATAATGTTTTCTAATTCTAGATGACGTCATTATATTTTTTCTAACATCCAGCTCTGGCATCAGAATCTTTTCTTTAATTTTAACCAATTGAAACTCTTCTTGCAGTGATTTAAGGTCAATAGCAAAGAGATTGATAATAAAGCTACTACAAACTTTATAACTTAATATATAAGAACATCAGTGATGCACAGGTCATCCAGATTAAATTATAAGTTAACAATTATTTCTCTGAATCAATATCAATCAAAATGTTAGATTAGAATACAAAATATTTTTATATAATTGTATTCAGGTGTGTCGCACTAGAGCACATTAGATTATTAAAATAGATTTGTGATATATTCTGAGAGAAATATTAAAGAGTGCAATTTTTGGGCGATTTCAAAATTTGTCAAGTTACGATAATACAGCCAGACCTGTTTATGTGTATAAAAGATATCGCATAAGAAATATCTTTAAACTTTATAAGTAACAATAAAATATACTGTTTGCTACACATTAAAAAAAATTATGCGATAAACAGATTTCGTTTTTAGCTTTTAGACATTTTCGGATTCATGGGAATTGTCTGGTCCTGATGGACAGTTCCAAGATAAGCAACAACAACAACAGATTTCGTAAAAAAAACGTCCCACGGGGAAAGTACGTAAATCAAAACCTCACGATGCAGTAATACTTCGCATTTAATAACATTTTTGGTAATGAGATGATATAATGCCAGCTGGGCCATCTGTTGGATTTTTTTGTTATTTGCATGTTATTTTGTCAGCCATCTGTTGTTTTCTTTTTGAATTATATTTTTTAATTGATTGTTATTGATAATACACATTTGATGGAATTTTTTTTATATACCGCAAAAAAAAAAAAAAAAAAAAAAAAAAAAATACCGGTATATCAAAAAAATTATCAAAAAATATTTAAAAAAAAAAAAAAAAAAAAAAAGAAAGAAAGAAATAAGGAAATAAAGAAAAAGAAGAAAAAAACATCACTCTAGATAATTACATCTTAAAAATGGATTTGTTTTATTAATAAATACTATTTGCATTCCTTAGCGATATAATTCCTAAATGTTGGCATAATTTGGATAGTTATATTCACATATTAGTTCTATTATTTCCGGAAAAATAGACAATATTTTTGGAAAACCTTGAAAACGTTTCTCAGAAAATATTTCTAATGTTATCGTGCAAGCTCGTGGTGACATGCGATTTTAACTCATTTTAACCACTATCATTTACATAATTTAACAATTCAATATTAATTTAAATTTGGATGATATTGGAGAGATACTGAATTTGAAGAAACTAACATAAATTGAAAGATTTTTTTGTATTGTTTAATAATATTTTAATTTAATTAGAGAGGCTGTTCGAAGTTTCCAAAGATAAAAATTAATACTACTAAATACGCAACTTTTCCTAAGTATACTCCTGTTCGTCAGGTTTCTCAAAATTTCTCGTATGCAGCTGCAGCAAAAAATTTATCTCCACCACAAAGCAACTCTGGTAATGCTGTTACTGTTAATAATGAATTAACCTCAAATCAACTGAGCCAATTGCAGGGCATTGCTAGCCAAGCCCAATTTATTCAAAAAACCCTGCTTCTTATGAAGGAGTTCGTTGCTATTTTCTCTGATCTTAATGATCTAGATGGTATTCTCCACCAAGTAAGGAGTACAGACAATAAAGCTGATAAGTTGCAGGTCTTTGTCAATGGCCTTGCATCCCAAACTATCCAAAATGCCCCGTAATGACTCAGTTGATTTCTGGTCTTCGCATATGCTATTGGAATGCATGCAATATTTGGTACAAATTGACTGAATTTACTAACTTTGTTGATAATTATAACCCAGATATAGTACTGATTCAGGAAACACACCTTAGGCACTCACAAACACCTTCTTTAATGGGATACACTTTTATAGAAACGATGGACCTCAAGATCCTCTCTCTGGGGGCACGGGTATTTTTATCAAAGCCTCTCTGCCACATCGCCATATAGATACTCCACAGTTAATCGGGATAAAAGCCACTATTATTTCTTTAAATTTTCCGAATCTTCCCTCTCTTTTTATTAGCTCTGTTTATGTTCCTAATGCAATTGCTTCCTCTAATCTTACTCATGATTTAGACGTTTTATTTTCTTTGAATAATAGTGTTATACTCGCGGGGGACTTTAATGCACATCATACTGCTTGGGGCTGTACTAACCAAAATAATACTGGCGCTGCTTTGCAAAGATATGCGAATAACTATAATTTAGATATTATTGCTCCTAACACTCCTACTCGAATTGGCACTCGCTCTACCTCTATTATAGATTTAGTTGTCACTAATAACTTTCATTTTCTAATACCATTAATTCGCTTGACGAACTTTCTTCGGATCATAACCCAGTAATTATTGATTTTAACCTCCGCGCTATGCATGTTCTGACTAACCCGCTTGTTACAACCTGCTGGTCTAAATTTTCTAGTATCCTTGACCGTAACTTTAATTACTCTTTTACGCCATTAAATTCTCCGCTTGATATTGAAGAAGCCATTAAAGACTTAACACATAAAATCATTACTGCGCATCAAGCTGCCTCTAAGCCTATTCCTACTAACAATAAAACCTACTTACCCCCTTCTATTAAAACTCTGATAACTAATAGGAACAACGCGCGTAAACTATGGCAAATTTATCGTGATCCTCGCAGCAAAAATGTTTATAATCATCACCAGAATATTCTTAAAAGGGCAATTGCAAAATACCGGAATGATTGTTGGGATCGGCGCCTTGAAACAGCAAATGTTGAGAATGGTTCGATCTGGAAACTCTGCAGCAACCTTCGTAAGAAAAGGTCTAAAATACATTCACTACAGGATAGCAATGAAGAAGTTACTACTGACATCCGAAAAGCTGAAATTCTAGCAACTTCGCTGCAGGATCAATTTCAAGAAAACCCATCCAACAATATTCAGGTGGATAATGATGTTGAAAGCACCATCGCGTCTTTTCTAACTCGGCATAATAGTACTAACAGTAACTTTCCTTCCACTAAAGCCTCTTCAGTGATTAACATTATTTCTAACCTTAAAATTAGCAAGACGCCTGGTATTGACTGCATTACTAACAAGATGCTTAAAAATATTCCCTTCAAATGCATTCTCCAAATCTGCAACATAACAGATGCTATTTTAACTCTTAATTACTTTCCAAAAACATGGAAAACTGCTAGAATACTTCCTATTTTAAAACCGGGCAAAGATCCTACTTCACCTCATAGCTATAGACCGATTTCTTTACTTTCTACTTTTAGTAAAATTATTGAACGGGTGATTGCTGATCTGCTTAATCATGAATCTAAGGCTCTGAACATTCTAATATCTCAACAATTTGGTTTTATGCAGGATCTTTCTACCACGCACCAACTGTACAACCTCTCTGAAACCATCAATGAAGGATTTTCATGGAAGCAGGACACTGCAGTAATTTTCCTCGATGTGGCGAAAGCCTTTGATCGGGTTTGGATAAAGGGGCTAATTTATAAGATGATTAACTATAATTACTCTCCATACATTATCAAAATTATCTACAACTATCTTTCTGATCGAAGTTTTATCGTTTCTGTTAACAATACTGATTCTAAAAACTGCAAGATTCTCGCGGGTGTTCCTCAGGGATCGATCTTGGGGCCCTTCCTGTACAATATTTTCACTAATGACATTCCACAAGACCACAGAATTAAATTGACACTCTACGCTGATGATACAGCAATTATTACACAGGGAAGGTATTTACACATCATCCAGGTAAACTTACAAAACTACATCAACACTCTTGAATCATGGCTAGAAAAATGGAAAATTAAACTCAATGTCGCGAAAACTGAAGCAGTGCTATTTACCAGGAAAAAGTCTATAATCCTCCTAACATAACTATTTTTAATACTAACATTTCCTGGTCTAAAGAAGCTAAGTATTTAGGTGTAATTTTTGATAGAAGACTAACATTTAAGGCTCATATTAACTACTTGCGCGATAAATTTAATAATGTTTTGCGTAAATTTTACTCTGTCATGGGCAGACATTCTAAACTAACAATTGAACTAAAAACACTAATCTATTTAGCTTATCTTCGTCCGATAATAGCATATGCGAGTCCAGTCTGGGGCTCTACAGCCAAAAGCAATTTTATTATTTTAGAACGGCTTGAAAACAAGGTTATCCGCATGATTGTTGATGCCCCATGGTATTTTAGAAACGCCGAAATTAAATATGCACTTTCCATGCCTAGCTTTAGGGAATATGTGGCTAAAATTGCAAAAAACTTTTATTCATCACTCAATAGATCTAGTAACTCTGTCATCCAAGCATTAAATCAATTTGAATATGATATTTCTCTGCACTCGTCTCGTAAAAGACCTAGATGTGTTATAAACATCAATCAGTAGACTGCATTTCTTCTCTTGCATTTTCTATGGTCCTGGTAACTTCAGGTTAAGTTCGCGCTCCGCGTATATTTTTGTTTGTTCTTTTAAATACTCCTGCGTGGGTGCTATGTTGTGCTTCGGCTTTAGGTTCTCTCCGGTCTTTTTCTCTTTTTTTTTTTTTTTTTTTTTTTTAGTAGTTGTGCTTTGTATTTTCTTGTATATGTTTTCTTTTATATTTTCACTTTTTCTATATATTGTGCAAATTGTTTTTCGTTATCAATGGGCAGTGACCGACTACCACTGTTTAATTATTTCTTGCTAATAGGAGGTTTGGTCGCTTCGCGACCAAGGAACTCCGATGAATCGTACCGATTCACACATATGCGAAACAATTTCACGATTTGACATTTGTGCCATTTCCGTTTCTTTAACATGACGTTTTCATTTACAGGAAAGTTTTCAAATTATTACAAGCGTAAAGTAAAGATTTTTATCTTGCTCATAAATATAGGATGTATTGTCACTGAAGAAATATTTAAGGATAAATAACAATTACTGATGGATCAAGCATGATGCATTATTCTTTACTGCATGAAGTAGAATACACAAATCTAGATTCGTTTTCTCTTAGTTATCATTTCAAGGACATTAAAAAAATATCAAATTATATCTGTTAGATAAGGTACTAAAATCTTACGGAATTGCTTAAGACAAGCAAATGAAAATTGTACATTTTAAGCACAAAGATGCTATATTTGTAATACATTAAATGTTAATTTTTTCTTATAATGAACAGATTTCTGTAAGTTCTACTTTCAATGTTGTTCCAAGACAGCTTTTTATAAGCCTAAATGCCAAGAAACTGGTTGTATTATTGAAGAATACAATTGAATTGCATCCTTAACATTTGATTTTAACATTAAGGACTAGAACTTTGGAAAAATAAAAATTATTTTATAAAAGAGTCAGAAGTTAAATTTTTAAATCAACTCTCGACTCCCACTCCCCACTTCTGACCGCATGATTTCAAGTTCGGCCTAAATGCAGGTGCCACTCGAAACTTCGTATCAACTAAGCATTTTGAGAAGACACAATTAGCAATATTACAGCCAAGGATTGGTTTAAGTTTTCAAATTGATCTACCCATCAGCCTTTTTCTGCTGGAAAGTACTTGTTAGATAATGTCTATTTCATTTAGAATAGTCTGGTGTCTTAATTTGCAGTAAATCTAATCTTTTAAAACTGTTAAAGGTGACCATCCTAATTGACAATGACCGTTTGTGCGCTTGTGTCGAGGCTGATCTACAATTGTTATCACATGAGCTGACAGATAAGTTTGGTTTGTCGCTCTACGATAATTTTTTGCACACTTTAGGCTAATTAGACCAGGACCTACAGTTTAACTTATTCCTAACCACTCACAAACATCCATGTCACCAACAAGTATTCGATTCTGAAGCCTGTGATACTAAAAGGGCAGAGATCTAGCCAGTTGGCTATCAGGCTGCCAGAGAAATTTGGAGACAGCATTTTGCATCACATAGAAAAATGAATGCGAGATCTTTGTTTCGAACTCATTAGTTTTCATGTTAAAAAGAACGGCGTTAAAATCCGGCAGTGTATTATCTAGAACTGAATGAAAGTGTACTCAAAGGAATGCAAAGTGTTATTTTATTAAAAGATATAGTTAAGGACCTCCTATAAATGTATGACTCTTCCTCTCACACACATGTATACTTGTAGATGAAATGATTTACTAACCTACATTAAAGCATTTTTGAGATAAATCTGAGCACAAATATTTAAATTTGGTTTTTATTTATGCATTATCAATAAAATAATTTATTTTTCTCATTGCCCATATTTGAATTATCGTAATATATTATTGTTTTCCTATAAGAAATTTTGAATCAAAACCTCCTGAAACGAAATAATATTATATTTAACAGCAAATGGTTAACTTACACAAAGTCGTTTTTTTTCTTAGTTAATAAAAAAAGCTACAAAAGCTAATATGCTTTCATTTTAATTACTTAATAAAATTAGTGTGAATCGTAATTATTCTGAATTTAAAAGTTATTACTTTTGGTTACGAAACTTTGCATTCAGAGTTATTGTGTTAACTGATAAATATTTTTAAAGATAGAACGAAATTGAAATGATCCATTGAACAACAATACTTTATCTATCAACTGTTCGATTCTTATCTGATAAGTGTTTAGAGAAGAACTACATTGAGTACCAGATTAAAAATATGTATTTTTCATTCCTGGTGACTGGATTTTTTAGATGCATTAGATGAACACGAGTCATGAAGTATTAAAGGTATTATAAAGTATTAATATATGTGTAATGAAATATATAGTTGAATGTTTTATTTAACATGAAATAATTTTATCGAGTTGATTAGAAATTTTTTTTAATGTATGAATAACTTCATTGAAAATCTCCTTTACAAAACTGCAATTTCGATAAATCATTTATTTTTTTGTTTTTATATTGTTATAGTTGTAACATTTTTATTTCAAAATACTATGGATTGTATATTTATATTCAATACAATTATTATTATGTGCTTTCTGTCGCGAATCAAAGAAGTTTTTTTTTTTTTTTAATACTTATGAAATATAAAATTTCAAATATTATTTGATTTATCAATTTTCTGACACGATATTTGCATTATTTATTTAACAAGCATATTTATGACTTGGACTGATTTATTAAAATGTGTATATGTCAAATTTTTTACATCCTCGTTTTTTTTTTTTTTTTTTTTAATTTTTAAATAGAAATATGTAAATATTTTGATAATTATTTTTAAATTATAATTTCTGATACATTTTTGAAGCTTCCTATAATTCACTCCATAAAGTGTGTGCTCCATTAAATAATAAAAAAGGGTTTTTCGCAATAAATCAGCACTGTATCAATAGCTTCTGCACTCACTGTAGTTACACAAAATAATTGCACTTTTGACAATTAAATGTTCTTCAAAATTAAATTATTTAAAAAGTCAAAATCGGTTTTACAACATAAAAACACTTCTCAATATGAATAAATAGAATATAAAAATTAACAAAAATTATTATTTCGGAAGTTTAATATAGAATTGCATTCTCAAGTATAAGGAGTTTCACCTTTCCCCTCCTGTAACTAATAAACAAACTAATCCATTCCTTTTATTCAATTCCTTCTATTAGCTCACACTCTGCCTATATAAATCTTGTTCAAATTTTCAATCGTTAATAAAATACTTTTTATTCATCCACTCAAGATCAAATACATTTTTTTTTTTTTGAACTTGTAGTGGATGACACTGAATGTTAATACAGTTTTCTCAAATATTAATTCATTAATTAAATTTAATTAATTAATTTTAGTTTTTTTTTTAGATTTAAGTCACATGTATCTACCAATAGATGGCGCCAGATAAACTTAAAAAAGGAATAAAAATTATTTATAAAGGACTTTCTGCTTTATAGTGAAAAAAAGTAGGAATTGACTTTAAAAATTGTTTTTTTATATTACTTGTTAATGCTTTGTAGTAGGAACTAAAAGAATAGGGACTTTAAAGTAATTGTAATTATGACAATTAAATGCAATTAAATATAATTATGACAATAAATTTATAACATAAAAAACACTTCTCAATATGAATAAATACAATAAATAAACATAATAATTATTATTTCGGAAGTTTAACATAGAATTGCATTCTCAAGTATAAGGACTTTCACCTTTCTCCTCCTGTAACTAATAAACAAACAAATCGATTCTTTTTATTAATGCTTTGAAGGAACTATGATAAATCTTAATGAATCCGAATTCAAAACATAATTAACTACGTTTCATGGTTGACATTTCTGGGAAATTAATTTGTTTTATTAATATTTCCCACCCCACCCTTTTTTTTTTACATTGGGTTCAATACTATTCATTTTGGGTTATACTAATGAACAGGTTTCTTTAGAGCAGGGGTCTCCAAACTACGGCCCGCCAGTGTCATCAGTCCGGCCCGCAACAACGAATAGCTTATTGTTGCTGTAATAAGTTGGATAAAAAAACACAGAATGATAATAACTCGGTTTTATTGACTTGCTAGGTAAAGCTTAATGACAAGCATAATAAGCAGAAAATTTAACATAAGCATAACAACTAACAAATAATTGAAATGAATCCCACTAACATAAACTACTGAACATCCCGGTTACCCTCGGTAATTATGTTGGGGTAAAGAGTATTGCATATGTATGTATATCGATGTTTGGAATGTATATATCCTGAAACAAACATATTATTTTTATCCTGAAAATCCCTCAGGAACGGAAAAGCTGGATAGATAATAGCAGAAAAATTAAAACGATTTTTGCCCTTGATACTTTCTGGAGTAAACAGTACGGCCCTAAGGCTGGAAAGTTTGGAGACCCTTGCTTTAGACCCTTGCTCAACTGGAATAGAAAATGATAATCGAGAGGACTTTTAGAAGTAAACAATCAGGCTTTGTGTGTCGTGAGAGAAAAAATCCGAAAATTCCCACAAGTCAACCTGACTATCGATGTGAGACGATGTCTCGTTTCTGAAAGCAGCTTGTAATGCTGCCGATGCAACAACCGATGCTGCCTGTGGATTTGAGCCTTCTTGTGTGCTACTATTGGGCCACGGGTTGGTCTAAATATTCCATTATAACTGCATTATATAATCTTTTGATTTCGAAATGATTTACTTGTCTAGTAATTATCACTTTGTAATTATAAAGTTGTAATATCGTTTAACACTTTCCTGCCACCGTATTGTCTCTCTTCCATCTCTAATTCATTAGCATTTACCTAATTTCCCGCATGGGGAGTTCAGATACACTGAAAATAATTTTGCGGACGTTAATCATAATGTTAACCAATATAATTATGTTTCATTTTATCAGCTTGTATCAGGTAAAAATATATTTTGCGTTGTATTCATTTATCTGATTTTGAATGTCTTTTATCGATGAATCTGTGGATCATTTTGTGTTTCATTACATCATAAAAAATGCTATTCTTTTTTTTTTTTTTGTTGTTGTTGACCTAATATTTGATAAATATCATTGATATTGCTTCAAGCATTTTTCACCCTATTTTTACTTTTTTTAAATAAATAGCATTTAAAATATTAGTTGCGTTTTGTCTTACAAAAATAATGAATTTCCTTTCTTTGTCTCTCACTCTAATATATGGTGTAAATCAGGAATTCTTAACTTTTTTTAGTTCCTCTGACCTCTTTAAAGGCTAGAGACATTTTTCGCAGAATAATAGTTTTAAAGTTATAAAATAAAATACAAGAAATAATAACATTAAAAGCATTATAAAGTACAGAATGTTGCTAATTTCGTTATAAGAAATTTCTAATGCGAATATTGTTTTATTTATCTTGATTGAGATAGTATATGATGACAAATTATGTCATTTTATTTTCGTCACATTATTTTTTATGTAAATTATTATGATTTATTTTACATACATTCATATTACAAACATTAGATGTGATTAGTGAAACACTCTAAAGATTTTTTTTCTCTTTCAAACTCATGGGGCTCCTGAAACCAGCCCGTGGGCCACTGGTATAAATGAATTAAAGTTTCTATTATTTCTCTTTATTCGGTGTTTATTATCTAGAGTAGACGTTTTATAATTTTTTTTTCTTCTAATGCAGCTAGCAAATAGACCGTGATCTTTCGCCATAAGGGCTGCGCCGATGTTACTCACTTTGCATTACCCAGGGGGCGCGTGCAACTTGATGGTAAGCCACGGACGCGGAGTAACAATGCCCCTGCCGCGCTCTACGATCCTATTAGGACCGGGACCTACGGCTTAAAGTGGATTCCGAACCACTACAACACCCATGGGCAAAGCCGGGATTTGAACCCGATACCTGTGGTACCGAACGCCAGAATGATTTATAATTGATAATGATTAACGATAAATGGTGCAGCCAAGCTGACCTTGCAAATGAAGCAAGCGCACTGAATGAATAACTGTATATGTTACGGGGCCAACAGAGTAGAAAGCTATGTAAACAGTATAAGTTTGATGGTAAGCGCGATGTCTCTTAAGAAAAATGTTTGTTTTAGAAATAAAGTATATTATTAGTTTAAAATGTAATAATTAATAGTAGTAGATTCTAAATAAGATTTCAGAAGCGGGATAACTAACTGAATCAAAAGTATTTGGTGCGTAAGCAATTGGATTAGTATGATTTAGAAATCATCATCATCATCATTGGCTCAACAGCCCCATGGTGGGCCAAGGTCGTCTGCCTACTGGCAGGAGACGTTTTCTTTTTACGGGGTACGATTGCAATCCCTTCGCCCAACAGTCATATTAGACTGGGACCTACTGTTTAAAGTGGATTCCGAACCACTACAAACATCCATGGCACCGCTAGACTCGAGACCGAAACTTGTGGGCAACGAGCTCCAGAGCGCAAGTCACTCGGCCATTAGGCCCCTGTTTTACAAATAGAAAGGTGGAAAAAGTAAATGATTTCCTTTTTATTTTCAAGTTTAAAGTATATTTTTTTGAACACAAAGGTATTTCAAGTATTTTTAAGTATATGTATGAAAATGTCAGTGCGTCTTGGAAAAAGTCGCAAAAATGATCTCATAGAATTAGCAACTGAAATCGGTGAAATAATTCCACCGGAAACCATTATAGTTAATATTAAAAAATAATAACAAATAGTAAAAATTCTGACGAAGAATTTGTTAAGAAAGTTTTCGAAAGAATAATTCGGGAAAGAATTAAACGGGAAGAAAATGGAAAGCTTGAAAAAATGAAAACTTAAGACAGATAGAAATTGAAGAACAGGAAAAGCAAAGAACTTTTGAATTGAAGAAATTAAAGCTTCAAAACTAAAATCAAGTTATGCTCCAGATGCCAAATGAATGTGATATTAATGCTCCGGAAGTACTAGTAAACAAGAAGTCGGTTGATATAAGAAATATCATACAGTGATTTAATCTGAAGGATGGAGATATATCTCCATTTTAAAATTTATTTGAATTATTAATTACGCAATTAATAGTAAGAGAATCTGAAGAAGAAGCTAGTGCAGGATTGGTCAACCTGCTGCCCTCCTTGAATATTTTTCTGGCCCGTGAGATTTATCACACTTTTACAAAATATATTTATTTTATAATGGCCAAAGTAGTGAAAACCAATGTATTAAAAAAAATACATTATGTGTGCATTCATATATTCAAAAATTAGCTGTTGAAATTATGAGAAAAAATTAACTTTGATTTTAAAATAATATTCTTGCTAATATATGACAGATATTGCCCATTTTATTTGTGAGTTTACAGTTATGAGTTTGCAGAATAATTAAATTATATTCTGCGAACTCATGATGCGCGCTCATCTTAGAACATCTAATATAACAAGTTCTATGTTTCACTTTAAGCGACCTCAGTGACCATCCCTAGATTTCATTTTGATTCTCCTTCATTTTTTTTTTATTTCGTTTATATTTATAATTATTTAATAGTTCATTTTTAGTGTTATATATTTCTTTACAATTTGCGTTTAGTATCATTATTATATATGAAACATAATGATTATTATTTTTATGTTTACATGTGAGAATTATAGTAAACACAAAAATAATAACTCATTTGTTTCAATTTTCACTTCAAAAAAATGTCTATAGGGGGTCTAAATCTAATATGGGGATATATAATTTTATATGCTGCCAGCGGAGTTATGATGCATTTCTAAAATGGCCGCTCTCAAGATCATTTGGGTTGGCCACCCCTGAGCTGGTGAATACGCATTTGTTAAGAGTATATTGTTAAAGAGGATTAAATTAAGTTCAAGAAAATTTCCTCAGAAATTTATCAAATTAAGGAATCTAAAAATACGTGGACAGATTAAGTTTTGAAAATAAGCAATTATGTTGGCAGGAATATTTATTTGTGAAAACATGTTCGATCGAAAATGTTCGATCCGAATGAGAATAAATAATGAAAATAAGAGTAATAAATTTGAAGGTCATTGCGATGATTCATAAAAATTATTCGTGCTTGTTGAATTTTCGTAACTCAGTTGATTTCAGTCTAATAAATTAGAAAATGGAAACGCTATGATAAGTCATAAATCTGATGAAAAAGAAAATTCATCTAAATATAATGATAACCGTAAAGTATTAAATTAATCTATCCGTAATAAAAAGGATGAACCCATATGTTTTTTGTGTAATTTTTTTAATCATATTTCAAAGAATTTCCCAAATCTTTGTAATTTATGTGGTATAAAAGCCATGCAAGAAATATTGCTCAAAAAGTAAAAAATGAATTAGTTTATGCATATGCGGCCTTGAATCTTTCATAACCCTGACAAATATTTGATAAATGCTACAATTAATAATCGCAATATTAGCTTACTGGTGCTTCTTTTTGTTTACTGAAAGAATCCCATGCAATAAGTCTGGTAATTAATATGACGCATTATAAAAAAGATCTTTATTACTTTGGGAATCAAAAGTACCCAGTTTTGCAGAGCTTAGGAGCTGCAGATGTGTATTTTCAAATAGGTAAGTGATGGAAAAAGATATTTCCGTTTTAATTGTTCCAGATTTCGGCTCAACCAGTTGATTTATTAGTCGGGCGTACCTTTTTAGATTAACCATATATTGCGTATTCTAGGTTCTGCGATGTTTTGCATATCAGTTTTGCAAAAGATTACCCATTTATTAGATTAAAATGCATCGAAGAAATATCATGTATTAAATTGCAAATGGAGGGAACTAAAAAATACTAAATAACGTCATACATTTTGTAAAGGTTAAAACGGAAAAAATAAATAAAGGGTTAATTATGATGTAGGAAATGAAAGAAAATTTGATTTTTTATTGGAAGTAAAGGAAAGTAAAACTATAATATCGATTATTAATGCTGGATGTAAGGAAATAACGTTAAAAGGAAATCAGAACATTGGGAAAATGGAATTAGTAGAGGAGGTAACTCGGAACCAAATGTAAATTATTTCAATCTGCTTAGTGATTGCTATTCAGTGGAATTATTAAATGTTTGTGTAGCTAATGTAGAGGGAAATTCTATAATCTAACAAAGTTATCAAGTTATCGGCTGCAGAATATGCATTAAAAACAAAAATTACATTAAGCAACCCTTGTTCCAGTTCATTTAACGACCCTGGAGAAGAATATAAAGTAGCCAAGGTAGTAATGAAGATTCAGTACGGGATTAAGGTCCGGCGATCGAGATGACAATTCCATTCACTTTAAATTTTGATCTTGAATATATTCATCAATAAACCTAGCTCGAATAAGTCGAGCATTATTGTCTGTTAGCATGAATTCATTACTAATGGCATCAATATATGATCTGACATATGAATCACGAATCTCATCCCGACATCTCGCAGCAATCACAGTTCCTCTGTGGACCAGATCTTACTTCACTCTCCAGTGTAATTCTAGTCTCATATGTGAAGAAAGCAGAATCTCATTGCTGTCTAGTCGAGTCTAGTGAGGTCTCTTGGTTAACGTAAACGGCGAGTTCTCAGTCGTCGGTTAAGAGATACATTCAAGAATTCAATGAGGGTCTTTTATAAAGTCATTTATTATGAAGGTATCTTAGAACAGTACTGGCAGATGTTATCGATCCTATTGCGGCAAAACGACTTAAAATGAGCTGAGTATCATTCTTGAACTT
Organism: Caerostris darwini; assembly: GCA_021605075.1. Lineage (NCBI taxonomy): Eukaryota > Metazoa > Arthropoda > Arachnida > Araneae > Araneidae > Caerostris > Caerostris darwini. The sequence continues at coordinate 321,303 of BPLQ01004536.1, forward strand.
TCAGGCCAAAAGAACTAGAAAGAAATCTTCAGAAGGAATTGTAATGAACAGTTAACCTGGAACAGGTCTGCTTGAAATAGAATTTTTATATTGGGACTAGTCCCATAGTCTGTAGATTACACTTTTGAGACACATAAAGTTATTCGTTTAGCTATGTTTTAGCTTTTTATTTACAAACCTCAAAGATAATTATTGAAATAGCCATTTGTCATTAAATAGACCAATTATTATCTTGTAATATTGTGTTCATTATTTGCAAAATAAAAAAAAGTCATTTTGTTTTTCAAAATCTTTCTACTTTTATTTAATACGTAATTCGAATTTCTTAATAAAATTAATGTATGAAAAATTATAATACTTAACTAAAATATTTATTTTTAAAGTATCAACATTTTACATATGATCTAACAGAAAATTAATTTAGATTTAATGCAAATAACTTTTAAAGTTTTATTCGATACAAGAAGAAGATTTTAATAAATAAGAACCTTTAAACGCATTATTTGTTTTGCACTTTTTTTTAAAATAAATAGTTATCCAATGCTAATATCCTTCAAAATTACGATTATGATATTTCTTCCCGCAAACATAGCAAAAGACCTCGCACTGTTCTAAATATTTTAAATTAATTCCTTACAACTGCCTAGATGAAAAAAGTTCTCTTCTGTTTTATTTTATTTATTTATTTACATGCAACTGATTTCATCAACATCTACACTTTTGAAATTTTTGTTATTTTTCATTTTTTAATTTTATTAAATAAATAAATCTTTTTTAAAAAAGGGCATATTTTTCTTATTAACTCAAAGGGCATGAGACCACCGCTATGTTTCAACATTTTACACTGAAGGAGCAGTGGCAGCTACGCGGCCAAGGATCTCCGTGTTAATCTACAATAAGAGATTTATCCAATGCTTTATTTTCAGATCGTGTGAATCACTGAAATAAATGTACAAAAAAATTTTTAAAAAAAAAAAAAATTTAAGCTATAAACGAAAAATAACATTAATTATTTCATTTAAATTATAACTAATAAAATTGACAAAGGCTTTTTTTACATGCATTATTTTTTTTTTTTAAATTGCCTTATAGTTTAACTGACTGTTTAATTAGTTTTCAAAATTTAATTGTTTGGTTTTATTTAAATTTTTCGTTAACTATTTTAAATTTTTATCTTACAACACGTGGATAGATGTTTAAAAAAAACGCAAGAAATGTACAAAATAACGGTCCTATATAACTATTAGAAAAATAATAACAGCTATATAACTATTAGAAAAATAAAAAAATCTTTTCAAAACAGTAATACAAACTTTTAAAACAAAACAACAAAATGATCTTCATCTTACAAAATTAAGAAAAAAATTTTAAATAAAATACAATGAATTTCTATAAACGCTGTGATTTAAAAACCCATATTGTTTATAGTTTTTATATCTTTCCTCAGGTCTTTTCAAAAGGTGTGAAAAATGAAAATTATGAATTTATATGGAAGAACCTGTTTTTTATTATTGTTTACACTGTTTCTGCAAGCAGAAGGATTCAATTGGATCCCTGTTTTTCAATTCTCTGAACCATTAGAAGCAACAGGGGCAAGTAATGAAGGTAGGTTATTAATAAGATGCCATTATACTTTTAAACTAATGGTAGAAGTCTAGAAAGCTGTACCCTTTGTGCCAGACTGTTAAATCGCCAAGTTAGCAAACAAAATGGCTGCCGCAGTTACAGTTTAATTGTAACTGTCACAGAAGAGGCTCAAGACAGTACCTTTGCACCTCCTTATTTTGAAAAATCCATCCCTTTCGTATGTTCTCTGGTAGCGCCATCTATCAAATATACTACTGTGCTCAAAAAGTTGTTGTTGTTGTTTCTTATCCCACTTGGCTGGCCAAGCCCACGAGCCCATACGTACTCATGATTGAAGGGGAAGGAAGCAGCTTCTGTTGTGATGGAGCACCCGTAGGTAGAAGCCTGACTTTTGCTCCGTGACGCTCTTACAGTCATAGGAGACCGGGACCTACGGCTTAAAGTGGATTCCGAACCACTACAAACATCCATGGCACCGCCGGGATTCGAACCCGAAACCTGTGGTACCGAGCGCCAGAGCGCTAGACACTTGGCCATTCAGGTCCCAAATTTGCCAACGGCACGCGTTGTTCCCAGGTGGTCACCCACCCAAGTAGCTCAAAAAGTAAGACCAATTATTATTTTTTTTTTTTCAAAAACTCTTTATTTATTCTTCCAAATTTATTTAATCGTTTTCAAAGTAATCCACTCCGGATGCATTGCACTTATACCGCCGTTTTTTCCAATCCTCAATGCATGCTGAAAAGTCATTGGCCGGGATGGCCTCAAAAGCGCGCGCCGATTTATGTTGAATCTCTTCAATCGACTCAAAACGGTGTCCCAGAGCGGTCTTTTGAATTTAGGGAATAGCCAGAAGTTGCACAGTGCTAAATCAGGTGAATACGGTGGTTGGGGTATGGGTTTCAATTTTAGCTAAAAAGTCACGGAGAATCAATGCAGTGTGAGCTGGCGCATTCAATGTTTTCTGTTCAACTTGAGATTTGACGCGTTTGAGGCCCAAAATGGAATTGACCGATCCTTTTGAAGTTGCAACATCATCAGCAAGGTCTCTTAATTGTAAATCGACGGTTTGCAGGCACCAAATCTTTAATTTTTTGGACGTGAGCTTCGTCGGTTGAGGTTGAGGGTCGACCAGAGGGCTCTTCGTCTTCGAAGCGGTCTCTGCCTTCTTTGAACTGTTTATGCCACTTGTAAACATTTCTTTCCGTTATTGGAATGCTCACCGAATACCTTCTGCAACATTCTGTAACATACGTTTCTGAAAACAAAATTTAATGCAAGTTCTTTGGTCAATTAATTCAGACATTTCAAAAATCCCCAGAATTAGTTTTAGCATCTCACAAAGTCAAGCGTAACTCAAACACTACTGAATATTTTGACGTCAAATTTCCCACAGATTTCAAGGACAAAAGCCAGCAACCTAAAAAAAAAAAAAAAAAAAAAATTTGAAATTCCATAAGCCCCTGAAATTTTAAATTTAGAATTGGTCTTACTTTTTGGGCACAGTAGTATATATATATATATACATGTGTATTACATTTTTGTGTTGTTGTATTACATTTTTTACAATTGTATTACACTTTGTTTACATTTTTTTGGTTTATTGCGCATTCATACATCAGTCAATCTTAAAATTTCTTGCATTCAATAATTTAAAAATTGCATGCAATACAATTTTTTTTTAATTTTCAAAAAATAATAAAAAAATATTCTATTTACTCACCATTTTTACTGTTTGCCAATCACGAGGAAACAGAAAATATATAGCTCACGTGATGTAAACGATGTTGCCATATTCATCTGAAATGTTCATAAACAACACCACATTTCGTGAAGCATGACTGGTTTGACGATATGACGAAATTAGTGTGCCAAAATACGATCCAGCTCTAACGAGCACTTTCTGCTTTGACAATTAATCACTAATGTCTTTCAACTATAATAATTTAAAAATTGACTGATTTAATTAACGTAAACAAAACACTGTTATTAGATATATATTTGTAACATATATAAAATTTACTTTAATGGCGATTTTTTTAACTGAAACTAATAAAATCACTAATTGTTTGTTACACGGTAGTTATACTTAATTTTGAATTAGGTTAACTAACGTACTATGAAACCTTATTTGTGAATGGAACTCAACATCAATACATAAATTTCTTTTAGCAGTAGGTAGTATACGAGCCTTATTTTAAGCGAAACTTTGTCACAAATTCCATAGCAGATTAATAAAAAATTGTAACAAACATGTTAAATATGCCACCTTTCTGAAGATCTCATAACTAAGTGATAAGAATCAAAGTGAATAAGGAACAAAAGCGCAGGGGGAAAAAAGTGGTTCCACTGATCCTATTGTAACGTTTTGACCTATATTAGACCTATAACGGCTTCAAGAAATAGGTAGCTTTCAGGATCATGGGATATATACAAGCCCTATATATATATATACAAATACAGGACTCTCGGCTATTATTATTTACAAAAAATGAAAATTAAAGAATTAAATTTGATTTTCCAGTGCACAATTAAATCATAAGTACAGTTCACTCCAAAGTCGGAGATTTTCAGAGTTCTCGAGTCTACGTCGAATCTAATTGCATGGTCTGCAGCAAACCTTCATTATCACACGACGTGAAACCACAAGGGGTTCACTTTGGAAAACAGGCGGAAACTTTGGCCTATTCAGTCACTTCAGAGAAAAGAAAACAACATTTCGGTCGATTCGTCACAGAACTCTCTCTTTTCTTCACCAAAACCCTCCTTTTAAGACAATCCGCCAAGAGGGTGGGGGGTCAGCTACCTTCACTTCTCATTGGAGTAGATATTTCTCAGCTCGTGGTCTATCACCAAACATGATGGAACAACCCATGGTGTAGTCCATATCCCATCTGTAATTATTTCTACCTATGAAAGGCGCACAGACATTCGCGCATGGCGAGTCTCATTATACAAGGCGCGGAATATATGCTATCAGATTTGAGTGTCGGGTTGTTCTCCTTAGTAAAAACGTTAATCGCATGTAATGTAACTACCCGCAATACTGCTTGCCTGCTGTCAAATTTGAGAGATTGGTTGTTATTATATACAACATACATTCCTCTTTTCTAGAAATGAAATGTCAAAAATCTTCCCGAAAAAAAAAAAAATGCTACACCCCCATCTAGAAAACGAAATATGAATATGGCGACAAGAAAAAAAGTATTGTCTGTTGAAGAGAAGCAGTGACGGTTAGTTGAGAGAAGAATTACAAGGAAGCCGTTTATTTTTATCCATTTGAATTTAATTACTATTGCGGCTGAGAGTGATTGCTTGGTGGTAATTCTTTTAATGAATGGTTGTGAAGGAGGGGCCTTACATTTATAAACTTTTTTAATATTTATGCGTAGTATATGCTCTCTACATAATCATTTGGACGCCAGAGGACGCTACACCCACTACGATTTTTCCTAACAAATTATTTTTAAAAAAAAAATTTAATTCTTTTATTTTTGACATTGCAATAGTTTCTTGGTATTTCAATTACATTGCTGTTGAAATAACATTAAAAGTATATATGCGACTTATTATTTAAAATTAATCAATCAATTAATCAATCAATAAATTAATTAATCAATTAATCAATCAATAGATTTCTTTACCCATCTGTAAAATATATTATATGCTTAAAGTAAAGCATAGTAATTTAACAATTACAACTTCATATTAAAATAATGAGTTTAAATTTGAATTTTATGTATACAAAATGGGAAAATTTACTAACTTTATTTAATTTAGGTGGAAGCACTCTCGAAAATATAAATTGCACCACAGAAGCTAATTGTACGTCTAGAATAAACGGTTCTATATGTTTAGAAAATGTATGCAAGTGTCCAGAAACTGCACCGATCTTTGTGGATGCGACGGCAAGATTTTCTACGAGCTTTTGTTTACCATGTAAGTGAAAATGATTTTTTTAATTTTAATATGAACAGTAAAATTAATAAGAAATTTTCCAAATGGAGCTTCAGGATTTTGAAAATTAATTTTATTTTTAATTACAAAAAGATTTTTTTTTTTAAACTTCAAATAACAAACGAGCCTTATTATGGTATCTTTTTCGTAAACACTATATATTTATATAAAAAATTAGAAATTTTTGAATAAAAGCAACATCCATAAGCTATTTTTAGAAATATTGTATATTTAAGAAGCATCACATAGGCCTGGTGTTCAGAATGTAAGTTTTCTGAAACTGACTGCGCTCAATTCGAAACATGCACAATTTTCCGGGTATGAGCTTGAAAAATCTCTAAGCTGTAAGGCTTCTCCAAGGTTTTGAAGAAATTTGAGAAAGGCATGGCTCCTCCTACTTGTTTCCTGGATGTCAAACTCAGAGCAGGTTTGATTTATCACTCTACGGCCATTTTGTGCACACTTTGGGCTAATTTGACTAGGACCTATAGTTTAACGTGGATTCCGAACCACTAACAAACATCTATACCACCGCCTGGATTCGAACCTGACGCCTATGGTTCCAAAGGCCAGAGCGCTAGCCAAATGACTATCAGGCAGCTAAGAGAAGTTCGATCCAAATAGCTATGACACTAGGGACCAATTCCCATCCGTATGGTGTCCCCACTACAAAATCGTTAACAAAAATAGTAGGTTTATGGGACGATGTGGTAAGTTAAGTGATAAAATCTTTTTTCACATAAAGAAAAGTTATCACATAATGAAAGTTTCACATAAAGAAATTATTAATCGAAATCATGCGTTAAAAACACATAAGAATTTGAAACTTTCCTTTAATAAATCTTCAATTAGCCAAAACTTATCAAATACTTTGATTTTATCGGACTGAGTGAATGATGTTGGTTAACAAATTTTATCCATAATTCGATTTATAAAACATGATTTTCCATAGAAGTTTTTTAAACTTATTAATAAACCTATTTATTAAAATTTGATATGCAAATTACATCTGCATTGTTTCTAAAATTTCAATTGCCATTCCTTTTCAGCTTTCAATTTGACCGAAAAAAACTGCACATTTAGTCAACAGTGCAACTATGACAATGGAGCATGTCTGAAAGGAACTTGTCTTTGTGCTGAGAGATTCCTAGTGAAGAATCAAACATGCACACCTAATGGTAAATCACTCGTTCACACATATAATTATTGGCAAAAATAAATCTAGATGTGAAAAAAGCTAGAAAAGAGTACACATCCAATATGTATTGCAAAGCCCGACTCATGACTTCAGTGATAATGTGGAATGCTCAGGAGAATTCGGGTTCAAATCGCAGTCGCTGTTTTCAGAAATGAGGAGATTTGATACCAATTGCGACAATGTGTGTAAATTATCTCGCCTCAATAGTCAGAATGCTTGGTGTTTGTTTATGAGCTTTTTTTCTCTACTACATGCAAATTCGGGGCAGTGTCCCTAAAAGTCCACCCAGCGGTGGGCTGTTCGTATCATATCAGTGGAACACGATACCCACCGATATTCAACGGAAAAATATTTATTGAAAATTTATTCAATCAAATATTTATTGCAATTTATTCTATCAATTCTTTTGCAAATCTATGTGTGTGTCTAATCCTTAGTGTTCTGCAGCGCCGGACGGACATCCCATGAGTAGTTTACTCATGGATGGAGGGAAATGGACCACTTCTGTTGTGATGGAGCACCCGTACGTGGAAGTCTGACTTTACTCCATGTCGCTGAAGAAGGAGGGCAGTGGATTTTCGGAGGATTTTTAGGGGAGAACTACTCCGCATTTACGTATCATATGGGAGAAAACCCGAAAAACTCCCACCAGGTAGTCCGACTAACGAACTGTCTGATGGCCGAGAGGGTAATGCTCTGGCGCTCGGTACCACAGGTTTGGGGTTCGAATACCGGTGGTGCCATGGATCTTTGCAGCGGTTCGGAATCCACTTTAAGCCGTAGGTCCCGGTCTCATATGACAGTACTTACAGAGCCCAATCGGACTTCTCACCCACATCATTCCCAAACTGTAAAGGGGTAACAGCTCTAGGCAGAGTGATGTAGTGTGGTATAGTAGTAGTAGTAGTAGTAGCGGTAAGTCCGACTAACGAGGCAAGATGCTGAACATCCCAAACGCCATCGAGTCTCTTCATTTTTTGAAACAGTGTGTAGAACAAAGCCGTCAGCGGATTGAACCACAGCCCTAACGCTCACGAGCGGCGCTCGTTATCACTGAGCCACGAGTGGTGCAAAATATTAGAAACATTAGAAACATCGGCTCATGAAGGAATTGAACCCGCGACCTTCGCGTTATTATGACCCACTAACCAATTGAGATAATGGGCCAGTGTAAATCTATTGTTTATATTCTAATATCTATTAAATTATTGCTTGTTAATATGAATCTTCTTTAAAAAATTAGGCCTTTCTCAAAGAATTATTTTTTTTTAATTATCTAAGCAATTAAACTTTATATGTTCGTATTCTCACATACTCAGTTTTATATTGGCTTTATCCAAATTTTTTGAGTTTACATTTCTAAGTAGCATTTATTAAGAAGGAATTGAATTCGTATCACCGAAATTCGATTTCTATCGACTGCAGAACTAAAACTGACAAACTTAATAGGGCATAATTTATTTTTAAGTTTTCATTGGGCAGAACAATAATTATCTCATCTAAGAAATTGTAAGATAATTAGTTATATGTATTTGTATTAGTGATTTACTGCAAATGTATATGTGAAATTATTTTTCTCATTCCGTTTTTTTTTTATTTATTTATTTATTTTATTTTTTTTTTACAGAAAAGACTGCTTTGATACCTATTATAATAGGGAGCCTTTTAGGAGTCAGCATCCTCGGAACATTGCTTGCTTATTTCATAATGTCCAGAAAAAAAGAAGAATCGTAATATTGTTAAAGCTGTTTTCAAATAAAAGAAAAATGTACATAATGATGAGAAAATCAAGTCTTTTTAGTTTAGTTTATTTCTAAGATGTATATAAGTTTTTGCAATAAAATATATGAAAAAGTAATTTAGTATTTTTAACATCAAAACAAGCAATAAGAAACTGAACAATCAGATGTAAAGTTAATCTGTAGATCCCTCAATCAACCAGATTTAGTCACACGTAGTTGGAGTATTCAGTACATATTATTTATTACGTCATTTCGTGGCTAAAGGTAGACATATGAAAGCAACCGTATGAATCTGTAATATATTAGAACCTGTAACGGTGCTTCCTCTTGAGTACTGAAAGAGCTCCCCCTGTGGGGAAATGGTCAATAGGCCACGAGACTTTTACCTGAGAGGAAATACAGCCCAACTTGCGCTCTTGCTGAGAAACGTTTAGTTTATAGACTCTCATCAAGAGAGAAAATACACGTAACGCAATTCTGCATAGAAGTTGGCTTATAGATTTTCATCCGGAGAGGAAGAATCTTTAGCGCAGACTGTGCATAGTTGAGTATCTTTATTTTCGGCTTAGAAGTGGAATCCTTCCAAGAATCTATAATTATATGTCTTTAAATGTGTTAAATATTATGTGTATCTAATTGTACATTGTTTGTGCGTGTGTCAATAATGCTGTGAGTTCTCCAGCCTGTGCCTCAAGTATTTCAATCCAACCACACCCAGTTACAATCGAAGACCCCTGAGAAACGTTTGAACTGCCGCTGAGAAACGTTTAGTACAGCGGCAACGGACTTTTCTTCAAGGAGTACCTATGCAACTAAAATTGTCACTAAAACTCCATATCATAAAATAAAATTAAGGAATAAAAATATACTGCAGCACTAGAAGTTAAAATTAAATTTAAAATAATTTTAACATGCTAATAATTATTAGAGTAATAACTCGGAAATCACGCGCTTATATTGAGAAACATTTAGTTTGTAATCTCTCATCCCGAGAGGAAGTATATTTAGTACAATCCTGTGTATTAGTTGGCTTACAGACTCTCACCCGCAGAGATAATAGTATATTCCACGTATTCTGCACAAACCTATCCAGTATCGGGTTTTCGAATTAGAAGTAGAAATATGCCTTTAAATGTGTTAAATATTGTACGCCTCTAATTATATGTTTGTGGTGTTTGTGCGTGTGTAATAAAGCTGTGTGTTCTCAAACCTTTGTCTCAAGTTTCAACCACACTGAATTATAACCAGAGCTGCGCAACCCACAACACTACAATATACAACCCACAACACTACAATATACAACCCACAACACTACTACAACGTGGGGCACGTTCAAACCGGCACAACTACAAACCTAGATTATGATACATATTGTAAAGATAAAATTACTGGAGCTTCAAGATAAATTAAGGATAGAAACAGGTCAAACAAAATGTTTGCTCAACTACTGAGTTTTGATAGCAGGTTCCGGAACAAAAATATCCTAAAACCAAAGAATGTGCTCTGAGATTGATACTTCGATATTGTTATTAGTCTTTGTATTCAACTCTTAAATTTTATTAAAAGAGGATATATATATTTGATTTAATTGATTAGCATTTAAATGAGCTAGTGTAAATTTTAAATTTCCTGCAGATAATTGCTAAGGTAACAAACATTTGTAAAACATCCTTAAAATAATGAATTTTTAAAGATTTACGTTTCAAAATTGTTTAATGGAATATTTTTTGGGGATAACATTTTTGTATTCTGTATCAAGAACTGAAATAAAATAATTACTTTTGGGTCATTGATCATCTTTCTATTATCATTCTTGATGTATATATTCATATTATGAGAAAAAAAAATGCTTGACGATTTTCCAAAACTAGTTTCTTTTCACCAATGTATACTTTATTTTGCGTTAACATATACCTAAATGTTAAAACAAGTTAATTTGCATATCCACATACAAAATATTGTATATGAAACTTTTATAAATACAATATGAAACTTTTAATATGTATACTGTAAAATGTTATATACTGTAAGTTTTCCTTCAGATATTTATGAAATAAAGGAGATTTATAGCAGTATAACAAAAATAGTTATTTGAATCTTATAGTAAATGTTTAACCTTCTACTCATTTTTTTTAAATAAGCCATTTATGAAAAGTTTAATACATTACCATTTTTAACACATGCATTTTTCTAAAATTTAAAATGTATATTTTAGTTTTTAGTATACTACATTTATTGGTATAAGACGGAAATCAGTAGGTTGTATATGATTGTATAAAAAAAGAAACGATTAAAACATCTGAGGAATTAAATATTTCATTCAGGAAATACAACTACATGAACAGAACCAATCGATAAATCGTTGGCTCCCTTCTGGCATTTACGCAACCTTTTATCCGGCTTGACATTTAAGGAGGATCTTGGAATATCTCCTGCGATGTCTTCCTCGCCTTTCCACGTACAAAGTTAAATCTTGGGATCGTCCCCGAAATTTCTCTATTGAGCAGAAATTTGAAAATTTAGCAGTCCAATGACGTATCTGATAAATACAAAGATAATTAGAATATTTGATTGGACCATGCATTATTCTTTTGAATTGCAAGCCCGGGTGCAAGGAAGGAAGGATAAAACAATATGTAGAATATAGTCTGCAATGTTCTCAAGCCATCATGTATGATAAACACATGAGTCTGGCAAATAACTAAAGAGACATTTTAGATTATAACTACCAGTTTTTGGAACGCTGTCCAAAAACTGGTAGTTATAATCTAAAATGTGTCTTTAGTTATTTGCCAGACTCATGTGTTTATCATACATCGTTCCAAAAACTGGTAGTTATAATCTAAAATGTCTCTTTAGTTATTTGCCAGACTCATGTTTTTATCATACATCGTTCCAAAAACTGGTAGTTATAATCTAAAATGTCTCTTTAGTTATTTGCCAGACTCATGTTTTTATCATACATCGTTCCAAAAACTGGTAGTTATAATCTAAAATGTCTCTTTAGTTATTTGCCAGACTCATGTTTTTATCATACATCGTTCCAAAAACTGGTAGTTATAATAAATGTCTCTTTAGTTATTTGCCAGACTCATGTGTTTATCATACATCGTTCCAAAAACTGGTAGTTATAATCTAAAATGTCTCTTTAGTTATTTGCCAGACTCATGTTTTTATCATACATGATGCATACATATGCATTTTTGGAACGCTGTCCAAAAACTGGTAGTTATAATATTCCACTAAATTTCACTACTGTCCTGGATGTCTAAATACACATTTTTGATGGTCATCAAAGTTCAATTCGAAGCTGGTCTAATCGCTGAAAACAATTATACTTCAATCGAGCAATTCCAGCACCACTTCAAATGCATGAATTCAAATCTGTCCTCTGAGTTGCTCATCAATGGTCCTTACACTCACTGATATCCTAGTTACACATTAGATTGTTGATAATGATAAATCGTGGGCTTTCTCTAAGTCGAAAATTATCTTCTTCATGATGCCATGGTTCAATCATTCCTTCCAATATCATTGAATAGAGACATCGTTTTGACTCAAATATCGACTAATCCTTTCATTTAACTTTGGCTATGCTTAGCCCAATTTCACACCCTTTTTCTCATTTGTTACATTTGCACACACTAGACGCGAACCCATATATGGAAACATTGGTACAAAACCCCCGTAATGATCGTAATGATCGTTGCTTGCCCCGTAATGATCGTATTTCCTTTCAACATGTTGTTGAAAGCACTTAATGGTGAATGCACTTGTGAACAAACACAATTCTGCCAACGGCCGTACCGTTGGCAAATTTGGGACCTGAATGGCCGAGTGTCTAGCGCTCTGGCGCTCGGTGCCACAGGTTTCGGGTTCGAATCCCGGCGGTGCCATGGATGTTTGTAGTGGTTCGGAATCCAATTTAAGCCTAGGTCCCGGTCTTCTATGACTGTAAGAGCGTCACGGAGCAAAAGTCAGGCTTCTACCTACGGGTGCTCCATCACAACAGAAGCTGCTTCCTTCCCCTTCAATCATGAGTCCATATGGGCTCGTGGGCTTGGCCAGCCAAGTGGGATAAGAAACAACAACAAACACAATTCTTTAGTCTCACTTTAATTTTTCATTACAAAGATATTTAAGAAATTATTTTTGACTAAGTTTTGCACATACATTAGTATGATTTCTTGTTTATACAAACATGTTTCTGGTATGAACAATTTTTCTAATGTTAAAAAGCATGAAATATTTTGATTCCTTTTACAGCAGCATGCATTATGAAAATGGTTTTCCTACTTTAGCAAGTAAGAAATCCGAGTTTAAATATTTTAACATTTGTGATTTGCAACATGTTTCCTTTGATATCTTTAGGGTCTCAGCTATCTCAATCAACTTCACTTTACGGTTATCAGAAATTATTTTGTGGACTTTTTTTATGTTTTCGTCGGTAACAGCCTCTTTGGGGCGTCCACTGCGTGCATCGTTCTCCGTGCTCATTTCGCCTCGTTTAAATTTAGCAAACCACTTCTCTACGGTTGATTTTCCTGGTGCAAAGTCCGAATAATGTTTATCAAACCAAGCCTTCGCTTAAATAGTATTTTTGTGTTGCCAAAAAGCAATGATTTATTAACACACGAAATTCCTTTTTATCCATTTTTTCAAACTAACAAAAGTTGCTTCACTAAAAATGCTATAACTCACATACTAATAGTGCAACAGCTGTCAAATTTATACACGTGTCTTTTGAAGGTTATGGCTAACTAAAAATCATATGGATTTAATACTAGTAACGCCGTCTATGTGTCTACCTACGAACTTTTCAGCCCCCTTATTATCTGACAAGCTTCTGTATACGGTAGTGACTATCTGCAAAATTAATTTTTATTTGGTAGATCCTCAATGTTTTCCTGTACATTGTAACCTCTCTGGCTTATACTAGATCTATAACAACTTCAAGAAGAGGGCCACTTTCAAGATCATGGGAACACTTTAAGTTTTATTTACAAGCATTATATATATATACAGAACTCTATTTACGAAGAATGAAAATTAAAGATATAAATTAGTTTTACAATTGCAAGATCGCAACTCAAATGCATTCCAAAGTCGGAGATTTTCAGAGTTCCCGAGTTTACGACGAATTTAATGCAAACTGTCTGGTAGCAGACCTTAATTATCATACAGCGAGATACACGAAACCACAAGGGGCTCACTTTGTAATTAGAGGGAATCCCCAGTCTGTTCAATCACTTCAGAGAAAAAGGTAATATTTCTTGTCGACTCGTCGTAGAACTCTCTCTTTCTCAAAAAATCTCTCTTTAAGAAAATCCGCCAAGGAAGGGGGGGAGTCAGCTTCAATTACTTCTCATTGGAGTGGACACTTCCTCAAATCATGGTCTATCACCAATCACGATGCATCAAAGCATGAAGTAGTCCATATCCCCATATCCCATCTGTAATTGTTCCGACCTGTGAAGGTCGAACAGACAATCGCTAATTCCATAACGTATCATTATCCATGACACTGATTATCTGCTTTCAGATTTGAGTGACATGTTATTATTATGCACTTGTTAAAATATACACATTGTATAATAATGTTGTATATCTTCCCGTGGGAAAAATGGTACAACATAGTTAAAAATTAAGACTAAAGCTTTATGACTTCGTTCAAATAATTCGCATAGCGAGAAAAAAATTTCTTTGATTAATGTTAATTGTATAACCTACTAATTAATCTACGGAATGCAAACAGACATCTTCTGTTATAAAATTATTGCTGTTTGTTTGTTAGTTGATCTACTTTTACTATTTTGAGTGCCATATATTACTATTTGTATTCTTCAAGTAATATATTTATTTTTATTGTAGGCTGATGATAAATATAACAACTGTATGTATAAATATATGATAACTGTATTTTATTCAGAACAATGTTAATTGCTTAAAATATAAATAAATAAACCTTTTTATTTTAAAAAGTATTATAAAGATTTATTTCATGTGAATGTACTGTCTTCTTAGTTGTAGATTCTGAAGGCTCTCGATCTTGATTAAATAATTTTTGATAATGGTAATCTGAGAAAAGTTATACGGTTGACTTATTACGGTTGAGAATTCAGGAAATTTCCTTTTATAATGTCTTAAAATGTTGGGTTACTGGGTTATTTGCGAAATTTTAGTACTTTTGAGGAATTGAGAAATTAGGGATGTGTGAAAAAAAAATGTCTACTCCTATGTTGCAAATAGAAAATGAATTTAATAAAATGTGAAATATTTATCACATTTGTTTAATAATAAAAAGCGCGAGCATTAACAGAACAGTATTTTCTCTTGATAAAGGGTTTTAACAGAAGGAAAACTAAGTATCACTATAGTAAACGAAGCTTATATATTCATAAAAGTATTGACACTCTTTTAAAACTTAAGATTTATTTAAATTATTATTATTAAATATTTCTTTCCAAATGAAAAAATTTGGAAATTTTTTTTTTTTTTTTTTTTGAATTGCAGAAGTTATGTAATACTTCTTTAGATTATTTTTTAATGCTTGAATGGAATCTGGTCTTTTTGTTTTAATTCTCTCATCCTGAACTTCGTCAAAAAGAAGAATGAAATAAAAAAAGGCAGAAGTACTAGGATCCTTGGGGAGAGGGGGAATTTTAATTAATTTATTTATTTATTCAACTAGATATTGTTATTCAGATTTTTATTTAAACGCTGAAGCGTAAGAAAGCATAAACTCTCGATTGCAAAAGTGTATATGTGTATGGTATCGATAGGCTACATGTCTGGTGGGAATATTTGGGGTTCTTCAGATAGGACTTTTACGCACTCACCCCTGAAAATAATCCCTTTATTGTTTTCGACGGATTCCCTTTATTGTTGTAGGTGGAAAAAATTATTCAAAAAATCGCAAGCTTTGTTTGAAATCTTTAAAGATTCAAATTTACTAACTAATATGCATGCAAATGATATGGAAATTTAACAATTTATTATTTTCTCGCTACAAAGAAAACTTTTGAGTGGATTTATTTAATATACTGTTTGACAAGAAATAACAATTGCAAATGTGGATTTTATTGTTTTCGAAAATGTAAAATCAGGTAATGTGAATGTAAAATGAAAATTTTCTTCTCGTCTTAATTATATTATATCACAATTTAAAAATTCTAAATGGTTTTCAATCTATTGTTGTGATCTATTGTTATCTTCATCTGTATAAATAATAGAAATTTTTCTTTTTAAAAATTATTATCATTTGATTTTTATTTAAAAATTTCAAATGATAAAATTAATAGTAAAAATTATTTATATTCATTAAATTTTTAAATATTAAATAATATTAAAAATACTTAAATAATACAAATAAATAATAAATACTCAAATAATATTAAAAAATTTAATTTCAATTTATTATTATTATTATTTATTTATTTTTTATTGTTATAAATAAGTTATTTAATATTATAAATAAGTGTTTTACAGTATTTTTAATATTATAAATAAGTGTTTAACAGTATAACCACTTGTCACAATGAGTTTAAATTTGAACTGAAGATACTTGAAGAAGGGGGAGACGGTATGGCATCAAAAAAAAGTTCCACCGATTTTTCCATCCAATTTGGTATGACCTTGCCGTGGTGGATGGGCTTTCCACTAACAGTGTCACAACAATTGATGACGTGGAAGTCATTTTTTCCGTCAAAAACCGAAACAATCAAACACATTGAACACTACAGTTGGTTTAATGTGCAACTCATGCCAAATACGTTGTAATTTCGATTCAAAATGCTACTGGCAGCCAAATTCACTTTCATTATGCCACTTACAGCGCCATCTATTAATACACTTTGGAACTTTTTTTGATACCGTACCGTTTCCCTCCTCTTCAAGTATCTTCAGTTCAAATTTGAACTCATTGTGACGAGTGTTTCTTTTTTTTTTTTTTTTACGGCATTTTGAAAGGGAGACTTTAATTATAAATCACCCTGTATATAAACTATGTTCAATTTATTTCAACATTTAAAACAAAATTTTATTATTTGAAATGATACAAAATGTAATATAAACCTTTACTGAATCTTATTTTGACTTCATTTTATCTTAATATCACCATAAAATTATTTTTTGTATAGCAAACAAAAAATATAAAATACCTCAAAAAATATCTATTTAACAGGAAAAGCAAATTTCTTTAAAGAAAATACTTATTCCTTTAGAAGGTAAGCATTATACATTTTTTTGCGACATATATATAACGTCAATCAATAATTTGATTTTTTTTTCCTGTAAATTTCTTTATTTTAAACTCTTTAAATATTTAAATAAAGTATTAGGTATTATTATAATAAATTCTTTTATTTAATAATACAATGAATCAGTATTATTTCTGAATATTAAAGACAATAAATAAACTTAATCTAAAATATCTATGCAAAGTTTCATCATAAATGGCATTGGAAATTTTTTTTAATTTGAAACAGTAGCGTTTCTAGTTGATAACAGCCATATCAAAGATTGATAACAGAACCAATACATAAATATTTAATTTATTTTGTTTACAAAAAGTAAAAATAATGTAAATATATAAAGAAAAGGGACTCAGAATGTAAAAATCAAACGTAACAACGTAACGTAAACGAATCAAAAAAAAAAAAATAGGTGATTGAAAGGCGATAACAAACACAAAAGTTTTATTTTGTTCTAATATCATGATTATATATAAACAAATGAAATCTGAGCTATTTAAATAATATATTCACAGAATATTTATTTTTATTTTAAAGTATAAATCTGTTTAAAAAATTATTGTTTTATTTAATTAAAAAAGAACTTAAACTTTAAGAACTTTAACATTAAGAATTTACATAAATTTAAAAATATAATAATAAAACTTACATAAAAGAACTTTAATAAAAAGACTTATACTTTCAGAACTTAACTTTATAATAAATAGAACTTAATCATAAAAAAATACTTTACCATAAAAAAAGAACTTTATCATAATTTTCGATTAATCAACAGAAAAATAAAGAAATAATCTTTAGATTTTTCAGTTTCGCTATTGTTTAAATCATATTATTTACGTCATCTTTTCTGTTTCATTTATCATCTAAATTATTTTGTTTTCTTACTAATTTTTTCTGTATATAAAGTATTCCCGAACGCAGACTGTATGGAAAAGCACATACGTTTATGCAATTAAAAAAATTTAAATAATTAAACAAGTTTACTAACATTAAATTAAAAAAATTTTATGTAATTAAGAAAAATTAGTATTTTTTTGGTAATTTTGGCTACGTGCCAAATGAAAAAATAACTAAAAAAAAATTTTTTTAATTTGACTTTTGCTACTTATGTTTTAGGAAATACTCTCGCATTCACATTTATCTCTCTCTGTATGTATATATATATATATATATATATATAAAGCAAGAGATATGTCTGTGGGTGTGAGAGTATTTCTATATTAGTAGATACCATTATGTTAAACTCTTTAATTTAATCATACAATAAATCAATATTATTTTGAATATTAAAGACAGTAAATAAACTTTAATCTAAAATATAGATGCAAAGTTTCATCATAAATGGCATTGGAAATTTTTTAATTTAAAACAGTAGCGTTTCTAATCGATAGCAGCCATATAAAAGGTTGATAACAGGACCAATGCATAAATATTTAATTTAGACAAATTAAAAATAATGTAAATATATCAATAAAAGGAATTCAGAATGTAAAAGACAATCATAAAAGGCTTTAGCAGGCAGGCAATTGTCTTCTGGTACAAAAATAATTTTGATTAATTGAAGAAAACAGAACCAGATTGTCTTGGCACGTTGGGTTTCAGAACCAAAGCCGGATTTGAAAGCCGATTATTTGTGCTAAACCGAAAGCTTAAGCTTCTGTGTCTACGCCACAGATGGACGCGTTAAATCGATCGGCCAGGTTTCCCTTCCGTTAGGGTTGAGAAGGATGAGAAAACGTTTTGATAATCAAAGAGAACGACATCCAAAAACAAAAAGCTAAAATCTGTCGAATTTTAAAAAAATAATGAAAATTGCAAAACTTTAATTGAGATTAAATACAATGACTCCCAAAAATGTTCGTAAACTTTATAAGTTTGTAGAAAAAACACTATGGCCTGGAATTGAATTCGAATATTATGACCAATATTTTTTATTATCATCTTCTTGTGATTCTGATTAAAACCGAACAATTTTTTTTAAAAAAGACTCATTTTATTTTTATAAAAATTTAAATGCAGATGAGAAGGCAGAGATGATCGTATGCCGAAATATTTTCGGATAAATTCCTAAATAAAATTATGGTATACGGCATTTTTTTATATTAATGATATTTAAAAAATCATTTTGTTTTAATATTTGCTTATTTACATCATTATATTCTTTTTATTATGCAAAAATAGAACACAGTTATAAGGAAATAATGAATAAAATTCCAAAGTTATTTATTTTTCAACGTAGTAGGGGTAAATCAGTTCGGAATATCATCAAATTAGTAAATTTATCTGCCCGACTCGTGGCTCAGTGTCAACGTGCGCCGAAGGTGAGCATTAGGGCTGAGGTTCAATCTGCTGGCAGCATTGTTTTAGACATAGTTTTAAAAACGAGGAGCGTAGATTGCGTTTGTGATGTTCAACGTATTGCCTTATTAGTCAAAATATCTGGTGAGAATTTTCTGTGTTTTCACTCATACGATACACAAATGCCGAATAGTTCCCCCTAAAAGTCCCCCAGGAAGGCACTGCCCTCCTTCTTCAGCGGCATTACAACAACAGATGCCTCCTTTTCCCTCCATCCTTGAGTAAACTACTCATGGGGTGTCCGTTTGCACTGCCGGACACAGAGTCATAACAACGACAATAGTAAATTTATTTCATTCTAAGATGCAGTATGTGATAAAACTCTTTAAAGAAGAAAATCGGATCAAAAACAAGGTAAGGAAAGGTCGTCCGGCAAAGTTAATTCAACGTGATCAGCGATTTATTGTTAAAAAAATTTATGAAAAATCCCCGTTTGAGTGCTGTAAAAATTTCTATAATATTACTAAAAAATTTTCTTCTCTTATTGTAGATTAATACGGAGATCCTTGGCCACGTAGCGGCCTCTAGCTCCTTCGTTGTTAGATGTTGAAACATAGAGGTGGTCTCATGCCCTTTGAGTTAATAAGAAAAATAGATAATTAAATTCCTTTTTTAAAAAAAAGAATTATTTATTTAATAAAATTATAAAATAAAAAATTACAAAAAAAAAAAAAAAAAAAAAAAATTTGAAAATAACAATAACATAACTAACACACAAAACTGTAGATGTTGATGAAATCAGTTGCATGTAATCAAAAAATAATACAGAAAAGGAGAAAAAATAGCTTAGGAGAAAGGCGAACTTTTTTCATCTAGATAGTTGTGGGTAATAAATCAGTCAGAGCAGGAGAAAATCGTCAGGATAAGGAATTAATTTAAAATATATTTAGAACAGTGCGAGGTCTTTTGCTACGTTTGCGGGAAGAAATATCATAATCGTAATTTTGTAGGATATTTAAAACAGGGTTATTGATTTTTTGCATATCATTATAGAATTTAGTAGAAATTTTGTGAAAAAATTTTCTTAAAAATTTTTTTCGTCAATTTCATCTGAAACTGTTCTACAAGTGCTCGGATCAGCAGAATTACACGGGCTTTCAGCATAATGCAATTTTTTTTTTTTTTTTTTTTTTTTTTTTTTGTAAGTTCGGAAGGAAAAAAAAAGTTGCAACTTTCCTTTGCGAAGTCAGATGAATAAGCCCGAAAATTATTGAAATCAAATCTTGTTTGAAAATGAAAGAAAAAAACGTTTTTGGTTCCGTTGGACTTAAGATTTTATAGTATAGAAGAAAAAAAAAATGAGAAACTTAATCCCAAAATTGGAACAGTAAAGCATGGCGGTAGATTTCCCAAGTGTACGTGTGTTGGGAGAGGGTGCATTTAACATCAGGACTAGATAATTTGATATATGTTGATCGCTTACTGAATTATGCCCGTTATTAGAAAAAGTTATGGTTGGATATGCGTGTGGTCCTTATTTAGTGTTGTTTAATGATTGAAACTGAATTATTTCTTCAAATAATAACAAAAGTTTTAGCTGTTTTAATTATTAAAATTTGCTAAGACAGCAAGACATAACACAATTATATAACTAATATTTATAAAATCATCTTAAAAACATTGTTAAGGGTCCTTGTATCCTCCGTACTTCCTGGAACTCTTCTCTCGATTCCACACACTCCCATTTCTATTTCTCCCTCTCCCATTATCGGTTCCAAAGTCTAAAGTGCCAAAAAAAAAAAAAAAAAAAATGTCGAAGACCAAAGTCTAACGTAAGGGTTAACCCATCCTTGAAAGGAGGATCTATCAACTTTTAACTTTTCCCTTCCGCTTTATAATTTGTTATAGGAATGCATGGTGGATCCTTACTTTATTTAAATTATTTAAAATATTATCAATACAAAATTTGTGTATTGAAAACAACTTTTTTTTTTTTTTTTTATCAAGATTATATCAATTTTGTGACATTCTCCACTGTGTCACTACAATTGTCGGCAAATCCTGAAAATACCACCTCAATCCCCGGATTTAAACCCATTAGAGCCCATTTAAAGAGAGTTCAAAGTGCAAAGACACGACTTTATAAACGAAAACAAAACTAAAAACTGTAAAGACAGACGAATGGAGAAACTTCGATGCAGAAATTATGAAATAACTAATGAATTCTAAGCTCAAATATTTAAAAATTGTTGTGGGTGTTGTAGGATATCTTACTGTGTTAATTGACCAAAATACTACGATGTTTACTAATGCATATAGAGATTTAATGCAGTTTTGTTAAGAAAAAGTTATAGGTATTATAAAAAAAATTCTCATTACGAAATACAGATTTTTATTAATTGTTAAGAGTAGTATTTCATGAAATTTGCCAGCGCATACGAACACTTTTGGGAGCCACTGTATATTCGGCATATTATACAATCTGAACGCTATCGTTCATTTCATATCTTCAAAGCAACCTAATCAGATTGAAAACATTAATTTTGATAACTATCTAGTTCAATTAATCTAAAATTTATTCAATAGAAACAATAAAAATAAGAATTCAATAACAAATTATGTGACTTTACACGTATCCGTTGTGAATTTCTCGAAATTGATTTCACCAAAAACATGTCTCATGTTAATAACTTTAATTAAGTTGTATTATTTTATATTGTATATTATTACCCTATAAAATATATAGATATTGTTTTGAGGATATTGTTTTTAGTGACTTTGATCATTTTGATTTTTTTTTTAAATTTCTATTTAAATTGCGTTTTTATACATAATATTTATTTACGAAATATTTAAGTAATTACTAAATAATACATAAAAAAATTAATTCAAAAGAAAAAGTTAAAAATTGTTCTAAAAAAATCGTCTGTTGAAAGCAAAAGATAATTTTGTTTCAAAAAATAAAGGAGATTTTTCAAGAAAATAAAATCGTTTGAAATTCTATATTTTTTTTTTATTGTTAATTTTTAAGGTTGTTATTATGCGTTTTGTTCTTACATTAAATTCTAAATTTTATGGATAATCGTAAGTATAATATTTTATAAGGCTCAGTCGATTCCTTTATTTATTATTTTTGTTGTTTTGTTTTGTTTCTTTTTTTTTTATTGTTTTAAAGTTAGCAGATAAAAGATATTTATTTTTTATATTTAAGTTATAAAAATATTTTATTCGTAAATTTGTGTAAGAAAGATAATCGCTTGTTCTAATTTTTCGAACTTATTAGGGAAAAAATGTATGGCATCCATATTTATTGCTTACGTTGAACCTCACAAAGGTAAATCACAAGAAAATTCATCAGAAGTATCAAAAAAACCAACTTCCTATGAAGCAGAATTATTGATTTCGATCCCCGGAAAACTATAAATATCTTCAACCTTCCCACTTGTTTACAGTAAATTCTAAGAAATCCGGGAACGCTGAGCTGCCCACACGAAAATCGATAAAGGTGACGACATCAGCTGTTTTGCAGATATCTCCTGCAATTTGGAAAATAAAGCAGTAGGTCACATTTAAAAAGAAAATCGTTTTGGAATTTTTTATCATTTTTACCGTAAAATGTTCGGATAATTTTTTTTTATTAATTTTCTTTAAATTTTCGGGTCAAATACTGTTCTAAAATGTTATTTAAAATGTTATTTATTGCTTATTTAAAATGTTAATTGTTGCTCATTTAAAATGTTAATTATTGTTTATTTACAATGGTGATTATTGATAATTTAAAATGCTAATTATTAGTTGTTTAAAATGTTTTAGTTTATTCAAAAAATTGGCGCGTTTTTTCTTTAATACGTAGAATAGTTTTTATTTTTTTTTTTAGTTACTTTTTCCTTAAAATCCTCTATTTTAATTTTTTGATGTATTTATTATTTATAACTGTTGATTAATCAATCAAATGCTCTTAATACAATAACTGAATATTTAAGCATCGTGACACCTTATAATTTGTTTGCATTTCGTAATATATTTAATAAAAATTACGAAAGGATTTTTATTGTTGAGATAACTTTAATCTTCTTTTTGTAATGTTGGAATAGAAATTTCGCAAGCAAATTTTTTTTATTGCAGGCTTGTTAAAAAAAAAATTTTAATTAACAAAAAAAAAAAAAAAAAAAAATTAAAGCACGGAAACACTTTTGAAAAGGTGAGAAAAAAAGAACTCGAGTATTTGTTTACTTTTACAATTGTTTGTCTGAAGAATATATTAAACATCTTTGAGTAAAATTAATTGAGTAAGTATTAATTATCTTTGAGTAAAAGGCTCAATAATATTTAGTAATATCAATTATTATTGAGATTTTTGGGAAAAAATACAAAGGAATCTTTAATTGCACAAAAAATTATCCAAAATCGTATATTTAAAATTTAAATAATTTTTTTAATAATATCTGTTAAACTAAATGCTAACTTTATTTTTTTTTTAAATAATATTTCGAGAATAGATTACTTTTAAAGCAGAAAAATGACGGATGCCATGATTTTGGAAATATGCGTAAGCACATGTCCCTTTTAAAGTCTTGCTTATAATATCAATTCAAAAAGGGGGAAAAATAATTTTAAAAAAACTCTAGTATTTGTTTATTTTTGCAATTGCTTATCTGAGGAATCTATTAAATATCTTTGAATAAAATTAATCTTTTTAGAAAAAAATACAAAGGCATCTTTAAATGCACAAAAAATATCCAAAATCGTGTATTTAAAATTTAAATCGTTTTTTAAATAAATTCTGATAATGTAAACATTATCTTTTTTTTGTAAATAATATTTCAAGAAAAGATTACTTTTAAATCAGAAAAATAACGACATGGATTTGGAAATATCTGTTGTTGTTGTTACTTTTCCCACTTAGTAGTCATCTATAAACCAACCCCACGAACCCTGTACGGACTCATAGTTGAAGGGAAAAGAGTTAGCTTCTATTGTGATGAAGCATCTGTAGATAGAAGTCTGACTTCGCTCCGTGACACTCTTACATTCATATGAGACCAGGACCTAAGGCTTAAAGTGGATTGCGAACCACTATAAAAATCCATGTCACCGCGGGACTCGAACCCAAAACATGTGGCACTGAGAGCCAAAGCGCTAGACACTCGGCAATTCAGGACCGGAAATATCTGTAGACATAATTTTTATCGTTTCAAGTTAATAGCTAAATGCATAAATGCTTATAAACATTATAAAATTATAGATAAATAAATAAAAACAAAACATAGAATATAGGTTGGGTGAGAAACAGGTTGCATGCTGATTATTTTAAAATGCACTTTAAAACACTTTTCTTCAAATGTTGAGAAATTATATGCTTTGATCGATTATGATCAATGTGTTAAAAACTGGAAAACCCCGACTGGTAAGTAACAGTGGCAACTTGCGCATCTGCTGAGCATTAAGGCGGTAGTTCAATCCACTGGCGGCTTTGTTACAGACATTGTTTCAAAAAACGAGGAGGCTCGATGGCGTTTGTGATGTTCAGCGTCTTGTCTCATGAGTTGGACTACCTGGTGCGAGGTTTCCGGGTTTTCTCCCAAACGATACACAAATGTGAGGTAGTTCCCCCTGAAAGTCTTCCCAGAAGACACTACCCTCCTTCTTCAATGTCGCGGAACCAGTTCAGACTTCTACCTACGGATGCTCCATCACAACAGAAGTTGTCCCATCCTTCCATGAGACCACACGGGTTCTTGGACTTAGTCTATATCAGGGGTGGCCAAACAGCGGCCCGCCTTGAATATTTTTCCGGCCCGTGAGATTTATCATACTTTTGCTCAATATATTTATTTTATAACACCAAAGTAGTGGAAACCAATGTATTAAAAAAATACATTACAAGTGCATTCATGTATTTAAAAATTAACTGTAGAAATTGAGAAAAAATTAACTTTGATTTTAAAATAATATTCTTGCGAATATATGACAGATGTTGCCTGTTTTATTTATGAGTTTACATTTAGGATTTCGCAGAATAATTAAATTTTATTCTACAAACTCATAAGGCGCACGCATCTTGGAACATCTAATAAAATAGCTTCTATGTTTCATTTTAAGTGACCTCAGTGGTACAATGGCTCTCTAGATACGCACAGTTAATTGTTGATAGCAGAGCAAACCAGACTCTTAGTTGAAGTTGATAGTGCTTTTCGTTCAACTTACACCTGCGAATCATTTTTTTCTAAAATGAAATTGACCAAACACAAAACACACTCAAACATAAGGGACGCTAACCTGTAACACCAATTATGATGTGCAAATACCCAAATTGAGATCGATTTGCGAAAGCTAAGTGAAAGAGCGTAGAAACAAATATCGCACTAGTAAAATAAATATTTTTTAATGATTTTTATATTTATATGTATTTTTTATATTTCATTTTTAGTGTTATATATTTCATTACGATATTCGTTTAGTATCATTATTATTCTATTATCTATGTTTACACGTAAGAATAATAGTAAACACGGAAATAATAACTCATTATGTTTCAATTTTTCACTCCAAAAAAATGTCTATAGTGGTTCTAAATCAAATATGGGGATATATAATTTTATAAGCGGCCCACGGAATTATAATGCATTTCCATAGTAGCCCGCAAGTTCATTTGGTTGGCCACCCCTGGACTAGAATATGTATGCCTCAACTTCTCACCACCCAAGATTCCCACCAGGTAATTTGACTGTCGATGTGAGGCAATTTAACAATGTCCAAATTTCTTTTCGTTTCTGAAAGCAGTGACTGCAATGGACACCTCTACAAATTTAAAATTAAGCACTCTTTCAAATTAGTTGAGTATTTTACCGTATGATCAATAATGAGGAAAAAGTGAATTATTTGGTATAATGCAATGTTATATGCATCATTATCTAAATTTAAATGAAAGAGCAATTATAAGATGCAATTCAAATTCTAGTCGAAAATATACTCGCTGAAGATTTGATTAAATAAAAAACTATCTTAAATAATCTATCTTTGTACCTCTCAGAAATTCCCTTTGAGTAAAATTAATTTTTGAAATAGTGCATCTGTTTATCATCGGACTTTATTATTAGTATTACTCACTGGAAATTTTCTTGGAAGATTTAAAAAGAACTTTCTCGGGCGTGAGATTAAAAAAAAAAAGTTAAAGGAGAAACTCGCTACTCATTCTGCTCATGTGGAAAGCAAAGTAATTTCGAATTCACGCTTTTCTGTCTTCTAATTTTGAACGGTTTTAATTAACACGCATTAAATTGCGAACTCCTAAAGTGATAATGTTCAGTTAAAAATGAAAAAAAAACGCGAATTTTTTTTATATAATTCCAGTTAAGAACAAAAAAAAATTGAAGTAAAAAGAATAAAAATTAAATCTATATTTTTAATTTAAGGATAACAGTGAACAAAAAATTAAACACACTACATTATTACGTTATTTAATTTCCATCTGATAAAATTATTTGTTTCCTTGCAAATTATTAAATTCTTTCATAAATGCAAAGCAATAGAATGTTATAACTAGTGTATAAGTGTATAATATTTTTTTTTATAAATAATGGCTCTGATGGCTGAGTAACTAGCACTGTGTGCTGTCGGGGCCACAGTTTTTGGGTTTTAATACCGGCTGTGCCTTGGATGTTTGTAGTGGTTCGAATCCACTTAGAACTGTAGGTCCCGGTCTAATATGACTATAGAGAATTGGGCGTACGGCTTAGAACCTTATCCCGTAAAAAGAAAACACCTCCTATCTCGAAATCTGCCAACGAGGGACGGCCTTGGCCCACCATGGGTCTGTAGCACCAAGGATGATATAATATTTATTATAATTTTAGCTTTTATGGTCTATGAGGATGATTGAGACTATGAAAATTTATTATTATTATTATTATCATTTAAAATATTATTTTGGTATTAAAATTTTTATGTCCAAAAACTTTATATTAGTATTTATTTTTTTTTTTTTTTTTTTTTTTTTTTGTGTGTGTGTGTGTGAAAATAGAATAAATTATGTATATTAATTTATTTATTTGTAATGTTTTAAAAGTCCAAAAGAACATTCTATTTCGATATATTTTTATTAAATTTGAAGTACGCTCTTCTAAACACTCGATTTTCATACAAATCTATTTTATTTATTAAAGTATTATATGGCTTGGTTTGTCGCTCTATGGTCATTTTGTGCACACGTTGGGCTAATTAGACAGGGGCCTACAATTTAACGTGGATTCCGAACTATTCACAAACATCCATACAACCGAAGAGATTCGAACCTGAAGCCTGTGTTAAACGGCCAGAACGCTAGCCAATTGGTCACCAGGCCTCTAAAGTATTATATGATCGACTCGTGCTAAGGTACACAGTAGAGCATAGGTACAAATCCGTTGCAGTCGTTGCTTTCAAAAACGAGGAGACTCGATGGCGCTTATAACAATGCGTATAAAATGGTGTTGTATTTATCATCAAACTATCTCCTGGGGAGTTTCTATCATAGAACATGCAAATGAGGAGAAATTATCTCTAAAAGTCGTGACGAAGGCAATATCATCATCTCATCAAACCATCAGTGGGCTGATTGTAACATACATTAGTAGAACACGAGGCTTACTGATGTTCGACAAAAAAAACTTTTATTTAGCATCTATCGAATTTAGGGTATTTGAGTCAAAAAAATCAAATTTGCGATTTTTAAAAATATTTCATTTAGATTTAGTACATATAAATAATCTTAAACATTTTCCATGGATTCCGAACCATTCGCAAACATCCATACCACCGAAAAGATTCGAACCTGACGTCTGTGTTAAATGACCAGAACGCTAGCCAATTGGTCACCAGGCCTCTGAAGTATTATATGATTGACTCGTAGCGCAATGGTAAGATGCATCGTTAGTGCATAGATACAAATCCGTTGCAGTCGCTGCTTTAAGAAACGGGAGACTCAATGGGTCTTGTAACAATGCATATAAAATGTGTCTTATCCATAATCAAGCTATCTCCTGGAGAATTTCTGTCATACAACTTGCAAATGAGGGGCAGTTATTCCTAAAAGTCGTTCTTGAAGGCAATATCCTCATCGCAGGTTCGAGTCCCGGCGGTGCATGCATGATTATAATGGTTCAGAATCCACCGGTCTAATATAGCTGAAGAGATTTGGACGTAGGGCTGACAATCCTACCTCGTAAAAAGGAAAACATCTCACGTCTCGAAATCTGCCAATAGGCAGGCAGCTTTGGCCCACCATGAAGCTGTTGCGCCAATGATGATAATGAAGTAAAAAAAATTAAATTTGCGATTTTTTGAAAATATTTCATTTAGATTAAATATATATAAATCATCTTAAACTCTTTTCTTTAATTCAACAATACATGATAATGAACAATTCTTTTGTAAAAATCATTATCCAAAAAACATGTTCCTTACTTGAATCTCTGTCCAAGCCCAAATCTATTCTTTATTATTCTTAAGTTTATTTTAGACCTGATGAGTATTTAATGGCATATTATCCTCCAAAAACACGTGTACTCTTATTCTTAGAAACCATATTCTCAGAAACCTGAGATTCCTTGTGCTTCATTTCTTGTCTTTTCTTGAAACAATGGTTTTTCTCACGCTTTCATTTTTGCTTCAGATTTCAAAATCTGGCGGATCAACAACTACTAATCACAGTCCGTCAAGCTTCAGTAATCGCCACTCCTACTCCAGCATTTCTGCTGCTATTGTTTTCAGTATTTAATTTTCCCTTTTCGCGTTTGAGTGAAATTCTTTAATTTATTTCATTTATGTTTGTAGGTTGTTTTTTTTTTTAAATTGTTTACTTAAATTTCTGTGATCATTGTTTTAGAGGTTCATTCCAAATTCTTGCATCACCTTTGTGACGTATGAAGGTCAATGATAGGTACTAATGGATTTTAAATAGTGGTATACCAAGTACCTGTAGTTTCCAAACTGAATTATACTGTTTGCTCCCTTTTCAGAAATGAATTATTCTGCATATCCTGGAAATTTAACTTCTTTAAGCAATTAAACAGAAAGATATAGAAAATATTTTGTATTCTATATATCTACTTATGCCTTAAAACATAGTAAATAATGATCTTATATATAAGAAATCTTGAAACCTAAATTATGAAATTTTTGTTAATAAAATCTACCATAATAAAAAAAGGACCTAATGGAAGAGTGACTATCGCTCTAGAGCTCAGTACCACAGGTTTCGGTTCGAATCCTTGCTGTCCTGCGAACGTTTACAATGGTTTGGAATCCACTTTAAACGGTAAGTCCCGGTCTATTATGACTACTACTGCTACACCACACGACATCACTGTGCCTAGAACTGAGTTGTCCCAATAAAGTTTGGGAATGGTTGTGGGTGAGAGAAGTCTGACTGGGCTCCGTGATGCTCTTACAGACATATGAGACCGGGACTTACGTGCATTCCGAACCACTGCAAACGTCCTTGAGACCGCCAGGACTCAAACCCGAAACCTGTGGCTTCGAGTGCTAGATACTCGGTCATTTGGTCATTCAGGTCTAATGTGACTGTAGAGCGTTGGGCGTCGGGCTGAAAAACCTACCCCGTAAAAAGAATAACATCTACTTGGAATCTGCCAGTAGGCAGACGACCTTGGACCACCATGGGGCTGTTGTGCCACTGATCACTGATGATAATATGGAAAAAGTTTGATAATATGGAAATAAAAAATTATGAATAACGTTAAACAAAATAGATGATAATAGATTCATAATGAGAAGGTGGAACCTGATGTTTTACTATCAAAGTATCAATCTGTATATTTGCGAGCTAATGTTTTTAAATTGCCGTGACTCGCTATTTCTTGCCGATTTTTTATCTTTATTTAGTGTACAAATTTATAATCGCTCTAAAACCACAGAAGGAAATGAAGAAGAATATAAATATGACGAAGGAAAAAATATGAAGAAAATGAAGAAGGAAATGCAATTAAATATGAAGAAAATGAAGAAGAAAAAATGCAATTAAATATGAAGGAAATATGAAGAAGAAAAAAAGAGCTTTAAAATCTGAAGAAAGAAATACAATTAAAACCTTTTTTTATTGCTATTCATAATTTAGGATTAACGATAATTAACAATACCCCCCCCCTTCCTCCTCCCTCCGGTTCCATAACCATTGGTTCCTAAAGTGAGGGAGGTATCGCTCACTTTAGGAACCAATGATTAATGAATTTACAAAAAAACTGTACAAATAAAACAAAATATTTAAAGCAGTCAGTTAGAAACTTTTTTTAACGAAACACATCAAAACAAATTTCAAATTAAAATACTTAACATTTTTTTAAAATTTAAACTTATTTTAATACTAAAAATATTTTCTATCGTTCACCATTTCCTTGCTGTTTAAACATTTATATATTTACGGGCTAACTATTCATTTTTTCTCCCTTTAATCAATTTGAAGCAAACTTGGACCACAGAGTTACTTCTTTAGTTTAAGTAACATTTTATATATATATATATATACATACATATTATAAAGCATTAATTGCAATTTTCTACTAAGAAAATAAAGAGATATTAATAATAATAAAAAAAAAAAACAGGATATAAAATCCTTTTGAATAAAAAAGAAAAAAAACTTCCGTCACAAAGTGAGGATTATAAAAAAATTAATACTCGAAAGTAGGTCAACAACCTTGAAAGTGGTTTCGAGGCTTCCCATCTATTCCATTTGCCCACGCAATCTGGTTCTGGTTGTCGACCAGCGGTTCAGTATGAATTCTTCTCTGTGGCGGAAACCATTTTTCTCTCAGTGCATTAGAGCAGTGATGCCCAAATCACGGCTCGCGGCCACAAGCATTGATTTGCTGGCGCTGCATATGTTGAATATATGAATTGTTGCATAATTATTATAATTGTATGTACATTATTATAATTGTGTAATTGATTGCATTAATTATTGTAATCTTATTATCAATTTTAAGAGATTGCTTTTATAATTTTTAAATTTTAAACCTTTTCTAGATTTCTTAAGCATCCATTTTGCAATTTTGTATAAAAAATGCATCCAAAGTCAATATAACTTAAACTCATTGACGATATATTATACATAACCATGACCATTTATTTATTTATCTATTATTTATTCTTTTATTTATTTATTTTTCTCTCAAATCGAAACGTATAGTAATTTTAGGCAAAAATGTGTATTAGAGAAAACGCATATTTTTCTATAGTTTTTATCAATTAATGGGAAAAAAAAGAAATGAACATTTGAAGATAAATAACTTATGTGGTCTTATATTTTTCTGAAGAAGAAATTTTTCTTAAATATTGTTGGTATCGATTTCAAATAAGGCTAAAATTTTTGGAATATTATTACATTATATTAACTTCAGTAATTAAAATTGTTTTAAGAACGTGCAAATGTTTTTTTTAATTTAATTTATTTATTTAAGTGTTTTGCTCGTTCACAACTTATTCATTAGAGAAAAAATTAATTTCTACTGGTGCATTATTACTGAACAGACATAAAATGTATTCAATAATTATGAAAATTCATATGATTCAAATTATTGACGTGAAAATATTGGAACAATTCAATCCATCAATTTTCTGTAGAAACATTTGTATTCCACCCAGTGTTTTTTTGGCGATGTAACTTAATTTGAAATAAATGATTACTTATCAAATACTTCAGTATCTCGGTCAACTGCTAATAAATTGCTTTCAAATCAATTCATTAATCTCTCCCTTTTTCAATCAATATATTCACTTTACATTTTATTCCACATAAAGATAAAATTTATTTTATTTCCATTTAAATTCGCCCATTCAAATATTTGTGATTTTACTCTGTCTATTGCTCCAAAACTTTTTTGCGGCCTGGAGGCCGAGTAGCTAGCGCTCTGGCCTTTGGTATCGCAGGTTTCAGGTTCGAAACCTGACGTTGGCATGGATGTTTGGTGGTGGTTCGAAATTTACGTTAAACTGTAGATCCCGGTCTAATTAGCCCAAAGTGTGCCCAAAATGACCATAGAGTGCCAAATCAAACGTGCAATAAAAGGGAGAGCGGCCTGATGGCCAAATGGCTAGCGCTCTGGCTTTTGGTACAGCAGGCTTCAGGTTCGAATCCTAGCTGTTGCATGGATGTTTGTTAGGAGTTCATAATCCACATTAAACTGTTGGTTAAACTAATTAGCATAAAATGACAATCCTAGCGGTGGCATGGATGTTTGTTAGTTCAGGATCCACATTAAATTCTTGATTAAACTAATTAACATAAAATGGCAGTAGAGCTATAAGCAAAACAAAAAATTCTTTTCATATTTTATAGAGCATATCAGCTTTAATTTTCATACATTCTTTGTCAACACCACAACAGTCCTTTTGTTTCAATTTTGAGCTAAATATTCGATCTAAGGCTGTACTTGGTTTGGTTTGTCGCTCTACGGTCATCTTGTGCTCACGATGGCTAAACAGACCGGGACTTACAGTTTAATGTGGATTCCGAGCCACTCACACACATCCATGCCACCGCCGGGATTCGAACCTAATGCCTGTGGTACCACGGCCACAGCCCTAGCCAATTGACCATCAGGCAGCCGAGACTATACGTGGAGACATCGGAAATTATTATTGTTCAAAACGGGGCATATGACTTCATTAATTATTCATTATGAATTCACTTTCATAAATATATCATGGGTCCGAATAGCGAACCATATATAAAGTATTTTCGCAATATTTTCAAAAAAGAAAAAAAAAATTTTTTTCTAGTATTATATAAATTGCCTAACAATTTTTTTAGAGTAAAAATAAAGAAATCATCAACAAGAAAAATAAATATTTGCAGACAATTATCAAGGTTACTGCAAATAATAGAATAAAAAAAGAATATAAGGTCTCACTACACATTTAACAGTAGCTTTTTGCGTGATTTATGACTTTTTGGTGAAAAAGTGTTTCAATAGCGTTAGAGGATATCATGAGATAACATTTGTTTTGTCAGGAACTCCCGGCGAACGGAAGGAGAACACGTCATTTGTGAGGTGAAAAAAAAACAGTTAATTTTCCTTTACATTAATATAAATTAACAGTTTATTTAAATTGTTAACAGTAATACCCTTTAATCGAAACCACACTTTGTAAAATTATGTGCTAAAATATTTTTTCAATAAACAGCGTTCATTTGAGCTGTGCCATAGAATATTTTGTTGAGAGACCTACCAGGTGAATTCCGTTAAATTTTTGTGTTATGTTTTTTGTATCCATAGATCGTACTTACTTTTTTTTTTCAAAAACGGAAAATTAAAATTTTTAATTCAATATGTATCTTAAAATAATTTAACAGCAAAAAATAAAATAGTTAACTATACTAAAAAATAAAATAATTTAATAATTTAATAAATTTTCTACAAAAAAATAAGAAATTAAATAATTTAAAAAAGTTAAATGCCTGCAAAAAATAAAATAGTTAGATTACTAAAAAATAGTTAACCTACAAAAAATAAAATAGTTAACTATAAAAAATAAAATATGAAACTAACAACAAAAAATAAATAATTAAATAATTAAAATAATAAATTTTCTACAAAAAAGCTATATAATTGCAAAAAATAAAATAATTAAATTACTAAAAAATAGTTAACCTACAAAAAATAAAATAGTTAACTAAAAAAAAAAATATGGAAATAACTACAAAAAATAAATAATTAAATAATTAAAATAATAAATTTTCTACAAAAAAGCTATATAATTGCAAAAAATAAAATAGTTAAATAACTACTAAAAATAGTTAACTAACTACAAAAAAATAATTAACTATACTAAAAAAATAAAATTGTTAACTAACTACAGAAATAATCAAATAATTAAAATAATAAATTTTTTTACAAAAAAATAAGAAATTAACTAACTTTAAAAAATTACAAAAAATAAAGCAGCTAAATAACTACTAAAAAATAAAATAGTTACTACCTACAAAAAATAAAATAGTTAAATAACTACAGAAAAATATGATTAAATAATACTTAACTAGGATAATTAGTCCACTGATTAACAGCAAAATAAGAGAGAGAAAATACCATGGTCCCCTAAACTTTGCATTTATCTCCAATCACAATAGAGGAGTAGGCAAGACTCAATTTTTCAAGCCACAAAATCAGTTCTAGAGTTTACTAAAGTGGGTCGAACACCAAAATAGGCAAAATTTGGAGGAACAAATTATTTTTTCCCATCAGAAAATTTTGCATATTTTTAAATTCATTTGTGGACCAGTATTTATAGTAAAGAAAGATGATTAGTATATCAAAAAATAAAATAATAAGTAATAAAATAATAATAAATTGATTAAAATAATAAAATAATAATAAATTGATATGTAATTTTTTAGAAATTTTTTTCAAGAAAAGGGAATTTTCCTGTAGATCTCTATCACGGCTTTTCCTTTTTTTCTGCAAAGCTGAGGAAAGATAGAGTAAAAAGTGATGGAATTTTTTTCTTCTATAAAAAATAAAGTTTAATTAAACACTGCCATTGCATTTGACAATTATAAAAAAAAATCTCATCAATTCAATTAAATTTAATAGCATTGCAAAAATATAGAACTGAAACGAACAACAAAAGAAAATCCCACTTAGTTTTGTTATAAAAACTACAATTTATAGCGCAAAATCATTTTGTTAATACTAATAACTTTAAACCATTTTATTAATTGTTTTTCCAATTTCATTTAGCTGTGATTGCTATGAATTGCTTTCATTATTGTAAATTTTGACGCTATAATTTTCCAATTTTTGTAAACTAAAAAAAATTCAAATTTTTCCATTATAACTTTCATTAGTTAATTTTTCAAGAAAAAATATTACGACATTTTGTTAATTTAATAATAAGAAAATTTTATCATTAATTTTTTTATTATTAATTATTATTATTATTTCATTTATTATTAATTAATTTTAATAAAAAGAAAATTTATTATCAGGTTTCGATGAAAAGTTTCAATCTTCAAAAATTTTCAAAACTTTCAGGCTTTTGTGATAGGTCAGGTTCTTAAATAAGAAAAACGGATTTATCCAATTAAAAAAAGCGTAATTGTATATTTGACACCTAAACAATGATAAAATATATGTTACGTTTTTAATTTGTTAACTGATCTAATAAATATTTCTTACTTTAAAAATAAGCATTTTATTGTAAGAAAAGTATTTCATGTAATATTTTTTAATTTATTACTAACATAGATGCAAGAAATTTTAATTATAAGTCTATATTACTTTAACAAGTTATGTAATGAAATTCAATGGATTGAATGAATTTGGATTTAAAGAATCCAATGAAAAATACCTTATATAACATCATCACAATCTATCTTATCTTAACGCAGTTAGAGCAATCTCATTTGCAAAATATTTACTCTAATATGTAACTAAAATTGAATCTTGTAAATGACATTAAAAATAAATAGTAAAATATAAATAAAAACCAAACTATAAATATATAAATAACAACTATTAAGGATCTAAATGTTACATTTAAGTAAAGAGCGCTTTAATATATTACAGTACATTTAACTTGAGTTAAACAAGTAATATAAAAAAAAAAAATTTTAAGTCAATTCCTACTTTTCTTTCACTGTATTGCAGAAAGTGCTTTATAAATAAATTTCATTCATTTATTTTAAGTTTATCTGGCGCCATCTATTGGTAGATAAATGCGACTTAAATCTAAAAAAAACTAAAATTAATTCATTAAATTTAATTAATGAATTAATATTTGAAAAAACTTTATTAACATCCAGTGCCATCCACTACAAGTTCAAAAAAAATGTATTTGAATTTGAGTGGGTGAATAAAAAGTATTTTATGAACGATTGAAAATTTGAACAAGATATACATAGGGAGAGTGTGAGCCAATAGAAGGAATTGAAAAATAAGCCATGCGTGAAAACGTTAAATTTAACTGAATTTAACTTTTTAAGCTGAAGTTTAAATTAAGACTTGCCCGAGCACTAAGCGGATATCAATTTTCACCTTCCTAAGACTTGCATTAGTTGAAATTAACTATCAATGCTACTTCTAACGCCATCTAGTGCCGATGCCAAGTACCACCACTTTCCTATCCGAAACCTTGAATTAAGCTGAAGTTACAATTTCCGTCCTACTTTTTTTATCCAAACAACTGTTATTAACATCTTTATTGAAAATTTCTCTAATCTAATTATTGCTCCACTGTATATTCCCAGTTGATTCCTAAAAATAGTCTTATTAATGATAACTCTTCTATTCTCAGTCTTAATAGCAACTCCATATTTTGTGAAGATTTCAATGTCCCCCATGTCCCCCAAATTATAATTCTTAGCTCCTCCTACTCCAAACCCAGAATCGCTAATAGCACTGATTGCTGATTTTGCTGTTAACAATAGCTTTCATGTTTTCTGCATGACATCGCGTAAAATCTTTCACAATCGTGTTATTATAAATTTCTATATAAATTATATTCCCTTTGAAGTAATTTTTAATCTCTCCACTAACAGAAATAAATTTTAAATTACTCTTAATGATTTTCTTACTAAAAGCACTCCTCTTGACTTAAGTTCAGATATTGACTCAGAAACTTCTGTAATTACTGAACTAATTCTTAATACGCATGCTTCCTCCTTTAAAACTCTTAAAACAAAAGATATCTATTTTCTCTCTCCTCATATCAAATCCTTGCTCTTTCAGGATAACCATGCTCGCATGCTCTGGCAATTCTATCATGATGCCACTTCCACAACTAATTACAACAAAGCGCCGGCTATTCTTAGACGAGGAATCCGTAATTTAACACAAAATTCATAAAAAATGTGCAAAATTGCTAAAAATTGCCAATTTTTCCAAAAATTAATCTGAAAAATTGCCAATTTTCGATTTTGTAGACGGCCCCATAAGGAAAGGCACAAATTGCTTAAAGTGCAAAGCTAGTACAATTCCAATTCTTAATTATCCAAATTCTTCTTTTAATAAAACTTATTAACATTCAGTAAACCTAGCTTATTGCCAATTGTACTCGGGATCAGCTCCAATAAAACAACTTCTCTCATCAGCATACCGAAGAACCTGTTCAGTCTTCTCTCTCAAATTTATGCACAAAAATAAAATATATCCACCTCTTTAATTTATAAATATATTGATAACCTCAAGTTAAGAAAGCTCCTGGCATTGACAGCATAACAAATAAAATGTAAAAATTTCCCTTTCCGTTCACCTCATGGATGCTATCAAATTTTTCTCAAGCATGGAAAATCGCTATTATCTTACCCATTCTTAAGCCAGGAAAAGACCCTTCTATCTCTACTAATTATCATCATATTTCTTTGCTATCCATTCTCTGTAAAATCACCAAATTTATCATTCTCAATAAAATCAACTCTCACATTAACTTTATGATTCCGCAATAATCTGTCTTCACGCCTGATCTCTCGACAACACATCAGCTACTCAGAATCACTGAAATGGCTGCTGAAAGTTTCATGAAAATATCAATCACAGGTGTGATATTTTTGAATACTGCAAAGACTTTTGATGGAGTAACTCATTCGTTAAAAGTTTTTCATTCCACTTATCTGTTAATACATTCCCATAGACACATCATCCTTTTTCTCTTCTAAACCTATTAAAGTCTATGCGCCACAATGCTCTCTGATTAGGCCCTATCTTTTTAATATCCTTATTAATGTTACCCTCAAGTAAATAAAATTCACCTCTTCTTCTATGCAGAGGACACAGCTTTAGCTGTTCAGACTGTTATATTCATTATCTCTATATAACTTTATTACTACATCACTGAGCCTAAATCTGAGTTGCCCCTTTACAGTTTGAGAATTATGGGGGTGAGAAGGCTGATTGACTCTCTACAATCACTTCAGACCGGGACCTACAGCTTAAAGTGGATTCCGAAGCACTACAAACATCCATGGCACCCCCAGGATTCGAACCCGAAACCCGTGGAACCGAGCGGCAGAACACTAGCCACTCGGCCATCATGCCCTCGCTAGAACTCTACAAAATTATCATTACTACTATTAATTAATCTCCATTATTAGCAAATCAGCTGGGAAATTCTCCTAAACTCCAAGTGGCCTGATGGCCAATTGGCTAGCGCTCTTGCCTTTGATACCGCAGGCTTGGTGGTGGATGGATGCTTGTTAGTGGTTCGAAATCCACATTAAACTGTAGCTTCCAGTCCAATTATCCGGAAGTGTGCAAAAAAAGACAGTAGAGCGACAAACCAAACCTAAACATTAACCTAAAAAACCAAACCTAAAAAAACCAAAATCATCATTTTTACTAACAAAATTAACCTCCGTCTCCAGCATGTCACTATCTACAGTCAATTAATTCACTGGATTAATGAAACTAAACACTTAGGTGTAATTCTAAACAAAAAACTAACCTACTGTTCACACATTAATTATCTCAAGAAAAAATGTGATACTTGCATCCTCATCTTCCATCCTTTAATCGTAATTCCTCACGCTTTATTGAAAGTAAATTATTACATGCGTCCCATTATCACCCATGCTTGTTCGGTTTTGTCCACAGTTCATACAACCGGAAGTGGCGTATGAGAGGGTTCATCTTGGAAGAGGTTTTTTTGGGAGAGTTTTTTTCCCTGAAACTTTTTTTCCTAGTGGCAACATCGGAATGTTGTGCTATAAGACGAGGGTTTTTGGAGAAAACTTTTTTTATTTTATTTTTCAATTCCTTCTATCAGCTCACACTCTCCCTATATATATCTTGTTCAAATTTTCAATCGTTCATAAAATACTTTGTATTCATCCACTCAAGTTCAAATGCATTTTTTTTTTTTTTTTTTTGAACTTGTAGTGGATGACACTGGATGTTAATACGGTTTTTTCAAATATTAATTAATTCATTAAATTTAATTAATTAATTATATATTTTTTTGTATTTACGTTGCATATATCTAACAATAGATGGCACTAGATAAACTTAAAAAAATGATTGGAAATTATTTATAAAGGACTTTCTGCAATAGAGTGAAAAAAAAGTAGGAATTGACTTTTGAAAAAAAAATTTTTATATTACTTGT
Source organism: Caerostris darwini (assembly GCA_021605075.1). Classification (NCBI taxonomy): domain Eukaryota; kingdom Metazoa; phylum Arthropoda; class Arachnida; order Araneae; family Araneidae; genus Caerostris; species Caerostris darwini. Next base: position 360,434 of record BPLQ01004536.1, read on the forward strand.
TTTTTAAATTTTTTTAATTGGATTATTTTACAAAATTTATATAGTAAAGGAGTTTATTTTTATTATTGTTTTTTTAAATGAAATTTCTTCTATTTTACAAATGATATTTTTTATCCCAATTATATACAATTTTTTTTTTTTTTTTTTTTTTTTTTGATAAAAAAATTTATTTATTTATTATTTTTTATAAATTTATATTATTTTACAAATAATTTTTATTTCAAATTGTTTAATTTTACTCAATTTACTTTATTTCTTGACGATGGAATTTATTCCTTTTTTAATTTATTTTTTGAAAACATTTTTTATTTATTTTAATTTGACTTTTGTTTTAAAAAAATTAATTTTGCTTTTTTAATTTTTAAAAAATTTATTTTAGAAAAAGTAATTTATTTACTTATTATTATTATTATTATTATTTTTTTTTTTTTTGACAAATTCATGAATTAAAAAATTTATTTTTCTTTTTTTACCAATATATTTTATTAAGCTAATAATTATTTCAGCAAAGGCTTTTTATATATTTTATATTGAATATGATTTATTAAATCAATTTAGACATTCATTCCGTCTAAATTAGCTTATATTTTTCATCAGTATATTACATTTTTGTTATGAATTCATTTGAAATTTAACGATATCAAAACTTTGTTATGACTTTTTCTTTAAAACCTTTCACATTTAATTTTAGACATGATATTAATTTTAAATTCCCTTCCCAAGATCAATTATTACTATTAGTATTGAAATATTTAACATTGTAGCATTTTTTCCACCAGAAGAGATATAGCATTTCTGTTCCCATGTTCCCCACGGAAAGAGTTGTGGCTTTTCTTCCCCAGGAGAGAGGAATGTATATTCTTTAACAAGTGCATAACAACAACCTATCACTCAAATCTAACAGCAGATAAGCAGTGCCGTGGATATATATATTACATGCAATTAATGTTTTCTTCTAATGAGAATAACCTGTCACTCAAATCTGACAGCAAATAATCAGTGTCATGGATAATGATACATCATGAAATTAGTGATTGTCTGATGGACCTTCACAGGTCGAAACAATTACAGGTAGGATATGGACTACGTAATAAGTTGCTGCGATATTGGCGATAGACCATGGACAGAGGAAGTGTCGACTCCAAAGAGAAGTAAAGGCAGCTGATTTCCCTCGCCCCCTCTTGTCGGATTTTCTTAAAGAGAGGTTGTTGGAAAAGGAGAAAGTGCATTCTGCAACAAGTTGACAAAAAGTGTTGTCTTTTTCTCTGAAGCGACTTAACAGGCCGGAGATTCCATCTGTTTACAAAGTGTGGTTGTGATTTCATGTATGACGCTGTGTGATGATTAAGGTCTGACGCAGACCGAATGCATTAGATTCGTCGCAGACTTGAGAATTCTGAAAATCTTCATCCTTGGAGTGAACTGCACTTGAGAATCAAATTATATCTTTAAATTTCTTTTCTTTGTAAAAATAGGGCTTGTAAATAAAAGTTAAAGCATTCCCATGAACCTGAATATGGCCATCTTCTTGAAGCCATTAATAAGTCTAGTACAGGCCGAGACGTTAAAATATGTTGCAATTCCTGCTAAGCATCTTTCGATGTTGTCAATTAAACCTCTAATTAAGTCCTTTGTTTGAAATTTTATTATCTAAATATACTTTGAATTATACATTTCAAGAGTGTAACTTATTAATTCTAATAATGATTATGCTGAAAATTATTCCTTTTAATTTGTTTATTCCCTCTACTTTGAAATTTTTATGCCCCCTTCCTTCCCAACATTTTGACTTTCTTCATTTAAAGTAAATTTACCACGTGAGAAAAGTCACCTGGATTGGGAAAATACAGAGTTTGATCTTCTGTTTGTTTTGTCTTAATTTTAATAGATTTTATTAACAGAACAATATCAAAAAAAAAAAAGATATATATATATATTTTTTTTTTAACTGAACAGAATTTTGAATACAGCCTTTTAAACTGCCATTACACATTTGAGTGAACAAATTTGCTTATTTATGTTACCCAAATTTAAACAAAAGGGTAATTGAATTTTTTTTTAAATTTAAAATATTGAAACATATTGTGTTTCATTGCCTTAATTGAATTACATCTTAATGTTTAGAAAATATGGATGTTGTCATAAAAGCTTGAATAGTGACAACTTTGCAAACAGAATTCAGCTGTACAAGTAATCTAGCCAGATATATGAATATTGCAGTAAGTGAAAGGCAAACAATATTTGTATTTTCTTTAAATAACTTTAAAATAACATATATAGATGTAATTGTTATTATTTTATTATTTAAAGAATTATATAAAATAAATAGGATATAACAAAATTATTATTCTTGAATTATGCATATCTTACTTAGGTTGGTGGAAAATAAATATTTATCTGTTAACAAAATAAATTCATTAAATTGTTACACAATATTAGTTGAAGTAAAGAGTTATTTCTTAAATTATATCAACAATAAAATATATCTCGTGCCTCATATTCCAGAAATTTTCCAGTACTCTACTATTTCTTTTACACAGAAATACCCTTTTGAGAAAGATTTTACGTTTGTAAACAGCAGATTACTTTACGGCTTAACTTCTACACAACAAAATGATTATTATTACAAATTTTATTGATGAAGCAATACTAAAATAACAATCAGCAACTAAAGCAGCATCAAGAAAATTGTGTAGAGTTCATTTGTAACAAAAATTTTCATCTAAAACTGTGGAAAAAATTATAAATAAAGGAAGCTGTGGAAAAATGATAGACAACATATTAAGGATCCTATACTATTTAATTTGTAAATGTTTACAAATTTACAGAAATAATCCTTATTGAATTGTGTACAGCAATGTACACAATTCAATAAGGATATTATTGATATTAAGGATATTAATTCAATAATAATATATACTTTACATATAACAAATATTTTCTTCTAGAGCTATGAAAATATAATAGATCACAAAAAAGTATTAATGGTCTCACAATGTGATAGAATCTCCAACAAGTTAATGTAAAAAGAATCAATTTAAAACTAATACAAAAATTAAAAAATTAATTCATCTTTCAAATCACTGTAAAAAATATTGCTTAGAAAACACTTATTGATAAATTCTGAACGGAATGTTAATTCAGGATGGCTTCAAAAACTGTGAAAAAAATGTCTTGTTTTTGCCCTGACTAAACTTAAACATTTCCCAGATTTACGACTGCTCTTCATATTAGTTTTCTGATTTTTTCCCTACTTAGAATCCCGATATGTGTATAATATACTGTTATCTTCATTTTCTTTTATCCTTAATTGGCACAACTTTCAGTTAATATAATAAAATATTTATTGGTACAATTACTTCATCGAGCCACCGCTCGTCATGACCACTCCGTAGCTTACCTCACTTCCCCGTGCTCTTACATTGGAGTCCCCGTACAAGACAGGTACGAAATTATACCTCTTGTTCGTGGCGCCATCTGTTGTCTTTTATAATAACAAATAGTTTACAATACGCTATTGAAAACCTTTTTTTACCAGTGATTTAATATGAAAAAATAATATATTTTTATGAAACTTAATTTTAAAAAATAGAATGAACATCCTAAAAAGATATATTAAAACAGTATACAGTTACAGTCAACTCCGAATCATTACAAGCCACTCTTACTAAAATAAATACAGAAAAATTATTTCACTTGAACTATTTTTATTAAGAGGGAGTAACATGATTTATTTTAACAGTTTCCTTCTTTTTTACGAACCTCTCAAAAAGAAATAGCAAAACATTACAAAATGGCAAACGGCAATTATTCCTGAATGTGTCTTAGCGACATCTTACCATTCAATTTTGCTTTTATTCCTCTAATACAAATTTACTGGGAAACCCAACTTAAGAACAGAATTGTTAATTAAACACGCAAATAACAAATTAAAGTGTGCATTCAAAGCATAAGTTAAAGAATACTTCATTAAATAATTTAGGCTTATTACAATTAATGTATATATATATATATATATATATATAATTAATTAGACTTAATTTATAGTAATTAAATGCATAAATAACAAATACAAATCAATGCAGATGCTAAAAGAATGTGAAATTAGACTTAAGGAATGTATTTCAGCTTAATACATAGTAAATAATAATTAATAATGAAATAATTTAAAAAATATTTAGAAATATATTAAAATCCTTACTTTTCTAAATTGTCTTAAGCAATAGTATGAGTACAAATAATAGTACAAGTACAACAGAACACAAATAAAAGCATGTACACACACTAGTGAAAGATAAGTTTAAAATGAGATAAATCATAAACTGGATAACCCATCATAAAAAACGGAAGTATAATGAGAAAGTAAAATGAGTAACGATCCGAGTTGGAAGAATGTTTGACTACAAAATCGCCGATTGCACGTATGTTTAACTTATATTTATAGCGATCCTAATAAAAAAAATTGAAATGAAGGGTATATTCAACATAAAGTTAGCTTACATAATATGTAATGCAACATTATGGGTCGTATGAAACTAAAATAAGGTATTCTTAAGGAAATAACAACTGATCTATTATAAAAAGTATAGAATTTTTTTTACTTCAAACGCTTTCCATTTCAGCACTGAAAATAAATTAATAATGCTTTTTTTTTTTTTTTTTTTTTTTTTTTTTTTTAATTCTCGTTTTGGAGTTTGAGCTGAGAGGACGTACGTTTCTCCTCTCTCTCAAACTAGTTTGTTTACTAGCGTTTCTGCTCTTTGGAATGTGATTTTTTTTCCCTCTTATCCTGTCTTAATCTCTTTATTCCTTTTCTCCTTTTGATTTCTTTGGTTCTATTTTATTATTATGTTGTATAAAATGCGTATTAAGGCTCGTGCCCACCGAGGCGAGAAGCGTTCAAGCGTGAAGAGTTGACCAATCACTAGCTTCACCACGTTCGCCTGAAACCGGTTTGAAATCCGCCGCTTCGAGTTGACCAACTTTCAACTCGAAGTGGAACCTCACTAGGCGTAATACTATTTTTGACGTTTCGCTGTGAAGGGGAATGCTGTGCCGCGTGAATCTTCAACGCCTGTCTCCTCGGGGGGAAGGAGACTTTATTCTTTTAGTTAAGTATTAAATCCTGTTTTTTTACCCCTTACTTGCATTTTTATTTTTCTTCTGTATTTTACTGTGCATGAGCTGAATTGTTTGACCTTTTTAAACTACGAGCGTTTCTCATCATTGTTGAATAAAAACGTCGAGTGCCTGAGCGCGAAGCGTTAATCTATTCAATGGTATGTGAAAGCAGTAGGAAAGAATAGTCATGATAAATAGAAAATAGTAATCGCATGATTTGAGAGGAAAAAAAAAAAAGAAGAAAGTAAGAAAAATGTAAATCATCGGTGATGGAAACGTAACAAGAAATTTATGATCAGTAAATATGCGTTGAAGTAAAATATCTAAAAAGCGATAAGTGAGCAGGAAATTATTGTGGTTTGAGGCTTCGATTCCATTTAGAAGTAGAGAAAGGATACTTGTATTTTCCATTCAATTGCGTAAATATAGTTTGTGCCTTGGTGAGAGGGTTTTCGTGAGTAGCAATGGTATTGAAGAAATTTCTAGAAAGTTTAGTAATATAGTTGTCAATAGAATCAATTTTTAAATCTTGATGAATTGTAGAGTTGCGGACAAACCAGGGTGCACCAGTGATAATACGAAGAAGTTTGTTTTGAATAATTTGTACAGATTTCTTGTTAGATTGTGCAGCTAGACCCCAGACTGGGGCAGCCTAGGTAAGGAACGAACGTTTCTCACTCTTTAACTCAGTAAAGTACATACTTGTTCTCTATAATTGTCAAAATTATTTTTTTTAAATATTAGATTTTGTTTATTTTTACTTCTACTATGGCTGTTGTCAAAGGAGATTCGCTCTGCTCCAACAGTACAATCATGCATCTCTCCCCTGCTGACCAATCAACCAGTCCTGGTAGTATGCTTCATATGATTGACATTAATACCAAACCGACCGCCTTTAATTTTGTTCAGGAAGTAGATCAACTTCATACTAGCATCAGCAACTTTTCATGATACAAGGAATGCGAAAATCTCGATGATGATATCAACAATATTAAAAACTGTTTAAAAATCGAGCCTCAAATTCCTAATTTAGATCTTTTTCCACAACTTCAGCTTTCTAATATTACCAACAAAATTCTAAGGAAACAAATTAATCTCATATTGGTAAAACTCAACAATTCAAACAACACAGTAACTACTTCTTCTAAAAAGAAAAAACTTAAGGTCACACAAAAGCAAAGAAAAAATTTAGCCGAACTGCCTAATACTAATTATCCTACTGCTATCAGATTATCTTCCAAATTTGCTTGTCTTAACCCAGATGAAAATCTTGACCCTAGTAATGCAGAAAATATACCTCCTGCTAAAATTGAAGAAATTTCAAAAAATGTTGATAAATTACATCTGGACAGAAACAGTATGGACACTGATCTCACTAATGACGACAATATTGCTTCTTCTTGTACTGAACCCATACTACTAAATATGTTCCTCCAATAATAATTGACAACATACAAAATTCTACTAAAATTCTTGAGAACTTCAATCAGATTACAAATTTAAAGATTGAAGGACGCCTTTCTAAAGGCAAATTAAAAGTTTTTCCAACCACACCAGATGACTACAGTTTCATACGCAAGCAAATTGATCACATGAAACTTAAAAGTCATACGTTTGAACTGCCACAAGAAAATCAACTTAAAATTGTAATTCGCGAACTGCCTATAGATCTCTCAACTGACGTCATAATGCAGGAACTCCAAATCCTCAACTTTCATCCTGAATTTATCACTCCACTTCATAATCGTGCTGGCACCAGCAATCTACCTCTATACCTAATTGCCCTACCAAAAAAATGAACAAAACAAAAGAATTTTTGATCTATCCACCTTATATTACTTTAGGGTCAATGGCTACATCATTCAGAAGAAAATCAGCACCAAGCCAATGCTATAAACGTCAAGAATTCTATCATCATAGCAAATTCTGCTCATAAATAAAAAAACTTAAAAATATATTTTAAAAAACTCTAATTAGTTAAACTTGTATGTAAAAATGGGGGAAAAGTTGAAATTTCGCTTTAAATTGGTTGAAATTTTGCAATTTACTTTCGTATTAACAGTGGAAATCCAGCTGAGAAAGAATGTAATATAGAAAAGTAACTTATTTCGATGAATGTGAATATAAAACAACAAAATAAAAGGAACTTCACTAAATCTGAAATTGGTAAAAATAAATGAAATTTAGCCAGTCTGAAACCTTTTCCTACAAATAAATAAATACTAAAAAAACAATTCAAAGACTATAATTATTAACTGTAGCTTTAACTATTTTGTTGACGCTCAGCTCTGTTGTGATGTAAATTCATATTGTTTAAAATTTATTTTTTAAGAAATAATCATGTTTTTTGCTTAGATTACGTAGAAGAATTAAACATAATTTGTGTCCTTTTTAAAGATTGATATCTGAATTCTATATAAATCGTGCATTAGTTATTAATTAGAATCAGGAATGTATTAATTCATTTCAATGATTTTGTCATGGCTTGTAAAGAGTGTCATAAATCATATTATTTTACTGCCGAAGATGACCAGCTTGATTCAAATGCAAAACCTCATGTCTGTAGTACTTGTGGTCAAAGTTTTTCCCTGAAAGTTCAACTAAAACGTCATGCTGTGTTGCATGCGAATGGAGTTCCTTACGTATGTATTAATTGTAGTAAAGATAGTTATGATGTGAGTGAAGGCTATGTTTGTAATATATGCAATGAAACTTTCGCTTCTAAGCGATCATTATTCAGGCACACAACAAAAGAACACACTCTGTTAAAAACATTCACCTGTGATGATTGTCCAGAGTGTTTTGAGAGTGCTTCAGAATTAAAAAGACATACTGCAGTTCACAAACATAAAACCACTAAAAGAAAAGCCACAAAAACTTATAATGAAAATGATATCTTAGAGCAAAACTACTCAAAAACTCCCATTACAAAAAAACTGCAGTGTCATATTTGCAGTAAAAGTTTTGCATATCAAGCATGTTTGGACAAACATATAAAGAAATCAGATTGTAAACCTAACAAGGCCTTCTCATCAGCACCTTCTATCAAGAGAATAAAAAGTGATGTTGAAATACCTGAAATTGATGATAAAAAGCATGTTTGTAATATATGTGGCAAAAGTTTTTCTCGTAGAACTGCTCTAGAAGGTCATGAAGTTATTCATGTGCGTGAGAAGTATGACAGTCCAGATGAAGAAGTTTCAGACTATTCTTGGCACGAGGGAGAAAGTGATGAATATGTAGATGAGCCTAAAAAGTCTCGTCAATCAAATATTAACATAAATCAATCATATAAGTGTGAAAATTGTAATTTTGTATGTTTTTCAAAGAAAACACTTAATAAGCACATGAACAATCATAAGGATGAAGATTCTGAAGAAGAGGAGAATTCTGAAAGCGAAGATGATGCACCAAAGAATCATGTTAATTTTAGGGAGAAAAGAAATTCTATGGAAAATTTACAAAAGCTTAGCTCAGATCAGATGGAAGAAAATGAAAATAATTCTGTAACATTTGTAGAAAACCCAAATAATTATCCTTGTGAAATTTGTGAAAAAACATTCGCCTCTAAAAAGCGGTTGAAAAAGCATCTATTATTTCATGTTACAAGGAATCAAAAAGAGGAATTAAAACTTCTAAAAAAGCAACGAAGCAAAAACTTTGCTTGTGAAATATGTGGTAAACGTTTTGCTGGGAAAGCATGCTTGAAAAAGCATGTTCAAAAACATGAAAATGGAGAAACAATGGAGAAAAAATCAAGGAGAATAAAAAAAGAAAAAGTTTTACAATCTATGATATGTGAGTTTTGTAATGAAGAGTTCATTGGAAAAAGAGGTGCTTTTATGAAACATGTACATTCACATACTCCAGAAGTGTGTGGAATTTGTGATGAAAGATTTGTGGATCGTCAAAGCTTAAGGGAGCATTGTAAAATTCATGTTGGAACTGCAGAAGGCAAAATGTTCATGGAGTGTAGTCAAAAAGCTCTTGATGCCAAAAATGGACTTTTGCCTCCTGAACCGAAAGTCGAGTATATATATTTAGTTTTGCGTTAGATATGTTCTCATTTATATTTGTATTTAAGATACTGTATATTGATTAAGAATGGCAAATTTGTAACAAATAATGAATTTATGTAATAATATTTCAGGGAAGAAATGAAAAAAAAAAAAAGTTTTAGTTATTGAAAAACAAGATTTTTCTGTTAAGTTTTTTTTTTTTTTTTTAATGGTACAGTATTTAAATTTGATTTAATTAAGATAACAATTTATTATTGTTTTTAATTATATTTAGTTATCAAAGACCTTATACCTGACATCTATTAATGTAAAAATTTATTGTATCCTTTTAACAAATGCATATAGTTAAGTTTAACATACTTATTTAGTTATAAAGATTTTAATGTGGTTTTTTTTTATAATTTTATGAAATTGAAGTTTTGTAAATCATTTGCTATGATAAACTTCTAATACTATTTCAATTTCTAAAAAATATTATTTGTTTTTATCAAGATATGATATGCACTTAATTTCATTTTTCTTTTAATATAATATAATCTTTATTTTTAATAGAATTTTTTCCAAGCGTTAAATATGCTGTGAAGCAGATTTTGTACAATCTAAATGCATATTTAAATTAATAAAAACTTAATAGTATTGCTTATGGATTTGATAATTTATTCATGTTGTTAAATCATTTTTAGTTTATGAATCAGTCAATATCTTCTATATTAAAATTCTTGATTTCGTATTCATGACTCCTGTAACAAACTCCATAAACGGTGATTTATTAATTTTTATTGCCCAAATAGTTAGGTGAGAATTGTTTCTGTAATATTTTGCTAATGTATTTTTCCTCAATATGCTTTCATAGTCTTCATTTTATTATCAAAATTTAAAGGGCTTTTTGTGGGGGGGGGCTTTTTATTATGCTGAACTTTATTGATAATGAATACTACTTGGCATAATAAATTTCCAATCAAATAAAGAGTCATGAGGGAATGAACCTCTATTGCTAATTAGCAATTACGATTTCAAAGTTTGTAACTAGTTAGTATTAGGTGAATCACATATTGGGTATTGCATAATATTAAAAAGTGTTCATGTTGGTAACTAATGGTGATGTCACAATGTGTGTACAAAAACAATGTGATAAAATGCATGTTTAAGTAATGTGAAAGGTTTAAATTATTTTTTAGTAAAAATTTTAATTTTCATTAATTATTATGTTGAACACTATCTATTAATGAAAATAAAGCAACAGTATGTTACACAAAAAAGTAATAGTGTTTAATATGAAAGCACAATGGAATGGCTTTCAAAATTCTTTGTAGTTTGTCGTGTATTTTATTTTGTTTTTTAATAATTATATGAATTATTTTTTTTAAATTCTGACAAGATTCATTTTAAAAAATAGTAATTCATTTGCATTATAAAGGTTAATGCTGTTTTATATGATTAAAAAATATCATTAATTTCAGTTATAAATTATAATCTGTTGGATCTACTGTTTGAATTTACAAATTAATTTTCATTGAAGTTTCAGCTATTGAAGAATAGGATGATGCACCAAATCTATGAACTACTTTTCCAGCCCTGCCAACATGTATTGGCAATGTAGCTCAACTATTTAAGAAGAATGTAGAAAGCTCTTACTGTATTTGTTAGAAATTGCTGCTTTAAAAAAATTTAAAATGTTGCTAATAGCAATTAATATGCTATCAAATTTTTATAAAAAAATATACTATCAATTATCATTAGAAATAAAAGCAGTAATCTTCTTAGTTTATAATGAGGTTTTTTTAATAAATTCTGTATTTTATTTTATTGAAATTTGCATACGAATTTTATCGTATCATGCCTGAGTATTTTAAATTTGATTTCTTTATAAATGCTGTTTTATATAATTATAAAAAGAATCATTAATTTAGACTGTTTGTTTAGTCTTGAATTGTTTTCTTCTGTTATATCTATTATTTAAATTTATAAATTAATTTTCATTGAACAGTTTCATGAGTTGAAGAATAAGATCATCTTGAGAGGGTGTTACAGCCTAGTAATTAATCAAAATGTACATTCATTAAGTGTAATTTCAACGAAAAAGGTCTACATACTGATAAAAGCTTTGTGAAATTTTCTTCACATTTAATTATTGCTTTTTAACATATAGTAATCATATTGAACCATGAATTGTGCCTTTTAAAACTTTCTAAAGCATTGATCTTCAATCTACTCATAATATTTTATTTTCATCCTGCACATTTCTGGTAACATCATCTACATGCATTTAATCAAAATCTGTTAAATCATGTTTTATATTTTTTTCTATGCTTTATGTAGTTTTCAATTCAATTTAGAAAAGGTTAAATTCTAAAATACAGAATTATGCTTCTTTTTTATAAACTTTTTCCATTTTTAACATGAACCTTATACCAGGATAAAATTCAGTTCACACATGGTAAATGGTTAAGTAATTTCTATATCCCGATTTCTACCATTTTAAACAGTTTCAAAAGTAATAATGATTTAATTTATTTGAATAAAATTATAATGGGAAACATTATGCTAATTGTATAGAATATGTAATTTTGTAAAAGTCATGCATAGAACTTACCTATTGTCCAACTGGTATTTTCTAATTTCTGTGTGTGTATATATATATATAAAGCATGTAAACGTAGATTTCATAGAATAAAATCTGCTGCCTTTTTTAGAATTATTATTATGAATGATTGTTTACATTTATGATACAACCTTTCTGTATCATTTGAGTCCTAAATTTTTTTTATATTTTTGTACTTTTTTCAGAGTGTGCATAAATAGTTCCTTCTATTAGAAAATTGTAAAAATATTTTAATAAAATAAGTTAAAGTGAAATGAATTCTTCCTTGAAGTTAATGAGATTTCAAAAATATTTTGTTTTTTTATAGTGCAGTTGGATCTTGGTGATATATATATCACTATTAATATGCTTTTGCTGGCTTAATAAATAGAATGTATTTTATCATATTTAATTCAGAAAAGTTTGTAGAGTTACCTTATGAGCTTCTTGAGGTGCTTTTTGTATTAGTGCATAAAAGGAGAAAGCATTTTATGTACTTTTGTTGGATTTACATTGGTCAACTTTTAAAAGAAACATTGATGTAGAACATGTTTTAATCATTAAAATTACATCAAAGGCTGTCTTAATATTTGATGTTACCATGAGATTGTTTACAACATTCTAGGTCTTTGCACAATAAACAGTGTTGAACATTCAAAACTTGTACAATTATTTTAAGTAGAATTTTAATTTTATTAATACATATTCTTTTATTTGCAAAGTCATTTTGAAATTAATTAATTGCATTCTTATTGTAAAACAAAAATTAGATCTTAATAATTTTCATATTAATATTATATATTTATACTTGGACATATTTTGAAAATGAAAGATTTCCATTGTTTTTGCCCACTTATCAAATTAGACTTAAAATTATTTAGTCACTTTGATATATCATACCAAGATCTTGTTGTACTAATTAAAACTTGCAGTTCAGAATACTTTTTTATCATTAATTTGATGTTATAATTTATTATGCAGTTTTCAACAAGTATTTTGTTTGTAAAGGTTTATTCTTCTGGGATTTTTTTTTTAACTAATTGACAGTTTTATTTTTTCTCTTTTTGTTAACTTTTTTTTTTTTCATTTGATCATTCATCATCATAACTTAAAAGTAATGAATATTTTTAGTGTAAATGAATGTTAATGATGCTTTTCCCATTTCTATTTTTTTGGAAACAATTGAACTATGCACATTTTTATACATTTAGTAGCTAGTATTTTATAGCTATTCTCATTGTTTACATTAATATTTTTGTGTTTATAACTATTAATTTTTTTGTGTTTATAATTTTGTTTCGTAGAAAATATATTTTGAATTTCATTATTTGAAATACTTATGTAACAAATTGCTTTTCTTTTTAATGCACAAGAACTTTTAAGTATGTTAAAGTAAGCCATATTGGTTTTATGGAGAGATGAATTTTTACTTGCATTAAATTCCATGGATAGAATTTAACTAACATTAAATAAAAGAATTGTTTGTTCTAAATTGTTCTGTGTTATTTAATTATTTATACTGTTGATAAATTATCTTAAAAATCTTTAAGTCACACACATTTTTTAAGGTTTATGTGTTTGTTTTTTTCTATTGAAAGGCATTAATGTTCATATTAATGCACCAAAGAGTTATTTGATTGTTATAAAACTTGGCATAAAAGTTTTTGTCAAGCACATGTGCAAATGATTAAAATTGCTCATTACGTAAGACCAGTAGAAGACACTGATGTGCACTCATCTTGGTGCATAAATAATTTATCTGAAGCACTGTAGTTTATCTGCTGCTAAGTGGTGCTTCATCATCAGAAATATCCTTATGTCACCGTCGAAGCAAGTATCAGCAATTTAAGAAGGGAAAACAGGAGTTAGTGGACGGTTGGATATGTTTCTATGTGGGGCATTCTAATACTACCATATGGAGGTGTTCAGTCAGTAAACGAAATTGAGTTCCCATACACAGTTGTTTTTGTCTAAAAGTGCCTCGGACTACCTTCTCCTTCGACTAGCACGCTTATAGGCAACATGGTCTGAACAAGCAACTATCTGACAATCATTTGCTACCGTGACACCCATTACGTGTACTGCTATTCACCATCTCCTCCTTTTATGAAGCAAATGATTAAAATTGCACATTATGTAAGGCCAATAGGTGTCGATATGAATCCATTCCTGTTTATAAATAACAGCTTGATGGAACTGAATTATGAAGGATTATTAGACAGATTTCAGAGATGTATCGCGGTTTAATTTAGATTCTGATTAAAATTGTAGTAGTATACATGTTTGGAGGCCTCGTGATGAAAACTACATTTGCCTTTTCTTTGGAGTGGCAAACCAGATATGATAGTTTGGGATATCATGACATAAGGCATTCGATTCCCCATAGTAATGATCCATTACAATTTAGTTATATATTCATGATATTCTTCAGCTTCATGTGTTGCCTTTCATGGCAAAGCTCAGAGAAAAAAAAATTTCAACAAGTTAATCTCAGCCACAGTACTGCCTGCTCAATACTATCATATTTCCTTGGTCCACCTGATCCTCAGATCTGTCACCGATTGAAAATTTGTGGATGGACAAGTTGAGTAGCACAGAAGTTCAGTCGAACTAGAGGCACATTTACTGTATTTGTGATATTAAATATCGCAGAACACCAAAAAAACTTTGTCTCAGTGCCCGATCGTATTGACCGTACATTCAAGCTTGAGTTGCCTCAACGAAGTATTTGCCATTATATTTCTTCGTGTATTTTCCTCCAATAAATTATCCTTTATTTTGTTTTTAATCACTTATTCTGCAATATCGCAAACCCTCAAATTTCAATAGGTTTTAACAGTTTCTTCTTGACAACTGACTTATCGATTTACGGAGTTAATCAGAATTCTAGTTTAGAATTAAGACATAAAAATTATAAAAGAAAAATCAAGAAAAGAATTTTTAAAAGAAAATTATAAAGAATAGACAATTAACGACGAGCTACAGGTGTCCGAAAATTAAAATTAAATAGAAAATGACCATTGCGAGGAGAAACAAGAATTAAAGTTAACTAAAATATTTAAGTTACTGAATCCTATAAAATACTGGACCATGTGAAAAACTGCTTAACGTGGGGTAAACTAAGCGTCGCCTAAAAGAGGGTGGTGCAAATTGACTTACTCCAGTTTCTTGTCGAAAATGTCCATGAAGATGTTTAATTTTCCGACATTATTCTTTGTTTCTATCTATCCTATGAAGTTAAAAATTGCAGCAAATTCTTTAAAAACGGGGACAATTTTGGAAATTAGGTCAGCATCTTCACCTATAACTGATTGAAGTGCTACTTGTGGCTTGGGGGATGAGGCTTAATAGAACTTGGCCATGCAGTGCTGCTGCAAACGAAATTTGAGCATCGACTGGACTTGAAGTAAAAGTTTTTTGCTCAAGGGCTTGTTACCTCGATGGGGCTTTGGAACGGTTATGTGTTCTCTCATTCCACAGTTTATGAAGGTTGGATTTTCAACTAACCCAACCTCGAGGCAATTTTTGAAAAAGTGCTGACCCCCGCACTTCAGGCATCGTGGTTTCATCCGAAATTAATATTTCCATGGTTGAAGTATTTGCAGGAAAAGCATTGCGTGGCACCAGACCGGCGATTGAATTTCTACAGCAGGACAGATTCTTTGAAGTAAATAATCTGTCCTGCTGTAGAAGTTCAATTAAGATTTACTTATTAATGTGAAAAACTATTCATTGGTAGGACAATTTGTCATACAGGCATAAGTTTCTTGGTTTTATTTTTGAGTTAAACTACCTTTATAATAGTGAAACCCAGGTGGCGGAAGAAGTCTTCGATTTCAGCATTGTTATTCCCAGTTGGCAGTTCTTTAAGCGCTGTTTTGATGAACCTTTTCAATTGCGGCGTGATGTAAGTCCACCCAGATGAGAGACTTTCGCCAACCCGTAAAAAACCGATTCGAAAATCATGTCTTTCGAGCTCGATTCGGCGGTCGGTTTCTTCCGCATATCAAAGGGATTCCGTTCACGACCAGCTGTCTCTTACAGCCAGAGATAACTTGGTTTCTCGCAGTCAAACGGAAACGATCAAAGCGATTTTGCCACGTGGTGACTCGACTCGAATCGTGCATTCGTCTGGATGAGCCTTGAGAAGAAATTGATTTTTTTCTGTCAGGGAGGTGATCAGAAGATTGTTTTGTAGTTCGTGTCCAAAAAGCATCTCTGATACTGGAGGCATACTAGTGGGAAGATTCTTCGTGCGTATTCATTATTTTCCCTCTCACAGTTAAAAAAAAAAACTACTTGCGGAGGGGATTGGATATAGGATCTTTGCAGGTAGTTTCTTTTAAGGGCTATGCCTTATATGTTTTTTACTGGCAATGTCTAAGCCCTCATCTTCACAAATGGGATACACATTTTGATTTCCTAATTTCTTCGGAACTTTTATTCTGCGTTAATTGTTTATCATGATGTAATTATTGATGCAACCTTCAGTCGAGCATGAATGGTAGAAATTGGGAGAGCGACAAGTATGCCACGTTTTAAGTGCTTATAATTCTACTAAGATTGAAATATTTCTATTTCTACAACCTTTCTTTCCCCACTTCTATAGAAGTGGCAAAAAAAAAAAAAGGTTGGTTGTGATTTAATAATAAAGAAAAAAAGATTAGAATATTTAAAGTAACGAACTAGTTTATTTAGTTATAAAAGTAGGATCTAAAAGAGTATCAAGTGATGATAAACTCTTATTCAGATCTGAGAGGTAGAGACCATTTGGTGATTGTACATGGAAATTAATGTCTTCCATTCAATTCCATTCTTGCTCTGAGCAACTAATAGTTGGATTATAAATAGTTTGTGATTAAGTATAGTATTCGCAAAGTTCCTTGGGAATTTATATTTTCAATATTAAAATTGTCATAATTACAGGTTTTTTTATGTGCGTTGGTTATAATTCGAAATATTTTGTTTTGTATAACTTCTTTTTATGTGTTTTAGTTGCAAGAGCTCAAATGGTAACAGTATAATAGCTACGCATGAAGGAGATATCCAATTGTAACGCAGTTTTGTATGCATATATCTTTCGATCTAAAAAAATGATTAAATTTTGACGGAATAAATAACAGGAAATCTAAGCATCGGAGCTTTCTCTGTGCGTTAATTATTTATTTTGGTGTAATTATTGATGCAACCTTCGGTCGGGCATGAATTAAGCATCTGGACTGTGAGTAAATGAAAAGAAATTTCTATTCTAGAGTCTTAACTTAATTCGAATTGGAGTTCTACTCTTAAGGCTCGTGCTCACCAAGGCGACAAGATGCAAGCGACCAAAATTTGACCTCACCGCGGTCGCCTGAAACCGGTTTGCAGTTCGCCGCGTGGAGTAGCCCAACTTTCAACTCGAAGCGGTTTTTCACTAGGCGTAATGCTATTTCTGACGTTTCGCTGTGAAGGGGTCGCATAGTGAAAAACCGCTTGAAGTTGAAAGTTGGGCTACTCCACGCGGCGAACTGCAAACCGGTTTCAGGCGACCGCGTCAAATTTTGGTCGCTTGCATCTTGTCGCCTTGGTGAGCACGAGCCTTTACCCAGTAAAAAAAAAAAAAAAAAAATAACTTTCGTAATTACCATTTCATTTTTATAAAAGTGGTATTCCTGAAAATGAGCCTGAGAACTAATTTATGGTAAGAAATAATTGATTAACAAAGTTAATTAACTGTTAACTCGAAATTTTTCCATTCCGGATCTCGAGGTTTTTCGCGCAATCGATAAAACATATGAAATTCATATAGAATACATTTTTATCAAGATTTGATAAGGAGTTGAAAAATGGCACAAAATAGACCCATAATTTATTGAAAGTTCAAATGTATACTAAAACAATTACATGATGTTCTTTAAGCTCGTGGATATTCAATTGAGTACTATTATTTAACAAGTAGATGAAAGAGTTTTATCGAACTTAATTGTTTTTATTAGAAAACATTAGTAACATTCATCATGTATTATTGCAATTAAAACAAATTTACACTAAATAACTGAAACAAAATGTGAATAAAATCAAGAACATGCTGGAGCTAAATGGTTTCGAATCAATAAATTTTCAAAATTTGTATAATATCTATTTGATCAAATAATTTGTGTATATGACACGTCGAAAACTTTTGTGAGCCACTGTATACGGTTTAATTCATACATAATTTAATAGTCATATAATAATAAAAAGAGATTTATTATTAATTTTTCATTAAACAAATATTTTTTAAAGATTTATAAATAGTTTTAGTATTTGAATTTAAAAATTTTGTAAAGATTTTACATATATAAAAATTTCGATGAATTTTTTTAATTGTAATATTTTATTTAAGAACTCCATGCATGCAGACATTATATACATTATTTTAAAATAATCATTATACTTAATGTTTACAAATATATCTTTATATGCGGCCCGCGGAGTTATGATGCAATTCCAAAGTTGCCCGCAAGATCATTTGGTCGGCCACCACTAATCTAGATGGTTAGATGTACTACATTTTAAAATGACTTTGAATTATAGCAGGTTTTATTTGATTTGGTACTTTTATTACCCACTTGCATACTATTTATAGACTGGTACGACGCATTTGGCCTCCTTTTGTACATGTATCATCTAACATCCACGTATTCCACTGCCGTTTTAAATATCCTTTGAATGATTTATTGATACTCATATCTAAAGAATAAACTAATAGCATTAATCCGTCTGGAATAACTGCTATTGTCTGTTTTACACTCTTTCATCGATTTCTTCGTATTAGCCGTTAGAAGGGATCTGAAAATGCCTCAAAATTAAAAGACTTTCTGGATATTAAAATACTTTTGTCAGGCATTTCTTATACCCAATGTTACACCGTTTTTTCAAATTTATCATTTCTTGTGAGCATGAATGAAAACACCATTTGGGAAATTACATTTCAGCTTCATCATTCTTTTAAATATAGCCATGTATTTTAATTTTGTCCAGTCCGATAAAAGGGAAAGTACTATTGTATGATTTTTCATGACTTGTTGTTTTCAAGCGGACAGTTTTTGTTCCTTTCACATCAATTGTTTGATTTCTGATCATGTCTTTTCTATATCATTCTGCTAATATTTACAATCAAGCAAGCACTATAACAGATCGCTCTTTTTTAAATAAATAAAAAAAAAAAAAAAAAAAAAAAAACGTTTTTAAGAAATTAAATGATCTTATTAGAACAATATAGCTATTAATCGAATACGTTCAATAAAACTTGTACTCATGATATGACATTGTTTCATTTTAAATAAATGAACATAACACCAACATTTCTGCGATTAATCCAGGAAAACGTAATTTCTGAACTCGAATCCCATTCTGATTACCGACTGTCGAAAAAGTTTATTTTCTTGCATTGCAAACGAGAGAGAAAAAAAATAAAGAAATGAAAAGCATCGCTAGATACGCCTTAATTTGGGAAATCAGATGACAGATTAATTTCTTTATACTTTCAAAGAATGTCACAAGACCGGAGTGTGTGGGGAGAATACCAGCCAGTAAAAAACTTTTTAAAGCGGACAAAAAAGCCGAAACATCTCATCGCTATTTTCAATAAATAAAGAAACATCATTAAAAAAATTGTTAAGTGAAGAAAATCGACCACGGTTCAATTTTTTGAGTTTTTAAAATCTATGTTGTTAAGTTTCGTCATTTTTCAATATATCTAGAATCGAAAGCTATACAGTATTATCGATTTTCGTTTATGGTCACAAAATCTCTTTAATTTTGTGAAACAACAGTAATTCATGCTTCTTTACTTCAAACCTCTGCCTGTATATTTAAGGTGAAAAAAATTCATTGTTAATGTGGTTAAATTTTCCAGCCTTTTATTAATCAATTGAAAATTGTACCGTACGACCCCGAAAATCCAGGCTTCAAAAACCGGGAGACGCAGATAAAAAATCTTTTTGCGACTAATGAAAAATCCGTTTTGCTGGACGATATCTTGAAAATATGGTCACTGTTCTTAAAAGTTTGAGGGAAAGTGGAAATCTTCAATACCCCCCCACTATTCCCTCTTTCTTTCCTCATTCCCGACCATTAAAACTTTATAGCTTGGGAAATGCGAAAAAAAAATAAAAAAAAAAAAAAAAAATAATAATAACTGCAGCATGGAGAAAGAGAGGGGAAATAAAACAATAAAAAAAAAAAAAAATTAAATTCCTACTTTTTTTTTCACTCTATTGCAGAAAGTCCTTTATAAATAATTTTCATCATTTTTTTAAGTATATCTGGCGCCATCTATTGATAGATATATGTAACTTAAATCTAAAAAAAAAAACTATAATTAATTAATTAAAATTAATTACTGAATTAATATTTGGAAAAACCCTATTAACATCAAGTGTCATCCACTACAAGTTCAAAAAAATGTATTTGAACTTGAGTGGATGAATAAAAAGTATTTTATTAACAATTGAAAATTTGAACAAGATATATGTATAGGGAGAGTGTGAGCTAATAGAAGGAATTGAAAAAAAAAAAAAGCAATCATAAAAAAAAAGGGTTGCTGTACACGTTACTGGAACCATCGCCACTTTAACAATAGAATGGCTGGGTTGGGTTGGCGTGAAGCTGAGGTTTGGCAGCAGAGAATTAAACATCAAAAAAATTCACACTTTTCTTCCGTCTAGCTTTGGAATTCTTCATTTTAAAATAATTTTTCCATTTTTTTTTTTTTTTCAAAAATTCCCTGACGTTTCCATTTTGAGTGGCTTCCCTGTTTTTAATTTTTAAACAGAAACTTTTGTGAATTTAGTATTGAATAGATAACTGACTTCAGAAATACATATCATAAATGGTAAACTTATTTTAATTTTTAACTTCATTATTACCATTTAACCACAAATAAAAATAATAGTAAAATATAGCTCATTTTGCTTTTTTTTCTAGTATTCAACTTTTTCTACAAATCAGACTAATTATCTTTATGTTTGTCTATACAAGCAATAGCTTTCTAAATAGACTTTTCAATTTATTTCTTCCCATTTTCTAAAAAGAATAGACAATTTATAGCAATATTTGCCTATTGTAAGAATCGTAAATAAGTTGAAAAAGACAAGAATTATGTGAATAACAAAAAATATTATATTCTAGTTATAAATTGACTGAAAGTATGTCTTGAAAAATGATTTAATTATGCAAGAAATTTACAAAGTAACAGACAATAAAATACATAAATACTTTTAATAAAATTTTTAAAATCTATACATAATTTATAAAATTCATAAGTTAATAAGTTAAATAATTTTAAAATTTTAAAGAACCTTGACTGTCTAAAAATTTGTCTTCATCTCCACGGATGTTCAAATTTTCAGAATCTAATTTCGGACCTTTTCGTTGCTGTACATAGAAAGAGAAAACAAAGATTTAATGCTCTGCATAAAACTATTTTACAAGATATTTTTTAATAAAATAAAGTAAAAGTAGTAGAATGCACTCACTTTCATCATTGAAGTACGTTCAAAACTAGATCCTTTGCATAATCTGAAAAAGAAAAATTTAATTCTGTAAAAATTCTTTAAAATCAAAAATATATTTGCCTTTTCTTTTTCTTTTCAAAAGCAACCTAAAAAATTTTTAATGATTATTTACCTGCAGACATGAGTCGGAAATTTTGTGAAAGCAAATGTGCGGGCTTTGCAGTCTTTACAAGCAAAGAACCTTTTCAATGCTTTATGGCATTTTAATGGATGTTGTTCATTTTTGCAATTGTCTGATGCAGTATGAGCTGTATATTTACACTAAATGAATAAAAAAATTCTATTAATGACATTTCATTTAAAAAAGTATTATTACTTACATGTAATAAATTTGTCAAATGTTAAATATATACCAGGATTTTTTTTTTTTTTTGCATAATAAATAAAATAATTTATTAGTTGTTTTTTAAATTTATGTTTAAATAAAAAATGAGGCATTTTTTAAAGATCAGATGGAAAGATGAAGTGATCACTGTCATTACTTTTAATAATCTAACCATTTATTTTTAAGAAGTAAATATATATTCAGTAGATCAATAGATTAATCTGCCAGAATTAATCATAATTCTTTTCCTGTAATATAATTAAATAAAATGAGTTAATTTGCAAATTTATCTCAATGTAAAATTATTTAATTTAATTTTTTTAAATTAAAAGATCACCAATACATGTTGAAAAAATATCAAAATTTTGAAAAGCTTACTTTTTTGCACGAAACAACGTCACAAACAATTTCTGTTATTGAAGCCATTTTTTCTTCCATTCGTTCTTTTTTCTCCAATGTATTAAAATAAGCTGCTTCCTTTTCCATTTCTGCCTAAAATTATACAAAGAAATAATGTTAGCAAATAGAATAATTTATTCTGGTTTTTTATTTATATAAAAAACTAGATATAAGAAGATTCTATAATTGTATATTTAATTTTTTCACAAATTAACTTGATACAATATATTACAATAATAATCTTTTTGAATTAAGAATTAATTTTAAAATAAATTTCCAGATTATTATTTTTAAGCATTGCTTGTTTGAATATATGAAATATCATTAAATAAACAAATGAAAGTCAAGTCAAGACATCAAACATTTTCCATCATGAAATGTTTTTAAATTATTTCCTCAAATAATCTTTTTTTTTTCATTGGCACAACAGCCTCATGGTGGGCCAAGGCTGTCTCCCTACTAGCATATTTTGAGACAGGAAATGTTTTTCTTTTTACAGGGTAAGGTTGTCAGTCTTACCCCCAAACCCAAATAATCAAATATAAAATATCATTTTTGATAAACATCAAATTATCAATAATTTTAAATACTTTTTTATGAAAGAAAATATTTAATTATAAAATCAATTTAAATTAAAAGTTTTTTGATAATTATTTTTCAAAATTATTTTACAGAAACTTACCATTTCAACTTCATATGCATGGCTTGATTTACGTTTTAAAATTTCCTTTACTTTTTCTGAGTTCATGTCTATGCTTCCAAGTCGGCTTGTTACCACAGTGGACTTTTCAACTTTTGCAGGATCTGTAATTATAAAAGAGAAAAATGCTTAAAAAAATTATACAACTCTGTGATAAATTAGCAATATAACATTTGAAATAAAATTTTATTTCATTAGATGTTTCAATTCAAATGCTATAATTCTTCCCCCCCTCTCCATTTGAGCGAAAACTATATACTTAAAAATTAATAATGTTAACTTAATAGTTTTAACACGACATTCGAGAGTATTGAAAGATTCATACTTAAAATTACATACACTCTATTAATATTGTTATTGAAATATTTTAAAATGTAACATAATTTGATAAAAAAGATATAGAAATTCTTAGACAAAAATATCTACCTTTCTCTACTTCAAGACATCTATCAAGGACAACTTTGACTTTATTAGCAGAATCAAGAGAAACTTTTGTAGAGTTCGGGTCTTTACCTTTTATAGGCCCTTTTTGCTTAATTAATTTAATGGCTTTCAGCTAATAAATAAAAAAAAAAGATATTTTTGATAAAACAAATATAAATACTATGTATAACATTTTCTCGTGTTTTTAACTTGCATATGGTTCAATACAAATTATCAAATTTCGCCCAATTTGCTTGCCTACTTTTGAGTTTCTGTTAGAAGCTTTTGGAAACCAGTGTATGTTAATGTTCATATTCCACATTAAACATTTAACTTATTTTTCATTCATTTTAAATATAATGTTCTTAAATAAACTTTAATATGTAATTCAAAATTCTTTTGATTAAAATTTTAAAACTATGCCCTTCACAAGAATTAAAATATTTTTTATTAGTACAGCTTACATAGCATTAATTGGTGAGCATATAGCACTGATCAACAGAAAGTGAAAGTTGTATGAAATACTGAAAGTTTATGATTTTACAAAAAAGGGGAAATGGCATGTATTAAAATTTAGAAACCATAAGAATGTCATAATATAGTAATGTTATATATTAATTTACTCTAATAAGATTACTCTTAATTTTTTTTTTTGAATTCTAGAAAATATACAACTTTTTCATCTTCAGTTATATATTTTTAAAATAAAATACAAGAAGGTGAAACATAATTTTTAATAAAATTTCGGCAAAACAAAATATCTTCTAATACATAAACAATACGATTAACTACTATATTATAACTTTTTTTTATTTAATAAATACAACAAAAATATGCAGTCAAATTAAAATTATGCAATGAGTTTTGCAGAATTGTGTCGTTAAAGCAAATGTTAGAAATATCCTTCCTTATCTTATAAACACATTGAGCTATATTCTGATACTTCCTATAGAGTATGTATAGTCTTGATCATTATATGTAATTCATTTAATGTTTTTGGTTGTTTTTTTAAACTATTTCCCCAAATGAGAATGAAGTTAGCAATCCTTTGCAAACTATTACATAAATAATCATATATGATATTGATTATGAGTCCTGTTCAAATATTCAATCGAGTTTAAGAAAATTTAGAAAATTCCAATAATTTATACTGATAAAACAGTTCTGCAAAATTAACAGTACCATTATAAATTTATTGCATATTTGTGTTTTTGTTTAGTGAAATTCTTTAAATAAATAAAAATGAAGTAGTTTAAGTTGATTATTATCTTTCTTAAGAAAGAAAAGAAAACTTACTTTAGCTAAATCTTGAGCATTATTTTGTTTAGGTGATATGAAATCTAAATTCACTTCCTGTCCTGGACATAAGCCTCTGCCAAGTTGTGGCACCAAATTCTTAAGAGTTAAATTATCTTTTTGTTGTTGTGTTATTTTTTTTAGATTCATTCGGCTTTCATATAATTTTAACTGTTCTTTTGGAGTAATTTCTCTGACAATTCCATTCTCTGAAGATGAGGTAAAAAAATAAAATAAAACAATAATAATAACAACAATATTAATTCTATAACTGAATAACATTGCAATTGGAAAACATTTTAAAAGATGGTTTGAAAATTTATTATAGAAAGGAATAGATCTCATTCCCT
The DNA here is from genome assembly GCA_021605075.1 of Caerostris darwini. NCBI lineage: Eukaryota > Metazoa > Arthropoda > Arachnida > Araneae > Araneidae > Caerostris > Caerostris darwini. The sequence goes on from BPLQ01004536.1 coordinate 385,187, forward strand.
ACAATAGTTATCTTTGTATAATTTGTATTGTTTAATTATATAAAAAGTAAAAAAATATAAATATATTATAAAACTGATTTAGCGAAATCTAACAAATTTCACAAAAATTATAATTCAAATTAATATAAATTTGGAGAGGTATGTACTTTTTGCTATGTTATTAATTTTCTGTAAAAGTACAGGTAAAAAAAAAAAAAAATCTGGCAAACATATATTTTTAGCTATTAACTTTTTTAGTTTCAAAAGCACCATATATCTTAAAATTTCATTTTATTATTATTATTATTATAAAAGTGTATTTTTAATAGATAAGACCATTTATTTATCCCTACCCCATCTAACTCTTTAATATAACACTATTATTTTTATACATTCTAAGCCATTAAAGCATCAACTTGAAATTGTGCAAATTAATCAGAATAAAAAGCAAACCTTGCTTGAATTTGTCCTTGACTAGATGGTGAAGAAGGTTTCGTGATCCTGCAGTTGGGACAATAAGCTTGTTATTTCTATAACAGAGGGGGAAATGTAAAAATCCATTAAAAAAAAAAAATAAACATATAAATAACTTCATTTTTTTTTTTTTTTTTTTCAAAATGCTTATGAGAATAATAATATAACATTAAATACATACAAAAATTCTGAGTTGGCTTGAACTGTCTTCGTGATATCTGGTCCATGAATTTCTGCTAACTTCTTTACCGATTTTTCTTTTTCTTCAGCTTCTACAGCTTCAGCCTTTCTTTTAAGGCCAAGATTTGATAATATGAGCTTATCCTTACATTTAATTTGACTTGATGATTTCTTTTGGCTTGAAGTTTTTCTATAAAAAAAGTCATTCAAATGAAAATAAATATATTTTAATACATAATGATGTTAAATTTCTGGTAATTCAATATACAACTGCTTCAAGTACGAGATTAAATAAGATTGAAGTAGATAGGGGAATTTTATTAATCTTACAAGGGTTATATATTTATTTTTGATACCATAAACCCGACATTTATTAACTAATTTTATCTTTAATTTACACAAATTATAAAGACAATATCTTCATTGTAGAAATTTGTTTAATTAAATTTACAATTTTGTGCATATCAGAATAATAACAATTCTGTGTTCTTTAGTTAAAAAACCCCATATATTTGTAAGGTGTGTTACAAATATGTTAATTACATACAATTACATTTCCTCTTATTTACACCATACAAATTTCAGAGAAATTCTATGATTTTCTAGACAACACAATTAAAATGACTAATAATACATACAGATCAATTTTACAGTAGAATTCAATAAAATATGAGCAAAATAAATTACTTTTCTCCTAAAGCTGTGAATGACTGTCCTCCATAGAAGACATTTTGTCCCTTCAGAATTTTGTTTTTCAAGCTTTGGTCTTGAGTTGAATATCTTGAAAGAAAATTATAAAAAAGGATAAGTAATTAATTTAACATTCATAAGCAATTAAAAAAAATAACAATAAATGTAATAAAAAATTATCTATAAAAGATATTTTTTAAAGTACTCAATTATTACTTAAATTAAATGCTTCCACCAACGATACAGCATTGTATTGATTTGATTTGATTTATTTTAACTTAATATAATTTAATAAATATAAATAAAAATAAAGTAAATTATAATAATCAATATATTAATAAATATTTTTTAAAAATTCTTATTATATTTACTTCAATTTTATCAAGTTAGACATGCTATAAAAATTTGAATAATTTGAGTATTTAAACTTTTAATTAAATGTACCCTATTTTTTAAAAAATCAATTTATTTTATTTCAAAAATAAGAAAAATAATAAAAGATTATTCATTGAGAACTTACGTAGAATGGAGTTCACTGCGTTTACTACTAAATTTCTTGTATTCTTTTTTTATGTGGTATGTACAATATTCACACTGTAACCTGAAAAAAAAAAAAAAGGGAGTAAACAATTCTTGTTTTGTTTTTTATATTAAATTCATTGATATAAATTAGAAACAGATTCTTTATCTTAGAATATAGATAAAATCAAAATAATTTTCCTTGAACTAATGTTTAATCAAAATTTAAATTCAATTATGTTTTGAAAAAATTTCAATTTTGTAAAAGTTAAGATATTACCCAACTTGAATTTAAAAACAATTAAAAGTAAATCTTTCAAAAACTAATATTTTTATTAAGTGAGAACTAATACTTTTTATAAAAACATTCAGTGGTTATTTTTTTAATATATTCTTTACAGGATTTCTAAAATAAATTACTATGCCATTCTTAAAATTTTTATTTATTTGAATAGCAATTAGTTTTTCAATTTCAATGAATATTTACTTAATGCATATATATTTTTATATTTGCAGCCAATTTAAATTTTTCGATTCATTAAAATCACTATTGATAAACTATCAAAGAGAAAATTAAATTAAAAACCTTTTAATTCCTTTCCTCAAACATTAATTTCAAGTTTTCTTTTTACTAATTTTAGAATTTTTATAACAACTTGGTACTAACAGAACTTGAACTTGCACAACTAACAGAATTGTTTTTTAGTAGAACTTTTGTATAGTTAAGACTAATGTATGTTTATGTAACAGAATCAGAAAAATTACAATTAAATAGTTGCTGAAATACAATTTAATTATCAAATTGGGTTCAAAAGAGAAATAAAAAGAATTTTCAAACACATTTATATTCTAGAAATAAAATTTTAAAAATTAATTGATATAGTTAACCTATTCATTTATTGAAAACTAAACCATGAATAAATGTTTCAATTGATTTAAATAACATATTTAGATGTATTATGGTTATAGGATACCTCATATACACTGCTAATAAAGCCCTGAGAAAGTTAAGTATTCTCAGAAAACTGTGGAACTACTTTGGGGTCAAGACCTAAAACTATAAAAAATGCCTTCTGCTGCATCATTAGACTTCTGCTTGAATACGCCGTCCAATTTGGAATGCAAGCCCCAGTCTTCTAAAATGGATTCTGTCCAACACAGAGCATCGAAAATCATTGTAGGAGCAGTCTCCTCAACCAATAACAACAAGGCTGAACAGGAATGTGGCCCACCTCTTCTCAAAAACAGACGCAACCTTTGCCACCATCAAATTTACTAATAGACTTCGTAGTAATAACATGGATCATATCTCTACCAGAGTATTTAATGAATGGAAGGGCTCAACCAGACTCAAAAGATCCTCAACTATACAGCTTGATAAAGATATCAGAAGTCGGATAAATTTGGAACATTCCTCACTGGATTTTGTTCAACAGCTCCTTTTCCCCAGAAAACCACCAAGTGAAACTAAGTTTGGTTTGAACCTATTGCAACCTTGTTCAAAAAAAGAAGACTCCAACATTCTCAAACAAAAAGGCCTTGATACCATAGATAAATTCTCACAAGGTAATCTTGCAATAGCATACACCAATGGATCCTCTGACAAATTCCTCAATAAGGGAGGTGCAGGCATTTTCTTTCTACTTCCAAATGGAAGTAAATACCATCATAAAATGAACGCAGGCCTGATAGCTTCAAACTTCACCAGCGAACTCGTTGCAATTAAAGAAGCGGTTGCTTTATATCTAAATGACTCAAATATTTCAGGCCTCACTGATGGGTTAGTGATTTTTTCTGACTGCAAGTCGGCTCTGGAAGCATTTAAAAATGGAGATACTAACATCACTTCTGCGATAAATGTTCTGCTCGAGACTCTACACTGTAGAGTCAAATCATGTTCTCTTCAATGGATTCCCGCACATGTCAATATTGAGGGCAACAAATGCGCCGACTCTTTAGCCAAAGAAGCCAGGGACAATGATCAACCCAGAACTACTATTACACTTGCAAGGTGCTAATGCAGTTGCCAAAAGCCTACTAATTCCTCATAACTTTAAGAAGCCACTAATCATGACTTCAAACTGCCCTAGGAAGTTGACATCAGTTATTAGCAGACTACAAACTAATCATTACAGTGTTATGAAGATTCTCCCAGACAAGACCAGGGAATACATCCCCTGCAAAAATTGCCCCAGTGCTTTCCTAACACCTAAGCACATTCTAGAGTGCCCAGCACTCACTCCCCATGTATTGCAATTGGGTTTGGTACCAATCAAGGTCAACTTAAGAGAAGTCCGGTATAGTGAAGCGTCGTCGTTGCTAGCGGCCGCTATCGTGAAGACTTTTGACTTGATCTGACTTTAATAATAATATTTTAAATCCATGGACACGATAACAACAACAACAACATGGTTATAGGATAAATGTTTCATTTCTAATATATTTAAACATTACTTACATATTTACAGCAACATTACAAGAAGTGCCATCTTTTCTTTTGCTTTTGCAAAAACCTAAATCTTTAGATTTTCCCATCATCATACATTTTCCCGGATGATCAACTGCAAGATTCAGTTCTCCATTTCTCTATAACAAAAAGAATTTTTTAACATGATATTTAATTATGGAAGATTTTGATATTTACTGCACTATAGTTCTTTTGGTGCTTTCAAGTCAAACTAGAATTTTTATGATCTAAGAATGAAAATAGTTCCTAATTATTTCTGGATGATATAGTTTATAGTATTAAAACTAAATCTAACCTCAAAACAAAATGCTATTAACATTTCATATTACAAAGATAAAATATTTTTTATTCTCTACAGAACAACTCAGTTTGCCACTTCATAACTTAGAACCAAAATATTAATTAAGAAATGATTTTCTTCAGAATTAAATTGAGAGGATTGATTGAGATGCAATATATTTTGCATGCATTACATAATATAATTTTGTTTTTGTATAAAACTTTATTAAACAATTTATATATTAAAATTGTTTTAAATATACTGCTGACCATTTAAAATGCAAACACATGAAGGAAGTATCCAAAAGACATGAAATTTGCACCATGCATACACCTCAATAAGGCATCCATGATCAATAGACAAGCACATGATTAGTATTACAGCTTAGATACACATCATGGACCCCCAATAGCACCACCAATAAGTGCTATATGAAGAGAAAACAAAAGTCTGTTTTTAAATACTGAAAATTGTTTTTTTTTTTTTCCTTCCTTTTTTTTTTTATATGAAGCTTCATACTCACTATACCTCACAGTAGAATATGGATATCAATCAAGCATGTTTCTGAGTTAGACAAAGGAAAAATAATGGTTTATAGGGATTGCAGATTATACTTTTGAGAAATTGCTGGACAATTGATTGTTGCTTATGTTATAATTATTTGTTGTAATACAGATTCAATAAATGAATGCTGGAGGAATGAACCAATTGATAAAATAAATGCACTAGCTTTGTTTCACCACCACACATGAGGACACACATACTTTATCCATGACATTCATAAATCACACTGTAACAACAGGAAACAAAGTACAAGAAATATAGTCTATGTCAGAACATACCATTCAAAATTGTTTGCAGCACAAGGAAGTTTTAGTAAGGCATCCATTACTGTGATTTTCTTTGACTCTAGAACAGATGTTTTGAATCTGAAATGATGCAATATAAACCAGACATTGAGTAACACATGGCCCAACATTGTCTTGACATATGATTCTGTCCACAACACCATGATGGTTTTAAGAGAAACTGGTGACACTATAGCAAGAAATTTTATAATTCTAGCACAAAGTATCTTGATGTCCTTCACCTGGCATTATGGTATAAGACGAGTTTACTCCTTTCATCCTTCTAATATGCATCGCATCATCAACAGCCAGCATTATATCTCTTAGGTTTTCAAGCCTTACTTGCAGGATAATGCAAGACCACATACAGCATGCACTGTTTCATGATTTTTCTTTATCTACTAAGACAGCAATGCTGTTGTGGTCTCCCTGTTCTCCCAATCCTGCATCCATTTAACATGTCTGGTAAAAGTTGGCAAGCAAATGATGCAACATGCACCACTCCATTGCTATGGCAGATAAACCTTGGCAAATTGTGGAAGCAACGTGGATTGATGTTCCCAAGAACACATCCAATACCTGTTTCATTTAATGCTGTAGGATGTAGCACAAATAGCAAATCCATGATTTCTTTGCATTTCTCAACTCAAAGGATGCTGTAGTTTTAAGAATTTCTCCTTTGCATTTTGTGTTATGTGGCTTTGGTATCTATGGCAATTGGTGTTGCAATTTAGATGGCATATCTATATACATTGTAGCACATTGAATATATTGTATTATATTAAGCATATACAGGAATTTATATTTTAATATATGCCAGAGTTTAAACTTCATGAATGAAATAGCTATATTGCTAGTTAAATAAATTAGTGATTAATTTGACACAAATAGGACTTCTTATTCAACTGAAAAATATGAAGAACTTAAATAACTAAGACAAAATAATTTTTTTTTAAAACTTCAAGTTTTAAATAATTTATTTTATAAAAACAATATAAGTATTTTTTAATTTTTAAATATTTAAAAACCTTACATCTCTATTGGGCATTATTGATGGATTGAGAATTCCTATCACAGTTCCAACAGTTGTTTTCCAAAGATCTTTGTGAGCTGTTTTAAACAAGAAAACACTAAGAATCTTCTCAATATCATGTAAATCTGACATTTTCCATATTGAATATGTTTTTCCCTGTAAAGAAAATTCTTTCAGTGATAATTTTATCATATGCAAAGAAGAAAGATAATAAAGCATCATTTAAAAGAAAAAAGCTTTCTATTGCATATATTTAACATACTATTGAAAATTTAAAATGAAATAAAATAAATCATGCATAATTGAAATATTGTTATCAACTATCTTTTTTTTTTAAATCTTGTGATTAAATTACAATCTGGACAAATTATAGTATAAATTACTATGAAAATGAGATTTTTTAATTTGATTAATCAAGTATGATTTATTTTATGTTCAGTGAAAATGATTTTTAACAAATATTATGAATTGAACAAAAGAAAATGAAATATATATATATAAATCTTTATGTCTTATAAATGTCATTTACTACTAAATTTTCTATATCAGCTTTCTTTTTCTAAGATATGAGTGTTTTTATATTTTTACAAAATTAGTCTTTGTTTAATAATAATAATAAAGCTGCATCTCAGCTCATTAAAATTCATACACAGAACAGAACTTGTTAATTTACATCTGAACAAAGGAAAAATATACCAAAAAGAGAAAGCAAATTTCAATTTTTTTTTTTATCCCAATTCTTCTCATCTTATAACACAGAAAATAAATGAAAGACAGTAAAAAAAATTTTTTTTAAGGATAATTAGCATTTATAAAAGTTTTAAATAACATTAACCTTGATTGAATTTCAAATAATTTAGTAAATATCAAAGAATTTTTAATATTAAAAATAATCTCTTGAAAACACATTCAAAATTTTATCATAATTTTTTTTTTAATTCTTTGTCTTCCAATAATAACAAAAAAAGAAAAAAAAAACTCAACCTCTTTCTTACATTAGCTGATGTTTTAGGTGGAATTTTTTGAACAATTACACCCATTGTTACCCAGTCTCCTTCAATATCACCATTTTTAATGAAATTTTGTATGAAAGACATCTTTATCATTCTTCGATCTTCCATTCTTTGTTGCAAAGAAGAAAAAGACACAAGAGGATTTCTGAAAATAAACATTTCTTTAAAGTAAATAAAATAGTATTATTGAGAATGTAAATAAAACATTAGTAGGAAAATTTAGTAACAAAACACTTAAATTTTTTAATGATTTGAAAAGAAACAATTTAAATACCATACTAGTGATTCTGAAGTAAAGATATTTAAATTTTGAATCTAAATAAAGAAATTTACAGCTTAAAATATAATGATTGTAAAAATTGATCACTCAATACTTACATGATTCTAATACCTGAATAACTATCCACAATAAAAGAATTTTCAGTCGTTGGTTTTTTAGTATTATTACTAGATTTAACTTGACTTTTCCCTTAAAATAAATAAATTGAGAAACTTATAAGCATCAATATTTACTTTAAATATCTAAAGCATAGAAATAAGTTTAAAAAATACATTTTGTAAAAAAAAAAAAAAAAAAAAAAATGATAAAATAGAGAAATTTTAATTCAAAAGAAATTACATTATAAAATTTAATGAATTCATTAATTTTTAATAGCAACATTGTGACTAAAAATTACAAGCCTATAATAAAGATCTAGGATTAATTTCTTATTTAGTTTAAATAGTAAAAATTATTATTTTAATATTTCAGAGAGATATCTCAATATAATAATAATAATAATAAAATAGATAGTTATATGAAATAAGGATTTGATAAAAAAAAAGCCTTACTTCAAATTATAAAACATTTTGGACAATTATCTTACATTACACAGTTACACTAATTATTTTTAAACTGTAATATTTAATTAAATTGCTGAAGGGAGCAAAATCTTATAAAGAGGATACTTTAAAAAACATTATAGATCTATAATGTACACAAATTGTGCACGAGTCAATTACATTGATAAATGATCTTTATTAAAATAATACTATAGATATGAAAAGAAAAATTATTTATGGTAACATACATGTTGAAACTGAAGGTAATCCAGGCCTAGCTGAGGAATGAATAAATTTTTGTTTAATTTGTTTTTTGATATCTTGGCCACATTCTGATAAATACTTTTGACTTTCTTCATCAGAGCTATCTGCTTCACCAGTGTGGATAACACTATCTTTAAGGAGCTCAGCAGGTTTGATATAAGGTTCTTCAGGTTTAGGATTTTCCACTAACATTGGAGTAAGAAAATCCTGTCTAATCTTATCCTTCAATTCTTTTGTATGATTAATATTCTCAGAAGTTAAATTATTATTAATTTGAGTAGTCACAACAGGTTCTTCTTCAAATGGTTCATCCAATAATTCCATGAGAGAATCAATATCCATTTCTGAAAAATATAGTTTGTCAATGAATATTAAAGTAACATTTTATAAATTATGAATAATTTTTAAAAATAAAATATAATTAATTAATTTAGATCTATAATTAAAAGAAGTACAGCAATAAAAATTAAATTATGCAAATCTATATGAAAAACTGTTATATAAAATTATCTTCTGTAATGACAAGGTTTTATTTAAAACATAATTCTAATTATTAAGTAGCTGCACAATTTAAATATTTATCACTTGCAAGTGATTGAAACAACTATAATAATATTTAAATATAGTAATATGTGTGGTGGCAGACTAATAGCAAAAGATTTGCAATGAAGCTATTTCTTAAATAACCCAATCTAATTAATAATTATAAATTCTCACAAACTGGAAAAAATTCAGCAATTATTTTAATACATTATAAATGAATATATATAACTTTGATATTAATGTTTTTAGATTACTATATACCCAAGATGAAATTATTATGAGCTAATGCTTATTTATTTATTTACCATCAGACTGATCCATTTGAAAACAAGCAAGTTATACAAAGTGAATAAAATACCTGAAAGATTAAAATAAAGTTATTACATATTATAAAATGGCAAATAATGACAGAGACAGTTATCATGTAGAAGTATAAAAAATATACATCTCAATTTAATAATTTAAGAGAAAAGTAATGGTATTTCTTTCATTAATAAAAAAACACACATGAACAACTGTTTAAACAAAATACGAATTCTTACAAGTTTAAAAAAATGCAAATTGGTTACTAACACCTTTTTTAAAATATATTTATTAAAGGCATACTCACACACAATTATTTTTTTTGTCGAGTTTCGCAGAAAGTATACAAAATGTTTATATTCGTCTCAATAATAATATTAAATAAGCGCCAAATTTTTCTATTGCCATCAAACTTTCAAGAAAATAATATAGTAACTTTGAGTTTTGGAAATTAAATTTTTTTATGAAAAAATACTTTTTAATTTATATACTGCTAGCAATTATTAAAAACACAGACAATTTAATATTTTTTTTATTAAAAAGTTGGAACAATATTTATGATGGAAAAAAAAAATTTATTTTGTGACTAATTCTACAATAGAATCCCTATGTTTATTTACTTTCGGTTCTTTCGCCCGGTACTATTTATAAGGTTTATAAGGTTTATTGCTTCACATCCCCATATACTCGTTCGATTCAAGATTCAAGTATTTATAAGGTTTAGCGACTAAATTGCTTTTTTTTTTTCTGTGAATATAAAATCTAGAATTTTCTTCTTATTATTATTAATCTTGTGTAATAATATTGATATATGATATGAATATCTATTTAATTATATGTGAAACAAAATAAAACTTCATTGATTTAAAAATAACAAACATTTCAAGAATAATATATATTTTTAATTTTTCTGAATATTTAGGAAAGTTACGTGATATTTATATTTTATATATGATATTTACATCTAATCTGTGATCATGACTTTTCCTGTGAGCCACAAAACAATATTCGTTTTGGATCATGGACCCATTTTTCTTGGATCATGTCAACAAAATATGGAATTTGATATATTTACTAAAACGAGACAACCAGGAATTATACCTCTAGCGCCTTTATCAAAATCATTATGGACTTGTTCAGTTGAAGCTGCCATTGAATATTGTAGGATTGTGTGGGACATATTTCCTACTGAAAAGCTAGTAAGTATTTTTGATATATTTTAGATATTTACAATGTTTATTATATGAATATATTCTGTCCTATATTAGTTTTTAAGAGTATTAACATAGATTATAGATATTATAAACGCTAATGCATATTCAGAAGGTCAAACTTTCCTTTTGTAGTGTACTTTCTTTTTGATAAATAACTTCTTAAAAAAAGTGTTCATTCTTATTGTATATTATAGTAATACATTGGACAATTCTTTAAAAGGATTATATATTAGCTTTTCTATTAAACCAGGTTGAATTTACTTCCACTATATAGTTTTATTGCATATTGTTCTTAAATCAAAAATAGTAGTTTCAAAACTGCCTTAATATTTTAATATTGCAAAATTTTTAATCATTTCTCTTCTTTATAATTTGTAATATTTGATATAATTTTTTTTCTAAATAGTTCAAGTGCAGTGTAATATAAAATAAAATAATCTTTTTAATTTTTCAGATTCGTTTTATAGTTAGTGATAATACTTCCCGAACTTTGAATTCCTGGTCTCAAGAACAACAAAATTTGAGTCATGTGAGTAGATATATTATTTTTTCACTACTCATAATTAGAAATTTTATTGATTATTCTGTTTCATTGATACCTATTTGTTAAAAAAATAAGTAAGTTATATGTATAAACTTACTTATTTTTTTAACAAATAGGTACTACACACTACTATACATCCATCATATATATGATGCAAATTTGTTGTGAAGTAAATTGATATTTCCAAAAGGATTTTTTTTATCTTAATAATACATATATAAGTAAATAATAAATACCTTTCAACATGGAAATACATTCAACGATGTTCTTTTTAACTTTTATAGAATTGGTTGTCATTGTGACTATTATATATAAATAAAATAAATTATTGAATGTATTCAAAAAATGTAAAAATATTCTTTTATGATTTTTTTAATTTAATTTTCATGTTACTTTTTTCATGAAAATTCAAAAAATATGCATAACTATAAAAATTTATAAAAAATATTGTATTATATTGAAAAAATATAACGTATACACACACACACACATATATATATATATATAACTATATTCTTATAATAAATATTTCCAATTTATTTCTATTTAAAATATTTCTATTGCAAATTAAATTTTGCTCTTTATAAATTGTTCATATTTCTCATATATTTCTATATGTAACATTTGAAATACTTTTTTTACATGTTATTTCTTTGTCCTACAGAAAAACACTCACAAAAAAAAAAGTTGATTATCATGGATGTTCATTTTAGGAGCATTATGTTACATTTAATAACACTTTCTGTTTGCTTCATTTTTTTTTCTATCTAAATAATGAAATTGTTAAGATTATGATAACAATTTGCTATTTGTATGCAGATACCATACATGCACACACTCTTGAAGTAGCTACAAACTCAGAGGGACCATTAGGTAACAAAAGGAACAAATATTTCAATAGAACACTGCAAATCAAGAAAAATTGGTAAAAAATACAAAAATAGTACTTATGCTGGGTGTGCATGTTGTTCATGTATAATGGTACACCAGCACATCTTACCACCACATCAATACTACATATCTCTGTATTGGATGTGCCCAACCTGTTGCTTTTCTTCTATGCTTCTTGGACATCTTAATTTAGAAACTTAAATCTTCAGTCTATAAGATGCATGTAGAAATACTGTAGGATTTCATAATGACATTAGTGACCATAATGTTAAATAACTCCTGTAGTCATTTCCACTCCATTCCATTTCTAGCATTGAATTATAGTAAGCGCTTTTTTTATCTGGTATTCGATGGTTTGACACTTTCTATAATCTGGCACTGTTCGCTTTTAGATTGCTTTTTGTGGATTTAATTATTTGTTGACTTTGACCGCCAAGTCTTGTCACAGTGCTACTCACATTTTCACCTAGTGTTTATCATAACTAACAGTTTTCACTTCAATACATAAAAACTTATAAATTTGTGTTTAATTTGTAATGATTTTTGAACATATCTGAATCTTGGGAGTAACACAATATTAGATATTTTTGTTAAAAAGTAAAGCTTAGTCATATTTTTACTTTCCATAGAGTAACTTATCACAACTTGTTTTATCCATAATTGTACAGCATTAATTTGTCTTTCATACTGTGTTTTTTATTAATATTAGAATATGTAATTAAATTAATGTTTACTGTGTGAATTTTCATTTTGTATTTGCTAGAATGATGAAATGCTTAATAGGATATTTATATTGTTTACACAAGTGCATAAATATATTAAACTATGTATTCATTATACATCTTAATCATTTAATTTGTTGTCTAAGAGTGATTTATCTGTGGTATTCCCATTAAAACATTCATGCTCGAAAATGCAATATGGTCATGAACTTGAATTGCTGGATTAAAGAATTTTTACTTTATATACCATAGTGTTATTGTAATCATGCTAATTAATAAATGTTTTTAGACTTAAATATAGCTGTTTTTATAGTAGTATTTTTATTATTGTATTTTATTTTATGCACCATAAACTATGTTATAATCATTCTGCCAACTGAATGCTTTTTTTTTTATATCACATCCGGCATAAATATTGTTGCTATGTTTACTGACTAAATGTGACTTGCTATGTTTTATTTCTCTTGGCAATTTTTTTTCTCTTAATGATAATGTAAGTTTTCCCTTCCAAGTTTGTTTAACTTCAAGGAGATTCACTTCAGCGAACGCCCGTCTATGGCCGAGATGCCATTCGACACCGTGCCGTCCAGTAAAAATTTGCCATCCCTCGTAGCTTCTGTCGTAGTCGACATCGTCAAGTGCCACTGCAAGATGGGAGGTGGTCTGCAGTGCCGTTAGAGTCGGAGCTAAGTGGGCAGGTGGCGAGTCAGCAACCCTGATGCGACTAAGCTGCTCTTGTAGGTAATCGTGTCCCTTAGCCATTCGGAAGGTGGCAACCGCGACTCTTCTAGGGAGGTCCTTCGGTATGTTGATGTTCTCCCACTTTTTACCCTTGACGGCCTGCTTTCTTGTCTTATTGACGTAATTGGTCGCAGTTCTGTTAATGGTGATGCAGCTGGTGGTGTAGGTGAGTGGTTCGTGGCTACTTCATATTGCATTCTTATTGACCAGAGCATCTTCCTTTTCTTTTCCCTGCATACCGCAGTGACCCGGGGCCCATTACAACGCGATCTTGGTTTTTTTGTTAAGCAGTTGTAGTAGTTTTTGGCACTTGACCACCTCTAGCCCTTCTTGGATGGTCGGCCATGGTCTTATATGGCATGCATTGCCGAGATTGAGTCCGAAGAAACACCACTTTTTTAGTACCATTAAGGGGAAGCGTTACCGTAGCTGCCTCGCTGATCTCTGCTTCTTCGCCATCAAACTTGCTAGCGAATTTGCCAACAGCTATTGAGCCTTACGCAACTAAGAAAAAGAAATTAGCGCCGCAAGCTTCCGATTTTTGCGAACCGTCGGTGTATACGTGGATCCATTTCCTCTGATGGATCCTCATGGCGATCATAGCTAAGGTTTCAGATTTCAAATGGGGCTGTGGGTATGCCCGCCTTCTTTAGGTCTATTCCTCGTACCGTCATATTTAAGAGAATTTCTGCTTTCTCTTCGATGCACTGCAATTTACTGAAAGGTTCCTTGTTGGTTTCAGCTATTCCAGATTTCTCCCTTATCACGGCGGTCTTGTGCAGAGGCATATCATGGGTTTTGAAGCCTTGGGCTGCGGGTAGGGATACTAATATTGGTATACCGGGATACCGAATACCGGCATTTTGATCCATTTGTACAATTTTGTAATACCGGTATTCACATGTTTAAATACCGTTTTTTCGGTATTTACTAGAAATTTGGAATTCTTATTTGTGAAATTCTTATTCTTATCTGTGAAATTCTTATTCTTTGTGAATTCTTATTCAGAATTCTTATCTGAAAACTAGAAATTCTTAGTCAGAATTCTTTAAAGAACTTATTATTAACTTTAAAGAACATAAAAAAATCAGTTGATAATACTTCGATTTGATTTCATTATTTATATGATGAAAAGAATATGGTGGCACAATGTAAAAAATTTTCAAGAGTTATTAAAGTGAATGGAGGATGTACATGCGGACTCCATATACATTTAAAAACGAAACATGATACAAATTTGTTAAAAAGGAAAGAATCTAATTGCGATGAAGATACAAACTTAATCACAGTTTCTAAGCCCAAGCCATCAGGGATTATATATTATTTTGAAAAAAAAAAAAGATAATTTGGATACACTTATAAGTAAAATGACAGCATTAGATGGTTTGCCATTTTCAGTGTTGTGCACTTCTATTGAATTAAGAAAATCACTATCCGCCAGAGGTTTTAAAAATCTACCAACATCGATTAACACTATAAGAACTGTTATAAACTACAGTAACGGTGTTCGCAATTTTTTGAAACATGAGTAATGCAATTAAAAGTAAATGGCGAAAAATGTCTTACATTTGATGAAAGGACTAGTGTAAGAAATAGACGCTATTTAAATATAAATATTCATTCATGAAAAAAAAAATTGTAATATAGGATTTACACATGTCTTGGAAAGTATACCAGCAGAAAAATGTGTGGAAGTGCTTCAATCTAAATTAGCGAAACATGGATTATCCCTGAAAGAAGATATTGTATCCATAACGACTAATAGAGCAACAGTTATGAAAAGAGTTGGAAAGTTGATTGGTGCAAATCAGCAATTGTGCTATGCTCATGGAATTCAGTTAGGAGTAATAGATGTATTATACCAAAAAATAAAGAACAGAAGAATCCAAATACTGTGGATATAGAAACTTCGGATTCCAACTTTAAAGAGAGTGAGAGTGACAATGAAGATAATGACAATGTACTTGTTGAAGAAGATATTGCTAATGAGGATGAAATATTAATCCATCAAGAATTGCTTCTTATAATTTATAAAGTTCGAAAAATTTTTAAGATATTTAAACGTTCCCCTACAAAAAAATGCCATATTACAAAAATATATACTAACTGAAAATAAAACAGAATATATGTTAATACTAGATTCTAAAACACGTTAGAATAGTTTACTCCTAATGATGGAACGTTTTTTGAAACTGAAAAATCCAATCCAAATAGCAATGATCGACTTAAACCTACCAATTAATTTTTCGATAATGAATTCGACTTAATATCCAGAACCAATAAAATAGGCTGTGGAGGCATTATGTCGGATAGATTCTAATTTATTAACAGCTAATGCAACAATAAATTTCATGTTGCAGTCACTGAAAGAACAGCACACATCACTATGTGAAGAATTATATATTACGTTGAAAAATTGCACAGAAGAAATGCATACCGAAATAGAAAATGCCTTACGGTATTTATATAATTATAATGATTTTAAAAAGGAGAATGAAAAAGAAGAAAAAGACTAACCAATTCAAATTTGATCAAGTTTATAATAAACTTTCTTCTAATTTTTTGCCCACAAACCTACATTCAGATACAGTTATCGAAGATTATGATGACACTAATTCGCTAGTGAAAAGGATTTGTCTCTTGAACAAAAATTAGAATTGGCGATAACTACAAAAATTTCAACAAACCAAAATACATTACAGAAATCAGCTATATCCAAAAGAATCCGACGAGAAATATATTTATTTGAAGATGAGGGATTTAGACGTAAATACTTGGAAAAAGTATATCGCGCATTGCTAACAGTACCACCAACTAGCATAGATGCTGAAAGAGCGTTTTCGACAGCTGATAATTTTTGCATAAAATTACGTTTCAACCTTAATGATAGTACAATTAATGCATGATGTTTTTAAGATCACATTTCAAAAAGTTGTGATAGTACCACAGAACTGAATAGTGATATTTACACTTTTTTGAGTTAAATAAATAAGATGTTCCTTTACTTTTTTGTGATACTGTTATAATTTATAAGTTACAAATTTTTTTTGTGATATTTACATTCTCTAATAAAAAAAATAAAAAAAAAAAAAACACCTGTGTTTTCTTTCTTTTTCTAAAATTTCTACTACCGGTATTAAGATCTAAAAAATACCGGTATTGAACTTTTGGTCCGATATTGCAATCCCTAGCTGCGGGTCTGTATTTTCTCTGGCATCTCTCGAAAAATTTCAGCATTGCCTTGTCTCGACGTGCTCCCAGTGGCTCAATGTCAGATTGAAACTCAAGTGCTGTTATTAGGGTTGATTTGGCTGCACCACAAATTAGTCTCAGTGCGTTGTTTTGTACGGTGCTAAGTTTGTTCTTCGTATTATCGTTAGCGGTGTTGTAAGCTTCCGAGCCATACTATAGCACTGGGTGAACATAGGATATGTAGGTTGTGACGAGGATGTCGGGGGTAGCCCTCCAAGTTGTTCATGTGAGTCTTTTCAGTTTCTTGGAGGCTTTGTTTAACGCGCTTTCAATGTGATCATCCCATCTCAGTTTTCTGTCAACCACGATTCCTAAATACTTTGTCGATTGTGTTATTTTGATTCTTTCAGAGTTGTAGAATAGAGAAAGGTTGTGAGGATTTATCGGCAGGGTGAAAAGTTGTGCTGTAGTTTTGTCCCTGTTGACTAACATATCGTTTTCAAGGCACCATTGTTTCACTTTGTTAAGTATATTATTTAGGGTCGATTGCAATGCGTCTATGTCGCTGCTCGTAGACTGATATCAATGAATTTGAGTCACTGTATTTGAACTCCTAGATCGTTCTTTATTTCACTGATTGGGTTGTTGGTGTGGCCATTGAATAAGATGCAGCTAATCACAGATCCTTGTGGGAGACCACGTTTTTGTTGTCGAGAAATGGAATTGGCATTTCCGTGGCGGACCCGTATAAAACGTTAAATCAACGTTTTATTTTAGCTGAAACTGCTTAGATGTTTAACCATTTAGAAAGCTGTTTAGTCATTTAAGCATGTTTTCTGCAACTCCGTAGTCAGTTAGTTTCTTGTATAAGAGTTTTCTGCTATTTGTATCGTAAGCTCCTTCTAAAACATGCCAAGATTAACATTTGTCGGTGGAAACCGTCTTTGATTTGCTGAAAAAACTTGTTTGCTTGGTCGATAGTAGATTTATGCTTTCCGAAGCCAGCCTGTTCATCATGTATTGCGCTTATGGAATCTAGAAAAGCTTCCAATCGGTGATTCACCATTCTTTCCATGATTTTACAGAGGATGGGGATTATGCTAATGGGTCGGTAGCTACTTAGTACCGTGGCATCTTTTCCTTTTTAATACGCTTTTATTAGCTTCACCTGTATGTTTGTATGTATGTATGTAACTCACTTTTTGGGTTCGATTTTGGGACTGATGGCGCCATCTACTGGCGAGTCAGTCAACTGATCCGCGATCGAATTGCGCTCTTCCTATTGGCCGAAAATTTCGGTGGCTAAAAAGAGGCGGATCTCAAAGGCATAGGAGTGCGATCATGTCGAATTGCGCTCTTCCTATTGGCCGAAAATTTCGGTGGCTAAAAAGAGGCGGATCTCAAAGGCATAGGAGTGCGATCATGTCGAATTGCGCTCTTCCTATTGGCCGAAAATCGCGGTGGGTAAAAAGTATGTAAACTTAGCGGATAACTGGCCAAGTGGAAAACAAAGTAAAAACAATTATAGTTTAAAAAACTAAAAAAATATGCTTTTAGAGTTAATCAGACTAAAAAGTAAAAAATAATTGTTAACATAAGAATAAAATGACTGACGAGAAAATGAATGTCACTGTTCTAAAAGCGTGGGGTGCTTTGTATGACATTTTTAAACTAACTCTGCATTTCGGAATGAAACTAGTGAGAAATTATAACGATTGATATCGAGCACCCCACGATTTTAGAACAGTGACATTCATTTTCTCGTCAGTCATTTTATTCTTATGTTAACAATTATTTTTTGCTTTTTAGTTTGATTAACTCTAAAAGCATATTTTTTAGTTTTTTTAAACTATTAATTTATTTTTTTAGTATGTGTATTATTTTGGCTTTTTTCCATATGTCTGGGACGCCTAGATGCCATATTCTGTTGTAGGATTTAAATAGCGGATTAAGAGCTTTATTGATGAATTCTGGAAAAATGTTGTCAAGGCCACAACTTTTTCCGCATTTAAGTTCAGATATAGCCTTTTTAATACGCTTTTATTAGCTTCACCTGTATGTTTGTATGTAACTGACTTTTTCCCCTGGAGATCTGCTTCTCCTCATATACACTATTTAAGCTGCAAAGAAACATTTACAGGCATCTTTCGGAAAGAAAACAGTTGATTCTTTTTAATACGCTATTATATTAGTTTCACCTGAATGTTTGTTTGTTTGTTAAACTAAAAAGTAAAAAATAAATTAATAGTTTAAAAAAACTAAAAAACAAGCTTTTAGAGTTAATCAAATTAAAAAGTAAAAAATAATTGTTAACATAAGAATAAAATGACTGACGAGAAAATGAATGTCACTGTTCTAAAAGCGTGGGGTGCTCGATATCAATCGTTAAAACATTTTTTACTAGTTTCATTCCGAAATGCAGAGTTAATTTGAAAAAAAAAACACGCTTTTAGAACAATGACATTCATTTTCTCGTCAGTCATTTTATTCTTATGTTAACAATTATTTTTTGCTTTTTAATTTGATTAACTCTAAAATCGTGTTTTTTAGTTTTTTTTAAACTATTAATTAAATAAGCATTCCTCTGAAATAGGAAAATTGCTGAATTAACCACTTAGCATTATTATTTTTCAAATGCTATTTATTTATGGAACAGTAGATTTTCGTTCTATGCCATATTGCATTGTTTTTTCTTAACTGTTAGCTTTTTGTGCTTACTTAATATTCAACATTTTGATGTTCATCTCATATTTGATTGAAAATGTTTTTCATTTTTTTTACTACTATGCGCCGACATTTGAATTTATTATCCATAAAATTATGGGTATTGTTTTTGAGAAGGAATTTTTTCGCTTTCTTGATTAATTTTTTTTTTTTGCCCTTGACCATTTTCAACATTTCTTACTGGTTAATTTTTTTAAAGATTTCTTTCACGAGTCATTCTCATTTGTTATTTAAATTTCGTTCATGAGCTTTTTTTAACATAATATTTTTAATTTCTTTTACGAATTTACTTTTATACATAATATTTAAATACATATATATACTTACTTTTATACATAATATTTAAATTTTTTTTCACGAGTTAATAATTATATAATTAAATGTAAAATTATTCTAAAAGATCGTCTATTGAAAGCAAAGACAATTTTATTTCAAATTGAAAATGAAATTTCCAAGAAAATAAAATCGTTTGCAATTCCATAGTTTTTTTTCCCAAGATTGCTGTTATGCGTTTTGTTCTTACAATGAATTCTAAATTTTATGGGCAACCTTTTTTAGTTCAGTTATATTAAAGTCTGTAAGGAAGAGTCTTTCAATATTTTCGAGAAGTGACGTTACTGGAGCTTTGGGTGATGAGGAAAGTGTTGACAGTCACCAGTTAACAAGAAGGTTTTGCCAAACAGATTTGCAATCGATTTCTTATTTAATACGGTTTTATGGTTTTACTTGATAGGGTTGGCTTTGAAACACTTCCCGTCGTTGTGTTCAGCCTTGAGATAAATCTATGAGCCTTGGTACCATTTTTCCTGAAGTCCATTTTTACTATAAATGTCCTAAAGGTGCTTCTCTTGTTTGATGCATGGAAACACCTTTCATATTCATATAATGCATTTAAATATTGGTTTTACAAAAAAAAAAAAAAAAAAAAAAAAAAAAAAAAAGGCTTTAAGTCTAGGTTAGTTAAAAAAATAGGAGGAAAAATAACCTCAATACAAAACAAAAAAAAGAATTCTTTCATTTCTGTCTGAAAAAATGTCATTTTTGTAAAATTTCAACTAGAATAATAATTGCTTTCTTCAGTATGTTAGTGGTAATTTAATATAAAAACTATTTCAGAGCTTCACTTTCAAAAGACATGTTGTCAAAATTTATTATGAATTTTTAATTATTATCTATATAAAAGAAAAATCTATACCAAACATTAAAATTAGATCTTACTTAAGCCATTACGCATTAATTTTTGCTCTTACAGTTGATGGCTGCTTTGGCTCAAGTTGGACCTCCTGAAAATATATCCATTAAAGATTGTAATGTAATGCATGGTTTGAATGCAGCTATAGAAGCTTTGTGTGAATGTAGTGAAATACAACATGAGAAAAGAACTTCATTGACTGATAATGCTGGTAAAGTTATTAATAGAGGAAGAATAATTTGTTTTACAAATGTGAAAAGGTAGCATACAATTATTATTTCTTTTATATTAGTTTCTTTGAAATTGCACAAGATTGGTTTTCATTTAGTTACTTTAAAAAAGAAAGAAAGGAACACTTAATACAAAACCCTTTGTCATAAAGTGAATTTATATATATGCATTTTTATCTTTAAAAAAAAATCCTACACCAATAAGACTCCAAGGTTTCTTTTTTTTTAACATTAATATAATTTTAAAGTATTGTAAGAGCAATTGTAATTGTTATAGGAACTGATTGAAACAATATTTCTTACTTTTAAATCATGTCTTATAATTTATAATATCCTCTGTTAATAATTTAAATTACATAAAAACCTAGCTGAAGATCTTGATATCAAGCTTTCATTATACACTGAAGTGACAAAAGTCATGGGATACCTCTTAATATCGTGTCGGCCCTCCTTTCGCCCGGCGAAGTGCAGCAACTCGACGTGGCATGGACTCAACAAGTCGTTGGAAGTCTTCTGCAGGAATATTGAGCCATGCTGTCAAAATAGAAGCTTTAGACGTCCATAATTGTGAAAGCGTTGATGGTGCAGGATTTTGGGCACGAACAGACCTCTCGATGATGTCCCATAAATGCTCGATGGGATTCATGTCGGGCGATCTAGGTGGCCAGATCATTCGTTGGAATTGTCCAGAATGTTCTTCAAACCAATCGCGAACAGTTGTGGCCCGGTGACATGGCGCATTGTCATCCATAAAAATCCCATCGTTGTTTAGGTACATGAAGTCCATGAATGGCTGCAAGTGATCTCCAAGTAGCTGAACATAAGCATTTCCAGTCAATGTTCGGTCCAGTCGCACCAGAGGACCAAGTCCATGTCATGAAAAACAGCCCACACCATTACGGAGCCACCACCATCTTGAACAGTGCCTTGCTGACAGTTTGGGTCCATGGCTTCGTGGGGTCTGCGCCACACTCGAACCCTACCATCAGCTCTTACCAACTGAAATCGTGACTCATCGGACCAGGCCACGGTTTTCCATTCATCTAGGGACCAACCGATATGCTCACGTGCCCACGAGAGTCGCTGCAAGCGATGTCGTTCTGTCAGTAAAGGCACTCGAGTCGGTCTTCTGCTGGAATAGCCCAAGAAAGCCAAATTTCTCCACACAGTTCTAACAGACAAGTCCCTTGTACGTCCCACATTGATTTCTGCGGTTATTTGACGCAGTGTTGCTTGTCTGTTAGAATTTACGACTCTTTGCAGACGTCGCCGGTCTCGGTCGTTAAGTGCAGGCGGTCGACCACTGCTCTGTCCATGGTGGGATGTTATGCCTGAAATTTCATACTCTCGGCACACTCTTGACACAGTGGATCTGGGAATGTTGAATTCCCTAACGATTTCCGAAATGGCATGACCCATGCGTCTAGCTCCAACTAACATTCCGCGTTCAAAGTCTGTTAATTCCCGTCGTGCGGTCATCATCACGTCAAAACCTCTTCACATGAATAACTTGAACTGAAATGAAAGCACTGCACATTTATACCTGTTCTACACAATGCTACTGCCATCTGAATATTTGCATATTGCTATCCTATGACTTTTGTCACTTCAGTGTATAATACCTTTTCTTTATCTTATATATGTTATAATGATGGGATATTGTACTTCTATAAAGTAAACCATTAATATGAAATTATATAATATACATTTGTAATTTTTTCCCTTTATTATATGGTTGTAAACATAAGAAACTTTAATTTAATGAAAATTGAAATTTTAAAATATCAGAAATTGCTTCTGTAAATTATGTATAAGTTAGTTGGTTTAGATTTGAATTGTGTATCTAAGAATAATTAAATTTTTATTTATCTTATTAGTATATAATAAATTAAGCTTTTATTCAAAGTTATAAAAATTCTTAAATGTTTTATATTTTAATGAACACTTAAAGAATACTTGCATGAATTATCATATGTACATAAAACTTTTATTTGATAAAATATGTTTTGTCTTGCTTTATAATTTGTATGATATTATATCTGTAATATAATTAAATGTAAAAGTAATATATGCTTGAAAATACAATTATCTTTGTCTCTATATTTCAGTTTAAAAGATATAAAATTATTTGATATTGAAAAATTATTTATGGTGCTAATTAATTGAATTAAAAAATATAAATTACTTATAGTGCATGCTTATAAAACTACCTGATTATCATCCTATAAATTTATTGTCAATAGATTAATTGAAGGTATTAAATTAATATATAAGTTGTGCAATATGTTTTATTGATTAAAAAATATTTTCTTTTTCTTTTGTATTCCCAGCGATTTAGAAGTAAATTCCATCATTGATTGTTTTCAAAATGCTTTATCGGAGCACAACAAACTTGCTTCCGGTTCTGACAGGTGATCTTAAAATATTTATCTATATTATTTTTATGTTATTATGATGGTTAGAAGGTTTCGTTCAAATATCAACTTTTATAATCTGTGTCTCAAGATCAGTTAATTTTGTTTAAAATGCATATAAAAAAATGAAAGTTTCTTTCATTGTATTTTAAATAATTTATTTTCTGTTTATATTTTTTGAAATTTATTCTTTTTAAGAGATACAACATTATGTAAAACATATTTTATCTCAAAATAAATATAGGCAAATATGTGATCAACAAAATATTACAAAATGGATTAGGTATACCTTTTACATTCATTACATTTATGATTTATAATAATCATTATTTTAAAAAAAATTTGGTAAAAAAATATTATTTATAAACAAAATTGACCTTTCTTGTAATTAATTATTATTATTTTTTTAAGTTTAATGACTATTCAACATTGTGAATTGATCCTGATGCATGTATATCCAGTAAACAAAGAAAGTTGCATTACACCACAAGCAAGAAAAGCAGTAAGTATTTTCAATAAATTGTTTGGTGCATTTTTTCTTCATTTACTTTTTTAGTTACTCAAACTAATGTATATTATGAATATTTTTTTATATATGTTCTTTTCCTATGCAGTTAAATCTTATAATAACTAAAGAATTTCCAAATAAATTCTCTTGCAACTTTTTTTTAACTTTGCAACCTCTACAATTAATTATTTGCTTTGGAAAATTATATTTAAGGATTGTAAAGATAAAGAAATGAAATATTTCTTAAATTAAATTTGTTATTTTTTCTTTTCTATTCTATATTCTTCTTTATGTCTGTCATGAATATAATAAATACTTTAAAAGTTGTAAAAACTATGCCTTTTCCAGATTTAATGCTGAAAATTTATTAATTCGTCATTAGAATGTAGTTCTTGATAGCATATTTAGGAACAGTATTATCTATTGCTAAAAATAATCTTCTGAAAATAGATTCAAATCTAACATAAATTGTTATGATTTAAAATTATAAATCTGGTGTAGATTTGTATTCTGGCACTATAAAATACAAAGAAAGCAATTCAGTATGAATGAACTATAAATGCACTTAAAACATGTTATTTTCATTTTTAAATAATCTATTTGCACACATTTGATATGTTGTTAAAGATGCCAACATAAAATAATGAAAATTATTTTATAATAAAAGTTTTATTCTCATGCTATCCTGAAAAAACTTTAAAGTCCCTGAAATTTTTAGGTATACTTTTAAAGCTGCTCATAAAAGATTGCTTACTGACTTAAAACTATTTTTTAAGGCTGTTTATTAAGTGCTTTTGTATTTAATCTCATTTTTTCACATTATGTAAATATTATTACAAGTATTATTTTGAAATATTTTAGGTATCTACTGTTCTCAGCACTGAAATACATAATATAAAATCTGGACGTCATTTGGCAACAAAGCTTGGAATTTTAGTTCAGCAACATTATAATTTAGCATCAACAACAGTTACTGGTATTCCAATGAAGGTAATATATTTACTAATTATTTATATATATATATATTTAGATTGATTTTTCAGTGTTCAAAATATTAATTTCTGTTTTTTAATACAGGAAGAACAAAATGCAAGCTCTTCTGCAAATTATGATGTTGAATTATTACATCCTGTTGCTGCTCATGCTGAAGTTTTTAAAACAGGTATTTCATTTATAATCCATAAATATTTATCTATACTAAATTCTGTAATTATGTTAGAATTTTATGCTTCTTGTTGCTTAATAATTTTATAAATATTTTCTTATTTGTAAATGTAATTATTGCAATTGTATTTATTTTATGTTTATAATATATTTTCAAAGCTGATGTAATTTGAATTGAAAAAAAAAGGATTATATTGTTCAGATAAATGTAGAAAAAAATAAGGCAATTAAATGAAGAAATAATGTAACATTTCATTTTACAGAACAGAAAGAATATTAAATAGAATTAAAGCATTACTAATATAAAAGCAGTGTTTAATTTTGTATGTTACAATCTGTAAGTCCATTTTGAATATATTTGTTTTTCAAAGGTTTTAAAAAATTCTAGTTTTTATAAACAAAGTCTTTTTGCAAATGAAGCTAAATTCGTGTTTAAAATTTGTTTTTATTTAGTATTTAAAATATACCTTTTTTATTGATGCTAACTTTATATTTATTATCAAATTCAGAAATTTAATAATATGAAATATTGAGGGAAAAAATGTTTTAAAATCCTTGATCAACCATTGTATTTATGTTATTTGATGTGATAATTTGATTTTTAATATTAATAATGCTTCAAAATTTGTACATAAATTGATTACATTTATTATTTTAAAGATGCTACATTTTTTTCAGTGTTTTAATAATAAATGCTATCATTTTCTGTTTTGTAGGTGTTGTAAATGCAGAAGGTGTTCATATTACTACTGTGAAAGAAGGACAATTATATGAAACTGTTACATTAAAATGGTGCACTCCTCGTTCGAGTTCTGTTGGTAAATATAATATTTTGTACTATTCCAATAATCATATTTTTTAGAATTGGAAAGAAAAATTAATGATAAATCTAATAAATGTTTTTTATAAATTTCCTATTGTTTTTATTTATTAATAGAACTCCAATATTGTACATCATCCTTTCGTATCACTCCTGTTGATGTCAATAATAGACCTTCATCTTGTTTGACGAATTTTCTTCTGAATGGTATAATATATTAAAATTATTATATAACATATTATAAATTAAATTATTGTAATTTTTCTTTTATTAATATTACTACAAATTATATTACTATATAAATAAATGTTCAAGTTTATATTTCTACATTAGTAAAATAAAATTTTGGGATGTCTTAACTGTTGCTTAGTTTCTTCAAATAGTTGTCATGATTTGAAATGAATTTTGTTTTGAATTTATTAATTAAATTAAAATTTTGTATAATTAACCTTTTATGCATTTTGTATATTAATTTTTTATATTAAATTTTAAAAATCAAGTAATTGTACTGCAAAAAAATTTTTGAAACACTTTTATGTAACCACTGTATATATTTTGTGTTTTATAAAAAATATAAAAAAATTCACTATATTCATTTTTTTAAGTATGTTTTTGTATAAAGATTTAATTTCTGATATTTAAAATTGAAATTTGTATATTACCGTGGTTGTTACTAATCCATATCTTTTTTGTAAAGGTCGTGCTGTTATGTTGGAAATGCCTAGAAAATCTGGATCTAAAGTTTTATCTCACATGCTAGCCAGCCATGGTGGAGAAATTTTTATACATACTTTAGGCACTGGGAGATC
The DNA here is from genome assembly GCA_021605075.1 of Caerostris darwini. NCBI lineage: Eukaryota > Metazoa > Arthropoda > Arachnida > Araneae > Araneidae > Caerostris > Caerostris darwini. The sequence goes on from BPLQ01004536.1 coordinate 411,767, forward strand.
AATTTTAGAAGATCCTCCATCAATAAGTGAAGGTTGTGGTGGCCGAGTGACTGACTATCGAATTAATGTGAGTTACATCTATTATTATTTGCTGTTTTGAAAATAATTGTATTCGTTAAGTAGAAATTTATATGAATTTAGATCCATTGTGTCCATATCCTCCTTGAATTGTATTTGAAAGACAATTGGAAAAAAAAAAAAAAAAAAAATCTGGCTCTAGCTCCATATAAAGTTTGGTAAAAGGTGAATTCAAATGATAAATTAATATTAACAAAAGGGAGGAAAAAAAGAAGAAACCAGAGAATAACTTACTTTTTATTGCGATATGTCCTTCTTCCAACACCTACAATTGTACGCTTAATATTTAAGCACTCATCCATGCACACCTCTCTATAAAATTCATTCCAATCTGTTATCATTTGATTCTCAAACAATAAATCATTCATAGCACTTTTATTCATTCACTCCTTTATTTTCATTCACCCAAGAATACATTAACATTAGGCCCATACTTAAATCAAGTACCTTTTCTTATTAACCTCCTAATCTGATGAGCATTCGTTCCTTTCTTTCGTTATTCTCATGTTTGTCCATCACAAACATCAATACAATCAACCAATTTCATATCAGAACCTCACTTTGTACATTTATACTTACTAACAACCAATCCATTTTTCATGCAATACTTAAGTACTGCATTCACACCCAATTTATTCAATTCATATAAAATTCAGAACCATTTTATCCATTCTGCAGGCTGATAATAACATACACCAATCCAATCATCTGTCATCCATTCCAGTATGAAATGAATATAGAGTACTTGAATGAATATAGAATACTTGAACAGCACAAATCCACAGAAAAATTTAAGTTGTAACACTGTTTTTATTACGTTAACTAGCATTCTAAAAATAAAAAGCTTCAAATATTTCTTGCGAATTCTAATTTTGGGTACCACTAAACCTTAATTACGAGAACAGCCTTAAAAAGAAATTAATTATTTCTTAATCAAATATAAGTTATTAATAAATTTAAAAAATGGTTTTTCTAGTTTGTTTCATTATAAGAACAAGCTCTTAATAATCAATAATTTATCAGAATACTTATTTAAAAGAATATATACTTCTGTTCTTATTTATTACAAATATGAATTCTGCAAATAATTAACAAAATAACAATAAAATACTATATTGCTTGAAAAATGAATTCCTCTAATTACAGTATTGTAACTGTAAAGAAATTGGCAGAACATTGGTGAAATATTCCGTGTTGCAAGATTGGCGACTTCCTCAGCCATACAGTATTCTAGATTTCAACAAATTCATTTTAAACTAATTGTTAATGAAAAAAATTAGTAATTGCCTGACTCATGGCTCAAATACACAAATGATTCTATTGCTTCCTTCAATCATATTCCTCCATGCTTGTCTACAGTTTCGACATATTTGAGAATTTCCGTCTGGTTACTAAATGTTAATTTTAGTGACCTGTTCTTTGTTAATAAATTTTTTAATATATATTTAAACATGACACATTTACAAAAATACTTTGAACAATACAAACAAGACAAGAAATACAAACTTTGAAAACAAATTTAAAGCTCATTGAAAGTGAAATTTAAAAAGAAAAGTTGTTAAGCATTGTAATTTTTCCCCCTATTTTACCTGCATTTATTGAAAATTTAAGAAAGCCATTTTGCATTTAATGAATTTTGTCAAGTCATTTATAAAATGTAATTTAATTTATTAATAGAATTTTCAGTATCTAATTCATTTTTTACTTCAAATTTCAAAGCAAATTATTAATTTGACAGCACATCTATGTTTTTTTTTTTAATATAGCAATGTTCATTTAATTTTTCAATTTATTCATGTATGTGTGTGTTAAGTGTATAAAATTAATCTTGTTTTAATTTAGGAGCCTGGTATAATTATATTAATATAATACTTATTTAAATATTAAAGGGTACTTAATTTTTAGTTTTTGAGTATTGGATTCAGTCATTTGTTATTAGCAAAATAATAATACACAGTTTGAAGAAATTCTAATTTCATTTGTAACTTGATGTCTCTTTTTATTCTTTTATTTTAAGGATTTTGGTGATTTCATGAAGCAAAACAGATTAGTTCCTCATAATCCTAGAATAGAAAGAATTGAAATGCCTATAGAAGCTGGTAACCATTATCTTTAAGCATTTAATAATAGTTATATTGCTTAATATACTTTTGTACAATAAGTTATATTATTAAATAATTTTTAAGTCATATTGATAAATATTCATCATTATGTTTAATTTTTGTAGGAAGAAAAAAACTAACAAGATTAACACAATATTGGCCTTTGGTTTTCAGTCACACAACAATATTCAATAATGCATCAGTAAGTTTATTATATTTATTTTCTCTCTTCTCATCATTTCTTTTTTCTTGAATTGTTTTGTTGCAAATGTGAAAAAAAAATTAATCTTACACAATGAATATAATGTAGTCTTATTAAAGGTAGGTAGCGATGAAATCACCATGTGAATTGTGTTCTGAAATATAAATGACCATGTGTATTTAACTACCCTTAAGTGATTCTTTATGTATTGAATTTTTTATATCTGGTAGTGTGTTTCAAATTTATAATAACAAAAATGTTAAGGATAGTATAGTTTAACTTGATTAACTAAACTTGAAATCAAACTAAAAATTTCCAAAACCAATTGTAATCTTTATAAACAAGATAATATGTACAATCAATAAAAGGATAAAAGGAAAATGTGTTCTGATTTTAAGTCTGTTTATTTATTCAACGAGTATACTATTTTGTGTTTTAATATAAATCTTTTAAAGTATAAATTACTACCAAAGCTTTTCATAATTTGTTTGTAAATTATTTTTTTGCATTTCAGCAAATTGGTTCTCTTCTTCAATTAATAACTAAAGAATCTTTAGATGCCAATGATGTTAATGATTGCAAAAAGTCAATATTTAATTTAGTGAGTTCTGAAAATAAAGGTCTACCACTTAATGTGCCCACTATAAGTACAAGAGGAAAAGGTCCAAAGAGGTATATGCTTACAATTATTTGATTAGTTATTTAATGCTTTATTATGATCACAGATCTAAATATTATATTGTTATAATTTTATTTTTATCAATATGTTATCACATATTTAAATGATGGACAATATATCTTACCATTACTTACCCTTAATATATACATACACAATTAGCAAAAAAGAAATGAATTTTTCACTTGAAAGTCATTCATGAATTTTGGGTTGTATAGTAGTTCGATTATAAATGTTAAATTTTCTTCAAAGTGTGTTACAAACAGCATTTAGATAAATTAAGATAAAGCAGCATTAGCAGGAATAAATCTCAAAGTCAAATAAAGAAATGAATTTTTTAGAGGAGATATTAGTTAAATTAAAGATAAATAAAAATAATAAAGATAGTAGAAAGTAAAATTACAATTAATTATAAAATATTTTGTGAGGTTTTTGCTTTAATAGTTCAAAAATAACTTTAATTATCATGCAACTTTTTGTTTATCATGTTGAAAATCTACAGAAACAACGGTAAAAAAAAAAAAATTTAAGTGCCATTTTTAATGCATTTTCTAGGTAGTTCTAATCATGTCTTGTCTATAATTTTTGAAAAATAACATTCACAATTTGTTTTTTTTTTCACAATAAAAATGCTCTTAATTGAATTATTTCAATACAATTCATTATTTTTATTTGGCAATAGTTCAGCTGCATAGATTTTGAAAATTTATTAAATGATGTAATTTTTAAATCTTAATTTAAAAACTTAAAGGATTGTCTTTTTCTTTCTTTGCTTACTATAATGTTTATGGTTTCCTTTTTTTTTCACTTAATTGTTTTGATGTTTATTATAATTTTGTGTCTCTTTGATTTTATTGTAATATATTAAATTGATATTAAATTATTTTCAAATAGAATGAAATTTGTTCAATTTATTATTATTTTTAAATCACACTTATAAATAACAAAATTTCTGTATATAAATTGTTGTATTGCTAGGTAAGGTATGCAAAACAACTATAAAATAATATTTTTATTTACTAATTTTTATTATTAATATTTTTGTTATATGTTTTTTGATTTCATATAGGGTAAAAATTTTCTAATTTTAAACATTGTTTTGATTATTTTATTAATTCTTTATTAAATAAAAATGTTTCATTTATTTATATTTAAAAAACTATTAAGAAGCAAATTTACAAATAAATCAAATTATTTTGTTTTTTTTCTAGGGAAGAGCATTATAGACTAGCATGGAATGAACTAGAGGCTTTTGTACGTTGTCATTGCACTACTGCTGAACATCAAAGTGTCCTTGAATGTTTACTCGAATGTCGTAAGCCTAATGCAGATGGAGAGAGCAATGCTTCTATTGCCAGTGTAAAACTTCAGTTGGGTGCTCTGAGTCCTTCTCACTCTCCTATTAAGAAAGAAAAAAGTTTTAAAGATGAAAAAGATTTTACTAAGTTGTATGATTCGGATGATATAAAAGATATAAGCAGGTATATGATTATGACAATATTGCAAAATATGTATATACGCTAAGGTAATAAAATTAATGAAACAAGAATTTAAATATTTAAATCTTGTCACTGTAATCAAACTTCCAATAAAAAAACATTTTTTTTACATAAATAGAGGAATAATATTTATATTAAATGTTAAATTTTATTTTAGTTCTATTTTGCTGATAAATATAAATGTGGAATTCAATAAAGTTTTTTTTTTTCAGTACTTGATAGTAATAAACAAGCAAGACTTATTAATCTAATTAAAATATTCAAACCTATTTGTTTTCATATCTGTAACAATCATTCAGTATAAACATTTCAAATATCTGGACATATAATTGCAAACAAAAGTTATTGTTTAATGAATATATAAATAACTTAAAATTTTCTATGTATGGAATATTTAGTCAAGAAATTTGTATTTTCCAGTTTTAACGTGAGAAAAATTATTTGTTTATTTGTTAGTTTTACAAAATTACTCCTGTACTCTTTTTTTTTAAATTAAATTGTTTTTTAAAAATTTATATTTAAATATTAAATATAATTTTTTTATAGTTAATCAAATGTGATTTTTTTTTTAAATTAGTAATTTCATTATAAAGATTGTATGATTTTTTATTTATTTATTAATTATACATTATTTATTTTTCAGAAAACAAAGCTTTGATAGTATTGGTGATCCTTCATTTAATAAATTTCGCCCTGTTAAAAAACTTAAATTGAGTAGAGAAGTGATAAAATCATCAGGAAATAAATCACTATTGTCATTATGGACAGATAGGCTAAATGTTGAGACTGAGAAACGATTTGTAGAGTTTGCAGGCAGAGTTAATGGAAATGGACCTGCTAAATTGTATACAAATCTGAAAAATGAATCGTAAGTATTTAAATATTAGAAAAATGCCTTTCACTGAGTATAATAATATTAATTATTTTAAATTAAATTAAAATGTTTGTGTAGAAACATTTTGCAAACTGCATATTTATATTGGAGCAATTCTCAATTTTATGTCTATTTGGTTATTGCTATGAATAAATAAGTAATAAAATAGTTAATAAAATTATAAGCATATAACAGTTATATGCTTCCTAATATATATGCAAGTAATTGATTTAAACGGGATATTTTATTTTTTCATTTAAGGAATTTATATTGCTATTTAAATTATTATTTTTCCTTTTATGGAAAAGCAGCATTTTTTTTTAATAAACAATTAACTTTTGAAAATTTCCATCATGATTTCTGTTTAAATACATTGTTATTTTCATATCTTAATCATTGAAGAATTATTATTATTAAAAAAAAATGTACAAAGAACAAAAATTGTGAGAAAATTATGCATGCATAAAAAATTCTAAATTATTAAATATCACCTTTTTATATTGCATTCACTTTCATTAGAACTGATATGAAAAATACTTGCCAAGTTTTAAATGACTACTATTATAAAATAATAATTGAATATTTAATAATTCATAATATAATAATTAAATTAAACTAACCACTAGCCATATTCTATCAGAATGAGAATAAATAAAAAATCTGAATTAATAATAAATTAAACTGATATATATATATATTTTAATTTAAAGTTTGGTTTATTAACTTTTGTCATAATTATGTTATGAATTTTTCATGAGACTGTTAAATTTTTTTTTTTTTTTTTTTTTTTTTTTTAAGATCTTAATAAGTTAGTCAATACAAATATTAAGCAATTTTCTTATAACTTTAATTTATTTGTACCATCAGATTTCTTATTTATATTTTAGTGTCTCCCCCCTCAAAAAAAAACAAATTTGAAGAGTACAAAATAAAAAATTTTACAAAGAGATTTTATTAACAAAATATTTAAGTTAATATTACTATAGAATATAATTATTTTCTATTGCTTGCTTACTTAAAAAAAAAAAAATTTTCATACAAATTAAGTCAATATGCAAATGAAATTAAATGCTCTATTAAAAAAGTTTTTAGATTCCTATTGTAGTTTTTAGAAAAATTACTTATTCTTTCTTCAATAAACTAATATTTCTAACAAATTTATTTCTATAAGAGGTGACTTATAGTTTTATTCTATATATTATAAGCAATTTTAGTATTGAAAGAATCCTTATCTTGGTATGGAAAAATATATATCAGCACCTGATTTTAAAAAATTGGTACATTCATGCACTTACATCCTTGGCAAATTTTGGTGTTATATTTGAAGACAGTGGCATCACTGATATATTAAATATATGTATATGATATTCACAAAAAGTAAATGATTAAATAAAATAAAATGAAAAGTATTATTTAAGTATTTTTTATTTACTTGAATACCATTGATTACTCTAATAATCATTATTAAATCCATTAAAATGAATTTCTCAAATCCTGCAAGTTGAAAATTTAATCTATTATTGTCTTTTTTTTTCCTGTATGCTATATTTTCTCATTGTGACAAGGGAACTTCTGTTGAAAATATTACCTTTTCCACTACTTCAAGACGCAGCAAATTTTAAAGATAAACACTAATTTGAAAACTGTACAAGAACCCTAAATGCATATATTTATAAATAGCAGAAATTTGAAGTATAGTATTACCTATTGTGAAGGTAGGGAAAAAAGTTTAAATGGGTTTAATTTAGTGTGAATAATGAGCTTGCATTTCTTTAAAAAGTTCTGTGTGTCCAGTTTGTAGATAATTGATAATTCAAAATTGATGTAAGTAATTTGAAATTTTTTCATTTAATGAGCTTAATTATAAAACAGAATTCCTCATATAAATATATAGAACTGAAGATTCGAGAATATATGTAATGCACTTTTTTTTTTTTTTTTTTTTTTTTAATGTTATATTAGATCAGGGGTGGCCAACCCACATGATCTTGCGGGCCACTTTGGAAATGCATCATAACTCCCCTGGTCGCATATAAAATATATATCCCCATATTAGATTTAGACCTACTATAGACATTTTTTGGGAGTGTAAAATTGAAATGTAATGAGTTATTATTTTTATGTTTACTATTATTCTTACATGTAAACTTAAATAATATAATAATAATGATACTAAACACATATTGTAAAAAAATATGTAACACTAAAAATGGAATATAAAAAAATATATAAATATAAACAAAATTAAAAAAAGAAATCATTAAAAAATATTTATTTTACTAGTGCAGTATTTGTTTCTCCACTCTTTTCTTGGTTTTTGGAAATCGATCTCAATTTGGGTATTTGCACATTGTAATTGGTGTTGCGTCCGCTATTTTTGACCATGTTTTGTGTTTGGTCAATTTCATTTTCAAAAAAAATAAATATATATATATTTCGTAATTGTAAGTTGAACCAAAAGCTCAAACAACTTGGACTAAGAGTCTAGTTTGCTCTGCTATCAACAATCAACTGTGTGTATCTAGGGATGGTCACTTAAAGTGAAACATAGAATCTGTTATATTAGATGTTCCAAGAGTTCGCAGAATATAATTTAATTATTCTGCAAACTCATAAATAAAACAAGCAATATCTGCCATATATTTGCAAGAATATTATTTTAAAATCAAAGTTAATTTTTTCTTATAATTTCGGCAGTTAATTTTTGAATATACGGATTATAATTTTTTTAATACATTGTTTTCCACTACTTTGGCCATTATGAAATAAACATATTTTGTAAAAGTGTGATAAATCTCACAGGCTAAAGAAATATTCAAGGCGGGCCGCTGTTTGGCTACCCCTGCATTAGGTGATTCCAAATATTGAAAATCATTGAATACTTTCTCCGCACTTGTTTTACCTCTCTTCTGTGCATTTTAATGCCGAAAAAGTAAAATGAAATTATATGCATTAGCTAGTATATTAAATATCTTAAACATATTTATGAGCATTTTTTACAGACAAATTGAAGTAAGGAGTAAATCAAAACTGTAACATTTCAAGTTAACTGGGGAATTTGTTTGCAACAAAATAGCATATTTAAATCATCTTGCTGATTCCTTAATTTGCCAAAACCACTATAACATGAAAGTACCAAACATTTAGTTTTCTAATTTTAAGTGATTAATGAAATTATTAATCATTCTTCTATTTCATTTACTAACATCTTTTTTAATCTCTGATTATTATCTCTTTTCCTTCTTTCACAATTTTCTTGTATCATAGGAATGGTGATGGTTGATCTCATCTAGAAATAGAATGTTTTAGAGTAAGTTAAAGTTAAATTGCCATTTTGTTGCATGAATGTTTCATTTATCCCTATCTCATAAATTTTATGTTGTATTATATATTTGTTTAATATATTTTTTTTTTCTTTATTTCAGAAGTAAATGAAGTGCTTCATTGGTTGATGGTTTTAAAATCAAGTCCTTCAGAATATTTTGTCTACTTCAGATTTGTCATTTGTTATTTAGTTGTCATTTCATTGTACATTTTTCCATTTAATAAAATGTATTTTTGAAAAATAAATGTTAATATTTAATTTTTCTCATTATCTATTTTTTCCATATAGGTGTATGTTTTTAAAAAAATATTCGTAGATTTTGTTTTATTATGCCGCTACATCCATTCGAAAATTAAAATCGGTAATAGCATTATCGGAATAATACCTAATATGAAGTGAATTTGTTTTTAAATATTTACAATTTTTATCAATTAATTTAATTAATTTTAAATTCATTTAATTAATTTTATTTTTAGTCATATATCATTCAAGCATGTCAGAATAAAATATTTGCATATTCAAACAATAAATTTTTTAAATATTTTGTTCCAAAAAGTTTTTTAATGTTACAAAAAATAGCAATATTTAAATATGTTATTTGTTCAAAATGTAATTGAAACATGAATTATTAAAAAAGAAATGTGTTTTTTTAACCTGTTTTATCTAGAATTCAATCCTCTATAATAAAAAAAGTGTATAATAATTGAATTGCTATAGATTCTGTTGTTGTTGTTCTAATGCAGCTGGCAATACTGAGACAGTTCATCTTTATGCCGCAAACAAGGGCTGCACCGCTGTAACTCATTTAGCACTACCCTAGGCCACGCGTAGCTTGAAGCTATGCTATGGACTCGAGTAACACTACCTCCCACAAAGGTCTACGATCATATTAGACAGGGACCTACGATTTAAAGGGGATTCCGAACCACTACAAACATCATGGCACCGTCGGGACTCGAACCCGAAACCTGTGGTACCAAGCACTAGCCATCAGGACCCTGCTATATAGATTCTAAATGAGAAAAAAGTAATTATGTCCACAAAATAATTTCAAAGACTATTTACAGCAGAGCAACTTCAAAATGCTACCTGCACTAATATTACATTAAAACAATATGAATTTAATAAAATACTTATTTCTGTAAATATATCTGATATTGAATTTTGTTGCTTAAAAACCTTGTGAAAGTGATACACTTATTTCGGTGTAATACTTTTTTTTTTATCGAAATGCAAATTGTCTTTTTAACTAAATCTCTAAAATTATTATTTATCTTATTTAAAGAATTTAAAAAATTTTATAAAACAAGTATAAGTTAGTTTTGTTTCAAGTGAAAAAGGTTTAGATTTCAAATTATTGATTCTGAAAAATTTTTTTGATGGATCAGTGTAAAGATTTGTAGTGAAATATTAAACATTTCGTAACATTATTTCAGTACAGTTGTCTTATGGATGATCCATGATCTATCTAATTATAGTACCATTATTTGGATATGTTTTATCTCAAAAATATTTAGTAGGAAATTTATTATTTCAATGGCTATAGATTTCGATTTTATTTGTGTTTAAATTTTTGAGTTGATATAAATCTCATAAATGTGTTCAATAGATATCAGTAAAAATGGACCTATAATTAAAATTATGAAAATGTTTTATTATAGGCTTAAATATATCCCATTTATGAACCACAGTTCATGTCTATATAGTGAAGTGGTTGAATCTTTTAATGCTTTTGCTGCAGTCACTGCTTTTAAAAACAAATAGATTATGAAAGAGTATGTCACACTGATAATCAGGCTGTGTTTTTCCCAATATGACATACAGATGTGGAACAATTACTTTCGAATGTCTTCTTGGATTCATGATTTTCCCAATCTTTTGAATGTAGAATAGCAACCTTTCTCTAATCACACAATGGAAATTCTTCCACTTAAGTAAAAAAGAAAAGCCCATACTACTGAAAATTTTATTCTGACATAAATCAAGCTTTAAAAAATACAAATAGTTTTTGTATTAAATATAAGATAGGAATATGCTACAAGTTTCAGACTTAAACTTAATTTATACTACAAATAAAAATTGTTCCATGCATAGTCTTAGAAAATTTCAGTCATCTCCAAGTGTCTATATAATCTCCAAATAGTTATTCTAGAAATTCATAATTTTTTTTTTCATAGTAAGTTTATAACAGTTGCAAGAAAGTGAAAGTCTATAAAATGGAATGAATTAATGAAAAAGGACAATGCATTTATTTGTTTTTAATATTTTAAAATTGTGGAGTTTTATTAGAAATTTTAATACACATTGATAAAAAAATGATTTTAATATCTCGGTTTTTCCCAGCAAAAATATAACGTTTTCATCCAAATTCAGATATTAATTTTAAATGTTTTTTATTGGGTTGTTAATAAGAAACATTTAAAATTATCGCTTAATTTCAAATGTTGATTCATATGTTTATTATTTATTTTTTTTTTAATTACAGCAATAATTGTAGTAAAAATCAATAGAAAATAGATTTGAAAAGGAAGCATAACTAGTTTTTCTATGCATCTAAATATTTTCATTTTTATTATAATCTTAAATGGATTCACTTGATTTGATTTTTAAGATTGATGTTAACCCACCGGCTGCCTTGTCTCAAATTATCCAATTATAACTTGGAGAGAAATGAACAAAAGAAAAACTTATTAACTATTAACAATCAACGTACAAAAAAAGTAGTTTTTAAAATGGATGGACTTGCATTTTAGTAATTTATTTTACTTATTTATTTATTCGTTTCTGATTTGATAACTTTGATATAAAAATTGGATTTATTGTACAATTTTTAATAACTTGTAATTCGTACATTTTGCTTCATTCATTTAGTGAACTTTAATACATTTCAATTTGTGATTTTTAAAATATTTTCAATATCTGTATATCAAATATTATTATTGACACTGTAAGAAAATTTTTAGAGGCTTAAATTACTCAGATTTTTTTTTTTAAATTAAATGTTTAATAGATGGCAGCACCACATTTTACAATCAATCAATCAGAATCACAATTTTACATCATAAAGTTACTTTTAAATTTTCTTTTTATTCCCCCATGTTTTATTTTCTCGAATTTTTGTTTTCCAATTTACTTATATATAGTTTATTTTAATTTTTAAATAAGCTTTTATTATTACTATCGCTTATGCTGCTACAATTGTCAAGAGTAATTGACCGTATCCGTAGCTGATGTAATCAAAACACGATTTTGATCTGGTTTTGAAATGCAGTCATAGTCGTAGAAACAGTATATGCAAATGTTAATTTCGTAACTTTCTCCGATTTTGTGCAATGAAATACGTTAGCATCATCATTTTTTGTGTTTTATTTAATCTCTTTTTTGTTAATATATCCTGCACTGAGGAATCACCTGAGAAGCATTCCGAAACTGAAAGTTGTGGTTGTGCTTCTTCTCGTGATTCAAAACTTTCTGCTAAAGAACAGCAATGTTCATCAGGCATAGATGGCGAAAAGGATTGCGGCAGCAATTCTGCAGATAAATATCTGGAAGAAAATCAAAATCTGGAAAATAAAGGCGATAATCAATGGGCAAATACAGTATTGATTAAAGGAGGAAAGTTTAAAATGGGAACGGATAAACCTGTTTTTGTTGCAGATGGTGAAGGACCAGCTCGTCAAGTAATTATAGATGATTTTTATTTGGAAGCTTATGAAGTTAGCAACAAGAATTTCGAAGAATTTGTTGAGAAAACAGGGCACATTACAGAGGTAAATTAAATTAAAATAAGATAGTAGTATAATAATTGTTCACATCATGTTAAATTTAATATTATGAATACAAAATTGTATAATAAAAATTATATTAAAAGCTATGAAATTTTTTGACACTTAAAATAAATTAATCTATTATGTAGAAATTGAGATTATCTTAAATGTTATATGAAATAAAAACATTTAGAATTACTTAATTTTTATATTTATGCACTAATTTGTATCTTTTATTTATGATGTATCATGCATTTTTGTATTGCATCTTACTAAATCATTTAATTCATTTTTTATATAAAATATTTTTTTTTCATGTCATACTTATTTCAATACTAGGGGAGTTAGTTTTAAAATTGAAATTTACTCATGTAATTCAGAAAGAACATCCTTACAATCAATTTTATGTTGTTAAGAAAATGGTTAAAAAAAAAATATATTAAATTTGTCAATTATAATCAAGCATAATCAAAGCTCATTTTTTAGATTAATTTTCTCTTAAACTTATAGAAATTATTTTAAATTTATTTATTTTAAATTATTTTTCATTATCATATCCAACACCAAATTCTATCATTAGATGGGGTTTTTTTTTTTTTTTTCAATTCTTTTAGTATATTTTTGACTATAATATAAGATATCCTCATCAGTATAACAATTTTTATTGACATTACACATAATATTTAATGTTATATCATAAAAGAAAAAATTATTATTTTCATGAAAAAAATTTGGTACTTACGTATTAACGGTACCTTGGTGACAGACTTGGCGGTTTTTAAGTGTCGCCAATCTTTATTATTTGGAATAAAAATATTTTGATTTTAAATGAAGTGTTTCATATATATTTTATTATTTGGAACAAAAATTTTAAGTGTAGATTGGCGCCAAATCTGTAGCTGCGGTTGGCGCGTGTGCTCTTTATTGGCGCAACTGTCGCCAAGGTACCGTTAATACGTAAGCACCAAAAATTTTATAAAAAAAACTACACAAAAACTTTTTACATTTAGAAATTAAATTAATCAATTTGATGATATCAATATAATCCATTAAGGTTTCTATTAAATATAAATATTCATTCTTGAGAAAAAAAATATTTAAGATTTTTTATGTCCGATAACAGTTTTATTATTGCTTTTAATTAAAAATAATCATAAAAACATATTGTTGTTTGTAGATACAAATAGGCTTTGAAGTTTTTAAAAATTTTATTTTTGTTGTATTGCATTCATGCTTCATACGTTCAATAATCAAATTTTAATATCTGATTTATTTTATCTTTTAGGCAGAAAAATTTGGGGATTCATTTGTCCTGGATTCTCTACTGAGTGAAGAAGTTAAAAAAACCATTTCACAAGCAGTAGGTGCATGTAATTTTGTTTAAAATGCTTTTGAACATGAACATCAAATTTCTATTGCATGTATAAAAATATTTTAAGGAAAATATATATAGATATATATATTTTATGTTTCTAAGCAGAAAAATGATTGCAACAAAAATATATTTTCACTATGACAAGTTTTTCTGTGCTATTTTTTTCTCATTGAAAAATTTCTGTAGTATGCTTTAGAAAATATCTAAAAGATATATTTAAAAAATAAAAGTATATATTTCTATATATAAAGCATGCATGTATATATTTATATAAAGGTATATTTTTCTTATATAAAAGGTATATTTAATTTATACTGATTAATGTTTCTTTCCATGTTTAAAAATTAAAATTTGCTTTACTTTTAATGTTTTTCATTTGATACATTCCACTTCAGTAACATGTTTAAGGTTATCAATTAATGTCACTTAAAAAAAACAGTAACTTTATTGAAGTTTATATGTTTTAAAGGAATCTTAATAAATATAGCTATTAATTACATTGATTTTAAATCTTTTTTTTTTAATGAATTATTTGGATTAACTATGTTTATGATAATTTGATAAATTTTTAAAGAAGTTTGCTATATTTACTTAACCTGTATTGAAATCAGTTAAAATAAATTCACAAACAATTATTTTAAGAATAAATAAAATCATCATACTACTTTAATTTTGAAATTCATTAAAAGATAATAAACTATATATTCATATTTTTTACAGGTGGCTGCTGCCCCCTGGTGGTTGCCAGTGAAGGGAGCAGATTGGCGCCATCCAGAAGGGATAGATTCCAACATTGAAGAAAGGTAATAATAGATTATTTGAATATCAAACTTGTATTTTGCAAACTTTGTTACTATTTTAAAATACAAAAAAAAAGAAGGGAAAAATGTTGAACATTATTTTCTTTTAAGGCAACAAATATGAAATTTTAAAATGCAAGAATATTTTTTTAATATACTATACAATAAATTTAACTTTCTAATCTCATTGTATTACACATCTTATCTTTTAGTTTTCAGTTGTATCTTTTAAGATTTTATTCTTCTTATATTATTTTATTTTACAATATATCTTTCAATAATTTTTCTATGTGCATTTTTTACTCTTCTTGTATTTAAATAATGATAATGTTTAAAGTTTAGCTTTAAAAGATTACAATTATTTACTAGGGCCATATATTTATTAAATTATTAATTTACAACAATAAAAAATATGTTTTATAACAACTAGAAATAAGACATTTACGAAATTTCAATATGATCTCTAATGCACTGTACTATTGCATAATTTTACCTTAACTAGAGTCATCTTAATATTCCACAGTGCCTTGGGCCACTATTGCATATTAAGTTACAATTTGTTTTATATTCAATAGGGAGGGAAGAACAAGCTTGTGGTAAATGTTGAATAATCAAAATGCCAGTAGTTTTGTCTGATTTTATTCTAAGATACTCTTTCCCCCCTTCCCTTTAGCATTTGACAAAAAGAATATTGGGTATATTAGAAAGCGTATCAAATTGAAAGTTTATCATTATCAATTTTCATGTGGCATCATAATGAATGTATTTTCAAAAAATAAAAGATATTCCTCAAACATGCCAATCAGCAATTTAGCCATAGTATAAAAATACTATGCAATTAGAATTATTGTTTTTTATAATAATAAAATAATATATATATATATCATTCAGTATTAAAACATTTTCTTTGGTAACATATATTATAGCAATATTCCTTAATTATCTATAATTTAATAAGAGGAAATCTTTGTTATAAATTAAATAAAGCTGACATAAGTAAATTATAATTTAAAAAATTATGTTTAATATATCCTAAATTATTTTAGAAAGCTTCATAAATTCAATTTTTATATGTTAACTCTTATTTAAAATGTGGAATTTATCATATAAGTTAGCAGTAAAAAATATTTTTTTTATATAAGAATGGATCATCCAGTCATTCATGTTTCTTGGAATGATGCTGTTGCGTATTGTAAATGGAAAGGAATGAGGCTTCCAACTGAAGCTGAATGGGAATATGCTTGCAAATCAGGTTTACAAGATAGGTAAGTTGAATATGTTTCTTGCTAAAATGTTTATAATAATAAACAAGTAATATAAAAGAAAAAATGTTAAAGTCTAAAGTGTCTACTTTTTTTCTCTATATTGCAGAAAGTCCTTTATAACTAATTTTCTTTCATTTTTTAAAGTTTATCGGGCACCATCTGTTATTGCATACATGCAACTTAAATCTAAAAAAAACTAAAATTAATTAATGAATTAATATTTGTGAAAACTGTATTAACATAAAGTGTCACCCACTACAAGTTCAAAAAAATGTATTTGAACTTGAGATGAGGAATAAAATGTATTTTATGAACGATTGAAAATTTGAACAAGATATATATGGAGAGAGTGTGAGCTAATAGAAGGAATTGAATAACTTATTGTTAAATTTTTCCTAAATTATTCAAATTATAAATTTTTTAATCTCAAATAGATTTTTTTTAGTGAAATTTTTATTAGTTACACACCAAAAACCTCTTCAATTTATAAATTTATAATTTTTTCTTATAATTTTCTGCTAACATTGATTGGAGTTAATGATTAGAATTAATTTTTTTTTTCTATGATACATTATTTTTCTATAATACATTAGAATACATGTGGATTAGAGATTTTTGGAGTTTGAAGGTTGTCGTTGTCAAACTGCGCCAAAAATGAGTTAATTTCTTTTATTTTGATTTAGCAATCCTGAAAAATAGGAAAACATTTTTTTAAGTATTCTATATCATGGCGCCATCTATTGTTTTTTATAGGAACAAATTGGACAAATAATTTGTGAACATACACTGCTAAATGTTTCTACAATAATTGCTTCAAATAAATATATTAAATTTAAATTAATTAAAAATTTTATTAATATTTTTCGTTTGTAAATTCTTCATCACCATGCATAATTTTTTCACTTCTGCCCTGAATTTAACTTCTAAAAATTACTGTATTTTTAATATGCTTTTATTAGCTTCACCTGTATGTTTGTATGTATGTAACTGACTTTTTCCCCTGGAGATCTGTTTCTCCTCATATACACTATTTAAGCTGCAAAGAAACATTTACAGGCATCTTTTAGAAAGAAAACAGTTGATTCTTTATAATACGCTTTTATATTAGTTTCACCTGTATGTTTGTTTGTTTGTAACTGACTCTTTGGGCTCGATTTTGCCCTACTTTAAGCGATCAGATTTAATTTAAACGTTGTAGACTTATCAAGGACCGACGACACTAAAATAGTTTGATAAGTTTATTATCTCATCATGATTAGGATCGCCAGGATTAGAGATTTATTTTAACTTATGAAGATCAATTTAACCCATGTAGAATGGAAGTATTCAGTAAAGACATTCAAACCTACGTGGGACAGTGGCACAATGGACTATTCGCATTTAACCTTTGTTTTACTCACAATTACATTATTGTAAGTACTATAGTTCCACTCCTCCGTACCGGGACCTCATTTAAATATTATAGTTTAAAAACACTAAAAAACATGCTTTTAGAGTTAATCAAACTAAAAAGTTAAAAATAAATAAATAGTTTACAAAAACTAAAAAACACGCTTTTAAAGTTAATCAAACTAAAAAGTAAAAAATAATTGTTAACGTAAGAATAAAGTGACTGACAGGAAAATGAATGTCGCTGTTCTATAAGCGTGGGGTGCTTTGTATGACATTTTTAAACTAACTCTGCATTTCGGAATGAAACTAGTGTAAAATTATAACGATTGATATCGAGTACCCCACGCTTTTTAGAACAGTGACATTCATTTTCTCGTCAGTCCTTTTATTCTTATGCTAACAATTATTTTTTACTTTTTAGTTTGATTAACTCTAAAAGCGTGTTTTTTAGTTTTTGTAAACTATTTATTTATTCTTTACAACTAATATGTTTTATTTGTTCTTTTTTTCATATATTATCTTGTTAAGTATCCAAATTTTAAAATAATTTTATTTTTAATAAAACTTTATAAATTAGCTGTAATCTGGGATTTGAAGGATTGAAGGAATTCTTTCTTTATTTCCCATTTATTACTTGATTGATTTTCTTAAGAACATTTTTTTTCCACAAAAAATCTACCATTAATATTATATGTAGAAATAATAAAATTCTCAAAAATGAGACTTGTTAAATAATAGTTAAAAACATATACATGACATATTACTTTTTGTGCTATATTTTATAATTTTTCAAAAACTGAATGTATATAATTTTAGATTTAATTTTTTTACACTAAAAACACTACTTATACAATTAGAAATAACTTATAGTAAACATATAAGCATTTTTTTTTTCTTAATCATATATCATTTGATACTTTTAAATGAATCTTTTATATCTTATTACAATATGTTTAAAGTAATTTGTGTTTAAATTAAATAGCATATTTAATGTAAATATTGCATGCCAAAACAAAATTCAGAGAAAAATTTATTATATTTTATAAAAAATCCATTAAAAGTTGGTACAATATTTCCGTTAAAAATACTTATTGCAAAGAATTCTAAAATATCCAAAACTGCAAGAAGGATAAAGAATAATTGTTAGCCTTTAAAAAATACAAGCCAATAAATGCCATTACGGAAATGTATCAAATTCAGTAATGGATGTATTTTTCAATATACATAATAAAAAATTGTTTTATTATCTATACATTGAATAAAAAATTGTTTTATTATTTATAAATTGAATAAAAAAATATTTTTTCTATATATTAAATAAAAAAAAATATTTTTTAACATTCTATTCTAATTATAAGTTTTTTCTTAAAATTAATGTATACATAAATTTATTAGTTTTAGAATTTCGAATACAAAATGATGGAGTTTAATTTAATTTTGGTACAAATCATGTGACTTTAATCATACAATTATAAATAGTATAAAATTAATTAGTATATGCTTTGAAATCTGAAGATGAACTGTTAATGTAAAAATATGCTGATACAAAAGAGAGAGTTACTATAAAAATGTAATTTGTTCTGCAACGAAAATTATTTTTTGATTTTCTACCCCTGATATATTGATTGAAATTGAATTATCAAATACCAGTATTTTATAAAATAAAAAAATTAAATCACTGCATATCACAAAAAAATTAACAAAATAAGCTAACAGAATGTTGAAATAAATTATTACTACAAACAAAAGTATTAAATCTGGAATAAAGATATTTTAAATTTTAAAATAGCTTCGATTTACAAATTGAAATATTTTTTTAATTATAATTTTTTTCTGTATTTTTAAGACTTTTATGTATAATAATATTAAAAAATTACATTTTTTTTTTTTTAAACACCTTTTAAATAATTATTTAATTTCCTACAGTTAAAATATAGTTTGAATATATAATTCTTAAGACAAGAGAGAGAGAGAGAGAAATCTAAATAAATAAGTACATTAAATGCATTGCAGATCCATCAATCTCCAAATAAAATTATTCTATTGAATCAACATTTTTATGCTGTACATATCTGATATAAAAATGGTTCTAAAAACAAAACCATGGTTTATGAGTGAAAAGAAAAAACTATTATATTTTAGAACACAGAAAACAAATCCCTGAAAATTGTAAGGATCAAAATATTTAAAATAAAATCAAAATATTTATCAGATATATAGATCTATATATATATATATCAAAATATTTATTAGAAATTAATTTTTTTGTTATTAAGTCAACTTGTGGTGATGTTGATACATATTCCAATAATATTATCTTTTATGCTTTTGTCTTTATCCATAATGTGGGCAGTCAATCTAGAAGGTCTTGACTATTATAGATGTTACTAATATTTATCACCATTGTAATTATTGATTATTAACCCATTCAGCTGTCTTACCAAGACAGACTTTCCCTAAAACAGTCACGCTGTCTCGCTCCCTTTGGGAAATTACTTACTAGTGAGAATTTT
The DNA here is from genome assembly GCA_021605075.1 of Caerostris darwini. Taxonomy (NCBI): domain Eukaryota; kingdom Metazoa; phylum Arthropoda; class Arachnida; order Araneae; family Araneidae; genus Caerostris; species Caerostris darwini. The sequence goes on from BPLQ01004536.1 coordinate 431,635, forward strand.
CATGCTTTCATTTCTAGTTAGATATAACTTGACTATCCATGAATAGACACAATCTGGATAGTTTGCTGAGAAAAATCTATCAAACTGAGAGTTAGTTTCTGCTGCCATTTCTTTTCTTTTTTACTTTTGGATATTAGAGTAACTACAGTTTTTAGACACCTTCATAACTTATAGTCTTCAATTGCTAGTTTTTTGTTTATTCGATTTTTTTAACATTATAGAGTTCCAAGAAATGAACATCTCGTGTGAAGTAGAAAAATAAATGTAAAACATCCCTGATGTGTGATAGAAAATTTTGACCCTAAATAGGTTTTTCACTAGAGTGGTGACCATTTCATTAGCATATTTGAAAATCCTTATGGGGTCTGAATTGAATTTGAGTTAAAAATGCTTTAATTGTTTATAAAATAAATCCTAAATATATGTAACAGAATGGTTATGTAATGTTTCATTGTTGAAAAATATGCCTTTAGAAGTTCTCATTAGAAGAATGTTTAGACTATTCTTTCGTTTGAAATACAAGTTGTTATTTTTCCTCATGAAATTTGTTTATTTATTCTGTGTTTTTATTTTTATTTTTAAATATTTGTAATATTTTTTTAAAAAAATACCTGATATATTTATCCGTTTTATCTATCAGATTGTTTCCATGGGGAAATAAACAAATGCCTCAAAATAAACATTACATGAATATTTGGCAAGGCACCTTTCCTACGAACAATACTGAAGAAGATGGTTACATCAGCACTGCTCCAGTATGAGTTATTATTATTTTTTTTTTCTCAATCCTCTTTATTCAAAATTCTACATATAAACATAATTTTTGTTTTATTTCAACAGGTGACTGCTTTTCCTAGTACACATTTTGGATTGAAAAATATTGTTGGAAATGTTTGGGAATGGACAGAAGATTGGTGGAATACACAGCATTCTGCTGAAGATCAGCGTAACCCTGTAAATATTTTTATTAATAATCCACATTAATTGCTACTTCATTAATGAAGGGGTCATCATATTGTGAATTGTCGGCTTCATGCAGCTCTTTGAACTTGAATTAGTGGTTCAAAAGTAAAATTGAAAATATTATTTTGCTATCTACATTACATATTTATATTATTGATCATTTTCTGATTTGAATTTAATTAAACTGCAAATATGAAGTTAACCCTTGAATTATAAATTACTTGTTACAAATTGGAACTGCATTCATTTCTCATACAGATTAAAACTAATATAAGCAATTTTGGGTGCAACTTCTTGTAAGATTTTTTTCATTAAATAAATATAGCTTGCTCTATTACTACTGGTTTTTTTTAACTATAACAGGACTCAAAAAATTTTTTAATTGTTGTGATAAATAGATTTGGCTCTTCCAACAAAAGTTTGAGACCCCTTTCATCTATTATATTTTAATCATACTTATAAATGCAATGTGATAAAAAAATCTCATTTATGTGTGAAAATATAATTTTACTGTATCTTTAAACAATAACAAGTTTGAAGAGATGGTAAATTTTGGTAAATTGGTAAATTTTGTATTTCCTTTCAAGCTTGTTTTTCATAAAAAGTGTAAAAAATATATTTTTATCTTGATTTTGTGAAAAGAGAGCTATTGACTTAATTATCTAAAATTATTAGCAGCAACTTTTTTATTTAAAAAATTTTATTTGACATCTTGTTACTTTTACATGTTATTTATTCTTTATTTCTTTTGCTACAATAGTTTTATATTCTTTTGTGATTGCCTGGATGATGAAAATACTCTTTTTATACTTTATTAACAATACATATTAGAGGTGTATTGATCATAAAAAAATTTAGAAAATATACTAAAAATCAAAATAGAAATTGAAATTTTTTAAATTTTTTTTTAAATTTTTTTTTTTTAGATTATCTGGCTAATATGTTGTGCATTTTCTTAATATAATTAAATTTTTTATAAGATTATTATTATTTTATTTTTATTTATTTTATTATTATAAATTATAATATTAATATTATTAAAATGTTAGCATTATGTTATTAATATTTAATTTGTTATTTATTTCTTCTTTTCTTGGATTTCTTGTGCTTTGTTTAGAATTAAAAATTGATTAAAATTAACAATCCTCGGATATTTTCTCATAGTACTGTAACATATATATCATGATGAAAAAATATTTGATAAATCTAAGTTTTTATTCATATTAAGTTATAAATTTTTATTTGATGTAAACCATTATTTTTATTCACAATTTGAATGCTTTGTGGCTATTTATATTTATAAAAAATATTCAATGTATTAAATTTAGAAATGTATCTTAAAATATTTGTTTCTTTTATAAATTTTTTTTTATTCTTTTAACTAGAAAGGTCCAAAATCAGGCAAGGATAAAGTGAAAAAAGGTGGATCATATATGTGTCATAAAGTAAGTTTTATGTTAACTTTACTTTTCAGTTTATTAATTATTAATAAAGCCTTTGAGTACATAAAAATTAATTTTTTCTTAATGTTTAATTTTTTAGATCATTCAATTTGCTTGATGTTAAATTTATAATTATATATATATATATATACATATATATATTACTTATAGATATAAAAATATTAGGCTACATGAATGTATGTTTTTTTTAGCTGAATAAGTGGAATATAAAATACATAATTTAGATTATTATGATCTAATTTCATAAAATAATTACTGCATTCACTTCTTTAGTTTGAATTTGTAGAGTTGAACTCTGTTTTTACAAATTGTGAATTTAAAAAAAATTAAACAATTCCACTTCTATTGTTTCTGAATCAATTCATCTTAGATATGAAACTTTTTCATTTTTATTTGTTTCAGTGTATATATATTGTTCGCTTTTTATTTTATTGAACACATGTTCAAATTTTAAGTAATCTTAGCTATCCAACCTTTTAATATAGTTGGTAGCAAAATGACCCTCTTGGATTATACCTAAAATAATACTAATTTAATAATTTTACAATGTACAGTCAGTCTAAGATATTGATAAGCAGAGAGTTTGTATAATTCTTTTGAATTTTTTCAAAGTTTTTTTTAAATAATTGAATTGGTCAAATTGTTTTAATTACTTATATACGTCTTACTACGTCTTATTTTATATTAAGAAATATGATGGAGTGGAGAGAAATATGGAGTGTATTCATAATAGTACTGAAGTGCTGGTCAGACATCCCTCCCTAAAGTATCCCAAAAAGTTGTATATTAGATTGCATTGTCTTTATATTTGTGTGTTCAGTAATTAAAAATTTTTAAATACGAAACTACTAATTTTTTAGCAATACATGTTTTTTAAGCTTTTTGTTATCATTCATAATTTGTTCAGGCAAAAGTAAAGTTAAAAATGAATTAATACTTAATTTTCTTATTGCATTTTTTGCTTACTATTTTAAAATTTAGGCATTCCCCTAAAATATTGCCACACATTTGAACTGCAATTTTTTGAGGACTAGAATTTTGCACCTTTTTTTAAAAAATAAATTTGATGTGCCAAGTTTTTGTTTATGCTGAAACTAAGTGACAAATAAAATTTATTTCCTATTCTAATTTAAAACATTTATTTTTAGAGTTATTGCTACAGATTCCGGTGCGCTGCAAGAAGTCAAAATACTCCAGATACATCAGCTGGAAATGTTGGATTTAGATGTGCTGCGTCAAAAGTATAATTTTTAAATAATAAATAAATTATGTTTATGTTTTTCTGTTAATCCCTAAATTCCAGAATAATTTTATACTACTACTTATTTTTTTTCTACTCGGAAAAAAATTGTTGATATGTTTTTCAATGTTTGTTTTGATTTCATGATATTTAATCAAGAATTTTCAGTTTCTTAAATAATTTTACTGCAATTTAGAAATTGCTTAAAAATGTATTGTTTCAATATTTTTAAATATTTATTTTATGGCAAAAGCAGTGCAAACATTTCAATCTTTTGTATCACCAAATTGCATGCGTATTTTTCTTTTAATGTTATTTGGGGATATTGTTTCAAATTTTTGAAAATCAAATTTAAATTAGTAAATTCCAAAATAATTTTATACTACTAATAATTTTTTTTGTGTTCAGTGTTTTGATTTCATGGTATTTAATCAAGAATTTTAATTTTTTAAAATTAATTTTACTTTAATTTAGAAATTGCTTACAAACACATTGTTTCAATATTTTTAAATATTTATTTTATGGCACAAGCAATGGGATCATTTTGATCTTGTGTATCACCAAATTACATGCATATCTTTCTTTAAATGTTATTTGGAGATACTGTTTCAAATTTGTTAAAATCTAATTTTGTGGCAAAATGCTTTGAATTCTCTTTAATAACAAAATTTGAGAGCATGTATTTCCCTTAACAATTTTTTTGTTATTTATTAAAATAAGTTAATTGATCTGTACTATATTTTTTATACTTGATATTTTTGTATAAATTTTAAATTATTTTTTAGATAGGATATAATTTTGTTGTGATAAATCTAGTATAGTACTTGTTATTAAATATATTTATTTTTAAAATTTTAACTGATTCATTAAATATAATTTATTTAATAAAAATTCGTAATCAGATATAACACATGATATATGTCTGTTTTTGTTGGACAATAGCAAAAATTATTACTCTCTATGTACTTAAAAATGTTTATAAGTACCTATTTTTTTACATAATTTATATTATGATAATATATTAATGATTAATTCATTTATTTGTGTACATATTGTTTCATACAATTTTTAAAACTTTTTTTTTCAGTGTATTGTTTATATTTTTTCTGTTTAATATCAAACTTATCTTGTATAATCATTGTCTTCCAGGCAAATTATTTGTAATATAGTTTTTATTCCATTTACATATAAAAATATAAATTGATTACTACAAATGGATTTTTAATAGCAAAATCAATATTAATAGAAATGAAATCAAATAGAAATTTTCAATGATGTGGGGTGAAAGTTTTTCTGCTTAATAATAAAATATACTCACAACTTTTCTTTAAGGTAAGTGTTGAATAACTTAAAGATCTTTTCATTTCAAATCAACATATTTATTTAATTTTAGATTTTGATCAAATTAAGCATAAAGGAAGCCTATTATGTAGAATACTAAATTTCATTCTAAAACTTCATGAGTTTCCTTTCAAACCGATATAATAACTAGAATTAAGATATAAAATAAATACTTTGTTAAACTAAAGAATAATTTTTTTTTTTTAAGTTTTAAAAGAAATTCTAGTAACTCATTTTAACTATTAAATTGTTTATAATGTTATAGGATGGGAAATGAAAATTCCATTAAGTGATTGCTATAAAATTGTATTGTATGACAGACACATCTGGAATATTTATAAATTTTTTAAGATGCATTTTTGTAGTTTTTTTTATCACCTTGCAAATTTAGATTTTCCAAACATTCCTTTATAATAAATTTGATCAAAACCTTAAATGATGTAAATGTAAAAATTTTTGTGGAAAATATATTTATTTGGTACTGAACATCTTTTAAATATAATAATTATAATTTGCATATTGCAAATTTAATGTTTTCTTAACATTTATTGTTGTTATTAATATTTTTCTTGGGAACTTTCAAAATAAAGTATTTATGTATTTTCATTAAATATTAAATATATTTTTTTAGCCTTATTGTGTATATCCAAGATTTATAGTTTTATGTATTATAAAATGTTAATGACCAATATCGGTATTATGTATTGTAAATTGGCTTTTGCCAATTTATTTGTTTTGTATGTTGATTTTTGTTATAAATTTTTAATAAAGTTTATTGTATTTAATATACGATATTTAAATGCAACAATGTTTTCTTTCCTTAAACTAAATCCATTAAAATATTTTGTGATTTAGATTATAAACCTCAGAAGGATTAAAAACTGATTCTCCCGATCTTACAAGAAAAAATGTATTAGTATTAGTTAAAAAATGTATTGTCTCAAATCAAGTAGCTATCACAAAGACAATATTAATATCATTGTAACTAAATGTATTTATTCCCCATTAAATTTTTAAAAAATTTTATTAGTTTTTTACTGAATTACTTTTTATTTCTATTCAGAAAATATTTTTGAACACTAAGAATTTAATGATATGTAATTAGTTTAAGCAAGATATTTACATAGTTAAACTTTTACAAACATTTTCATTCAATGTTAAAATACATATGAATTATTACATAGAATTTATTGTAATCAGCTTACAAAATGTTAAACAAAAAAGGTGTTGTAAACTTAATTTTAAAATGTGTTGCTATTTCTTATGCTATAAGAAGGAAACAATACACATTGAAGTATTATGTTCAAATTTATTGGCATCATCCCACACTTTAAAGGACAAAAAACAGTGGGTAGAGTAAAAAAATACTTTTCAGCTAATGAGTTGCTTTACAGCCCATTCCATGAAATAATAACAGCCATCTTATCTTTTCAGTAAATATATGCATGCTACAAGTTCCACAGAAAACCTCATCAGCAAAGTAAGATTATGAAAAATACACCAGATAATCAAAATGTCCTTAGCATTTATTTATTTATTTTTATAGATGATCAGTATTTAATATCTAAAATAGTCTTGAAAATTTTAACTATGTGCTTATTGTAAAATAATATTGAACTGGAATTGCATAATAACTACTAATATAAAATATAGCACTTTCAACAACAAAACATTGTGCAATTTAATATTGCAACATGTAAATGGCAATTAAAAAAACTTTTATGGAGAATTTCATTAATATAATACACAAATATAATTACTATATTCAAATTGATATATGTATATATATTTTTTTTAAATTAACACAAAAAAGATAAATAATACATTAATGTCAAGAAGAAATATCAAAGTTTAATTTACAAATGTGGGCCATTTTTCTTTGCCAAAATAAACAACACACAAATTTATTTACAATCTACTATTCATAAGCTAAAAGTTTGACATTTCTCCTTTTATACATTTGTATTAGTTATCATTTTTTATTAATAATTTTTTTAATTATGTAATTATTTCTAAATTACTCTGTATTATATAATGGCAATGAATAAATGGGTTATTTCTAAAGTTTTACAATTAAAGTAACAGACATTTTTCTGTTTAAAAAATTATTAACATAATTTTACTAAAAAAAAAAAAATCATTTTCATTTAATATGTGACATATTGTAGTTTCAAAAAAAAGTGAATTTAAAGTACTATTAATTGTATTAAGTGAATATTTAACCAACATTTTTATTTCATTGAAATATGCTTTTGCTTCAATTTTATAAATCTGTATTCTATATATACAATAATTTACATCAAACAGAAATAAATCAAAGGCAAAATAATCCAAATAAATTTTCAGAATACATATATGTTGAATTAATAATAGAAATGCCTCATATTCATATTTGGCAGAAAATATATATAACACATATCTGGTGAATAAAATATTAAAAAAGATCACTTTACAAACATTTTCAATGAAAAACAGAATGTACACATTTTGTCATTTTTTTAAGTGTTATTATTTCAAAATGTTTTAAAAAACAATTATTTCTAATTTATGTTCAATTATCTTAAAATGTTATTAAGAAATGAATAATAAAATAAGCATGAATATGTGGTTATTAGTTTTTTAGTATATAATTATATATATAATTTTTCTCATTGTAAATCACTTTTTTTTTCCTTCAATTTATTTAATTTTACATTACGTTAAAATATTTTTTACTATATAACTATATTTTAGTAGCTTAAAAAAACAAATTATAATACTATAATTAAACTATTAAATATGTTAGAAGGTTTCCTCATTTTACAGAATTCTCAGAAATTGTTGTTAAAGACATTTTATGTGATAATCAAAAAATTAATGCAATATATAAATAAAAAAACTTTGATTGATTTATAATTTATTTTTCATTGTTTTTTAGATGAATAATTTGATATTTATTTCTTTATATGAATTTTTTTTATGTAATTCGGATTTTTAATTTAATAGTGCTTTAAAACTTCATCTTTTACTATGTTATATATGTTCTCTTAATATTACAAGGAAGAAAAAACAATTTCAAATACAACATACAATTAACTTTATATAATTAAATATTTTAAACACAACTTTTGTAAGGGTTTATTGATTATTTTTATAATAGAATTCATTTTGTAGAAAAAAATATACAAGACTTGTTAGGAAACATATTTTAAATTTGTTTTAATATGCAGCCTTATCTCGTAATTCCCTCTTTCGAATTTTATAAACCTTTACCATAATATTGTTTTGACTTATATTGAATGATATTGCAATTAGTAGACTAGAAATCTAATTTATAAGTGCACAGCCCCTACCCAGTGTATAAAGAAACATGAATAGTTTTTGAGACTAGAAATAATTTGAAATAACAAAATAGTTTTAAATTATACTTGCCAATGTATTGAAATTGTAAAGATCAAGGTCATACCAATATCTCTTTCAGGATACAAAACAGTTCAATAAATAATAAAGTTGGGTTTTCATAATACTAAATAAAGGTAAGAGAATCTTATTTTATATATATATATATATGAATAAATTAAAATGTAAACATTTTCTGAAAGTATTATCGAAATTAACTCAAGTAATAAGAAAAATGTTGAAAATAATTTCAATCAATATTTTTTTAATTTGAAAATATATTTTTAATTGCATAAATATTGTATGTCTTGAATGAATCCATTATTGGCACCCATATTTATAGCACAACAATAATTTTTTCTTGACAAAAGAACACTGGTACATTTTATATAGCAGAAAAAAAAGCAAATGTATTCTAAATAATATTATTTATTTCAATCCAATTGTTATTCTCAAAATTAAGTACATATCCACACAATGTTCTTATACCGTCTTCAGGACTGTCTCTGAAGATGAATAAGCTTTTTTGGTTGGGGTTTTTTCACCACAGACTGTCCAATGGAGATTGCCAATTTTGAACAGATATCTATTTGAATATATCAAATGAATAAAAATCCCACACACTGTACTAGTACAGAGGAGTTGAAATGTGCATGTAATATTGGCAAAGGTGGCACGGAGTTTGAAATAGAGATTGAGAATGAGTCTGTGACGGTACCTGGTGGTGTTTGAAACTCAATTTCATGCAAAACCTGCGAGTGCTTCCAGAAACAAGTACTCATGCTGAAAAAGTTCAAACTTAGAAAACAAAGTCCAAAGGAGCAAAAAACTAGAGATATAATTTATATATATAGATTTATTTATGCTTATGTACACACACATTATTGATTAACGTAGATTTAGATTCACAATTAGTATACAAAATGGCTTGATCACAAAATTCAGGAGATAATTCATAGTTTTCTCCATAAAAATTTTCACATAGGAAAATTGAAAAAGTATTCACACTACTGCAGTCCAAACGTATGATTGTACAGAAATGTACCACAATGTGCACTTCATATGATGAAATGCAATGGAATGGAGAAGCACTTTTACTTTTTTTTTTTAAAATAAAGATTTAATGTCTTCAGCATAATGATGCTTCACCACCACCTATTGTGTATGCTACAGTTTCTAGTTTTCCTGCTAAGTGCTGTGACTGGCACACAGGATCTGTATCTAAAGCTTCCAAAATCTGAAATAAAGTATTTCATAGTTAGATGATTACTAATAGAAAAGTCACTGCTATTAGATAATGGTTGTTAGATAAATAAGTGTGAGGAGAAAGAAGGAAGGCTTTTTTTTTATGGAAAATAAGAAAAAACGGATTGTGTTTTTCGATATTTATCTATTAAGCTTGTTCTTAATTAACATGCAGCACTATGACTTCAGTCCATTAGAAAGGAAAAAGCTTTGTGTTGGATGTTGAAGTATGAAATGTTTCACAGCTAAATCAAAGAGTTCTACAGAAACAAATTTGACAGAATAAAGTATCTGTCAGATTATTCTCTCAACAAGCATGGTGAGTACATATCTTGGTAACACATATTTATAATAAAAAAATTTCTGAAGTAGTATATTTTAATTTTAAAACGTTTGTATTTACATAGTAAAATCAAATAAATTTATTTTTAAATTCAAAATTTACTACACTTAAAATAAAAATGTATAGTGATGTTTATGTATCACCATTCTTTACCGATTCCTTTCAAAATAGTTGTTCAGTTTTATATACTTCATACTTTAGATACATCATAGAAAAGGTTAAAGATGCTTACTTGATTTCCATATCTTGAGACATATATGTACAACTCTTTTAAGGCATTGACACTGTCCACTTCCCCAGCATGAGCCTAAAAAGATTTTGTACATTTAATAACAAATATATTTGCAATAAAAAAGAACTTAGCTTCGGTTATAAAATCATATTTATAGATAAAAAAATTTTAATACTGGAAAGAATTTAATACTTGCCATTGATAACATTTGCAATGACACACCCATCTCTTGCTCAGCAACAGCGGGCAAATTGGCAACATCTTGATAAAACCTGTTGACCATTTTTCTGTAGGTAGGAATGTCTCTTGCAAAGAGAAGTTTGTTGGAGGGAGAATCCTGTCATGAATTAGAAAAATTAGTAATAGTAAATAAAAGCAATTTTATATTGCTTTTCTTTAAAGAAGAAAAGTGTGTATGATTCAATAAAAATGGATGGATGAATTTACCTTTCCAAGTCTATGTTCTGAAGTGGAACAAGAATCCATAAATGTTTGAGCAATTACAGACAAACATGAATCAACTATGGGTGTCTTTTCCACGTCAAATACGAAATCAGGATTCTTCACCAAATTCACCCAAAACCTTAGCGGCAAACTGAAGACATACAAATTAAAAGTGAGTGAAAAGTATGAAATAGTATAATTAAAAATAATACAAATAATTGTAGCAAATTTTAAAATTACATAAGTAACTCAATATTATTTGAAATCAACAAGCAATCATTTAAAAGAATCAATTTCTAAATAGTTACATTGAAAGCGTATCAAGAGTGACAATCATTAAAATTTCTTTAAAAAAATTTTTTAAAGTTCTTACTAAAATTTTTAAATTTCTAAATTGTATTTAATTTATGCAAAAAATATTCATTTATAATAATTTATATTAGATATTTAGGATTATAAAGAATAAGTTTTGTAATATTAAATTTACAAGCGAATATTTCATTTTAAACTGAATCTATTATTTTAGATAGAAAAATTATGCGATGCACACCTGTTACTTTTCCATGCATGAACCACTTCAGGATCAGAAATCCCGTATCTAGCAGCAGCTTCATCAAAAAGATCAAACAACCACTTCACAGCTGGAGGTAAGGATTCTTTTGCCGAGAGAATGGTTGTTAGAAAATCATCGACAAATTTTTGAATTGTCCCCTAAGAAAAAATATAATCTTGAATATATAGTTTTGTAGTAGTTAAATTTTCAATTTTTTTTTTTTTAATCTTTAATTGAATATATTTTAGCAGTTTTATAAATGCTAATATATTTTCATAAATGCTAATATATTTATTCCTTGAATAATGTAGAAAAAAATTTATTTTCTAAATTTTATAGGAATGTTTAATTAGTTTTTAATAGTGTTATTTTATTTACTTTTTATCAAATGCCAGACATTCTAATTTCCATTATTTATTAATGATATGTGAATTTGTGCCAGATTCAGTTTAATTTTGCAGTTGTACCATGCAAAAAAAAAGCTATATTATGGCACTGCTATAAGGAATAAATATCCACAAAAGCCAAATCAGGAAAGATTTATAGCTTTCATTCCTTTCAAACATTATGAATGGATTTCCTGACCTATTGAATTTTTTTTAACCCATTCCCGACTGTGACATTGTTGAATTTGAAATTAAACTTCTCTGGATCAGAAATTCAATGTATATATTAATCATTAAAATAGATTTTTTACAAGTAAAAAATAAATAAATGAAGACCTTTATGAAATTCATAAAAACACAAAAAATTTCCACACAATTATAATTTAATTATTCCTTTTTTCATTAGCTTACAGACACTACAAAATATATAATTTAGTTTTAAACTTTTAGTTCAAAATAATATCTGATTTTTCAAAAATCTTAACAAGCTGTACACATTTATTTACTTTAGTTGAAAGTAACCGGGTTAAGAATATTTCAGGTATGGCTTTGTGACTGTGATCTTTCTGAAAATCATGATGGTCATCAATATTCTTGACTAGATGCCAATATCGAACCCTGGGTCCATCCTCTAAGCAATTCCCTAAGTGAGGTGAACCAGAGATCAGAGGTCCATTGAAGGCAGAACCTGCATATAAAATTAAAGGTATTTAATTAAATAATATAAAAACATTGTATCAATATTAATGTTTGAATTACTACTAAAAATTGAAAAATAGTAGGGAAAATTGTAATATGTAAAATTAAGTACTTATTAACTGAAAACACTTTTAAATCAATAACAGTGGAATGTATGAAATTTATTAAAGGCATAAATTATATCAATAAATATATAAATATCAATTAATGATGAATTTTTTTTTTTAAATTTATGAGCATAAACTTACGAAGACAATTTAGCATTTCCTTTCTCCTTGCAACTAAGCACATAACAGCAGATTCCCGTATTCCATAGTGAGCTAGGGTGTTAATTCTCTTCCAACCATTGACAACTTTTGTGGTGAGATCTTCATCTGCTAGAATAAGATGCCCACCTCGACCATGCCTCCATTCTTAAAAGAAGAAAAGAAAAATTATTTTTAAAAATACTTGATAATATACAGTTATTTGCTATGGAAAGATATTCAGTATACTACTTATTAAAGAAAATAAATAAACATACCAAGATCTACATCATAGATAGATGGCCTTTGTGAAAATGGAGTGTTTTTGTAGAGATAATCCAAAATTTTAGCTTTGACTTGGCTAATCGTATCACAGTCATTTACTTTACACTGCATCTTTTCATCCTGATCTTCATGAATAACTTGTATAGTCTGAAAATATTGATTTATGATTAATTTGAAATACTTAATAATTGCAAGCAGTTCAGAGAATAAAAAAAATTATTTGAAGTGATAATCTCATATGAAAATACTTCAGCATTTAAAATAATACATAGGCATCAATGATTGTTAAAATTTATAACTTTAAAAATAGATTTGTTATAGAAATATAAAAATAAAAATCAAGTAAAAAAAAAAAAAAATTATATCTTACATCCTATGAAAATCGTTCGTATACTATTTGATTTATTTTGAACGCAATTGTAAAATTTATAGATGTAAATATAAAAGTTTCAGTTTTTAGGGAAAAAAATTAAAGACAGATTATAAAAAAGCATAATTAAGAAAGCATTTTTTATGAAATCAATTCAATAAAAATGTATCAATTAATAGTAGTAATAATAAAATTTTCCAGGATAAAATAATTTAAGGAAGAATGAATTTCAACCAATAAAATGAAAAGGCTTCCTTACCACTGGTGAGTATTCTATTTGTTCTCTTAGTAACCTTTCTTCTGATAAAGAATACCTAGCATCATGGGTGATAACATCGACAGGACCTTTCTCAATCTGGTGTTTGATTGCACTGAATAAAAGAAATAGAGATCCTCCAGCTTGATCCTTTAAGAGATGAGAAAATTTATTATTTATGTTAATTTTTAATTTCACAAGTATTCTTAGTAGCATTAATCAGTATTTCAAAGCAAAAAGTATAAAAATTACCTTTATGTAGTTATACATGCATAGTGCCATCCAATTGGTTAGCATTTTTTCAACCACAGATTCAGTCCTAAAATATAAAAAAATGTATTAAATTACAAAAATTAAAATTACTCTAAATTTATATTTTCTAAACTAAAATTGGATTTATATCATTAAAAAAACTATTATTTGAAAATGACTGAAAAGAGTAACTTACCTGCGAAGCATAAGTTGTGGATGTTTGGTCCCCACGTACTTGTCTATTAAACGTAGGAGCAATTCTTTCAAAATGCTGAAAAGCAATAAAATTACTATTAATTCAAAACATATAAATTATTGAGAAATATTTCACTTTAAAAATTTAAATGACATTGTAGACTTGTATAATTTTAATCTGTTACAAAAGTATAAGACCATGAAACTTTTTACTGTTTAGATAATTCATAAAATATTTTAATCAAAATTAAAGCAACTCCATATCAATAAATGAAGTTTCAAATAAATATAATAAGATCCCTTTTTTTTCCCCTAAGAAAACAACACTATAAAATCGTTTCATTTAAAACACCTTCTTTGAAATTCATGTTAAATAGTGTCTTGGATGAATAAAACTGGAATTCAAATAGTCTCATAATTTTGTAAAAAAAAGTAATGCTTCAAAACTTTCGATACTGTTGAACAACTGCAGAAGTTCTAAATTAAAAACTTAAATTCAAAATTAATTTAAAATATTCAATATATATATCTGATAACTTATGAAAATATTTTATTTGAGAACAAAATAGTCATATTTGATTAAAAGTAAATTAATGGTGAGATGTGATGTGCTCATACACTATGAGACAATTTTTTTTTTAATATTTCCAAAAATAACAAAATTTTATGAAGAAATATATTGGGTTGGCAAGAAAGTAAATTGATTTTTACTATGCATTTAAATGATGAAAAACGAAATTACTATTTTGTCAACCAAATATATAACAATATATATAATACTTTAAATACTATTATTCCATGTAGTACTACATCAAGAACATATTATAATAATTGCATTTTATGGTTTTATTTCATGGTTTATATGTAAGAATTAATTTGGTGAAATAAATAAAAAATTTAATGAAAAACAATTCATACCTAGTAGCATATTCCATTTTTTCCAAGAATATTATCATCAATAATGATGCAACATTAACTCTAAAGAGGAAAAAAAATATACATACATATAAAGAGGAAGAATATATATAGGTTAAAAATCAAAATAAAATATCACTAATTTACAATATTCATTTTTAACAGAAAAATAAAATTCATAATAATTTGAAAATTATCATGAATGCCACTGATATGTTAAGAAAAAATTGAATAGTTTTGTTTATAAATTTTCTGTATAATTTTCTACTTCTACAATTACCCTTTTAGAAAACAGCTGAAGTTTATATTTAACATGATCTAAATAAAATTTTTCTTAAAAAAATAATAATAACAAAAATACTTCAGAGTTGATATTAATGAGAATATTTAGCATACATGTGAAAATTTTTTTATTTATATATTTCTACATTGTTAAAAAAGATAAATTACAACTGAATTAAGTACTTACTTATCTCTAATGCTAAATGACTTTTGTTCTTCTAAAGTCTCGATGAATACAAGCAAAAAATTCCTATTACACAGAAGTTGTTCAAATTGGGCCATTGCAATTTCATACATGTTCTGTGGTCCATTTATTTGCTGTATAATAGTAAATCCAAAATCAATAAATAGAATAATATAGTAGTTTAATGAATTTTATTTAATGAAGAATGAATGGAAAAGTTTAATAATGCAACAAATATTTTGTTATTATTATACAATGAATACAAATGAATTGAATAATTAAATTATAATATATTTAATGCATTGCATCTTAGAATTTAATTTTACATTTATAAATTAAAAAAATATATAATTTGTAATAATTACTTTGCATTCTTCGATAACAGGGTTATCTGCAACACCAGGAAAAAAGACTTTCATCACAAATGTTCTGTGATCTAATGTGGGCACTCCTGTAGCTTGAATGTCATTATTTAAGTCGGACATATCAGTTTGTAGTTCAGCAAAAGCTAAAAAAGTAACAGACAAAAAAGCTTAAAGTACTATATTTTTGTTATAGATGAAATATTTATGTATTAATAAAATCTCTATTAGTTTATAAATGTTACCCCCCTCACCTTTTCTTAAATATGCAAGTAATGTAATAAATTTAAAAATTGTATATCGCACACATACATAATATATTAAACTACACTGGCCTCCAAAAGTTAAGGAACAACCGATGTTTTGTGCCTAATTTGAAAATGAATGAATGAAGAAACATCAAATTTGGATGAAACATAGAAGTTTACACAAGAAAAACGCACAAATGATTTACAACAAAAAAAACGCAATCTCGCTGGAAAAGACCATTATTGGAGAAAATAATAATCATAGTTTTATGTGGTAAAATGTCATAGAAACAAACAAAAATGAGTTTTAATAAGGATAATGCATAGGCGGCATCGACTTTCCATACTGTCAATTAAGTTGTCGGTTACCGAAATGGGAAGCGAAGACCAGACACGGAGTAGGCTTTGTTCCAGCTCTCCTTAAGACCTTGGAGGAGGACTTAAAGTAGCAACCTGTCTACCAAGATAGTCAAGGTGCTCTAACGTATTCAGGTCTGGAGATCGAGCTGGCCATTCCATTCGCTCTAAACCAAGACCCTCAAGATATTCCTTAACAACTACAGCTAGGTGAGGTCGTGCATTACCATCCATCAGAATGAAAAAATTATCAATTGCACCGGCATATGGGCGGGCATATGGATCAAGGATCTCATTCCGATATCTTAAACCAGTCACAGTTCCTCCGTGGAACACATGCAGGTCAGTATGACCACCGAGTGAGATCCCTGCCCAAACCATTATTCCACCACCTCGGTAACTGTGTCTTTCAACATTGTTGGGTTGATGTTATCTGGTGCTTTGTTCCCTCCAGATCAGCAGACGTCCTGAATCGCTCCCCAATGTGAATCTGGACTCTTCTGTAAAGAGTGCAAGAGCCCATCGCTGTCTGGTCCAGAAAACATGTTCTCTTGCTCAAGATAAGCGGGCCCTTCTCTGTTGTCCGTTGATGGGGACACGCACAACTGGTCGCCTTGCATAGAGACCTCAATTGATCAATTGAGAAGACGCCTTCGCACCGAACTAGCGGATATTCCTCTCCCTGATGCGACAGAGTGATCTGCAACAAGTTGCGGCACAGAAATTCTTCTTCTCCTTCGGGCCGTAAGAGCTATAAAACGGTCTTCTGCAGATGTTGTAGCTCGTGGTCTACCTGGAACATGTCTTCTGGACACAGAAGCTTCGGTTTGATATTGAATCCAGAGACGGTGGACTACACTGTGAGACACGACGCCTAGCAGCATCAGCCTAGGACAACCCCATTTCCATCCATCCGACCACCCGCAACCTTAACGAATCGGGCAAACGGTTTTTCTCAGACATTGCGGGACCCCATTGCCTATTGTCAACGAATCTGCTAACAAAAGTTGTAAATCAACAAAAGTTACACGCGTAATTACGAAAGCCTGATATTTGCGTATTTTTCTGTCACTCATATATACCTGTTCTTTTCTTAAAAAAAAAAAAAAAAAAAAAAAACTGGTAGCTATCGTTTTTGCATAAAGTTCATCTTTTATCATTTATATAAACTATAAATTTTATTGTTACTGTCATTTTTTTATGGTGAGCTTCGAAAAACAGGAGGCCAGTATATATATCACATACATGTATTGAAAATTTTCTTACCTTGCTTACATTCAGAGCGTACACTATTTTCCAAAGTATCCATTTGCAATTGTATACGCTTATATTCTCTCTCAGCTTGAGAACTTTTGTGTCTCAAAGCAGCCAAAATAATGAGACTTAGAACAATCAGAATAGCAGCACCAGCAGCAATACCTCCAATGGCCTCGGGAGGGAATTCATAGGTTTTGGCTACTTCATAACGCAGATAGCCAATTTGGTAACGAAGATTGGTTCCTGCTCTTACCTGTAAAAAATTTTCAGTATTAATAAATTGTTTTATAATAAAATTATTCTTACACATAATTTCAATTCTTTGAAAATTAACAGTATTTCTATGTACTCACAACTACTAATGGTAGATTATTTTCAGTTTTTCGTCCCATTTCATCAGTGCCAGCAGGTTGAACTTCAGGTGGTAAACATACAAGTTGAGTCATACTGAGAGATGTCAAATTACAAGAACGTGTTCCAATAGTGACGTTAATTTCTCCTTCTGTACTAGCAAGCCTCATATTTTCACCCTGTAACATTAATTATTATTTAATGTTAGAATTACAAAAACTATCTTATTGCAATTGGAATAAATATTGATAAAACTATTTTAATCAATCTTTTTTTTTTTATTAGTATAGTAAATCAACCAATTACATAAAATTAGAAAAAATTCTTAAAAAATTAATAATTATATTTTATTTATCATTTTTATTTATTTTTTATATAACTATAAAAATAAGAGAAAAGATGAAAAACATTCATAATAAATTGTATAGCAATTATAATTTCAATGTAAAAATTATATTTTATAATACATTTTTGAATAAATAATTTATTAACAATCACAGTAATCTAAAACAAAAAATGTAGAAATCATCAGGTTTTAATGAATCTTTGATTAAGAATAGCAATTCATGTTATTATGTCAATTTAAACAGGTTTTTTAATTATAGTATACGATCAATTAATAAGTTGTGATTAGTAAGGATATAATGGTTGAAAACTTTATTTCTTAATATACATTAAAGATGTTATAAACAAAAAGTTTAAAAATACTTTACATTTGAAATACATTAAAGACAAAGAGCAAGTGAATGCATGATTAAAATTCGTCATTTAATTAATTTGAAATGCTTCATTATTTTATTTCAATCTTAAAAATTGTTTAATCTCAATATTTTCCTCTATATGTTATTTCTTGGCTTCTAGCTTGAAAAATTTAAATAAATTAAACATAAATATAGACTTACTTCAATAACTAAGGATTCTCCTTTGTACAACTTCACTCCATCCTTATTAAGTACATAGAATTTAGGATCTGGAACATAAATAATTTCATTGGGTAATGTAGGGAAATAATTCTGCATTTCTCGAACAGGTTGTACGTCATCCATAACAAATCCTATTTTCAAACGCATTTCATCATAGCTTCGCCAATGTTGGCTGCGTAATTTCAGTGAATCAGGACGAACTGCAGGAGAAGGGCACAACATGGTTGATGCATTGGTAACCTCACATACCTGCAAAATTAAAATATTTTGAGATTAGTACATAATAAGTTTTGATTCAATTTTAATTCTGTGAAAAAATTTATTAATTAAAACAATAAAAAAAATTAAATTTTAGTAACATACCGTCTCATTAACCACATTATGTTCATTGAAGACTACCATTCGAGGTTGCTGAACTGAAGTCAGATTTGTGCCCATCACCTTCACATAGCGGCCACCACTATAAAAAAATAAATTTGCAAATTTTACTTCCATTTCATTTATATTATATTGATACATATTTTTAATTAAAGTTATAGTTGATGGAATCTTAATAGCTTTAGCACAAGATTATCAAAATATTTTAAAAATTTTATTATTTATATTTTTATATATTTATTACTAACTTATCCTTTTTTCATTTGTATTATAAATTATCAAATTCATAATGACTCATTGAAAAACTATGCAGAAATTTAATGAAAAAATACATGAATTTCAAATTACCTCATGAAACTTTTTAATGGGTGAATGTAACGTAATGTAGGATCTGAAGTATAAGTGAATGGATTGGCATAGGTAATGTTAGCACCATCTATTCTTAGAATGAGTTGAGACACCACATAAGAAGGCACTGGAGATCGAGTTGTTCTACAACTAATTTGGCTACTACTGGCTAAGGACCTGAAATTGATTAATTATTCATTAACACATTTGAAACTATTTAACGTTCATTTCTCTGTATTTTAAAATGGGATTCGTATTGTTACAAGAAAAATCATTCTTTATTTTTCAGCTTTTATTAGGGAAAAAAATAAGAGAAAAAACTTTAAAATTCACAAAATAAAATAATAAAAAGATTAAAATAAAGTATTCTTTTATAGCAAAACATACCTCTCCACTCTACATGGTAAATCATCTAACATGACTTCAACCTGACTCCCAATGTTCAAATTGGATCCTTTAAGATAAAGCCTAGTCCCTCCTGACTGTGGGCCAACATTTGGATAAACACCAGTAAGTTCCACAGCCTGAGAATTTAAAAAATATATATATAATCATCAAGAGAACATTTGTTTCAGTAATTTAAAAAAATTATTAAATTTTATGAATAAATCAATTTTAGAAATTACCTTATAATGAAATTTTTCTTGAGCTCTTGTGACTCCAGCTCTGTTTCCAACAACAACTACTGCAGGCATCGGACCACTCAAATTTACACCAGTTCGACAAACAATTCTAAACAAAATAAATGAAAAAATACATTCAGTAATAATTTAAGAAAAACTTCATGAACATGAAATTTTTTACTAAACAGACTGAAACGAAGTTGCAAGATATTAATCATTCAGTTTTTAAAAATTGAATAAAACAGTTTTTAATTCTTTCAATAAGCCATTGTTATGCACTAACCTGACTGAAATGCTGTATTCCACTGGTATACAAGGTATACCACCAATGGTAACCTTGTCTTGTATTTCTTCTTCACTTGATCCTAAATTGCTGCCTTCAATTGTAACAAGTGTTCCGCCTTCCAAAGGACCACTGAGTGGATGAATCTGAAGAAGAGAAAAACAATGGTTCAAAATTATTCTTATTTCATATTAAAAATTCTATTTTAAAAATACAAACAATTGATAATGCTAAAAAAGAAGAAAATATATAAATAACTTTATAGAAAAGAAGATTTACATAACAAATGGTGCTTGATTAATTTATTAAATATCCCCTATTCTAAAATATATCCCTTTGATTTAGTAAGCAACCAAAGTTATAATTGTGATGAAATAATTTTAAGTAAAAATTCAGATTTTAGAATCATTCCAATTTCCCATACAATAACAGAACCCTTAATTAAAAACACTGCTAGCCCATAAAAAAGAATTGTAAATTACCCAATCGATATGAGGAGGTGGGCAGGATGTAGCTACAGGGTCTATACAGCTCTCACTGTAGCTACAAGATGTCCCACACCAAGCACATTGGTATTTGCGTTCTCTAGTCATACACAAAGAGCAATCTGCTCGGCCCCCATGACTGCCCAGAAGATGACATTTATACAAGGTCACTGCAATAAAACAAGTTATTTAATAGAAAATTAGTATAAAGCAAAGAATTTTTATTTTAAAATGTAGCAGTTTTACAGAAACAAAACAAATATTATTTTATTTTACAGCGAAAATATTTTTATTTCAATATATAGACCTTTATGTTTGATTTCAATTAAAGTACAATAATCAGTAATAAAATTGCATTAAAATAATAAATTTATTATTGCCAGATTATAGATAGTTTTAAATTGTTAATATTAGATTAAAAACATTTTCCTACATAATAATTAAAAACTGACACTTCAAATTAATTACCATTTGTTTTATCAATGAAGGTATCTCCATTCCATAAAACAGTCAAAGAGGCTTGCACTTGTCCAATTTCAGCTTCATATGTATACTGGAAATATAAATTTAAAAAATGTCAAAAAAGAAAATTAGAATCAGGAATATAAAGAGAATATATAAAATTTTAGAATTTAGAAAAAATAGTAGTCATTTTTTTTAAAGACACTTACCATATTTTCAGCACAAATCACTGTGTTATCTCTAACACGAGCAAAAACTCTTTCTTTAGCGCCTTCAATTTCAACGACGCATTGAAATCCTTCCTATAATTCATAATAATAAAATGGACTTGAGATATTTCAATATATAATTTTAAAAAATTCTAAGGTTAAAGACAAAATAATGAAAATTTTGAATAAAAGAAATGTTAACACATACCAAAGGTGTTAACAAATTTTTGACACCTATGGATATTTCTTTGCGAACACCATTTGGTAGTAGTATTTCATCATCAATATTAAAGCTTGGACAGTGCTGTCGTCCCTTTATCAATGAATTTTGGGGATTCTAAAAATATAAAAATAATAATTTCATTATTATATACTTAACATTAAAAGAATTTATTTCTAATGAACAATACATCATTTATAGTAAAATTTGGAAAAACAAAATTAACTTTTATATATTAGAATAAATACTAGACATATATATTAAATTACATATTCACAAGTTGACTATTTTTTATATTTAAATAGTAATTTTGATTATCAGGATCTTTAGACACAAAAATTTCACATTTAATTTACAGATCTAATTAATTTTCACTATTATTTTTTTCTTTTATAACTCGAATATTTAAGTACAAAAAATATGCTATTTAAATTCACACAGATTTTTACAATTGCACATTATTTTCAATGCAAATAAAAATATTGCTCAAAATTAAATTCCCTAAATGAAATATGGTTTATTTTCTTATCCAAAAATATTAATACTTACCATTTAAAAAAATAAATAAAAATTTATTAAAAATTCTTTTTCACTTACACTTTCTCCAACTATTACTCTGCGGGAACATGTTGTTGCATTACTTGTACACGTATTTTCATGTACACACCAACTGCAAGCCCATGTGCTGGTTACACAAGCCTTACATCTATAAAAAAAGGATTAATTTTAAAAATGAAATAAATTTTGTGGATTTGATTATTGATTAGAAATATATTTTAACTATGTTTTTATTAGAATAATTAAGGGATTCAAAAAACGTAATTGCAATAACAAGACAGCAACAAAACTTACGTTTTATGAACTTCACAGTCATAAAATACAAATGGTCGGTGTATGAAATCTGTTTCAGTTTCACTGGATCGAACGGCTAAGTTAACAATAACATGATCTAAAAAAAAAAAAAAATACATATTTTTAATAATATGTTTTCGATAAGTACAACACATATTCATCATAAAGTCAAGAAAATGCAGTCTAGAATTCTGTATAATTAAAAAAAAAGTAGTAAATTAAGAAAATCAATAAAACAAACATTAAATTTGCATAGAAGATTTTATAAAAAAATATTTAGATAGAATTTGCAAAAAAAATTGATGGATAAAATTCATACAACAATTTTATATGAATTATAAAAAAAAATTTATTTTTCAATAATTACCATCGGTTGGTAAAATTGGAGGCCTAGCCGACACGAGAGGAGTCATGCAAGCTAGTCCATTGTGTGTCACTCTAGCTTGTATAGGCGCACTTTCCCCAAATACACATAGATAATGAGCACCATATGGCAACTGTGGGAGCTGATTGATAACTAGTTCTACCTGAAAATTTAAATAAAAATATTAATAAGTAATTATCAATAAAAGTTAAAAATATTTTTTTATTTTATTTTATATTAGTAGAAACACAAAAGTCTATTGTAAGTCACAGTCTTCAATAAAAGAGAAAAATATTAATTACATTTATTAAATATACATAAAGTTGGATAATCAAATAAAAATTTCCTTTAATACAAAATACCTTTTTTAACATAATACCTCTTAATAAAAGAAATATTCAATTTCTGATGTATTTTTAATGAAAAAAATTTTTAAAAGATTATGCTTTGTAAAATTATCGAATAACTTACTACAGACATGCTGTTATAAGGCAACTGGTCAGGTCTCACAGCCTGAAAATCTATACATTGCTTAGTTTCCAAAGATAACCATCGAGGGGAACTACGATCATTAAATGACCAAGTCGCATTCTGACAGGCAGCTTTGATTGTACACCTACAAAAAAAATTAATTGAAAGTTAATATGAAATTAAAATAACAGACTGACAAAACATATTTTTAAATGTCCATTTCAAATAAATAAAAAAGGCATCAAACATGTATAATATTTCAAAACATGTTGTTAAGAAAGAAAAAAAAATACCTTTTTTCCAGAGAGCACCATCCACAATAAGGATTTCTGGCTTGAAGGCATTTATCACAGGTATTATATTGTTGACAGGCCTCTATACGAATTTTGCTTATCTAAAGAAGAAGAAAAAATGCTTAGTATTTGCAAAAATTTGTGAAGAGAGAACAAAATATCCAAGCCTTTTAAAATATCTTTTACTAATTAATGATAATCTTCAAATTTAAATTGTGCAGATTAATTTACTTTTAAAATTTCAATAAAAACTATTTATTACAATTAATGGAGGACATTAATACATTCAGTTTCATTACTTCCAAATTTAAATATCACATCCTAGTGGATAAATATTTTACCAACCTTATAAGGTGAAGCTGCATATACATATTGTTGAGAAGGATCCAGAGCAATATCACCTATTATAGGGTTTCCAGAATCCACAACAACTTCTTCAAATTCTTCTGCTTCCATACTATTTGTAATGAGTAACTGGAAAAAAAAAAGTAACATTTTATTTAAATGGTACTTTTAACTTATTATATATGAAATAAGGTACATGAATACCACTATAAGCTTTACGGGTTTCTTTAAAAATAAAACCAGAAATTATTGGCATACTAATTTCATGCTCACAGATTCTATTTAAAGCTATATAATTTTAATAGGAAATTAAAAAAACTACAATATTTAACCATTCAGATTATATTATAGTTATTAAGGAATGTAATTATAAGTATTGCTAAAAAAAGCAAACCGAATATCAGGGTTATATATATATATACAATCCTGTAATATGCTCTTAAGTAAAAGGAAAATAATCTTTTATTTGAAAATATAAAAAAAAATTACATTTATTGTCTTAGAAAGCTACAAAATTCAGTTTCGATGCTTTTCAATTTATTTTTAGTCTCCTCTTTGAAATAATTCACAATTTTAAAACCTTTGAGATTTAAAGTGTGGTTCCTACATTAGATTAAAAAAAAACTAAAATACTCACAACAAATTGAGCTTTTTCTTTAGAATATTAAAAGCGATTTAAAAACTTCAATTAATTGTTTACAAAAATCAATGAACAGTTGATTTAATTTAATTTAAGCAAATGCAACAAATGTAATAAATGAAAAATACTGCAAAAAATTATGTTGATTATTTGTATTCTCGAAACAGAACTCAGTCTTTTATCATATTCATATATAATTGAAATCATTTTCATAAATGAAAAAATGGGAGTTTTCTTACATTTCTCCCATACAACAGGCAAATGTGTAATCCCGGAAAAGTCCTGGCGATAGACGCCTTCCTTTCATCGACCGTAGATGGATTATTCGAGTGTAATATAAAATCGAACACAAGGCTCATTGATATGCAACAAAAGTATGAGAATAATAATAAGAAAAAAATTACGCATAATATGAAATGTTTTCAATTTTGAATTTTCCTCAAAGTATTTTTTTCAATCAAATTATATATTCCGCAACCGGAATTAAACTACAACATTAATAAGTAATAAGAAACTCAAAATTACCATTAAAAATTAATAGCAAATTAAAAATTATTTCATAACTTCGGATTAAAAAGAATGTTTGACAAGTGACTTTCATTAATAGTTAGGTCCCTCCCCCTACCTTTTTCAGTGCACCATCGGCAGTCCCAGTAAAAGCAACAGTGTGTTGTCCAGTCACGGAAAGAGCAACGCCGGTCAAAGTGGTATTCGAATACACTATTGCAGCTATTGTAGATATTGGAACGGAACCATTCAGCTTGACAGTTTCATTGCAGAAATTCAAAATATTACCAGCTTTCTGCAAGAGAATTAAAACGTATTAAGACACATAATCAAATTAAATTAATTGATAATAAAAAATGAAAAAACAAGGGAAAACGTCTGTACAAATTCAGTTTATTATTTTTCTATATTATATAAAAAAAATATACAAGAAAAATTTTGCTTTTTTCATTAGTGTAAAATATTATAATTTACACTTTATTACAAATATAAAAAGAAGATAACAAATATTACATAATAGAATTTACTTAGACGATGTTATGGCTACCTTATTTACATAACCTACATTATATATCCAATAAAATTACATAAATAATTAAATCTGGCATTTAAATTATTTTGCATGTAATTTATTTCAGTGTGCATAAACCTACATTTATGATGAATTAATGATGATGAATAACGGATTAATATAAATTGAATAATGATGATCACATAATGATGAATTAATAATTGTTAAAAATTGCTATATTTCAGAAAAATACTTTTCTTCCTCAAAAACGCTTTTATTTATTCATTCATTCATTCATTCATCACCTTCTTCAATAAGGTTAATATGCCTTACTGTGTTCACTTGCTATTAAATTGTAGATTGAAGAACAAGGAAATAGTTATTACTGTCAATTTTCAAGCTTTTTTTGAAACCATGCTATTGAACTTATAATAATTTTAAAAAAATCTGCATACTGTTCTATTACTTATAATGAATTATGTGAGGAAATTTCGCAACGAATTTTACTTCATTATCTTCAATAAAATACATTCATAAAATATTTTCTTAGTTGAAAAAAATTAATTTGCAAATAGCGCATAGTCGAGCAACTGAGAAATTTTTGAGCTCTTTTCATCCTACTTCATATTTAAGAGTGCTGATAATGAGAAATAATCCACTAAGAAATTCATACAACATAAAAGGATTCTTAATATCAATAACCATTGATATTAAAGAATCTTTTTATGTTGCATTTAAATTTCGATCAAAATCATTTTTATTAAATAGTTTAAGTAGTTAAGTAATTCTACATGATTGCTTAATAATTAATTTCTCCAATTTAACTTTCTTTTGCAAAATAATCGGTCTATCAATTTAAAAGGAACATTAAATTTTTTTTTATCACCATTAAATATCTGATGCACGATGCTTAATGCCGATAAAAATGTCTTCCCTCCCAATAGCAGAATTTTCAAGGCAAATGGTTCTCTGAAGTCAATAAAGAATCTTTATCAATACGTGACTGAATGTAATTTTCATAAAGCAGAAGTTGTTTAAAAATTCTTTTGATGAATGAGTAAATGATTTCTTTTGGACAGATGGGCACTCCTATCAATGTAATGAATGAGAAGGAAATTCTTACATATTTTAAGTTTATATATCATAACACTAGTGATAAAAGATAGTACTGCGCTTTAATTATGATTTCTGTAGATAATAGTAGCAGAACTGTTGGATGGATTTGATAATTAAAAAACTGATACAAATGAACTACACTAAATTTTAATGACTCTAATTAATAAGTTTTTCCGCATTCATGTTATGACTATCAAAAAACTGAAAATAAAACCCTGAGCTGTTTAATACGAGGAAAAAGTTCGTAAAGACTCAATCACTTTAATTTATAACTCTTGAGCCATAGCGGATAAATATAATGAGTTGATTTTCTTGAAAAAGCATAAATAAAAGTTTTCCTAAAAATATAAAAGTAATAATTTAAATCTATGAAATATCTTTGTCTAGAAAGAAAACAACTAATATTTTCAATATATAATTTTTAATACTTATTATAACATTTAATATATGACTAAGAGGAATATTTTACCATATTGCCGTAGAAAATTATTTTATTTTCCCTTTTTTTTTTTATTTGTTTTATTTATTATTTTTATTATTATTTTATTATTACAATTATTTATTGCATTTGGAAATAAATTTCATAAAGTAAGGTCTTTACAGTAGATACTTAAATTAAATATATATTGACATATACAAAGGATGACAAATCATGGGGAGAGATGCACATCAGGAGTAATTACTGATAGACGGGAGTTAATATTATGTTAACATAAAAGTTCTTTTTTCTATTTTGTCATATCAGAAAATTATCATCTTTAATAATATGCCCTTTTAGCATTTTATTTCAACTCGAACAACACTATTCTGGAAATACAGTAGGAAATCAATTTACGCCGAGCCGTTTTGATAAAGATTTATCGTGGTTATCCGTCATAACTAGAACAATTTCCATTCATTTTTCACTGCAGTCAGGCCGCCTGCCGAAGAATGGAACGAATTTTTAC
Source organism: Caerostris darwini (assembly GCA_021605075.1). NCBI lineage: Eukaryota > Metazoa > Arthropoda > Arachnida > Araneae > Araneidae > Caerostris > Caerostris darwini. Next base: position 459,458 of record BPLQ01004536.1, read on the forward strand.
CACTGAAATCGTCATTTGTCTATTATGATTCACCTTCCGGTGCTGCAGTTGTTCCACTCTATCGTTAGAAACGATCCTAATCGCCTTCACAATAAATACCTTTATTACATTACTCGTAATACTTCTGGTGGATTTCTCTACGACTAACAACGGCCATTTGCTTTCAAAGGATGAGTAAACCTGGCTCTTATATGCCATTCCGAAAGCAGACATTCAAAAGAACAAAGACGTTGAGAAGAAGAATGCCTTATTTGGAAAACAAAAGGCCAATTTAATAAACAGCGAAAGTTGACTCGAGTTACAAAAATGGATGTTTGTTTGCAAAGATGCGATAATTTTTGAAAACAATTTACTCCTTTGTCAAAGGCATTCACCAGAGGGGAGAAAGAAAAATTCTTGTTTAACTAAGCAGAATAATTTACACCATAACTCATACAGAATTTCGGTGTAAGCTTTGTATTTTTTGCCCTGTGAATTTCGATACAAGCCTGTTTGTAAATGCCTTCTTTCAAGCGAGTTTCGTTGTATTGAAATTTATTGACAAAAATTTTACTTATAAAGTAAAATATACACGACATACAAAAGATATTTAATGTTCACTTTAACTTTAAACATATATTGACAGTCACAAAGAACTTGAGCAATATTGCATAATGTTTAAACTAGTTCCATGGTAAAATGTTCAGATCTTTTTGTTGAATTTAAGAATATAATCTGACAAGCTATAAGGTCGGATAAATAAATAAAGGTAACTGAAGGGAAAAAGGGGAAAAAAAATAACTAACAGATATATTTAAAATCATAATAACAGCTATATCAATACATTAAAAATAACACATATGACACATAGATTATGTAGCTAGTAATAACTGAATTATATAGAGATTATTAGTTCTACAGAAGAAAAAAAAATTACAAAGCACATTTACATAAAACATATTTAATCTCATAATAAAATGAAAATTAAAAAAAAAAATTAATACAAAGATTTTAAAATTATATTTGAAGTAATTAAAGATACGAGGTAATGAAACATAGTTTTACTTATTTTTAATCTGCACATTAGATCATTGGATCATACTTATTTGTCCTTGCAGAGGAGGTTTGTTGTTTTAACAAACACAAAAGTAGAAATAAATTAAAACCCAATTTGCCTAAATTATTTCATGTAAAATATTTGCAATTTCTCAAAGGTATTTATTTGCAATAAGAAAATTAATTTTGGGGTAAAAAACCAGTTAATAATACAAAAATCAAACGTAAAATTGTGCGTGTTTGTGTGATGTTTGCAAGAGAAAATTGTTAAATTTTAGAATCAACTTCAAAAGAAAATTTTTTTTTTTTTTAGTTTGTTTAAATAATATAAAGGAATGAACTCTTTTGAATACGTAAAGCTATTTTATATTCTTTAAGTCGAACTACAAAATAGTTTTATAAATCTTATTCACACACACACACACAAAAAAAAAAAAAAAAATAAATAAAAAATAAAAAATAATAATAATAATAAATAAATAAAAAAAATTTAAATCATAAACCAGAAGAACTTAATACATATAGAATACAAATCACTTAAAAAATAGCATCTTATGAATTTATTAAATATTTTTAGAAACTTAGGATTTATATATTATTTTTTTGAAAATTGACACTTTCTGGATATTTCAATTCTAAACGTGGGTTCTTTTAATTTATAACAATTTATTCATTAAATTTTTTTAATTTAATTCGTATTTATACATTGTTTTCTTTACAGTCCAGAAAAGAGAAAACAAATTAAAGCAATCTAAATTTGTATTATGCACTTTTTTCATTCATTCTTATACTTTTCTCTCTCTCTTTTTTCTTTACAATAACAGACAAATCTACATTTTATTTGTTCTCAACAAAAATAAAACTTTAATCTACACAAATCTCATAGCGTTTTTTTTTAAAGGCCTTGTTTAATATTTGATGACAACTTCCGACAATGAAGCGACAAAGGTAAATGGATTTGATTTTCGTAATAAAAAAAATAAAAAATAGATGAATAAAAAATCACGAAAGCACAGCGAAAGATTCAATTTCTGGGTTTGCTTTCGATTATAGTATTTTTCCCAGCCAGCGAGCGTGGAGAGAAGAAAATAGAATAAATAGAGAAAGAAAAAAAAAAAAAAAACGCTTCGAAGAAGTTTCACAGCAATGAAATAAAAGAGAAACAAGCAGACATATCATCAAAATCAGCTTTATCATGGTGATCTTCATTTTTACTAGTAGCACTGGAGTAACGAATGACAGCATATGTTAACTGCTAGCCATCCACCTTGCTTCTCTTCATTACCATAATAGTCTAATAGAGAAAAAGAAACATTCTGCGAGTCATAACGGTGAGAATCTTTGAACCAAATCTTTTCCAAAAGTGCAAATGTACGCATGCGTAGAAATAAAAATAAGAGGGATGGGGTGGGGGGAAAGAAAGAAATGGCAGGAAATGTACGCTCTTTTCTCTTAACAAGAAAACACACACATACATTACGTTTGTAGGGTAAAAATCCCGATCACATTAGCTCTTCAAATGAGATTCAAAGTATCTTAGGTATATATAATACGTGCAGAGAAAACAAAATGAGTAACAGCTGCTATACGCATTTTATATGCTTTCGACTCCACTGCTGTCTCAAACTGAAAACAATATATTATGATGGAATGGGAGAAATTTCATATCTGTTATAATAATGCATGAGGAGGAAAGGAAGGGGATAGAGTATACACGTGGATTAAATTAAATAAAAAGTTTCTTTTTTTATTGTCTGAGGAACATTTTTAAATCAAAATTCTATGCAATTGCTGAGACAAAGATTTTACGAACTAACTTCAACTTTGTGTGTAACATTATTTCGTCATTTGCTACATGCTCTTTATAAAAGTCAAAGGAAATTATCTTACAAAAGTCGATTACTGTTAGAAGTACTTCTTCCAAAAAAATACTAATTTCACATTTCAATAAAAAGAATTAATGAAATATTTATTATTTCGTAACAAATATTTTTAGATTCGAAACTTTAAAAAAAAAATTACCGTCAGTTATTGTTTGGCATTTAAACTTTACTGCAAAATAGAAATGACGAATGATGCTTATTATTAACAAAAAACAGTAATGACAAAAGAATTTTAAATAATATGATGGATAGAAAATTTATTTAAAAAAAATTAAAAACACTACTCTAGATAAAAAAAAACATATCCCCATATAAATACCACTTGAACTTTAGCAAGATGTTTCATTAAAAAATGCTAGTGTTTAATTCGTTCAAGTTATTCACATTTATACCAATGAATTTCTAAGGTTTTTTTTTGTTGTTGTTGTTTCTCTCATTTTACATTACTGCAGATATTTTCTAAAATCACATTTGATATTAATAAAGGACTGAAAGAAACAACGTCCATTAAAACTGAAAACTTTCGACAAAATGTATAGTATTTCCCCGATAAATATCAATGAATGTATTTAATTAAACTGTAATATGTAAAAAAATCCATTAATTTGATATTTTCCAACCCTTTTGTCCAAAATAACAATATATTTAATTAATTACTTTTTATGAATGTAAAACCAAGTCCAGAAAAAAAAAAGAATAATAATAAATAAATAAGACATCTAGCAAATAACTTACCCCAGGTTCAGGACATTGATTGATACTTCCAGCAATATAATCCATATCTCTGGTCAATACACTTCCATTGTAACACATATGAATATTTTCAGTGAATCTTTGCTCAATTTCTGCCACAGAGAATACACAGACTGCTGAATGGGCAGAGGGTTTAGTCGTGTGATCCTTACTTGCAGCAAATACTCCAACCAAAACATCTGAAGCAGGATCACATGCAAATCGGCAGCTAGGTCGCCACCAGCACGTATCACACTTGCATCTTGCAGCAAATTGAAGTCCGTACCATCTTCTCCCAAGCACTGCAACGTCACTTCGGTGTAGGTGTCGTATCCGACATCAGATACACACACTCGAGACAGTCTCGTAATGTACCCCCATTCCTCCAGAGCCCGTAGATGAGATTTGCGTTGTACAGTTGCGTAATACACATAATCTCCAGAATGGAAACCGAACACATAGTTCACCAGATAATAGTCACGAAGATGAAAACTGACATCGACACGAGCAATGGACGAGAACGAGCGTTCTATAATGGTGAATAGCTTATTAGGTTCAAGACTTCGGCTGCAAATAGCTGGAACAACATCTCTGTAAGGCCCCAGTCGGCTGTTTGTGGTGGCCACATATAACACCCTTGAGGGCAGCAGACCCGGGTAACGAGCGGGTCCAATGAAGGCATAAGTTGAAGAGTTCTCGTCATTGGCTGCTACGGGAACAGGCAGAAGTTTCTCAAAGTTACCAATGTCTTGAAGTGAGTGCCTTCGACAAGATCCTTGGTGCACACTACCGCATGCAATGAGCATGCCCCCTTCATGGTCTATGACTAGCACTTTGTTGACATTGTTTGCAGTGGACAGTTGCTGATCGGAGCAACCGGTAGGAAAGCATTGGATGCTGTCCTCAACTGGTCCAGTCCTTACATTGGACTCAACGTCCAGGCTGGAGTTGAACTGGTAGAGCCAATTAGTGGCTCCCACATACACGCGTCCTGTTTGATAGTCCACAACTACATGGGTGAAGTTAATAGAGTCATTATATGTTCTGTAAGATGCCACGACTGATCCTTCATGTTGGGCGTGGCAGATGCTAGTTGCCCATGCTGCCAGCAGCACGGCATGAAAGACATTGACGAAGAAGGGTTGTCCGCTGGTTTTGACTGTTCTCCTTTTCCTCTTTTTGATATCGTTCAAGTGGCAGGGGCATTGTTGCACCTGATCGTCGCCCTTCTCTTCGGACGGCACGTAAGTAATAGAATCCATTTCAAGACTGGATCCTTCTAGGATCTCTCAGTTTCCTCCAATGTTCAAAACCAGCTCCCATCGCCTGAAAGCCAAGTATTGCACCACATGTTTTAAATCATACCTAAAAGAAACAAACAATAAATAAAAACACATTGCATTGCAGTTTACATGCATTGCAGTATTGTTTTAAATAACAATAAATAAATTTTGTTTATTAAATATCAATGCATGTAAATTTCTCATTATTCGCGCAAATAATTTTAAAAGGAACATATTTGTTTGATTACTAATTTTTTCCCTCTCTTTTAAACTTTTAGGACAATATTCATTTCATATAATTGACAATATGTAGGAATTATAGCAAGTTTTGTTGATTTTCGAAATATACATATATAAAGCTTAAAAAGTAGACGCAATACAATTCAGTTAATACATTGCTAAACTTGAAATTAATTATCAGACAACATTTTTAAAAAATGTAACAAAACGTATTCCTTAAAAATAATTTGTAAAAGAATATGAAGTTTTGAATATGAAGAAAAGCCATTTGGAAATTATCGGAATTAATTATTAAAATAAACATCCACTCTTTTGAAGTATTTTATGTTCTTTGAAATAAAATAAATTCTGCATTTACTTTCATTCAACGGACTATGACAAATTAATTAATTTAAAAGTCCTTTGACGTTTAATAACAATAAAATAAAAGGTACGTTTTTCTTCAATAAGAAAGGAAATTTGCTAGTATAGTTAAAATTCATTTGAAGTTCAAAATATGAAAATTTTAATTAAAAAAAAACTAACAACTCCGTATTCATTTACTTGCCGATAAAAATGATTTGTATACGAGAAAATAAAATAAATACATTTTTACATAATGAAAGCAAATAAATCAGATATTTTGTATTCATTATATAAATGTTAAATAATTCATGTTCACTCGGTTGTGGTAAAAAGAAAGAAAAAAAAAATCATGTCTAGCTGAATTGATTTATGAAAATTAGGTACAAATTTAAAGTCCCACCTAATACATTCCTCCTTGACAAATACCAGGACAACACTCTAATTATTTACATAACTTCATTAAGAAAGAGTGTTCAGCTGTAAAGTATATCAAATCGTTTGTTAATACCGCAGTAATAAATAATTGCATTTTCACGATTAAGATAAAGCGGTTTGGCATAAGTTCAATTTCTCCATTATCGTCTGCAAACCAGTCGTAATACACGATTTCTCTGGAATTAAGTTTCTCGTTCGTGTACCTAACGAATTGCATTAATAACATCAAGAAGCGAAGCGATTATTGTGGCAGAAACCTCCGTCAGCATGCATTTGCGAGGGTTTTTAAATTGACCCGAACAACCCGTTCTCCGCTTTTAATTAAACGGATGTAAACACAAAAGTTAATTGCGAGACGCGTTCGCTAAAAGCTCCATTATGCAGATAATGAGGATAGTGACGGATTACGCATAGTAGACATGGTTTGGAAAACGCATCCGCTTGCATATCTAGAATGTTTTCCCTATCAATTAATCACTTAGAAGTAATTAAATGAACTTGAAGGTTTTCACACCTCAACAGATCTGTTGGGCCTTTGTCATAACATCGCCTTTTGTATAAATGAATTTCTAAATTAAACAGTTACAGAAGAATTAACCGTGAGGTATTTTTCTTCTGGATTCTGGCAGAGCGTTGAATTTAAACAAAGTACTTATTGAAAAGGATAGTGATTTGTACAAGAAGCGACGAAGGAAATATGAAAATATATTTATAGAACAAATAAAAAAAAATTAAAAATATATATCAATGAATATATATATATATACACCCATATTATCCAAACCATTGGAATTAAACGTCATAAAAATAGGGGAATTTGGCAATTTTAAATAAGAATGAAAAATAAAAAAAGGCTGCGGGATAACAAAAAAAAATTTTAAAAAAATTCGAATAAAATTATTCACTGAATTTAATATGTTTAATGATGCATTATAAATTTGTAAATAACTTTACAAGCCTTTTTATCTCTTTAAAACAATTAACAGGGTGACATTCTAATTATTTACATTACAGTTGTAAAGTATATCAAACCGTTTGCTAATACTACAGTAATAAATAATTGCATTTTCACGATTGAGATAAAGCGGTTTGGCATAAGTTCAATTTCTACATTACCGTCTGCAAACCTCATAATGTACGATTTCTATGGAATTAAGTTTCTCGTTCGTGTATTTAACGTCTCCGAGATTAATTTTATTTTTGTTTTTTCACTTAATTTAATAATATTTTTAATGGTGCATTATAAATTTGTAAATAACTTTGCTAAACTCTTTATCCCTTTAAAACAATTTTGGCTTAGAATAAATCAAAAATTAATAACATATAAAAAAATTTTTTTTATTAAAAATGCATTATGAAAACTCGAACATTGATTATTTGAAAACTAGAAAATGTGTTAAAGTATGTAAATAGAGCGAAAATATTTTATATATAATTTAAAAATAATAATAATTTGAAAGCAGTTCAAAAATAGTTTGGGAAAAAAAAAAATTAATGACTATAAAAAAAAAACACAGACACACTTTTCATATAATTAATGTTTCAGATAATAAAACATACATAAAATCGGTGTGGATTCTACAATTTCAAAGGAATGCTTTATGAATAACTTTTTGTCGGCAAGTTGAAAAGGATCCCACACGCTACAACAACCGTAACGAATGACAAGGCGCAAATGTTTGATTTCCCACGAAATAAAAACACGCGCGAACAATAAAAAGTAATAACATGGAATGAATCACTACGTGTCCATTCAGACCCACAGACGGTGAGATAGTGATAATTTTTGTCTTCCAGATAGCGACAATAAGTCAGTTAGCAAAATGATACAATGGATCCAGCTATCACCCCAGACAGACCTTATAAAAGGAATGAGCGGGACTGAAACCAACCTCTTGACAGATGGACACCCATTCACGGTCATGAGGGCAGCAAATGATAATAATACTAATAATAAATAAAAACTGGATAGAAGGAAGGGAAAGAAAGAAAAAAAAATATCCCCTTACGTGAAAAAAAAAAAAAAAAAAAAAATGGCAAAGTATGCAGCTGTTGTTTGGGATGATCCAAGCGTAGTGCATCCTTCAAACTATTAAAGTCAAACCGAAATGGTAGGCTGCGCAGTCACACAATATAATAATCGCTTTGTGATACCCGTGTTTTTGTTTCGCTGCCGACGTTCAAATGAAGGTACCGCTCTTTCACGGCTTTGCGAAGGGAGAAAGAAAGAAGAAAAAAAAAAAATAAATAAATAAATAAAATAAAACTGAAAGTGATGGCAAGGAAGAAATATAATGAAATAGATACCAGTTTCTTTTCGCCAAATGTGAATGGCTGTATACAGCAAAAGTCATTGCAGGCATCTGAAGCAAAATGGCAGAGAGTTAACGAACTGCAGAGTAAAGAAAAGTTAGGGCCGAAGACGTTCATTTCTTTTTAAAGATACGTTGCCTGCCGAGCCCACAGCCCAGCATCATTTGATGAGAGGAAGACGATGGTGCTGTTGTCCCTTAATGACTGCTCATGAACAAAGCGAAGACAAGATTCCTGCACAAAAGGTGCAAGCCTATAAGTCGTGACAGCTGTGGAAAATGGCGATTAAAATTCTTGTTCCAACAGGATGCTGTTGTGGTTTGCCATTGGGAAACGATTAAAAAAAAAAAAAAAAAAAAAAAAGTAAAAGGACATGTGGTGAAAAAAAAATAATAATAACTAGAGGTAATAAAAGTGTGATGATGCTTACGGGAAATAGTAAATATGTATGAACACATTTGTTACCTTCTTTTTCTATTGTCTTCCTTTTGCCACCAGATGATGATAATAATATTGATTGTTGAAAGATCATTAATCTTATTTTATTGGGAAATTGTCAGACCACTGGAGCAATTTCAAATTCATTATATCACTACAAAATGATTATCATAGTTCCATAAGCCTAACAATGCAGCCAAATTTGGAATAATATTTTACAAAGAACGGCAGGTGATAAGATTGTGTGAAATGACAGAAATATACAAAAACAAAAGATTTAATATTTGGCATTGAACCACATGCAGAAGAAAAGAACAATGCAGATTAATTAACGAAGAACATAATAAGGTCAAGGTATTAGTCAAGGTTGGAACAAATAGGAAGAAAAGTAGATGAAAGTGGCTATCGTAAATTAACTCTTTGACCTCAGCTATTTAATAGCAAACTAAATGCTAATTAACACGTTGGGAGAATTTCAACGATCAATATTTTAAACAGGAGAGAAAAAAAGAAAGAAAAAAAAAACGTTTTATCATACTATCTTAATAGTTTATGATTTGCATTCATAATATTGTTAGAACAAGTATTAGCTCAGATATCGAAGTAAAGGCATAACATACATGAGGATTTTCAAGGAGGAATTATCATGCTCCAGAAATATTAATATCACAGTTAGAAAGTCCTTGAATAATAATTATTCTAGAAAAATGTATAACGTAATGAGTAAATATAATGAATTTAAATGGGAATAAAACGAATCTTTATCCCGTTAAAGCATTGTTTTCAAAACTCGTATTTTTTTATTTGTTAAAAAATCCGGAAGTTTGTAACAAAAGCTTTGTTATTATTAGTGTTTTATTTAACAAAAATTAAATATTATTAATACAAAGATGAATTTTAAAAAACCCCTTTTAAAAGTTTTTCAGCACCATAAAAAAAAAAAAAAAAGTTTTAGAAAATTAGAAATAACTGGGTTTTGGGGTTTCTGGTTTTTTTTATAACATTTGAACTAGTTTCAGTACTTAACATATTCACTCCAAACAAAATTCAAGTAATAGAAGATTTGACATAATTCAAAATCCTCTCATAATCGATCAATTGATATCTCATATAAGATAATCATATTTGCTAAAAAATCAATCTAGTATCCATCTAAAATATGTTATTATACAAAATAAATAAATATAAAAATATTAAATAAAAAAAAAATAAATAAATGAATAAAGATATGAATTACGAACCCAAATAATAAAGATGCAATATGAAAAGAACTAGAATGTTGTTGAATACATTTATTGGAATACTATTTAATAATAATTATTTAAACTTTTTTATTATAATAGTCCATATGGGCTTGGCCAGCCAAGCATAAGACTTTTTTATTATAATACGAGCATAAGACTTTTTAAAAAATGTTTTTAACGGTGAATTCTGTTCTAAAATATTTATATTTCTAACAGACGATTTCATGATAAAAAAAAATATATATAATTATCTGAAAATTAATTTCATTATAAGCAGACGATTTCACAACAAATCATTAAAATAAAATATATTATTATTTGTAAAATCGAAAAAGTGGCTTATTTCCTAACACAATGGATGCACGTGAACTTTTATTATTTATAATCGCATTGTTTGGAAGGATTCATACTATATAATTAATATTTTATCCAAAAGCATGCATTTGATTATTAATCTTCAAATCTTCATCGATAACTACGCGAAAATTGTGAATAAATTGGTGGAAAGATATTGATATAGATTTATGTGGGAAAGATCAAACGATTACAAATTCATACTGTTCAAAAACATTCAAAGATCAGAACGAAGCATATCAATCACAAGTAGCCAACATTAATTACTGCCAAAGGCAAAGAAGAATGGAATTCATTATTGTTGAGGTCAGGTTTCGATATGGCATTAGTGTTTCTTTCTTTCTTTAACGTAAGAGTTTTTAGATATTCGATTTTTTTTTTTTTAAATACATATTAGATCTATGATAGATTTTTAGGTTTTAATATGGCTATCTCTGTGTAACAAGGGCAAAGTTGAAACATAGTCAATCGAAAAATGCATAACTCATCTTCCAAACATGAAATTGTTTCGAATAAATAAAGCACTTAAATTAATTAACATTTCCAATACTCTCACCAACAAAACAGAATAAGATTGGTTATCAATGGCTTCTATTTATTAATTATTATCAAAATCAAAGAAAAATGCCAACAATGGGTTAAACTATAACTACTGTATACAGTATCATGATTTACAGTACTTAATATTGTATAGCACAGTACTCATTTAAAAAAATGATATTATGTTAGTATCGCAATCTATATGCATTAATATTAATGATGAATCTAGTTAAAGAGTTATTATCTATTACATCTAATTCACTGAAAATTAAAGATTTCAATTTGAATGCGACATACATTTTTACATTTAGAAAATTTATCATAAAGAAATTTTTATTCTGAAAATTATATAAGCAATCATTATTTACTAAGTAAAACTGGTTCGCAGACTTTATTTACGAAGTAACCACTTATCATTAGACTAAGTATTTAATCATTCTAAAATCAATCATAATAATACTAAATATAGAAACGGCATAAATATTATTTATACATAATCTTCTTGTAATAATAGAAATGCTTTATTTTTTAATCGTACAAAAATAATATTTATGGATTACGCTGAAAAATTTATCTCATTGAAATAAAAGGATAGGAAAAGTCATTACGTCATCGCAAAAGCAGTTGTTCATTTCAGTTTTTTTTTTGTTTCCTAACTATCTCATTTAGTATAAAAATGCAATTACAGTAATAGTTTGAAAAAGTCTCTTCAAAGGTACACTAGTATATTATTAAAAAATAATATATTCTTACGTATAAAACATATTTATTCAAAAGTTAAATAAAGTTTTGAAGTAAGCAATTTAAGAGCTGCATTTCGTGTTGCAATGACAAACAAAATCAAAATTTGAAATTTCTTTTGGTTAAAATGGAAGTGAAATTTAAATTGTGAAATCTTAAAACGTTTTAACCTTTATTCAAATTGAATTTTTTTTTATAATTTATATCTGGTGCATAAAAAAAAAAGACAAAATTTTCAATAGTTCCTTTTATGAACTAAACAAAATGTCCAATGTCAAAATGTAGCAAAATTATGAGACTGGAATTGATAAAATAATTATGTTGGTGTTAGAATTTTATATTTTTTATTATTATCATTTTCAAGTATTATAAGCTTTTAATTTTTTTAAGATACCAAATTTTTTTTAATGTGCCAAACATTTGGTGGAAAAGCAAAATACTAAATATGTAGTTGTTTCTGTTGCTCGACTGAGTAATATGCCTTGTTTGATGTAGCCGTGATCAATCAAAAATGAAGGATACATAGAATGTTATCTCTCTAATGAATTAATAAAGTAGAATTGCCGTATATGATGAAATTTTACATGACTATCAGATTGATAGTTGGTAGAGATGACGGCCCTAATTGCTGAAAAATGTGAATGATTGATAGCAATGAGGTTGTATAAAGAAATGAACATTTTGCTTTTTAAATAGTACCTGCATTATAATTACTCAGTCTTGCATTTTTTTTCTCGACAAAATTTATCATAGTAGAGTGTAAAGTTAACCAAAACAGGGCAATGATAGATCTCATATAATAAACCTACACAAATATTAAATATATTACATAATGACTGTATTTAAAAAAAAAATATGTGGAATAGATCTTAAATCGTAAAACTAAACTATAGAATAGAACATAAAATAAGCACGAAAACTTAAAAATAATATTAAATATTAAAATATAAAATGCTATATAAATAAATAAATATTAAATAAATAATAATAAAATATTTTAACGTACCAGCACATACAATGAATAAAAACAATCCCACATTTTTTTTTTTTTCCTTTTATTTTTGTGTTTATTTTATAATAAAAAATTTTATTTAAATTTGAAAATTTATTTCACAAAACAATAAAATGGAATTTATTGAAATGAGTAACGAAAAAAAAAAAATTGACTTTAGAACTTTAAAAACATTTTGTATTACACCAAATATAAATTAAAAATATTTACTAATTATCAAAAATGTATCAAATATTCGTTGGGGTTAGAAATTTGCTCTTTCCCCATGTGCTTGAGGGTTCCAAGTACTACAAATGGACAACAGACTACATAAATTCAAACTTCCACACCTGTTGCTTTGTTTTTTTTTTTGCAAAGCACTGACAGACAATGAAAGTTTTTGGAATCATTTACCAACATAAGTACGTTTAAAAAAAGTGAAGGAAGAGAAAGCAACGACCACTTATACAGCAATCCACAGCTAATTTTTTTTCGTGCATCTTTTGTCAGCGTTCTCAACTCATAATGGAATAATCAAAATGGATGAATGGACAGATATGATTCCGGGTCTTCCTTTTTTCCTCCTCCTCAAATTTTTTATTTTATTTTTTCCTCCGAATGGGATGGTCATTTTAAGTGCAAATGATTGCAGCAGCACAGATGAAATGGAAGGACTCAAGTAGGCGATCTGCACAAAAGATGAGTAGTGGATATCCCCATGTGCGTCTCTTAAAATACATTTACAAATGAATAAGTTATAAATTTTTCGAAATAATTTTTCTAATAACTTATTCTTTCTTAGATGCGATAATTCATTTTAAAATAAAGCAAGGTTTAATATGATTTTTTTTTCTCTTATGTTGTATCAGTACAAATTTCGAACGGACGTGATAATTTAAGGCACTTGCATTTACAAATGATTATGTTTTTACGGCTGAATATACCGGTTCTCGTTAGATCACCGAATATTCAAGGTCAGTACTTGGGTGGGTGAACACTGCGTGCCGTTGGCAAATTTGGGACCATTTCGAATCCCGGCGGTGCCATGGAAAGTGCATTTGTCCCGGTCTCCTATGACTGTAAGAGCGTCACGGAGCAAAAAGTCATGTTCACAAGAAGCTGTTAACCATTGAGTCCATATGGCATAGCCAAGTGGGATAAATGCAATTGAAATGTTTAAGTTAAATTAAGTATGGCATACGCAGCAATTGAAATGTAAGCAATTTTATGTGAGCGAAATACTAGTAGAAATATCGTATGAATAAAAAAAAATGAATAATACCAATGTTTTGAATGGTTTTCATGAAAATTAATTAAATTATTGTTTTTGGCATATTCATTATCTTCTTCAAACGATCTTAAAAAGAACATTCGAATAAAATATCTTTCCCTCCAAAAAAAAAAAAAAAAAAAAAAAAAAAAAAAAATAATAATCTAATTGGTCATAGCAAATCTTAGAATATTTAATATTGTTTGACATATTTCAAATATTGGAATAATTGTATAAAATATGGTTTCAAACACATCCTAAAATTTTATTGTCACACAGATATAAAAATAGTAGGACGTTTCGTACGAATTTTTTCATATATATTTGGTTTAATAAGTTAAATACATAATTTTAAATTGTTGTTAGTAATCTTCATACAACTAAACATCCATAACTACTAAGAACAGTTATGTTAATTTCTTAAATCAGTAGCATTTTCAAACAAAAAAGGCTTTTCTTAATTAAAAGATGTCTTTTGACACATGCATTGTGTCAAAAGACATCTAATATAAACCATCATTTTATGGTTTGAAGCATTTATTTTCTAAATAGAAGGAATCGGCAGTCAAAATTTAAGTTACAAATCCATTTTAAATGAACCATATATGGAAATATTTAAGGTTTTTATATTGCTTTTAGCATTATAAACAACAATTTTCTATTTGGAAATTAAAAAAAAAAAAAAATTAAGATAATAGTACGTCATTGATGGTTTTATTTTAAATTTAAAAAGAAGGCATATAATGTAAACATTGCCTGATTTAAAAAAAAATTTAATATGTACGGGAAAAGACTTACGTTTAAACAGTTTTTTTTTTTTTTTTTTTTAACAATAAACAATAGACAATTGAAAATTTGACAACTAAGACATAAACCTGATGTTCTAATACTTTCTTTAAAATAATATGAAACCTCACATTTTTTTTTTAACCATGAAAGGAAGACATCAATATCTAACCAAAAGCATCATTATCATTATTATTATTTATTTTTAAAAAATTGGACTCAATCTTTTAAAAAAACAACCCAAGGCTCTTTCCATTCAAGCATTTTAAAACACACAATAAGCAAAATAAAAAAAATGAAAATCAGTCGAAATATAAAATATTGCCCTACTATTTCCCTCTCAGTATTGCAATGTCATCTTTTTTTTCTCCACCATGGCAATGTATGTCCACGCCCGACTCACCGCAGCATATACATATATATTTCTTTTCTCACCATAAGGAATTCTTTTTTCCTTAAGTCATCATAACTATTACCTTTTTTTTTATGAGTAAACTTGAAAATCAGAGACAGAAGTAGTGGCGGGCGGATTAATGGTTAGGTTTTGGTCTCCCGAACAATGACGAACAGAACAAAGGAAGCACTTCAGCTATAATCACAGGTTGGAGACCAGAGAAAGGGAACATTAGGGTCTCCCGTGGGGTGTCAAACGGAATTCTGTGGTCCTGGCCACAAATCTATCCACTTTTTTTGTTTCCCTCCTCCTAGCAGAATCATTTCAAGAATGAGTGCGAGCATAGAGAAAGACAAAGATTGCTTTCTTTGGTTTTGTTTTTCCAAGACTATAAAAGTGGAATTAGCGCTAAAATACTCATGTGTCATCAGTAACGGATGTGGAAAGTATTTTTTAGGTGGGTGCAAGCTTTTGACGCCAGTGATAAAGACATGTTATGTTCCGTACTTAGGGGGAGGATATAGGGTACTATATTTCAAATCAAAATTCCTTTATAAATATAAAATAAATAAATTTTGATAGTAACGACCCTAATTTATAGTTTTTGTTAAAATTGTTGTATTATCCAGGATGCACTACAGGCGAGCTTCTACAATATCCAATACATTTCATCACCACAATTTGATGTAAATACCATCTAAGATAGCATGATGATCGAGGTGGCCCGCATATTCCTCTTTACTATCCAAATCCAATGGAAGGACTTACCGATTCATCGTGCTTATCCCCAGTATAGACATGTGCCTGGTGAATTTGGTGCAGAAGGCTTCAAGTTCGAATTATTGATTGTGACATGGGTGTTTGTTAAAAATCGGAATCCACGTTAAACTCTAGGCCCTGGTCTAATTATCCTAAAGTGTGCAAAAAATGACCGTAGAGCGACAAACCAAACTAGTATAGACATGAAAGATTTCATTTCAACATCACGTGCCGATTTCGAATAATTTTCTCTAAATTCTTAACTCTATTCACTTGGGCATTCCCGTTTTTATTACTATTGTTTTAAGATTAAAACGATATATAAGTTAAATAATTAATTAATGAAAAAGTTAATAAGTTGAGATTAAAATAATATGGAAAAGATGATGTAATAATCATGTGTTTAATGAAAAAAATTACTACTTGGTATTTTATACCGAAGTTATTATGAAGAAATTACCATGGATTTTTTTTTTAATTTTTTTTTTAATACAGATTTTAAGCGAATTATTTTTATTGAAGCTGAAAGCCTTATTAAGCAATTATGTGTATGAAATTTTAAAGCAAAATGTCCTTAAATACAGTTGAAACTAAATAAATGTAAAACCATTGTCTTATATTTATTTATACCATGGGATCGCATAAAGTTTAAAAATAACTAACACTGGTTTTATTAAAAATAAACCGAACAATAAAAAATAAACAATAATCACAACCTTACCGGAATATGATTACATTACAAAATAGAAAGAATGTTGACTATTTAAGCGATACATGCTTGCGAGTTTAAAGCTCATTAAGTTGCTACATCAATTATTAATCCAGTATTTACTAGATGTCATATTAGTCAAATTGAAACGAATAGAAAAAATGTGATCGATACAAAATTAAAACTCAACTTTTTTTCCCCCCTGCATTTTACAGAAAGGTCGTTATTATATATATATAAACAACACACATATTGAGCTCTAAAACAAAACAAAAAAAATTGACGGAATGATGCATATTGGAAGTCAACATTCACTGACAGGTTACTTCATATACATCTCAAACTAGGGGAAGGCCGGGCACTGTCACGTCCGCGGGTGTCCTGTCATTAAGTACCTGTCGGAGCCGCAGCACTTCTCTCTTCTGGAAGGATATTAATAACGTTGCTTCAGTTGCGGGAGCCCTGCCTAAATGAATGCGCTGCTTCACAAAACAGAAATAAACATGTTTCCAAAGCGGCGTCCATTAATCAAAAATTATTGATCCGTGCAAGATTAAGGAATGCTGAAGCAGCAGCAACAGAGAGAGAGAGAGGAAATATATGCACTCGTGAACGGGAAATAAAGACGGCTACTGCCATGATGGATGGAAGAATGGGGTAGAGGAAAAAAAGATGCATGGTGCATCTGAATCCTTCTTGAGGTTGGTAGAAAAATAAACAAAAGACAAAAGGGGGGAGATAGATCCTTTTAGAAGGAAAGAATGCGTGAGTATTTAAGTATTTCAATAATCGTTGTGTTGAGTACTAGAGGTCGTTGGGGAACAAGGATTTCGACTGTGGACTTCGGTGAGAAAGTTGACGATTAAAAGGAGAGAAAAAAAGAAGACTGTGGTTTTAGGACATGAGAAAAAGACTTAAGAAAGAAAAAAATTTTTTTTTTTTTAATGGAGCAAATAGAGCTTTTTGTTGTTGAGATCTAAACACTTTTTTTGTTGTTGTTATTGTATAAAGAGATAGAAATCTAATCTTGACAGTTTCGTTTTACATATCCCGTAAAGAGAGCATTTTTTTTTTTTTTTTTTTACACATATCCCGTTTAAATTCCGTATCTGTTTAATAATATGTTAGTTTGACTTCACACATTTTGAAATTATTTTCGAATATCTGTTTAAATCGAAAAACTTTTTTTTTTTTCGTCACTTGACATTTAATAAATGATATTGAGAGGATTTAAAAAATATTTTTAGTAAAATACAATTTTTTTTCTTTTTAGTCAAGTACTAGATAAAATCATTATAAAAATATATTAAATATTAATGTTGAATATATAAGATGTTTTATTTTCAAATACAAATTCTTTAACTATACTAAAGCATCTAATATGGATATCATATTTACTATTTTATTAATTTAATCTTTCAGAGAACTTTTTTTAAAGACTATGTTTTTAAAAAAAAACTTCGTTATTTAAAATTTTCTATAAAAAAAAATACTAATAATAATAACTAGCTTATCTACTATTGTGAACGACAAAAGGGATATCAAAGAAAAAAAATCGAATGCCTGTAATGCATATCTTTATTCTATATTTTCTGAGAACATATTTCCAGATAAGAAAATATTAAAAAAACAATTCTTTTTTATTTTTATTTGTTGGAAAATTTTTAGATTTCCTAAACGAGATAAATTAATTTTTTTTTTTCTTTATCTTATGAATGCTATCTCTATTCATGCCAAGAAACTAAAAATTTAGATAAAAAAAAATCTACGATCACAAATTTAACTTCACATTAAGGATGATAATAATAATAAAAAATTTCTTGAACAATCAAATTATTGGATATTTCGAAAATTACTTTCTCATAAAAATTCGCTAAGAATTTATTTTTTTAAAAAAGCTACAAAAGAATATCTTTAAAAACAGTTTTATTATATTTTAAAATACACACCATATCCGCATTTAATTTATTTCTGTTTCACATCTGCATTGCATCAAAAGGTCCATTTTCAATAACAGAACAGAATAACAGAACCTAAGCAGCCGAATAGTTTCAGACTCAACAATTCAGACGATTTTCAAAACATTCGAATACCATTCCTTCCCATCACTTGTAGGTGTGGTGGAAAAAAAAAATATATTTCTTCCTGTTTTCTTTTTCGAATGCTCCCCCATTGTTAACATTGCTAGCCATCTCGCGCAGGTTTTATAAGGGTTCGATAGATCGTATTTATTTTTCTTCTTTCGCCAGGCTTAACAGTCGAGCATTTCAATGGCGACAGTTTAAGGCGTTTTAAGAGTTTCTGTCAAAGAGATTTAAAAGAATCTCGAAGAAGCTTTGTGGACTTATATTTCACGCTTCGATTCTAAGTGAGGGTCTTCTTCCATCTTTAAGCCTATTATTTATTATTATTCACTTCCAAGCACATGTTTTTCTTGCGAACTCACGAGCCGGATGGAAATATAAAATATTGTCTGCTGCGGAACAGTGAAAAGAAGTTCGATTATTCCAACCATTTCACAAATAAAGATTAAAAATGAGAGAAGAATGGGATTATTAAGTTGCAAAAACATTTTTCTTGTTAAACGAAATCTCTATTTTGTCTGATAAATAAATTTTACATTTTGAATAGTATCTTCGTTTTTTTAAGTGGCATCCGAAAAACCAATGAACCTTCAAACAGAAATGAAGCTCTATTCAAAAATAGAAAATACTTCCCACCCCCTCCCCCCAGAATAAAAGAAAACAACAACTGTTAGATTTCAATTCAGTAAAAGAAGTTTTTTTATTTTATATACAACACTAGCCATTTCTTTCACATTGTTAATTTCCTGTCCTGTTATTTGCACATTTAATTTTTTTTAATTTTTTTTTTTAAATAAAACAAAAAGAAACAGGTTATATTAATGGATGATGAATACAATAAAGCCTGGTATGGCTTTTACCCTTAGTTTGAATCATTTTTAGTTAAATAATCAGCCACTTTAATATTCACAGATGCAATCAAAGCATCACTATTTTATTAAGTTTAAAGATCAAACTGTCGCGATAACTATTCATAAACAAAAATAATAAAGATTGCATTACCAAACAAGACAATACGTCTTATATAATCAAAACAAAAATTAATAAGATACAAATCAAAATTGCAAATAATGCCCATAGTGTCAAATTATTCATTAAAGCAATATAAATTATATAAAACATGTTTAAATATATTTTTCAAATGAGAAATAAATTAAATAGTTATTAACTGTTCAAAAGATCCAAGGACAATTCGAATTTTAAAAAGAATGGTTAATATTTGAATTAACGAAATGGAAAGTTAAGCCTATCAAGAATATATTAAAGAATTCGGAAATAAAATAATAAATTTAAATAAAATCATATTCAAAAATTTATGATACAGTTTGTATCTTTTATTATTATAATCCACCATCTGAATTGATATTTTTATAAATTAGTACGAGATATTTTAAATTTTATCATAAAATGAAATAAAACACATTTATTGTAAAAAAAATCTACATTTTTAAAAGAAAATAGAAATGTATAATGTGTATAATGTATGTATTGCAGCGAATATAAAAAAAAGGGGAAATTATGTATAATAAGACACCACATGTACCGAAATTATTCACATCTAAAACTTAAGTTGGTACAAAAATTAATATGCTTCCAAACACTTAATTATAATATACAAAAATATCAATATGCTACAATTAAATAATTACATTAATATGCAAATCAATACATGAACAGAATTAAAAATTAGTGTGTTAAATATAAATACAAAAGATAAAAGTTAAAATTCAAGTAAATATTTTGCAATGCTGCTATTGACCATGAAGCTGCACAAGTGTTACATAAAAGCGACTAATTCAATTCCACTATCAACCTTTTCAATCTTATGCAAAAACGAAACAACGTTTTGCTATTCTCTAAACAATGAGGCATTTCCTGTAATTTGAACTAATTGGTCATTTGTCCTAAGTTCCAGTCTGTAGTTAAAAAAAAGGGGCATTTAGTTTAGTAAATATTTCAGATTTGGTTTGGTTTGTTGCTCTGTAGTCATTTTGTGCACACTTTAGTTTCATTAGACCAGGACCTACAAGTTTAACGTGGATTCCGAACCACTCACAAACATTCATGCCACAGACAGGATTCGAATTTGAAGTCTGTGGGACCAAAGGCGAGAACGCTAGCCAATTGACCGCGTTATTTATTATAAAGGAGTATAGAACGCAAGTCAAGGTATTGTAAATTGACATCTAACGCAACAAACAAATTATTAATTCTTGTTGTGTGAAAATAATTCGTTTCGTATTATAACTATCCGTGATAATGTTAATTAAGATTTTTTTTTTTCCATAATTTTAAACTTTGAATAAATATTACATTAGTATGAAGAAAGCAAAACATTTTATTCATCAAAACTACATTCTTTTGATATTTTAATTCATACTGCTAAGTATGAATATTTATAGGATGTCTGGATGTAGCTTACTTACTGGGTGCAATTTTGTCACGTTACTTATGTATATAAAATATATTTCATAATTTATTATTTTATTTATTATTCTAATCAGAAGGTAAGGTTTGGTTTGTCGCTCTACGATCATTTTTTGCAGACTTTAGGCTGATTAGACTGAGGGCTACAGTTTAATGTGTATTCCGAACCACTAACAAACATCCAACCCACCGCCAGGATTCGAATCTGAAGCCTGTGGTACCAAACGCCAGACCGCTAGCCGATCGGCCATCAAGCCTCTAAATATTTCAGAAGATAATTAATTTTTGAAATTTAGCCTAAATTTCTTCATATAGAAAATAAAGAAAAATTAAGAAATTTATAAAATATATATATATATATATAATACATTAATATTATATGCCTTAATTATATATAAAAAATATAATTAATTAATAAATAAATTAAATTAATTTTATATAAAATTAAGAAACTTAGCCTAAATTTCTTAATTTTATAAGAAATATAAAATTAAGGGGTAAGCAGAAAATAAGAAGAAAAAAAAAAGAGATAATACGATCATAAATTGATAAAAATTATTGTGTACAAATCCAAAACATCGCAATTTAGGTACTTTTGTCCTATTGTAGACTATCATAGGCAAGGAGGAAAAAAAAAAAATTAAGAATGAGATGAAAAAGATATAGCAAAAATAAATCAATATAGAATTTTTACTTAAGGCATAAAAAAAAAAAACTTCTTCAAAGATAAGATTGAAGAAAAGGTGAGAAAAGCGATCGCATTTAATTCCCCAAAAGAATTTTATTTACATTTCTCAGAGCAAATAATACAGAAAACTTTTGGGGTGCCATGGATAGCTCGATTCAAACGTAATGTTTGTTTTCCTCAGAAGAAATGAAACAATGTCACAAGAAACCGTCAGTTAAGTCACCAAACCCAAATCCCGTTTGGCTGTGGCAATAATAATCTTTGGACTCCAGTTTAAAAAAAAATTTCGGTGGACTGTGATTTAGAATAAAATAAATTTGATCCTCTTTTACTATTCAACTCTCTCTCTGTTTTTGTTTTTTCGAATCCGGCGCAGTAGAATAGTGGATGCATGTGTGTGTGCGCATGGACATTCGAATCCATCATTTGGCGAAGTTTGGGCCAACATTCGAACCACCCCCAAACCCCTTTTTTTTTTTTTTTTTTTTTTTTTTTTCCTTTTGCGATCAGAGGTAGAAAATGCAAAGGTAAAAAATAAAATAAATAAAATTCTTTTAAGTTGTATTACTTTTTTTTATTTTTTATTTATTTTATTTTTATCTGCGCTTCAAAAGGAAGATAACCGAATTACCATCTGCTTTGAAATGCATGGAAAAAAATAATAAAAGAAAGCTCAGTGAATCTGCAAAAGAAGAAGTAGAGTTGAAAATAAAGTTTTTTTTTTGCAAGACTACAAAAAAATATATATATATCCTTTATATTTTTTTTTTGTCATCAGATTAAAATATAAAGCAGCGTAGGATGGGCTGATTGATTGATTACTGTGCACCAAAAACTTTTTTTTTTTTTTTTTTAACCTTTAAATTTTATTTTATTTATTATTTTTTTTACTCCATCTGAAAATCTTGATAAAGGTATTCGGTTAAGTGAATATGTAAAGCGAGAGTTTCTTTAAAAAAAAAAAAATTAAATAAAAGTTCCAATGCATGCTTTGATAAAAGAATACATTAAATGCAGGATATCATGAGCTTGCATTAAAGATGTAACACGATAATGATAAAGATTTGATTAGAATATTTAACTCTTCTCTCTGTGTGTGCTAACGAAACAGTCAAGTATCGAATAAATAGTTTTTCAAGAAAAGGAGTTAAGTAAGTTAACTCTTTATCGATTAGAATGACGAAGAAGTTACGTTAGAAGTGATAAAAGGGTTTCTTTTCTTATACGATTTAAATTATTAATGAATCGGATATCTTATTACATAAGCACACCTTTTTACCATCGATTTACTCTTTACTTAAATTTACATTGTTTGAAAAGTCTACACAAAATAAACTTTCTGCATGATATAAAAATCTGATTTAATCTTCATCGATGTGATCGAATTGAAAAGTTTAACATGTAGAAGTTTTTTTAATGAAACTATGGAGATATATATTAAGTTTTTGGTTTTTGAGAGTTTCATTTGAGTTTATGTACAGTTATAGAAATAATAAAAATACTACAATAGGAAATACTATAAATAGTTTTATTTTACAGTCTTTATGTATAATCTGATGTATGAATTGCTTTCCTTGAAATAATAAATTTAATAATAATAATAATATATATATATATATAAACCAAGGTCATTAAAATTTTAGGAATTAATATACCAACTGGTATGTTAATTCCTAGTGACTAGCGCTCTGCCACGCGGTACCACAGGTTTCGGGTTCGAGTCCCGGCGGTAGCATGTACGTTTGTAGTGGTTCGGAATCTACTTTAAACAGTAGTTCCCAGTTTAACATGACTGTAGAGTGTTGGGCGTAGGGTTGACAACCCTACGCCGTAAAAAGAAAACATCTCCTGTTTCAAAATTTGCCTACTGGCAGATGGCCTTGCCCACCATGGGGCTGTTGTGCCAATGAAGAACAAGAATATTCCAACTATCCCACTCCAGGCCCAATGGTGCAGGAGGCCGCAGTGTCCAATCCATTGGGGACGTCCGCTGCAGTTACTGCTTTCAGAAACGAGAAAACTCGGAGGTGACTGTAACAACATGTGTAAAGCGTCTCGCATTGATAGTCTGATTGCTTGGTAGGAGTTACCCGGGTTTTCTCCCACAAGACACATTTGGGCAGTTGCTTCTAAAAGTCCCTCTGAAAGGCAATGTCCTTTCCTCATCGCCCATCTTTGGGCTGTTCGTGGAATGTATAAGTGTAACACGTGGACCACCGACATTCAACACAAAATATTCCTACTATTTATCAAAACAATATTTTATATTGATGATATCATATAACATTTTGTGATATTTAAGTTATGATTGTAAGAAGAACACTATGCCTTTGTGACCCAGTGTTTCTTATACGGGCTATAAACAACGTATTTAGATTCTTAAGTTGGCTAAACAAGTATTTTCACTTTTTTTTTTTTTTTTTTTTTTTTTTTACACAAAAGTGTGTCAATTATCAAACAAAGATAAAACTTTAAATAAAAATTTCTCTCCTTTCTTCGAAAAGCGTACCATGTGTGAAAACTTAAACAATAAAAACTCTCTTATTTAAACAAATAGCATAATATAAATAACTGAGATTCTGTTCTGTTTAAAGAATATTTTTTTCTATGGTAATTTATTTGAGCAATATTTCACTCAAAAATTTAAGCAAAATTTATGACTTAAATTCTCACAGAACGCTCTTTCCCACAACCTATAAAAAGAAACTCCTATTTTTATTTTTTTAAATATTCTTCAACTTAAGTTATTTAAGTTAATTATCATTAAATAAACAAATTTATATGTGTTGCCACTTTTTAAATTCATTAAAAAAATTATAAAATAAATTTTTTAAAATTTTTATCAATGTAATACTACATTGATAAAATTAAAAAAATAATAACAAAATCTTAAACAAACGTAACATAATATACATTATATCAGCAGATATCTAAAAATTACTCTTTTATTTTAAAGAAATGTAGATTTTTCTATGTGCTAATAGTCTCGTTTATTTGCATTTCGAGACATTAATTCAAGCATTAAAAAAATTGTCTATAGTTAAAAAAAAACTAATTTGTAGATAAATGTCTGCTGTAAATTTTTTAATTTCTGCTAATTGAAGTAAAATAATTTTAAAATCGTCTAGACAACAATTAAATTTTTATAATTTTTCAAAATAAAAAGCATCACTTGTGAGAAAAACTATTGTTTTCGTAATATTTATAAATGCGCAAATTAGGTTACTTCTCTTATTTTCATCTTTAGATTAGTTAGGTAATCATCAACTATTTCATTAATTTATTAATTAATTAATAAAAACCACGTTATTTATATATATTTGCAGATAATAAAGAATTTTTTTTAATATAAAGATACTAGTTTTTCTATAGTGTTTTTATGTTAGAATCATGCGTTATTTAATTGAAGCAGTTGTGAATTATGACGGTAATTAAAAACAGTAATAACTAATGGTGAATTGCTAAATATGATATTAAATACGATCTCATTATATGATATACAATATGCTAATGGACAATGATTTAAAAAGTAATAAATCATTTTATATAGGCGTAAAAAAGTATTAAATCCAAAACTTTTCAATATATTTTTATACTAGGCATCCATGTTCTATATAGTATACCTGCTTGTTTTAAGGAGTAACTCCATTTGACTTAACCCCATTTGACTATCATATATGAAAAAACTCAATGAGTAGTCTATTAATGCGAATCATCCCAAAAACTCCTTATTTCAGAATGCAGCAACTGCAATGCCCACCACCAACACATTGGAACCCTCATTCTCTTGCAATACTTGCAATACTAACTACTGAGCATCACTGCTAGGCCACGAGTTGAATAGGTCATGTTACGGTCATTTTGTGCGCACTTTGGGCTATTTAGACCAGGTCTTACGGTTTTTACGTGGAACAACTCCATGCCACCGCCAGGATTCAAACCTGAAGCCCGTGGTACCAAAGGCCAGAGCGTTAGCCAATTGGCCATCAGACTGTCCACGAGTTGAATAACTTAAAACCGATCGAAAATTCATATCACACTCACGACAAGTACCAAAGAACTTCAAGAAGGATTAGCCTATTCTTAAGACCTAATACGACAGCTTCTTTTTGTAACATGAATGGCCCAGAATTCTACAACAAACTGAATCGGCTTCTCTTAACACAGCACACTACACTTGAACCAAATTATCCTATTACAGAACTCGCTTTAAAAGCGCTCTGACGAAATTAGGGCATTATTCACGACAACTGAACCTCGTCCATCGAACTAGGGGCATTTCTTTATGTACGTCTTCACCTTTCATCATTTATTTACGACTACACTTTAAATTTCCTCACTCCGCGCACCCCCCTCGCCCTTAAATGGATTCTAAACGCCGCCGCTTCACACTATGCACTTTATTTGAAGGCTCCCACATTATTAGAAAAGGGGGGTCTGTTTGGTCCCTTAAATCTCAGCCTCCGGACCCATTCATCCTTTCATTGTGTGTAAAACGCTTTCAAGCGCCTTTGTGCCGGCTTGTGACAGGACAGTGCCGCTCGACAATGGGAAAAGAAGCCTATAGATTTATATGCAGGGTTAAAGCTTTCATTGATTAGGCTTCCCATACAGCAGCTGGGGTCTGCATAGGGGTCTAATGTGTCCCACGCGTGATATTGTTTCAAGGAGGCATGTAAAAAACATGTGCCTCTTCTTCTTTTTATTCTATTACGCACGCGAGACGGAGAAATGGAAGAAGATTTCAAAATACTAAAATTTGTAATTCTTGGGGGGAGAGGAGAGGGCTGCGAAATAGGTTGTATATCTACAGATATTAAAAAAGTAAATATTAAATGAGTATAGATATAACAGTAGTATCTGTTATAGTAAGAGTATCCGTAGATATAATAGTATGAGTATCTGTAGATATAATAGTATGAGTATCTGTAGATATAATAGTATTATATATACAGATAATAGTAATATATCATAATAGTATTATATCTACAGATAATAGTAATGTATCTACTGAAAAGTAATGACCAGATAATTAATAATATTATATCTTTTTTCAAAAACTCTGTAGATTAAAAAAAAAATTTGCCCAAAAGTAAGACCAATTATTTTTTTTTATTTCAAAAACTCTTTATTTATTCTTCCAAATTCATTCCATCGCCTTCAAAGTAATCCCCTCCGGACTCCCTGCCGGACAACTTTTTTTCAAATCCGCAATGTATGTCAAAAAGTCATCGGCCGGGATGGCCTTCAAAGCGCGGCGTTTCATGTTGAATCTCTTCCATCGACTCAAAACGGTGCCCCCGGAGTGGTCTTTTGAGTTTATTGAATAGCCAGAAGTCGCACGATGTGAATACGGTGGTTTTGGAACGATGTGGGTTTCATTTTTGGCGGAAAAAAAGTTACGAAGAATCAATGTACCACTCGACGAGTTTGAGGCCCAAAATGGAATTGACTGATCTTTTGAAATTCCAACATCATCAGCAAGGTCTCTAATTGTAAATCGAAGGTTTGCAAGCATCAAATTTTTAATTTTTTGGAAGTGAGCTCCGTCGGTTGAGGTTGATGGTCGACCAGAGGGCTCTTCGTCTTCAACGCGTTTTCTGTCTTCTTTGAACTGTTTATACCATTTCTAAACATTTCTTTCAGATAAAAGAATGTTCACCGAATGCCTTCTGCAACATTCTATACGCTTCCGCAAAGAAAATTTAATGCAAGTTCTTTGCTCAATTAATTCAGACATTTCAAAAATCGCCGGAATCAGTTTTAGCATCTCACAAAACCAAGCGTAATTCAAACACTAATTAATATTTTAACGTCAAATTTCACACAGATGTCAAGGACACTGCCAGCAACCTAAAAAAGAAAAAAAAAATGAAATTCCATAAGCCCCGGAAATTTTACATTGAAAATTGGTCTTACTTTTTGGACGCAGTAGTATACAAACTAAAAATGTTGAAAAAGAAAAATTTTGTTAGTTAAATCAGTGATTTGCATCAGTATCCAAGCAAAAACAAATAACGTAAAATACTAACAAGAAAAACAAGCGAGAACTTTAAAAAATCCTTGTCTTCCTGCCTTCCCCGACCTGTTATTTATTTATTTTTATTTTTTTAGTCAATTACAAAAAGTCTAAACATCTTCTACATTTTACGTTTAATCACTCTATTTAATTAACGATGCTAATACGAGTACTAATGCTCTGATGAATGATGTTTATTTCGAATTTCAAAAAGTAGTTTATTTTGAATTAAAAAAAGTTGTTCATTTCGAATGGCCAGTGAATCAATTGAACTGTATTTTGTCCCACGCATGCTTTAAATTTCTGAAACAGATGTCACAGCCAACATTTTCTTTTTTTTTTTTAAATCAAGGTGTAATATCGTATCTTGACGAAAAGAAGACAAATGGCTTTAGATTATTTGACAAAAGGAGAAAAGTGAGAATAGAAAGATCAAAGATGTATTAATATTATTACATGTAATTGAGAGAATGATCTACGGAATTTTACTCCATTTTCCAACACAGAAACAGCAAAGGTTTTTTTTTTATAGATATTTAATTCGCTTTGTTATAGACACTGTTTTATAAAACGAGGAGGCTCGATAGCGTTTGTGATGTTCAGCATCTTACCACATTGGTCGGACTACCTGGTAGTGGTATGTCGCTCTACGCCATCTTCACACGTTAGGGTAAACAGATCGGGACCTGCAGTTTAAAGTGGATTCCGAACCACTACAAACATCCATGGCACCGCCGGGACTCGAAACCGAAACCTGTGGTACCTAGCGCCAGAGCGCTAGCCACTCGGCCAGACTACCTGATGGTAGTTTTCCGGGTTTCAAGCAAGTGCGGGATAGTTCCCTCCCCTAAAAGTCGTCCCGGAAGGCACTGCCCTCCTTCTTCAAAGTCACGGAGCCAAGTCTAAGACTTCTAAGACCTAAGACCATTACAACAGACGCTGCCCCCCCCGCCCCCTTTCCCTTCTGGTGGAGGACCCGTGTGGTCTCATATTCCATGTGACCACACGGGTTCTTAGACTTGGTTTAGATGCTGCTGTCTAGTAGGATAAGAAAAATAATTTTTACTACTTGCACGGTAATGAAATATTCAATGACAATTTTACAAGCTTTTAAATCTGTCCACACAAAAATTCAACTGAAGAAAATTCAACTGAAGAAATATTTGATTTTCATCTTAGCTTGTATAGAAACAGAAACGCATTTTCGCACTGAAATAAATTGTTGCCAAACGAGTACTTGTAAATGACAGAAAATCGAGAATTCCGGAACAAAACTTTTACTAATACTTTCTAAATGTATTAATTATTCAATGTTTAGTGCATAAACTTTTTACAGCCGTGAAGTGTATAAATAATTTTGAAAACGGTTTTAATTATTTGTACTAATCAAAAAAAGTTTTCCATATCTTTATTTACAGTATTTTAATTTTCTTTAGAATATGGTCTCACACTTCACCTATTCGCCCATAGGTTGAGGGGGGGAGGAAACGAACAATTGGGGAACCACTAGTCTTATACTTTCCTATAACAAGAAGTTTTCAAGAATGATTTATGAATGATTTCTTTGGAATATATAAAATACAGTGCTAATATTCTCTAGATTTTAAAAAACAAAAACAACAGCTAATATAATCAATAATTAAGTTTTATAAACTACATAGGTAAACACATGTAGAAAACTATACGTATCTTTCTACATCTAGAAAACTATACGTATCTTTCTACATGTATACATATCGAAAATTATATCTATCTTTTTATGACTTAAAACGAGAACATTTTTACTCAAAATTTATTAATCTTTATAAATAAAAGAGCCATTAAAAATTACGAGGAAACGTTTTTAGTAAATGAAAGTTTAAAAAATAATTAAAAGTTTCATTAAAAAATTCTTGCAACAAATAATTATAAAAACACTTTAAAATTAAACTTTAAATGACAATATAATTCAAATTTTAATAATTTTCACAAACACAATTATTTTTAAAAGAGTATAAAACCCATTATTAATCAACTGAAGTAAAATTTTTTATATTTGATATTTTTTAGTAGGCTTGTGCAAATTATTAATGTAACCGTTAATTTAATTAAGTTGACAAAAATTAGGGATCGACTGCAGTTGACGAAATGAAGAAATAATGGTTAATTACAGCAGTGGTAATCGACATCGACACTAGATGGCGTTAGAAGTAGGCTACTTTTAACACCTGTTGAAATTCAATTCTTAGGATAGGGAAGGATTTTTAGCAGTTGATTTCAGTAGTTATTTAACAGTGTTTCTAGGAATAGCATGAATTTTAATTGTAGTTGATTCAGTCGGAGATAAAGGTTTGATATTAGCAGTTAATATTAACTCCAGTTAAATTCACGCATGCTCATTGAGCATGCGGCTGAAAAAGTTACGTCCTTTTTTAACTCCACAAAAGTTTAACATCCAGTTTTAACCTCTTGCATTAATTTTTTAACTCCACACAAGTTTAACATATTTAAAACTTAATGCAACCCCATTGAACATTTTTAATTTCTCATTAACATTTATTTATTGATTGTTTGAGGATTTTTTTTCTATTCATTATTTTTCAATTGCGTTTGCATGATGATATTATAGACTACTATAATACTACAGTAACTATTTTATAGAGGAGTTTGATCTAATCACTTAAAGATAAGTGTATTATATGATATCGATAATCATAAGATATAATATTAATACACTATTATATCTTATGTGTATTTAATATTTTTTCTTATGATAGAGTTTTTATAATTCTTAATTCTAAAAATTTTTTATTATAGTTCATTAATTAGACTAACTTGTCATAGTAAAGAATATGACTAAAAACATAGCAATGATGAATATTTTTTGTTTGTAATATATTAAGAAATATTGGAAAAATAAACTTGTTCTACAAGAGTGTTAATATTCATAATCGAGAATATATTTTATCGATGTGTTAACAGATATTTTATTCATTAATCTATGATTGCCATCTTTTCAGAAATGTATTTAAGAAAATGGTATTTAATATTTAAGTATGAAAAAAATTCATATATTCAAAACTATATTTGCTTTACGAATCTTTTATTTCCTACCAACTTCTAATAATTATAAATAAATATTTTATTTTATATAATTAAACAACATATTCATTGTGATTAAAAATTTCTAACAAATCTTTTCAGAAAATAGTATCTTTTTAATATAAAATTTTAAGAAAAGAAATGAAATCTAAACGCACTTGTTTAATTATTTTATTCCAGTATTTTGAATTAGAAAATTTAATTTTCTGTAGATGGCAAAAAAATTAGAGCAATTATAGGATAAAGAAAATATAACAAAAATGGAATATCCCTGCTGGTAGGACAACCGATAAATATATTCTATGTTACAATTTAAATTAATGCAGTTTTTTTTGTTTTTTTTTTTGTATAATATTCATATGCAGCACTTAACCACACATTAGAAAATTAAACAGCATTAAATTGTATTACCTTTTAACGCTGCTTTTATATGCTGCATTAGCTTTAACCGTTAACACAATTAACGAAAATGAACAGTTTTTCTTGTCTATATTCTGTAATGAAAAATTAAATTATACACATTCTTCACTACTCTAATTATTAATTATATAGTATATTTTTATGTAATAACGATATGAAATTAAATTTCGAGACAATCAAAATTTTTGAAAATGCTAAAATTAAGTATATAGATGGAAGTAGCTGAATTTTTCCCCTTAAAGATTTCACGACATAATTTGTGTACCTTTCTCAACAAAATTGCAATAATATTTACCATATAGACAAAATTATATATATATATTTTAAAAGAAAATTTTATGCTAATTTTTTTTTTTTTTTTACATTGTTTGACTAAAAGTTGCAAATTAATAATCAAAATTTATAGGAACAATAAATAACATTTGTAGTAATAAAGTTTATGGGAAGAATAACAGAATAATATAATTCTATAATAACTAACACAATAACAGTTAACACAATTAACACGTATAGCTTTGATAATGAGTGAAGCAAATGTATCCGTCGCATGTTTTGGGTTACACAGTTCAAATGATGGAAATTTTCCAATAAGTTATAATAATCCAAAATAATTTTTTTTTAAATTCCCTTAACTTATGTGCGAAATTAATGTAACACGATGACTTTTTTACTATAGCAAATATATAGGAGATTAAGATTTAAACTGAAAGCAAAAATAGAAGCACTCATCTTCTTCGACAACTCCCCGGTTTTACGTGGATTCTACCTTTTTAGGAATTCTTTAAAAACATCCAAGGGGTATAAATCTTCACCACACAAACCACAAGCAAAATAGAAATAGTAAAAGATGCTATTCATCAAATAGAAAGGGATTTAGAATCTACAGGAATGTTTTGTCCAGGATAAATTTAGGGCTTTTTTTTTTCTTTTTCCCTTAACCACCTTTAAAGCGCAATACTTGACCACAAAACCCCAAGAACCACCATGTGAAGAAAAATTGCATGAGCTGTCCAATACTTATCACTCTTAAACAGACACTTAAAAGGAATCTCCCTGCAATTCCACAAAAGCTTCCAACCATTAGTACTGCACAAGATAAAAGGGGGGCGGAGAGCGGCACTGATTAGACCCCCAAGATCATGACGGTTATGGATGGTCTTTCTCAGTGTGTGGGCCGCTCCCCTAGACCCACGGGGGACATAGGGGTAGGCCTGACAAAGAATTCCAGATGCTGGCAGACGACTAAACGTCGTGACCCCCAGTTAATAAGGTAAAAGAAAGGGGACGGAACACAGCTTCAGCCCTGGAGGCACCAATATGGACATGAAATACAACACTTAGCCAGTAAATGAGCTTTTTACTGCTCATATTCCTGATGGTGATGGCCAGATGATTTGGAGTGATAATGACTTGAGTGATTTAAGGTACATAATTAAATAAACTGGGGATGAGAGCGTAAATTTCCCGGGGATAAACCACTAATTCACTTGGGAAAAAAGTTTCGCTTCATTCTGGGAAAAAATCTCTGACCGGAAGTCTGGCATTGTACTGGAATGTTAGATAATGAGTGAAGTAAATGTATCCGTCGTATGTTTTGGGTTTCACAGCTCAAATGATGGACATTTTCCCCATTTCCCAATAAGTTATAATAACCCAAAATAAATTGTCAAAAGCAAAGGACATGAAGAATTTAAAGATTTAATTCTGCCTTTTTTTTGTAAGAATTTCAATATTCCATTTTCTTCTAAATTAAAAAAATTATATGATTTTTAAAAAATTATAAAACATTATATGACTCTTTTGCGGCATTTACCTAAAAGTTTTGATTTAATAATTATCCAAGAAAAAAGAAAGTCGAAGTAAGGTATATATATATACATATACACTTTATTTCGCTTTTACATTTTTTATTTTTTCTTGGACAATTATTAAATCAAACCTTTTTAATAAATGCCGCAAAAATAAGTAAAGTATCTATATAAGAGTATAGTTCAGTATATATATATATATACATTTCACGTTTTCTTTCTTTGCTTTATTTTTTCTTGTATAATTACAAAATGAAAATTTTTAGGTAAATACCGCAAAAGTATATAGTTTTAATCAAAATCATATGATTTTATATAAATCATTATATATATATATATATATATATATATGTAAGGATTTATATAAAATATATATATATATATATATATATATATATATAATAGATAGATAATTTTTAAAAATATAATTTAAGAATTTATTTTTCATTAAATTCTTAAATCATTCTCAGAATTTATTTTTTAAAACAGAACTTACAAGCAATACGACTTGCAGAAACTTCTCAAAAATAGGTTTGGTTTGTCGCTTTACGGTCATTTTGTGCACACTTTAGGCTAATTAGACCGGGATCTACAGTTCAACGTGGTTTCCGAACCACTAACCAACATCCATAGCACAGCCAGGATTTGAGCCTGAAGCCTGTGGTACCAAAGGCCAGAGCGCCAGCCAATTGGCCACTCTCAAAAATAAGATTATCTTAGCAAAAATCAATCAAACCTTGAATGCACAATAAGCAACAATTTATTCATAAATCATTTTCGCAATTACAGCGATTAACAAACAAATTATGAATGTATAATTCATTATTATTTTTTTTGTTTAGCAATTTAAAATGATAACGAACCGAAATTATTTAAATCTAAGAAATACATATTCAATAACATACAAATCTGTAAGCCGCATTAACATCACACAGCTTCAACAACATATACTCTATAACACAACTGAATCTATTTTAGTTGTTATTTAGTTGTTTAGTTATTTAGTTGTTCTTAAGATAGTAGTAAACAATAACTTTCAGTTCTACCTACTATCCTGGCCGTGCTTCAGTTGGTTTATAGCTGGTAAGCTGCTTAACTTACCATGAAAATCCGCTGTCCCCTTTGCTAAGACAATAAACAGGGCTTCCGATCGTACGGTTTCAAACACCACCAACCATGTCCAGAAGGGAAAGAAAATAAAAACAATATTTATAACCGTGTATCCGGTTTTCTTTTGGGCAAGTACGATTGCACAGCGATCTTATACATACAAAAAAGCGGACTTTAATTTTTGAGAAAGAAAAAAGTAGCATACGTTCCTTGAACTACATAGTTCAATACACATTTAACTTTTAAAAAATATGTTTTCATCCCATTCAACTGAATCGATTTAATAGGCGCACACTTTTAATTTCTTAATAAAAATTTATATAATTATTTTATTTTATTATTAATTAATTTGAAGGATGAGATCTTTTGTCATATGAATTTTTTTAATCAGGGAAATAATAAAATTAAACCAATTAAAATAGCAATATATTACAAACTATATATTTCATTATAGAACAGATAGATAGCCATTGTTAATTACCATTTAACCATTAACCATTTAGATAAACAATTTTCCCCGTCATCTATGGTTAAAAATAAATTAATTAAAAAACACTTATTTTGAATAATTATTTTCTAATTTAAAACCAAATAAACTCTTAATTAACTGTTGAAGATGAAAATCAATTAAAAATTCTCATCTTCAAACAATTCATGAAATTTTATAATACAACAAATGATTTCTTTAAATTATTAAAACAAATTTCACTTGACTCAATAATAAAAATTTTTGAAAGATTTGATATCACAACATATTTCTACTTTTTTCAGTATTTAACATAATAACTGACATTTGATACCATAGCTATTTCTTTAATAAAATAATTTACTGCTTGTAAATATGAAATAAAATTAAGCGTTTCACTCTAATTTAGTAAACCCTTTTTATACATAAATTATGAAGAGAATATTTTTCGATTTTCAATTTTAATATACGACCCATTGCCTTTATTAAAAATTGATATTTATTTGACAAATATGATGATTAAAAATCTAGAATTTTAAAAGTTAAACAGAAACTCACTTATTAATTCATTAAAAAAAAAATTTACCAAAAAAAAATTGACATTTTTAATATTTTGCTTATAGAAGTAATAAGAAATTAAAAAATAATTATCATGTAGAATTTAAAACATACTTTCTTGATCTTGTAAAAGTGTCTTATAAATTTGATCCGGTAACGTTAGCCCATAATCGGCAAATTAAAACACAATACTCGAGCCATACTAATCATTATTCTATAACAATCAATCACACAGACAAGACGAAATAAATCTTGTTTGATTTTCAGCAAAAAAATGAGCTAGCACATTCTTTAAAATGCAATTTTATGTTAAATAGTGTTTGACACAAAAAATATTTTCTATTGTCCAATAAAAAATGATTCGGCCACTCCGTAGCCCGTTTCGAGCAAGATTGATTCCCCATTGTTAATTCTATATACTACATAGTGCCGTCAGCCATCGCCGGCATTCCGAGCTGAAGCCACTGACGAGATATTTTCCTGTCCCGTAATTAAATAATGGCGGAACCTCTCCCGTTTCCCATAATGAGTTCTGTTTCTTTTCCATCTCTGATGCTAATGCAAATATCAACGATTTGTCCCTGGACCGGCATATTATTAAGAGTTCGTTTACATCCGTTTTGTTTTATGTGCATGCATTAAGTCCTCTGTGTTCGCGATGGCTAAATAGATTTGTGATTCTACTTTTCCGCCGATGCAAATATAATCCATTTAGAATAAAACAGATCGAAAGATTATTGGTTAGTGAATAGCATGCATCTGCATAACTTGGACATGAAAGTGCATGTTTTCTTTTTTTTCCTTTAATTCTAGTAAACAAAAGGAAAGACTATGATAAAAAAAAAGTAAACAACCTTTTTTTTTTTTTTAATTTTAGCAAACATTTCATTATTTTAATTTGTTTTTTAATGCTTTATAAATTATAAATAAACACTCAGCAATTGTAAAAAAAAAAAAAAAAAAAATTAATTTGATATAAAATTTTAAGCATTTATAAATGATTGCTTATTATTATTAATTTTTTAAAATTTAAGTATGATTTTTATACTAATATATTTTTTTCATTAAAATATATTTCATTTATTTTATATTTAAATATTTTCTTTGAATGTTTTGAAATACTTATTCAATTATTAGTAATTAGGAAAAAATTAAACTTTTTAGATAAAGCCATTCAACATTAAACTTCCATCTAATTAATTTTAAGAATAAAAGGTGTAAATAATAAGGTACTTTAAAACAGCATTACTAATATTTAGAAATCAGCTTTCTTAAAAAAGAAATAAAAAATCGACCTAATGTTTAAAATAAGTTATTTATTTTTTTTAGATTAGAAAATCTATACAAGATATACTTAAATCACATGTCATTGCAGCTTTTATTACTCGATGAGTGATATGTCAAAGAAAGTTAGGCGATGATTGAAAGTATCGTTCATGAATAACTTCTTACATATTTATTTATAAGTTGAAAATAGAAACTAGTATTTTTTTTCTTTTAATGTTACAGTTAATTATACCACCAAATTAAAATCTTAACAAAATAAATTTAGAACAATAACATCTCAAAATAAGCATTATATTAATGCAACAAATGTCAAAATAATGCTTTTAATAATAATTAATAAACTAATAATTAGTTTAACTAATTTGTAATTGAAATTTTTAAAATATTTGCTCGTTTGGATTTGTTTTACAGATTTTGTACAATGTTTTTCCACTTTATTTTCACCGAGGTCAACTAACTCCACGTTTTTCAAAATAAATATTTTAACTTTCGTAATCATTGAAATCTATAAAATTAATTGGATATTATAGATAGATTCGTATCATGGCTTTTAAATTTTAAGAAAGCTTCTTAACTTCATCTTCTAATATCGCAAAACTATTTTAATTCATTCTATTCAATTCTCATAACATTCCAATCCACACCTTTTAATATATTAATTAGAAAGTGGCTGAACATTAATTTCCAAATATCAAATATTATTAGACGAATGTGAATTCTAGGAATGTGTTATTTATTCTCAAAATTTATACTCATAATTAGTAGTTAAAATAATTTTTAATTCCGGTAATAATGTATAGCAAATATTTTATTGAACAAATACTAAAAATTATTATTAGTCAAATTTTATTGATAATGAAAGTCATAATAATCATCGCAATAAAAATCACGATAGTCATGACAATCAGGACATTAAATAAATCATGACAATATTTAGTTAAATTAGTTTATTTAGGAATATTTCAAACTTGAAACATTTTGTAAACAAAAGTATAAGTATTTAGTTTTCACAAATAAACAATCACATGAAATTATTTATAAAATATTTTTTGACAGTTAACAATAACGTAATAGAAGAATCAAGATAAATATGTATATATATATATATATATATATAATTAAATGAACTGAAGGGTTGTTTTTTACTTACCCAAAACACTAATAGTCCACGAACAAAAATATACGGACGGAGGCAAAGAGGATCGGATAAATATTTCATAAACTAAAATACAATAAATACTTCTTAAATCCACAACACGAAATCATTCAGGTCGTTTCAATAAATAGAATTTTTTACTTAATATGAAATCGTGAAGGCGATAAAAACGAGAGGCGAATCCATCAAAACGCGAATAGCAGGCACACAACGCAAAAAGAAATTCCAAGGCACAAGTTTCATCCGCACATCCACACACGTTCGCGAACTAAGCAACAACTGGCGATATCCCCGACCCTGCGGCTTCTTTCCGACTTTTGCGCGAATGGGGGGGAGGGTAATTTGCACCCCCCACCCCACCATTACATTTGCGCCCCCTACACTAGACACCCCATCAAAAGAAGTTCCACTCGTTTTTTTTTTTTTTATATTTCCTTCCTTCCCTCTGCTTACTTTTCCACTCGCCTCTCTATTCTGTGTCTACTTTCCCCCCTGATCTCTTGTTTCTGAATGGTTGAAAAACCTTCATCCATGTGACGTATTCGCGAACAATGGGACGGGCCAATCATAATGGCTCAAGCGATCAACTTGCTGAAATGATAATAATAATAAACAAAACTAATAAAAAAAAAAAAAAAAAAAAAAAAGAAGGTGCGGGACGAACTAAGAAGCAAAAGAAATGAAATGAAATAAATAAATAAGAGCGGAAGAAGAGTTCTTTTCTGCTGTAGAAATATTTTTACGTCTGTAGCTGGCTCGGACACAATCAAACAAGTTTTTAGGAAAGGTAATTATTATAGAATTGTGAATAGAAGAGGGGAAGCCAGCACATTCTTCCCCCCTTCCATTTTCCAACTCCAATAAACCTTTTATATTCTTCGCTACCAAGCCTTGCCAGTGGAGCTAATGGATTCTTTTTTTTTTTTTTTTATTCTTTTTTTAATTCTTATTCGTTCTTCAGAATTTTTTATTTTTTATATATGGCTTTCTTCTTCGATTTCTTTTTCTATTCCTATTTTGTTTTCGTTACTAGATTTGAAGTGACTGAAGTCGCATTGTAAACGATTTTAACAGAATGTTCCAACAGAAAGGTAAAAAGAGATTTCCTAACTAAATGCATAGTGCAAATGAGGGGATGAATTTTTACAGCCCCTCCTTTCTTTTTTTCCCCCTCCTCGCCGTTTCTTTATTACTATATTTTTATTTTATTTTATTTCTACTGCTTTCTTTCGCCTTTACGTCGTGTATGTGAAGGGATTTAGATGTTAAAAGCTATTTAAGTGGCGTTTTTTTTTTGTTTTTTTATAATCGGTGCCTCAGCCAAGATGGACGTGGGGAAAGTGAGGGTGAACAGCGCAAACGATTAAGACGGATTGACAGCACTGATTAATCACCGTTTACAAACCGAATATAAAGAACATTTCTACTGTGCGAAGAAAACGAAAAATGTGAATGGGGAGACAAGTAGATGTAATGAAAAGGGAAGGTGTTTATTTTTTTATTTATTTTTATTCTCTCTGTATATATATGTTCCATCTGCGCCGTAGCACCAATTATGTTTCGAAATGACGGGTTCTATGTCACCTGTTGCACATCACACTTTGGTAAGTGACAGGAACATAGGAGGGGTATTAAGTAAGCATTCCAGTCTGTGACCACGTTTTCCATTTGGAATTAAATGGGATGTTTGGTGTTGATTGACACCTAGCAGGGAGGAAGTTTACCACATCCTCCTCCCTAATAACTGTAGAAAAATGGACTAATCCTTTTGATGGGGATTTTTGACGAGCCGTGTTTAATCCCTTAATTAATAAGGACAACAAGGACATACGCATTAAAAAAAATCACATTTCGATTTGGGGTTTCGACAGATGTTGAACAAGAAGAAGAGTTTTTTAATTTTTGCTTCATTACTGTCAAGGCTTAGTTCTTAATGACTAATCCTCGTTTTTCTGTCAAATGGATGGGTTTAGGAAATGGCGGATAAAAAATGACGTATATTTACCACAAGCTACAAATGATGATTGTTATAAGTGTAAGCACAAGTTTTAACAGCATTATTCACCACGGAATAAATTTTTCCAAAAAAACCTTGTTTATTGAATCATTTACCACATCCTGTAAGTCTGCTGTGATTCAATGAATTTGTTGATTGAAACACAATAAATTGCTAACAGATGCATTTTTAAAGCAAATATTTATGATTGGTATAATTTAAATACAATATCTCCACTTTAAATTATTAACAATAGTTATGCAACCATAGTAATTATAATTTTATATATTAATACAAATGTGGAGGCTTTCGTAATTTAATTTACAATGTAAATTAAATAATTTCGTAATTAATTTACAATGTAATTTAATTACTCGTATTTCATATTTTAATTACTCGTAATTTATTTACTCGTAATTTAATTTACAATGTAAATTAAATTACGAAAACATTGTCAACAAGTAATTTGAGCAACAAGTAGTAAAATTATGCTATGAAGAAACAAAGGAAATTTTATTATTATATAATTCAATTGTACAGAATAAATTTTTACAAATAATTTTTTATGCATTAATATTTATTTTGTTTCTTTCCAATTCTAATTTTTTTTTTTCTTTTTACTATATAGATGTATTGATGTGTTTGACATAACATACCCTAGTAATGCATTATGATGTTAAATGTTAGTCTGTAAATAAATATATTATTTTAAAAAATGTAAATTTAATAAATAAATATAAATTTTTCCGAATTGTTTTTAAAAATTATCTTTAAAAATAAAATATTTTTAAGGATAATTTTGTTGCACATTCATATTAACATTCATTTAGTCTATTAGTTCAAAAAAAATCTTACCTCAATTAAAGTTATATCATTTAAGTATTAAAAGTAATTATTAAAATATTATAATCACTATTAAATCCTCGAAAAGGAAAATCATATGCAGAGTGTAAAAAATGTTTATATTTATTTCAGAAAATCGTTACAAATTATTTTCTTTAAAATATGCTTCATAAATATATTTTTTTTCTCTAAATATATAAAATATTTTTTGAATAAGTTTTTAATTTTGTAAATATAATTATAGAATTTTTGTAAATAAACATAGTTTTTTAATTTGTCAAGTTACATAAAATTGTTTTAATTTTTAAAAATATTATTTTTTTAATTTTACTAATATAATTATACAATTTTTGTCAATAAATATAGTTATTTAATTTGCCAAATTACATAAAAAATGTTTAATTTTTTTTATTTTTAAAAATAATTATTTTTTTAAAAACATTTTTAAAATTATTTATTTACAAAAAATCAGTAATTAAATAACATAATTTTTTAAATTCTAAAATAATATTTTTTTTAATTTTGTTAATATAATTATAGAATTTTTTAAAATAAATATAGTTTTTACTGTGTGAAGCTACATAAACATTTTTTTTATTTTTTAAAAATAATTTTTATTTTTAAAAACATTTTTAATTTTGTTAATATAAATATAGAATTTTTGTAAATAAATATAGTTTTTAATTTGTCAATTTACATAAAATTTTTTTAATTCTTTTTTTTTTTTTTTAAATATTTATTTTTTAATTTTTTAAAAACATTTTTAGTTTTGTTATTATAATTACTGAATTTTTGTAAACAAACATTTTTTTTTAATTTGTCAAGTTACATAAACATTTGTTTAATTTTTAAAAATAATATTTTTTTTTAATTTTGTTTATTTAGTTACAAAAATTCTATAATTATATTAACAAAATTGAAAAAATTATTATTTTTAAATATTTATAAATAAATAAATAATTATATTTAGTTTTAAATTTGTCAACTTACAGTACATAAAAAAAAAACATTTTTAATTTTGTTAATATAATTATACAATGTTTGCAAATAAATATAGTTTTTAAAATGAATGATATTTGTACTATATAAAACTATATTTTTAATATAATTTTTAATTGACGATTTCCACGATTATGGCTCAGACATCCGGAAAGGCTTCTAGGAATCGATAGACGCCTTTTAAAGATGATACCAATTAGCAAGTCTTCCATGTATGGCCGTTAACGGATGTGTACGTCAAAATTCTAGTGTGATATTTCACGTTAGAATCGAATTGCAAGTGATTTAGAGAGGCCGGGTGATTTAGTGCACTGTATAAATAGAGTAGATTTATGAGTATTGCTGTAGTTATTTTTTTAGATCATATGACTTGGTAATTAGCAAGTTGGGGGTTCTGAAAATAAGGGGGCCCAATGAAAGTTCGGTGTACGTTAGAATTCTAGTATGTTATTTCACGTTAGACCAAGAATCGAATTGCAAGTTGAAATTGAATGATTTAGTACACTGTATAAGTGGAACAGATTTATGAGTATTGTGGGCATTAATTATTTATATCATATACCCTGGGGATTAGCAAGTTAGTGTTCTGAAATAAGGGAGAATTCGAAACAAAGCAATCGTCAGTGAAAGTTCTCGATATGGGAACGTTAAACCTGCAACGAAAACAGATAGAAGGTGACAATCTTTTACCTATCAATTACCTTAAAAGTATTTATTCCGAATTGCGAAGAAAATATTGACCCACCAGACTTTATATAGGAGCAGTACTCCAATTACAATGTATTTAACAAATTTAGCGGGTTCGTGAGCCAATAAGTGGTTGAGGGCATGTGAAAAAAAAGCAATTACATTGAGAGACAAAAACCACAACCGCAACAACAAACATAATACTGGATAACTTGAACTTGGGCGTGAAACGATTTGTTCTTTTAACTACTTTACTTCCACACGCAATAACGCTCATTATATCACGCATTCTTAGGGAAAAAAAAAAAAAAATGTTGCATATACATGTTTTTAATGTTAACAATAGTGTATATTAATGTACAACAGATAAGAATAATGTTCCGTGTGTAATTCTATTAATAAAACATTTCTTTTTTTTTTTCTGATGCAGCTGGCAAGTACTTAAACAGTTAACTTTATGGCATAAGCAAGGGCTGCACCGACGTTACTTATTTAGCACTACCCAGAGGGCACATGTAGCTTGAAGATATACGACAAATGAGTAACACTACCCCCACAATGCTCTATGATCCTATTAGACAGGGACCTACGGTTTAAAGTGGATTCCGAACCACTACAATAATCGATGGCACCGCTGGGACTCGAACCCGAAATCTGTCGTACCGAGTGCCAGAGCGCTAGCCACTCGGCCGTCAGGTCCCTTGTTAATAAAACTACCTACATTATTTTGAAATTTATATAATTTTTTGGGGCCCATTTTATAATTCTAAATTGATAATGTTAAAATTTTATTTTAAAAATTGAATAAATTAAAAAATTAACATTAAAAATGCTGAAAAATATTGATAATTTTTTTTTTTATTGCTGAATTTTTTTTTACAAACAAATATTGTGATTTTTTTTTCTGCTGCACTAGTTTGCTAAAATATTTTTCAAATACAGAACAAATATCGTGGTAAGAAAAAAAAATGCCCACGGTAGAAACAATACATGACTCATTTCTGCAAAACAAACATTTTAATCACACTATTTTCATAGTAATATGTATTTCGTCAATACAAACAGCGTGTGTTTACAATGAACTGTAATTAAAATATATTTCACCAATAAACCGACAAATTCAAATATATTCATTTACTATTAAATAAATTGCTTCATGGAAAATGCACCCCCGAACAAAATATAAATCATTCCATCGCTTTTAATGCAAATACATCCGCTATTCAATTAGGGCTGCAAATTTAAATGCATTGAATAGAGCGGCTCGAAATTTGTATCATTTTAATTTGTGAAGAGGTTAGTTTGTAATAAAAGTTGATGGCGAGTGATACGTGTAAATTGCACAAAGACTGATTAATAAATCCGTATGATAAACCCTGCCCAAATGGATGGAAATAGTTATTAGCGTCAAGCGTCAAATTAAATCCATCCTCCAATTATTTGCACTCCCTTTTAATACTTCAAATTAATAATTTGTTTCAAGTTTTATAAGGCATTATTCTCTTTGTGTAATTTTTAAAGTGTGGCCACCATTTAATTTTTGTAAAAATAGTTACTATTCAGTTGAATGACCATTGATCTAGGTAGGCATGCATTTCAGAAACAATAAAATGGAGTATTTAATGTTTCTATTGTTTTGATGTAAATCAAAATATTTTTTAAATTAATTTAAACATTTTTTACGAAATAATAAGCTTCAGTATAGAAATTAATATTCAAATATAATTCTACAGTTATTTGATAATTCTGTGATAACACTTCAGAAATTTACATACGATTTAGTTGGTGGTGTTGATCGTAGTTGTATAAAAATTATAAAAATAAAGTTGCGTTAAAATTTTGGAATATTTTACCATAGCATTATCCTTATCCATAAATTCGCAATATTCTTATATAGAATTTTTCATTTTTTTTTTCGCGTAGTTTAACAACTACAGGTACTATTAACAATATTTTTTTTTTAATTCCTGTAATATTTTAGAAAATGGTGGATTATGGAAATTCAGCTTAGCAAAAATTTGAAAAATAGGTACAGAATTCATTACAAATAAATATAAATATA
This sequence comes from Caerostris darwini, assembly GCA_021605075.1. NCBI lineage: Eukaryota > Metazoa > Arthropoda > Arachnida > Araneae > Araneidae > Caerostris > Caerostris darwini. Next base: position 503,641 of record BPLQ01004536.1, read on the forward strand.
ATATCACTTTATATATATATAATAATAATAATAAACAAACGCAATAACAAACGAACTGTAGATCAAATTAATCTGATGAAATTTTTAATTTTTCTGTACTGTTATCGTTATTTTTTCCTATGTAAATATCTATTAAATTGAACTGAACAAGATTCTAATATATGAATAGCGAAAAATGAACATTATAAGGAATATCACAAATTTTTTGTACTGTGTTCAGAGCGAATTAATCATCTGAAATTAATATAAAGATAATATCACTTGTTTTATACATATATTGTTAAATAAAATGGTAATAATAAACGAACTGTAAAACAAACTAATCTGATGAAATTTTATTTTTCTATACTGTTATAGGTTATTTTTTTTCCCCATTGTAAATAACTATTAAATTGAAATGAACAAAAATCTAATGTACGAATATAGCAAAATGAATATTATAAGGAATATCACTATTTTTTTTTCTATCATAGCGAATTAAAAGGATAAAATTCGTGAATTCGTATCATTTTATAGAGCTAAAAACTTATTTTTTTAAAACGGATGTTTAATACTCTTTTTAGCTCAGCTGGAAGCTTCTTTCTCACTGTATACGAGTAAATACGTGAAATCCGTAAATGAGATGGCTTAACTCTTCAAGTCATTGCGTTAGTATAAGCTAATCCCTCTGCACAAAACACATTAGGATTACAAAAACGATAAATTTTTCTCAGGGCATTCTTTTCGAATGACCAGTCCTCCCTTCGTCCTGTGTGGGCTTAATTTCACTGTCCGAAACCTGACTGGAGTGATATATTTCTCAGGTTCTGAATGCATAAGCCTTCTCGTTCAAGACGGGATCTTTGGCCACCTGATGACCATTTTTACCGAATACCTCCTTCCTTCTAGCAGCAAGGGACAAGGTGATGGATTTACCTGTCCATTCTGCAGTGGACGATGACTGATCCCTTAATTGGGATGGTTGAGATTCGGTTTAGGAAAATTATTTTCGTTGAATTTCCGAGAACTCTTCTTTATATTTTTGCCTTTTTATCTTTATGTTATGTTTTTCCTTTCGCAACATCGTTGAATTCAAAGCTCTGTTTCCTTATCAGTAAAGGTAATCATCAGCAAATTTCAATTCTGATTTGCTTTCTCACAAAGCAGAAGATGGACATTCCATCCATTGAAATGCTTATAAGTAGAATTACGGCAACGGGCGTACCTGTTACGGAGTTCCTTGGTGGTTTTAAGAACCACAAAACCTCCACACCTTAAATTAGTTAGAGAATTTGCATAAAATGTATTTGCTTAAATTATAGAATATTAATAAATGAAAAATAAAACAATTAAAATTTAGGAAAAACATCTCTTGCTTGAGAACAATAAAGAAGTATATATAAATAGAATTATTGACATTGATGAATGGACAACGGAAGCATTCGTTCCTGCCTGTGTATTTTATCTCCACACAACCGCGTCCTTTTGTAAAACCCCCACACAACCGTGTCCTCTGTAAAACCAAAAACACAATCGTGTCTTCGTCCGTGTCCTGTACAGGAGACAAAACAGAAATTAGTGGTAAAGTCACAAATTAATCAGGGGTGCATGTTTACTGAATCCGTAAGACAGAATTTTTTTTTTTCTTTCTTTTCTGACGAAGAATATTCAAGGATGAAGTCATTGCAGATTTTAAATCTATTAAGACAGCATGGCAGAAAACTCAAAACAAGCTAGTTCTTGAGTGGTCGTTAATGTGGTTACCTTACCTTAGCTTGGCGCGGCGAGGGAAAATGAAAGAACAACGTTAATCAATCACTTTATCAAGCGTATCACCTTTCAACAGAGTAAACACAGGAAAAAAGAAAGGAAATTTCTTTCTTCCTTCCATTAACAATTAGTCTCCGAAGAAGCCAGTCAAGCTTTAATAGATTTACCAAAACTGAAGAACTTAGGAATTAAGAAACATACAATTATACTTAACATTTTGTATAAAATATTAATGAATTTTTTTTTTATGTAGAATAAAGTAGGGTTTTAAATTACAGACTTATGTATTACCTAACTAATAAATCTAATTTATGTTATCTTTTCTACTTAATTTTTCTAAATGCACTGCGCATATAATGATATGTAATAATTTAGCAATTATTGTAATACAACATAACAAGCAATCCAATTAAATTTATTACGACCACTTCCTTAAATATTGATTAATAAATTTTATTCTTTTATTCATTCAGATATTTTTTAATCGCAACAAATTTATTTTAAAATTTAAATAAAATTGTTCGTAATTCTTTTATAACACAGTGTTCATATTTAAAAAAAAAAAGTTAGTTAAAAAAAAAGTGAAATTATTTAACATTTTTTGCCGGATATGATGCATAAAATTTACTGCATTGTGATGTAAATACAAATATTTAAACAATAAACCTGATGGATTTATTTAGAAGAAAAGTTGTGAGCATAGATGACAACCTAATTAAAGATTCTAAACAATGAGTGAAGTCGCTAATTGGTTTAATTAAGTTATAATATTAAAAAAATGCAGACAATTTTTATAATTATATCTATATATATATGTAGGATTTGTTTGCCTACTAAGCACCAGATGGAAACACATCATGAACTATGTGCTTTTCACACCAACCTTTTGCCATGTAGTGATAGTATTGGACCTTGAACTCTGGCCCTGGAAGAAGGGAAGAAAACCCCGTAGTTGGGCGCGAGAGGAGAAAGCTAACTGACATGGGAGATGCTGCGTCAAGCAGCGGTAGAAAATGGTTGTGAATATATCAATACTTTCTGTAAATATTAATGTAAATATATTCATTAAATATGTGTTGTTGAGAGAAAACCAACGCTTCTTTATTTCGCTTTGAAATACACCCCTAGATTGCCTCCCTCTGTCGTTAAAAATTTGCTAGACTGGTAGAGAAGTCTACATATATATATATATATATATATATATATATATATATATAGATATATATATATATATATCGAGAAATTTTTCTTTTGGTTAATCTTATAAGTGTATCTATCGTACCATTCATAGAAGCTGAAAGAGATTTTGGTTTAAAGTATTTTGAGTTAGGAGCTCAAGAACCATATGAAAAACATCAGTTAAATGCTAATAGTTGTTACAGTGGCATGATTTCTAAACTTTCAAATGGTAAAAGCTACTTTTTTTATTGGAATGTAATCTCCATAGTGAAAAATCATACATAGTGATGAAACGGTATTTATATCGATGAGTGATTATGACAGTGTGTATAAAAATTTCGCATCAGAAAGTAACGTCTTGGATGCTTTTCGTTTTCATCTCTAGAACATTTCTCTTTATTTATTTATTACTTTTTTTTATTTTAATCTTTTCTCTTTTTATTTTGTAATGGATAAGGTTCGATTTTTTTTTTTTTTTTTTTTTTTTCGTTGTTGTTAACTTAAATAACTCCACATACAATGGTAGAAGCACGAATGCCTTAGTATTTCGCTTCGTTATCATTGCGTGTTTTATATAAATATTATATACACTGAAGTGACAAAAGTCATGGGATAGCAATATGCAAATTTTCAGATGGCAGTAGCATCGCGTAGAACAGGTATAAATGCGCAGTGCTTTCGCAGAGCTTTAATTTCTGTACAAGTTATTCATGTGAAGAGATTTTGACGTGATGATGACCGCACGACGGGAATTAACAGACTTTGAATACGGAATGTTAGTTGGAGCTAGACGCATGGGTCATGCCATTTCGGAAATCGTTAGGGAATTCAACATTCCCAGATCCACTGTGTCAAGAGTGTGCCGAGAGTATGAAATTTCAGACATAACATCCCACCATGGACAGCACAGTGGTTGACCGCCTCGACGACCGAGACCGGCGACGTCTGCAAACGACCGACAAGACGGGGCGTGAGGAATGAGGCACCAATGCCTTAAAGGACTAAGATGGTAAGGTCTGGCAAGTATTAAAGAGATAACGTATAATAAAAATGACTTGAAAATTGAGAACCAGTACACGCAGCGTGGTACCCGTAAATTAACCACCCATGGAACAAGATGAAAGACACTGCTTTATGTGCAAAAATCCCATCAAATACACAGAAATACAAAGATCACACACAGGTGATTGAATTGATTGAAATAATGATGTATAACATATATATAAAAGATACTGGTATATTATTATAAGTAATTAATGAAAATATAAGACAAAACTAAAAGACATTGTACGAATAACTTGTAGGACATAGAATTAATGTATAAAATGTAATTAGACATTATGGCAAGAAGTGAAGAAGATATGGTAAAATAATATAAACTAAAACAAAATAAAGTAAGATAAAATAAAATAAAATAAATGATATAGGATGTGACTGAGTGATGCTATTTGTGGGCAGCAAGGATGAAGATTCTAACAGACAAGCAACACTGCGTCAAATAACCGGAAACTTGTACAAGGGACTTGTCTGTTAGAACTGTGCGGAGAAATTTGCCTTTCTTGGGCTATTCCAGCAGAAGACCGACTCGAGTGCCTTTACTGACAGAACGACATCACTTGCAGCGACTCTCGTGGGCACGTGAGCATATCGGTTGGTCCCTAGATAAATGGAAAACCGTGGCCTGGTCCGATAAGTCACGATTTCAGTTGGTAAGAGCTGATGGTAGGGTTCGAATGTGGCGCAGACCCCACGAAGCCATGGACCCAAACTATCAGCAAGGCACTGTTCAAGCTGGTGGTGGCTCCGTAATGGTGCGGGCTGTTTTTTTCATGGCATGGACTTGGTCCTCTGGTGCGACTGGACCGAACATTGACTGGAAATGCTTATGTTCAGCTACTTGGAGATCACTTGCAGCCATTCATGGACTTCATGTACCCAAACAACGATGGGATTTTTATGGATGACAATGCGCCATGTCACCGGGCCACAACTGTTTGCGATTGGTTTGAAGAACATTCTGGACAATTCCAACGAATGATCTGGCCACCTAGATCGCCCGACATGAATCCCATCGAGCATTTATGGGACATCATCGAGAGGTCTGTTCGTGCCCAAAATCCTGCACCATCAACGCTTTCACAATTATGGACGTCTATCGAGACAGCATGGCTCAATATTCCTGCAGAAGACTTCCAACGACTTGTTGATTCCATGCCACGTCGAGTTGCTGCACTTCGCCGGGCGAAAGGAGGGCCGATACGATATTAAGAGGTATCCCATGACTTTTGTCACTTCAGTGTATTATTTTCGTAATTGATACAAATAGGAATAAATTATCCTTAGGAAAACCTCCAAGAAGGCATATATTACATACATGTGGATATAACATGGCAGACCTGCTTTGGTGGCTCCTTACATCTATACATGTGTCGTGTCACTGGTGCTGGACTTCAGGTTAAATGACCGGTATTAAAAAGAGAGGCATAGCATCGACATCTACAGGACTAAAAAATATAATTTGAGTTAGCCATGCCGACGAATTATTTGAATTAGCCATTGAATTAATTGAGTTTATAAACGAAAGCGAACGGATAAACTAAAAATTTAAACAAACAAACGAATTTTTTTTTAAAAAAACTCCCCTTGAATTTCCCTTAAACGCTGTACATTAAAATTCGCTTTTCTTTCCGTAATTAAATACATTAACTTTGAGATTAAAAAAAAAAAAAAAAAAAAAAAAAAAAAAAACACCCAAAATATATATGGGGGAGAAAACTTAAATTCCATCTGCACTTTTGTCGAAATGATTACCTGTCTCTGTAATCGCTTTCGACACAGGTTTTTTAAATTATTTTACTTCCGCAAAAAAAACGTAAGTGGAATATGACGAATAAAAAAAAAAAAATAAAAATAAAAAAAAAAGTAAGAAACGCCACATCTTACATTAAAGTCCTAGAAAATCACGAGCCTCGTAAATAACAAACCTCGCGTCACCAGCATTTCCGATTTTGATGTTTTCCATTCCTCCCCCCCTTTTCAGAAGAACCCCCCTCTTTCTCATTTCAAATTCCCCAGCAGACCAAACTCTCTCCTTCGGAAAACAAGTTGAAAGGGCACGGGGAAATTACGATAATACACCGAACTTAGCCGAGAGCACAAAAAAAAAAAAAAAATGAAAAATAAAATTAAAAAGTCCAAACTGACTAAATGTAGTTTTTACCAAACCATAGGAGCCCCGCTGCACATTAGAGGGTCATGACCCTTGGAAAAAATCACGGGCACTTTAAAGGCCACAGTCACGTGTAAACGAGCCAGTGCAGCCATTTTGAGGGTATCAATAAACGTCGTAATAAAAGATGGCCAACATTTGATATGGCCAAGCCAGCAGCCGCCGACTTCTTTTTTTGCAGATGAGGCTGGTGGCTCTCTCCAGCTTTTGTTGAGTTTGGTTTTTTTTTTTATATATATACACAAGTTGAACATGTTTAGGTTGTGTTTATCTGGAAAAAAAGATTCTTTTTTTTTTCTTTCTTCCCAATCTCTTAAAAGGTTTCCAATCGTTGGATTACGCAAGTTTCATTCTTTTCGTGATCTTTTCTCTGCGAGATTTCCATAAGTCGTAGAATCTTTTATTTATATTCTTTTTCCACCTTGGAACAAAGAACACCGTGGGAAATCAGGCAGGCGTCTGCTATTTATCGTGCATACTTTGCAGTGATTGTGAATAAGTAAAGAACTAACTTGTATCTAATGGAAGTTTCCCCCCTCCCCTTTTTTTCCCCCATCTTTTTATGTTTAACAGAAAAGCAAATCAAATCGATAATTTTCATAGATTAGTTAAGATGGAATTAAAGAATTTTTGTATCGAATACCACAAATTCTTGATTATTATGGGAAATTTGAAATATTTATTTATAGCTATTTTTATAAGATTGACACACTATATATAAAATATAATAATATTTATAAAACTAGATATAAATTAAATAAATCGAAACATCGTCATTTGTCTTAAATATTGCTAATTAAACGTATTTGAAATTATAATAATTAATTATAACAAAAAAATTAAGAGCAAATAAAATTTGCAGAATTTTTTAATGTCAGAAAATAAACTGGTGTAATGGAAAAATTACGACACTGAAAATAATTTAATCTATAATAATTTTTTTCTTATTATAGATTTGGTTTATCGCTCTACGGTCATTTTTTGTTTTTGCATATTTTAGTCTAATTAGAGCAGGACCTACAGTTTAACGTGGATTCCGAAGCACTAACAAGGATCTATGCCAACGCCATGATTTAATAGAAAAAAAGGCCAGAGTGTTATTGCCACTATTTTATAGAAAAAAATATGATACAATTGCATTTATTGCGTGATAACATGAATGGATATGGAAGTTGATTTAAAGAAGCATAAAAACTTCCAAAAAAATTACCATACTAAATATTGCCATGGTATGACAGGAGGAAACCTTAGAACTTAAAAAACAATTTTACTAAAAATATTTTAAAAGAAAAATATCTCAAATGGTAAACATGTAAAATTTTTCAACAAATACGTGTCTTTAATTTACATCTAACTTAATTTTATTACCAATATTGTAATCAGAATTATGAAATTATTTTATAAAAGATAAATTTAGAAGAAAAAAATGCTGGTATATTGATTAATATAACAAATATTTAAGAGAAAACAAATACTCTGTTACTTTTTTTAAAAATGCATTTTTGAATGCCATAAATATTACATTAGTAGTAGTCAAATACAACGAAACTTAACTCTAGAAAATGTAATAAAATTTCTTCAATCTGCAACTAAGATAATTAAACTTCATCTTACATCATGAATAATTACGTACGGAGTGCTAGACGAGTGCAGACTTTTGTCAAAAAAAAATGAAACTTTTCCCAAGAAAGATTGCAGGCGTGCAGGATAATTTGAAGTTGTGTTACATTGTAATTATTCATCATGGTTGGACTTGAAGAAACTACAGTGAATTTAGAATGTGAATTTTATAAATGCAAATGAACTGTCAGTACGAGATAACTGTATCATGATTATTCACGGACATGGAAATTTTTTTTATGTAAGGGTACTGTAAGTTAGAACAGCACTTTGAAATTCGTGCAAAAACAATAAAGGCATGTGAATTGTCAATAGTTTCTTTTTTATAATGTTTTTTATTTTTATGGTTGAACATCTATAGTGTTATTTATGACCAGATTCAGTTTTTATTTGGTTTGTTGCTCTACGATTTTTTTTTTTTTTTTTTTTTTTTTTTTTTTTTTGCACACTTTAGGCTAATTAAACAGGGACCTACAGTTTAACATGGATTTCGAACCACTAACAAACATCCATGCCACCGCCAGGATTCAAACCTGCTGTCTGTGGTACCAAAGGCCAGAGGACTAGCCAATTCGTCATCATGCCGCCATATATTCAATTAAAGACATTTTACAATCCTATAATAATATTGACATTCATAAACTTTTAAAACTCGTTGCATAAATAAATAATATTAATTTGTATATATTTGATATGAAGCGAAGCATATGCTATCAAAAGAAAGAAGAACTCAGGCGTCGCCTTTCTTTAGTCAGGCGGCCTGATGTATATAATGAAAATTTAGGTCTATGGTCATTCTGGTTTGTCCACAGTATGGCAAAAGGAATATCTTTAAGTTATTTTTTATTCATGACTGATAATATACCTGTATCTTCTTTTGCCACGCGACAACGTGTATTTGATCTATAGAGTGATAATTCCGGTCTATGGTCATAACTGGCTGTGGTTCTTCTGGTTTGACTATAATATGACAAAAAGAGTGCTTTTATGCTATTTTTCATACTTAATACTGTACCCACATGGGTTTTCTTCTGCCACGGAAAAACATATGTCTCTAATAATTCTATATATATTTGATATGACACGATGCATATGTTATCACAAGAAGGAAGATCTCAGGCGTCGCCTTTCTTTTGTCAGGCGACAGCATGTGTCTGATGTACAGACTACTAAATCTAGGTCTATGGCCATTCTCGTTTGACCACAGTATGACAAAAGGAGTATCTTTATAATCTTAATCTTTAGTAGCTTAAAAATGTTATTTTCTATTCATGCTTAATAACGTACCTGCACCTTCTGCTACGCGACAACATGCATCTTATAGACTGAAAACTCAGGTCTATGTGTCACAAATGATTATTTCCATTCTGATTGGACCACAGTATACTTTTACTACCGTAGACATTTATCAGTTTCTGAAGATTCCAATTCAAAATTAACTTTCAATAGAATTTCTCTATCTTTCCGTTGACCTTATCATTAGGCTATTCGTGTATCAAGCAAACACATTAATAATAATAATAAATGAATATATTCTGTAAACTACAACCAGTGTAATGGCAAATAATGACCTGTTTTATAAATATTTCTGACTTTATTTAATGAAGTAATCGCTTAGAATGGCTATGTATTTCCCATTATATAATTTAATAGAATAATATTATTATTTAACATTATGATATTAGAGAGTTTTTGCATACCGTAAGTTAGGTTACCGTAGGACGTCCGTTAGCTTTTTCTCCCTAGCGCGCATACTCAGTTTCCTATGAGCATGCGTGCTAGGGAGAAAAAGCTAACGGACGTCCTACGGTAACCTACCGTACGGTATGCAAAAACTCTCTATTGAAGATTTTTATTAACGTTAATTGATATTGATACTGAAGATTTTTATTGCACATTTTTATAATTGGAGAATCCTTTGCAGTTTTTAAAAATGTTTTCCAGTTACAAATTTTAAAAGTGAGTATAAAAAGTCAACCTATTAACTGTTTAATAACACTTCTATAAAAATAACAAGTAATAAGTTAGCGTACGAGCAAACTTCACGATATGAAATCATTTACGGTATTTCTGTTCCTTTCGTTTTTTTTTTCCTATGAAGCAAAATTGCAAGTTGTTTTATATCTCTAAAAGTATGTATATATAGCATAAATCATTTTAAATATGTAATTCATTAGTTTGTAATATCCAGCACAAGAAAATGCAACACGTTTGAAGGACGAATTTAATAGTTGTGCTTATTAACAATATAACAAATAATTTTTTTTTTTTTTTAAATGTGCATTTTTTTTTTTTTTTTTTTTTTTTTTTTAATTTGCAATAGTTGCTTTTATATGAAAAGAGAGCTAAAAAATATCTTATAAGTGATCACTCAATAATCACAAAAAAGACTAATAAATACTCAAGTAGACAGCCTGATTTCTTTTGGAATAAATGCTATTAAGCATTTCAGGTAATTAAACGACAAGATTCATTTGAAATTTTGATTACCAAAATGCATAACTACGATATGATGATGTAGAATCATCAAATCACTTTCACCACGGATTCATAATTACTTCTTAATTATGTTCATCATATATTTTCAAAGTAAACTTCGAAAAGGAGACAATTATTTTGTAACATTCCATTTATCAAAGAAAATCTGATGCATCCTGAACAAATATGTGTATTTCTGCCTACCCTAATAATTTGAGCAAATTATCGATGGATTTCACGTTGATGACTGACTCACCGTACACATGACATCATTCCTCAAAGGATCACAACAGAGTAATGTATTAGCGATGTAACACTTGACACACAAAGAATGCTACGAATTCCTGCCACGCATTGCAGGGGTGCGCGACCCTAAAAGCCACAATGGTAAGACCACTGGTTTCATACTCGGTGGCTTCAGACTACCTCGGATCACTCTAATGCCAGCCTGTGATGAACCCCGAGCGTATTTTAAATGCCTAGGAGATGAAAAACAACAACAAAACTCCAAGAAGGAAAGAACCTGTTCTTTTTTTTTCTCTTTCTTTTCTTTCTTGCACATCACTCAGCTATTCCTTCCTTTCACTGTCTATCAAGCAAGGGCAAGGGGGTGTTGGTTGGAAGATTTTTAAGAGAGTTCCGTTTCTTTTCTTCCCTTTTGTGGAGAGATTAGGCATCCGACATGGTAGTGGGGGGAACAGAATCCACGAGGGGGGTTGTCTACCCCTCAGGTAAGCACCGCGAAACAGATAGGGGCTGGTGATCGCGAAGCATAATGACGGTCTCCAGGTAATTCGAGAAAGGCCCTAAACGTGCCTTTGGGACAGATCCTTCAACATGATAAGAAGGAAAAAAAAATTTTTCACTGTCTTTTTTTCTTCTTTTTAACCATAAGGAGGGGTATTTAGCTGTAGAATATCCTCCCTTATGTCTTACAAGCGGATGCGTAACGCCAATTCCAATGTAACTGTTGTGTAATGACAGTCCCTTGAAAAATATCAATAGTTGTAGTTAATAATCTTTCCTACCAGACAAGTGTTTGTGATTGCGCATATCTGATAAATATATACATTGAAGGATTTGGAGGAATACAAGTAATAATTCGCTGGCTTCTGTCTTACACTGGCTGAATAGAATATAGTATTGAATAATTGTGCGAGTTTTAAGTATACTTTTAGTACATGTAAATCGTTAATAAGATAATGAAAAAAGCAAGCAGAACCGGAGATTTGGGCAGTTAAATATATTTTATGTTTCCATGTAATTGTTTTCCTTTTTCTTCAATGATCAGTTAGATTTTTGTTATAGATATTGAAAATTTTTTTGTTTTCTTTATTTTTTAATATTTAGCTCCTAATTAAATTAACATTATGTATTTTGTATTTTTCATATTAAAATAAAAATAATTAACTAATTAATTCAAAAGATTTAATTATTTTTTAATGCCGATATAATATTCCATCCGAATTAATTATCTTTTATACAATCCATGTATATTAATTGTTTATCATAATAGAATTATTGCTCATCGACAAATGTTTATTTTGAAGTTATTATTTATTTTTGATTCAAATATCAAAGTTCATATTAAAATATTGAAATTATTTCCAAATCAATTTCTTTTCAAAAAAATATATAATAAATAAATATACTAACCAATAATTTTTCTTTCAGAATGTAAAAATATAACATTTTAAAGATTCATATATTATATAAATATAATAATAATTATAAATAAAGATAATATTTGTTGTAGTACTTGTTAAATATTATATTTAAGATTTTTATTCAAAATCTTTTCTATTCACTGTAATTTATCTACAATGTAATAATAATAACAACATAATTTATTTACTTTTTACATGAATACTTTCTCATCTCATTTTTTTTCAAAAAATTTAATAAATTAAAAAACTGATACAAAGTATATCAAAATCTACATCAATAAAACGGCACATCAATTAGTAAATTTTCCAGATCCAATACCAATAATAAGTTTTTTCCGATTTTAAATGTGGGAAACGAGTCATAATTTTTCACAAAGACTGGAAATAATTATAAATTAATAAAAAACAAAATGAATGGATTTAAACTATTCTTACTTGACATTTTTTTTAAAGAAGTCACTCTTTCAATGAAGTCACAAATATTTTCGTAGAGGTAATTTCATAAAATAATCTGATCCCTCCCTCCTACCAATTTTCTTCAATGCAAGACACTATAAACATTTACCATGAACCATAAAGTTTGTGGAACCATTTTATGTTTATATAAAATGGTCATAATAATGTATAATTTCATAATAATATATATTGCCATAATAATTTCTTCGGCTAAATTAATATTCATTCTTAGTTACACAGAAATTTGAAACAAAGCAAAGTCTATGGAGTTCATAACTTTTTCCTAGAACACATTAGAGGGAAATTTTTGATCTTCTGTCTTATTATTCTCATCCTCAGTATAACACGGAAACTTCAGTTCTATTCGCTTGAAAGTGGTTGAATTTAACGCCCATTTTATCAGCAATCTAACACGTTAACATACAGACCTAATAATCTAATAGTTTTATTTTCTTTTTGTGTTTGGTTGTGGGCAATTTTTGGTTCAAATTTTCACTTGTCCAATTTTCTTCATGTCAAATTTTCTTCTAACACGTATTCTTACAACATACAAGTAGGGATATACGATACAAAAAGAAGCGTCAAATAAATTAGATCACGAAGCCATCACCTTTAAACGGGGAGGTTATGAACAGCAGTGTAAAAAAAAAATACATTCATCTCTTTCTAAGAAGAACGGTTCAAAGGTGATGCTTAACTCTGAAGATTTCTCGCGAAGGGTCCTAAAAGAAATCTACAATAGGAAGACCTAGACGGGGACTATTAGGATAAAACAGGCTTAGAGACCTTTATTTTTTAATTTTATTTTTTTTCTCTACACAGAGCCGAGAATGGTCAAAAGAAGAAAGAGAAAAAGAGACTCCTGCCACGGAGATAAAAGTGAGAGATAAAAGCTATGGGAACATCTGTCCAAACCCCAGATAAGATCCTCTTTTCTTTTTCACTGAAGGTTCTTCATTTTTTTTATGTGCCCTTTTTAGTCACACAGGTAATAAGAAGCCGGAAAACCCCTTTTTGCTTCTGGGACAATGGAAGAGGTGAGGTGCAGACGATTCACACTCTGCGGGGTGGTGCGCCCACCTGCGACCCTACCAGGAATACGCAACCAACTGTCCATACAATGTTATGTCTTCTTGCACACAAATGAGCAGCGACGGCAGATGTGGCGTGTGAGAAAAGCGGGAGGAGTCGAGCGTCAGTCTTTTTTGGAAATAGCGTCTTTTGTAAGAAGGAAATGCGATATATCTCTTGTGGGTTTTAAATCGAGTCTAGAATACTTTGTTGGTTTCATTTACGAGGTTTCGGTTTTCAAGAAATTCGGAAGTTAAAACGAGAAAGAAAGAAGTCAAAATCTTTGGCAGATTTCATGCGAGACGTATTGGATGAATATTCAAAATTTCGCTATTGATTAATTATTATAATTACTATTATTATTCTCATTATTATGTTACAATTTAATTTATCACTCTGAAATATTTTATCATAAGAGGGAATCGAGCGTTAGCCTTTTTTGGAATAGTGTCTCTGTAAGAAGGAAATGCGATATATCTCTGTTGGTTTTAAATCGAATTGAGAATACTTTGTTGGTTTCATTTAAGAGGTTTCGGTTTTCAAGAAATTCGGAAATTAAAACAATCAAGAAAGAAAGAAGAATTCAGTCAAAATCTTTGGCAGATTTCATGCGAGACATATTGGATGAATATTCAAAATTTAAATTGTAAAATAATAATTAATCAACAGTGAATTTATCACGTTAAAACATTTTATTATAAGTCATTTTGAGTCGAGCGTCAGTCTTTTTTGGAAATAGTGACTTTTGTAAGAAGGAAATGCGATATATCTCTGTGGGTTTTAAATCGAGTTAGAATACTTTGTTGGTTTCATTTACGAGGTTTCGGTTTTCAAGAAATTCGGAAATTAAAAAATCAAGAAAGAAAGAAGAATTCAGTCAAAAACTTTGGCGGATTTCATGCCAGACGTATTGAATGAATATTCAAAATGTCACTGTTGATTATTATTATCATTATTATTATTATTATTTTTACAATTTAATTTATGACGTTAAAATATTTTATCATAGGGCGATGCGCGTTTAAATTATGTGTTTTTGATATAATATATTTTTAATTTTAATTTGTTATTTTTTTTATTCGCGATTTAAAATACATTTTAAAATTCAAATTCATTTTAATTTGTTGTAAGATTCAATAGCATTAAATAATTAATTACATTAATTTATACAATGACAAAATGCTTTGTATGCAAAGATGATTGATCAGTTTTCTCTATTACGCTTTCTTTGTATTCTATGAATGGTGAAATTACTGCTTGCAGGAAAAAGTAATTAGATTATTTGACAGCGATTTTTATCATCTTAAGAGCTTAAAAAATTTATTTTTAATTTTCAAAGTTGAGGTCAATTCAATGCCAGGGTAATTACTATAGCTTTAAATTAAAAGTGAACTGTTTTTACCATTTAAATTTTTAAATACAAGACGATATAAAAAAATAATAATAAAATAACTGCAAATTCAAATGTGAAAAAACAAAAATTTTGGAACCCTTTTTAATTTCTTATATTTTTTTTAATAACTGTAGATGAGTTAGAATTAAATAAACTAAAATTCTTTGAATATGGTTAAATAGAAATTAAAATTTATAATTACAATCATTATTTTTTTAACTTAATCATAATCCAGTAAAACTGCCATACATACCATATAAAAAAATAATTTCCAAGAAAAATATTCTAAATATAAGCAAAAAAAATCCGTATATAATGATTATTTTCCTCTAAAATAAGATTTCATAATATGTTACGAAACCTTATCTTAAGGGAGAATACATGAAATTTTGACATTTTTTTTTTTTTTTTTTTATTGTTGCTGACTTTTTATAATCTTTCATAAAAAAATAAGAAGATATAAAAAGAATTTTTCAAGCATCATGTATTCACATCACACTGAAGTTCCAATAAATCATTATGATTCATTTCAGTTAAAGCAGTGGAACTCTATTTTTGAAACAAATCTTCTTCCACTTCCACCTAGTACATCTTTTTCCCTCCACTTCCGTCAATATTAGAAATCCACGAAAAAAAAAAAAAAAAAAAAAAAGTCTTAAGACAAACTTTTTATTCATTAAGATACGACAAAGCGGAAACGGGGTAAAAAAGCACATAGGAAACGAAACAAATACATTAAAAAAAAAAAAAGTCAAGATTAAATATTTTTAAATGGCATCTAATTTCTTCTGCAGTGAAACTGAATTGCAGGCGTCCTAATGAAAAACTAAAAAACTAAAAAAATAAAGGAATAATAAAGAAAGAAAAAGATAAACTGAGGCATGCAATAAATTTCTTTAAAGAAAAAAATGTCCGCCAGCGTTTTAAATGAAACGAATACGAGGCATTCCAAAGTAAACCTTGAAATTCACCCCACACACCATCCATGTGCTTGCAGTCCGCACCCAGTTAAGAGGATTGTGGCAGATGGAGCTGCAGCATTAACAATTTTAACTCTCCCTTGAAGTTTGTCAAACAAACAGAGCCGGTGTTATGTATGGAGGAATTATGCACGCTGTCATCTCAATTCAATGTTTATTTGGGAAGCTCTTATCTTGCAGAGGGCTGAAATAGAACTGTGGTAACAGATATACTGTAATAGGTATACTTAGTTCTCATCACATGCATCCAGATAAGATTCTGTTTAATGTAAACTAATATAAGATGAGAATGTAAACAATTTTATGCCATGTAGCATTTCCCCAGGGTGATATTAAGCATACAATTAAGGGGGATGGGATTTTTTTTAATGTATATTTTTGGTTGTGACTAAACATATACAAGTATGGGTATGTAAGTTATTTGTTAGCTAATTATACTATCGCAAGGAATGATTTTTTTATAAAAAAAAGGCATGATTATATTAAAATGAGCGAAATATATATATATTTACATCTTATTCTTTTGTAATATGTCATTTTAGACGGAATAGGTTTGAAGAAAGATTATTATTATTTTTTAAAGAATCATAAATAAACAATTAAAAATAAACTGAGATTATATCATTTCAAAACTATATGCTATTACAAAATAATTTTTAATTTGGTTTTTACTTTTTCGTTATTGTTTTATGTTTGCTATTTTTGCTTTATCATTCAAGCATTAAATCATAGGAAAATACATGATAACAAATAAGATTAAGATTGATCTGAAAAAAAATTTCAAACTTTTTTGAAATTTTTCAGTTTAATGTGAAACGAAAATGCGTGAGACTATTAACAAAATTTTAAACAATGCACGATACTATTACATTATTTATTTTTAATATAGACTGGATTATTATTGTTATTTTTCTTCCTATTATTTATTTTTATATTAATTATTATTTTTATACTAATTATTAATTATTAGTATAAATTATTTTTTAAATAGACGGTGATCTCAAAGCACATATGACACATCATGGCGTTATGATTATTCTGTAACAGTTAAAAGTAATTTAAAATTTAAGTGCATTGTATTATTATAAACGTTACATTATATCCTTATTATTTAAGAAGAATATTCTTATATTAGAGAAATTATTATGAAGATTTAGAAAACTGTACTACTTACAAATGAAAGTAATTTTAATTCCTAACTTATCTTACCTCCAAATTCAATAAAACATTTTTTTAAATAAATATTAATTAAATCAAAAAGAATAAACATACTCAAAAAGGAAAAACCCAAAATACAAAAAGGAAATATTAATTATTTTTTTTAGTATAATAAAATTAATTTACATAAATTACTCAAAAAGGAAATAGACCATGCCAAAAGGAACATACAATCACGCTAAAATGTACAAAACATATGAAATAAATTTTCACCTATCAAATATCCACTCATAACTTTATTTTAAAAACATGCAGAAGATCCAATACAGACCAAACACAGACGTTAAGTCTCGAACAATTTTTTTTACACGGCCTTCAATGTGCCATTTGTAATGACCACTAAACTTTTATCAATGGAAGAAAAAAAAAGTCATGTGTTAAAATATTTTTCCATTGAAATCCATCTTTCACTAGACACTAAATCCCTCATTCTGCACGAGCCTGATTAACAGAATATCGAAAGACAACCCTTGATAGCTCGTGCTGACAAAAAACTCAACGTTATCGTTTAATAACATTACGATAATTCTCTCTCTCTCTTTCGAAACAGTTGAAGATTTCGTAAACAAATACTTGCGCCGTTTTAAGCAGGGCGGCCAAAGTGACAGATGTTTAATAACCGAGAGTTCTTTTGTAGAGTGGCACTGTAGGGGGAGTCATAACACTGACTCGTGTCAAACCCAATTCATTTTATTTGATGGGAGTGATGGATGGGATCACTCTGTGCTTTCATATCCCTTGCTGATTTTTCGCACTGGTTCGTCTGTTCTGTGCCCGTGATAAGAGGACATGTGATTTTCTAATGGGAGGACTGATTTCATGCAATAAAGTAGAGCCAACGCGTGCATAAGTATTGTTCAGTGGGTCCTTGTTATAGTGTGCATTTAAATAATGCAAGCTTTTTTTTTTTTTTTCTGTTCTCCCCCCTTAGAAAGAAAATATCACATCAGGACTTAAGCCTGGCTTATGGTCCAAAGTTCTTGTTATAATGCAACTGGCAATACAGAGACAATTATTCTTTACGCCTTAAGCAAGGGCTGCACCGCTATGACTCATTTAGCACTACCCAGGGAGCACGTGTAGCTTGAGGATATGCGACGCGAGTAACACTACCCCCACAAGGCTCTATGATCATATTACACCGGGACCTACGGTTTACAGTGGATTCCAAACCACTACAAACATCCATGGCATCGCCGAGGCTGGAATCCGAAACGTGGGTACCGAGCGCCATGTGGTCCAGAGTAAGATTTGTAGTTAGTGGGCAAAGGGGGCAAGCTACTATCGTTTCGAGACGCTTGTTTCTGAAAGCAGTGACTGCAACAACAAAGAGACTCAATGGCGACGGTGACAGCGGGTGTAAAAGTGCTGCATCGTCAGTCAGGCTGGCTGGTTGAAGTTGTCTGCGTTTCCTCCCGTACAATAAGCAAATGCAGGCAAATACTAGAAGGATATTGTCACATCATCGGCGGTAGTTCCATTAATTCATTAATTGTCCGTGTATACATGGTTTGGTTTGGTTTGGTTTCTCGCTCTACGGTCGTTTTGTGCACACTTTTAGGCTAATTAGACCGGGACCTACAGTTTAACGTGGATTCCGAACCACTAACAAACGTCCATGCCACCGCCAGGATACCAACTTGAATCCTGTGAAGCGCTAGCCAATTGGCCATACGGTCACCCGTGCATACATGAGTAGAATACAAAATCCATTCACATAAAAATCTTTAAGAATTCCAAATCTAATGTTAACATAAGCAGAAATTAACATAAGAGTAATTCTTTAATGAGAAGAGTTTTAGTTAATTAAAAGTGTGTTTCTTTTAATAACATTAAAACATATATAAATGGTTAGCTATATTATACTTTTTCGTTGTCTCTCACTAGATAAAACCAAGTGTACTAAAATGTCATACAAAGAAATTTTACAAAAAAGTTAATGTTCACAAGTTTCATGGTAGAAACAAAAAAACATTATTAAAATATAAAAGGACACAATCTTACTTATTTATTTATTCCTTAATTTTCACAAAAATATTTGCTTTCATTATTGACAGGATATGATAACTGATTGCTCTTATTCTAAGGTTTTTGCCTACCGATATCAACACGGTAACTATAAACGTTATGAGTCACTTGATATCACAGCGCACATGCATTAAATATTCACGTGCTGCAGCAATATGTGACGTACTATATATCCGGTTACTGTGTTAGTTCCGAAATGCAAATTTTAAACGTTCAAAGAGCGGACACAAACAGTAACGATTAGCAGATGTTGGTTTTATTTTTATCGTGTGAATTCATTCTTGTTTAAAATCACATAATAATCTTTTTCAGTAATATATGCTTTACAGAGTTTGTTTATATTTCATAATAGCTTTTGCTCACAAGTATATAAAAATATGCTTATTACGAAAGCAATAATAATAATAATAATTTTGTATAAGTAATGATTTTGTAATAAGTTTGCAAAGCAATAATAATTTTGTATAAGCGAATGCTTATTACAACAGCATTCGTGACTAAATACATTTAAAAGATTATTAAAACTTAAATTATATGTTTAATATGTTCTATACATATAATTACTAAAAGGCAGACGAAATATTACAGCGAATATATAGATTACATATATTATTAGAATAAAAATGTCAAAAATTAGAAATTTATTGAACACAATATATTTTTTACTCTTGTAATAAAGCTTGTGATGATAATTTTGTCATAATTAGTTTATTCAAATTTTCTTTAAATGACAAAATAAATAGAATAAAGGAACAATCAATAACATTTTAGTTTTCAATTTCATAATGTGGATTTGGATTATTGATTGATCATTTTCCTATTATCTTTTTTTATGAATTTAACTCAATTCCAATATACACTGAAGTGACAAAAGTCATGGGATACCTCTTAATATCGTGTCGGCCCTCCTTTCGCCCGGCGAAGTGCAGCAACTCGACGTGGCATGGTCTCAACAAGTCGTTGGAAGTCTTCTGCAGGAATATTGAGCCATGCTGTCTCGATAGACGTCCATAATTGTGAAAGCGTTGATGGTGCAGGATTTTGGGCACGAACAGACCTCTCGATGATGTCCCATAAATGCTCGATGGGATTCATGTCGGGCGATCTAGGTGGCCAGATCATTCGTTGGAATTGCCCAGAATGTTCTTCAAACCAATCGCGAACAGTTGTGGCCCGGTGACATGGCGCATTGTCATCCATAAAAATCCCATCGTTGTTTGGGTACATGAAGTCCATGAATGGCTGCAAGTGATTCCAAGTAGCTGAACATAAGCATTTCCAGTCAATGTTCGGTCCAGTCGCACCAGAGGACCAAGTCCATGCCATGAAAAAACAGCCCACACCATTACGGAGCCACCACCAGCTTGAACAGTGCCTTGCTGACAATTTGGGTCCATGGCTTCGTGGGGTCTGCGCCACACTCGAACCCTACCATCAGCTCTTACCAACTGAAATCGTGACTCATCGGACCAGGCCACGGTTTTCCATTCATCTAGGGACCAACCGATATGCTCACGTGCCCACGAGAGTCGCTGCAAGCGATGTCGTTCTGTCAGTAAAGGCACTCGAGTCGGTCTTCTGCTGGAATAGCCCAAGAAAGCCAAATTTCTCCGCACAGTTCTAACAGACAAGTCCCTTGTACGTCCCACAGTGTTGCTTGTCTGTTAGAATTTACGACTCTGCAGACGTCGCCGGTCTCGGTCGTTAAGTGCAGGCGGTCGACCACTGCGCTGTCCATGGTGGGATGTTATGCCTGAAATTGCATACTCTCGGCACACTCTTGACACAGTGGTTCTGGGAATGTTGAATTCCCTAACGATTTCCGAAATGGCATGACCCATGCGTCTAGCTCCAACTAACATTCCGCGTTCAAAGTCTGTTAATTCCCGTCGTGCGGTCATCATCACGTCAAAACCTCTTCACATGAATAACTTGAACAGAAATGAAAGCTCTGCGCATTTATACCTGTTCTACGCGATGCTACTGCCATCTGAAAATTTGCATATTGCTATCCCATGACTTTTGTCGCTTCAGTGTATATATAATACAAATATATTCCAAACATATATTTTGGAATTGTGTTAAATGTATGAAAAAAATTCATAAAAATAAGATAATAGGAAAATAATCAATCGATAATTCAAATCCACATTATGAAATTGAAAACTAAAATGTTATTGATTGTTACTTTATTTTATTTATTTTATCATTCATAAAATGTTTAACCAATGGAATCTTCCTCACACGTCATTAAAAAAAGGGTAAAAGTTTAAAAAAATTTTGAATAACACTGTTAAACTGCAGTTATAAACGAGTTTAGTGATGCTTATGTGCTTACATTATTATGAACAGTTTCCAGAACAAATTATAATGATGTTTTGTCTGCAAGTTCTAAGTAGCTGCGCTTTATTTATTATTTTTTTTTTCTAACACTTCCAAAACAAGACGGCATAATACTTTGTACCAAGTGATTAATAAAATGGCTTTAACTTATCGGCTTTTTATTTTATTCCCTGTTATAGAGAATTATTAGCTATTATTTTGAAGCTAAAATGTGAGAAAATATCAACTCGTTAAAATATCTCACATTTTACGGAATGAAGGCTTTGTAGGTATAAATGCAACTAACGTTTTTTGGAAAATAAGTAAGCAAATATTTACAGAAAGCACTGAAGCGCATTATGGTATGTTAAAATAAAATGCGGAAAAACGAAAAAAAAATACGGAAAACAACGAAATTTCTTTGTAATAAACAACTTTTTTTACCTCAAGAATTTTAAAACAAAACTATTTATTGCACTTTTATATTTCCAAGAATATTTTTTTAAAACAATATATATATACACCCAATAAAGTCTACGGTAACACTGGCCATCCTTGTGGCAAATACAATTATAATCTAACCGTAGAAGGAAAGGATAAGCTTGTTATGAAAACTATAGCAGCGAATCAATGCTTTTTAAATAAAAATTGCTTTTTAACTTTATCTCTAACATTTCTAATGCATAAAATATGAATATGCTCATTAATATAAATTGTAAATAAATTACAATTTTAAATTGTAATATAAAATATTGTTTATATATTATAAAAATAAAATTTATTATAGTATATTATACTATAAGTCATTTCAGAAATTTTAAATTTTAATTTCTTGCAAAATTATCAAGTTTTAATTTTTAGTCTTTTTATTATCTTGTTTGTTTATTCATTTATAAAATTTATTATTTATTTACTATTATTATTATTATTTATTATTTATTTACTATTATTATTATTATTAAAAAAATTATTATTTATTTACTATTATAATTAAAAAATTTATTATTTATTATAAAAATAATTTATTTTCGTTTATTAGCATTAAAAATTTTTTTCAGATATAAATTTTTTTTTGTTGCTTTGTGATCTGTCAATTTTGTTTTAATAATAATAATAATAAAAATAATTTGAAAATAATCATAATGCACAATAAAATCTAAAAAAAAATATTTCAGAACATATTTATCTGACTACAGAATAGCCTTTTTTTTTACTATAGCATGAAATAGTAATATTTAACAATGATTTCCTTTCTCTATCAAAAATGTTATTTTCGCTTGTTTTTATTTGATTCCTCTCCATTCTTTTAACTTATTGTTCGTATTTTTTTTTTTTTTTTTATTAGTTTGGTTTTTTTTATTCTATCCGTTTTAAATTATAACGATATTATATGTTTTATTTTTAAAAACTAGAAACATGTAAATTTATTTTGATTTATTTTTTAACTTATATTACTTTTGATTTTATAAGCAATTTCTCTTCTGGCATCTTGAACAGCATACATATTTGTGATTTTAAATTATGTAGATGATTAAAAAATTAAACATTTAAAATTCATTTTAAATATAATATTATAATCATTTTTTGTTTATAATATTTGTATCTGTTTTGTTTATAATTAATTCATAAGTATTTCTTATAAATTTTTAATAAATATTAAAAAGATTATCGAATAATTATTAAACAACATTTCAATAATCATTATTAATTGAAAACAACGTGTTTTCAAAACTTTCTGTTATATTTCGAAAATTATTTCTTATTTTTTAAGTTGAATGTTTAATTTTGTTACTATTCTTTTTATTGTATTGTCTTTTAAATCAAGATAAATTAACCACATCCTAGGTTATCAAATAAAGAAATGCGTTTTTCAGATCTATCAACCAAATATATATATATATATATTTTTTCACATAATCATGATATTCAAAACACACCACATCCTAGGTTATCAAATAAAGAAATGTGTTTTTCAGTCTATCAACCAAATATTTTTTTCTTCCACATAATCATGCTATCCAAAATACAATACAACCAAGGTTATCAAATAAAGGAATGTGTTTTTCAGGTCTATCAATCAATTTTATTTTTTCACTTAATCATGCTATCCAAAACACAATATATATTAGGTTATCAAATAAAGAAATGTGTTTTTCAGATCTATCAACCAAATATTTTTTTGTCACATAATCATGCTATCCAAAACACACCACATCCTAGGTTATCAAATGAAGAAATGTGTTTTTCAATCTATCAACCAAATATATTTTTTTTTTCACATAATCATGCTATCCAAAACACTAAGCACTTTAGCCTTTAACAATCCATTTCCAAACAAGAAACCCCATGGAGACCTTCTTAAAAGCGAATAATACAAAGAATGATTCACCATCATACACTACCACAGGAAATCGGTAGCAGTGCAGCAAAAGATCGAATGTGATTCATACATGCACCAGATACTCCATTTTTATGGGGCACCACCTCCCTGCACCTCACTTAAAAGTAACCGTCATCCCCACAGCCACCCCCTAGAAGTGTTCGAACCAAACAAGGAAAAACAATTCCCTTACCTCATAAAGATTAGATGCCCACCCAAGATAAACAGCAACGAAATCTTTCGATATATCGATTCCACAATTACCTCCCAAATGCAAATCTTGCCGACAATACGAACCTAAAACCTTCTTCGTTTTGATTCTGCAGTCGCAAATTACAATCGACACAATTACTGGCGTGCTTGTAATGACGATTCCCCTGATGATATTTGGAAAAGGATTCCAGTTTTCATTTTCGAACGTTTTCTGCGGACTGATATAGAATGTCTGGGGGGTGAGTGGGTGGTTGGTTGGAGGGTAGGAGGTAAAGTTCGTTATCGCTGACACTGGTTGGGCTTAATTGTTCAGAAAATGCAAATCAGATTTAAATTTATCGTGAAAGGGGAGAGTGCACAATGAGGGTTTGGAATAGGAAGGGTGTAATGTTCCACTCTCACCTGCTAAACTGGTATATGATTTTTGCCGATTAATTTACCATTGTTGTTGTTGGAAATTGTGGCAAGGGAAAAATTAAAATTTATATATGCAGTTTCCTTTAAGTAAAAATAAAACATTTATTTTCTATTTTTATTTTCCGTATTAAATGAATAGGCTTCAAAAATATTTTTCCTAAAGAAATGACAGAAATGTTCATATGAAAGTTAGGAAATGGTGCATTAGATTTTTTGTTGCGCTGAATTTGCTTTTTTTTTTTTTTTTTTTAAACTGACAAACGACTTGTAAAAACATTTACTTGAAATAGAATTATGAAATAGTCATTGCTAACAAAAAAGGAAATGAGGTTAGGTTGTGAAATTTTCTCATATGAGTCAAGTTTCCTGCCACGCGCTGAATTTTGCTGGAATAATTACATGGTATTTTGTATTGATGTTGCAATGATGGTAACATTTATACGACTTTTAGTAAATGGAGTTTCTTGCCATGCGCTGAATTTTGCAAGGAATAATTACTTGACATTTTGTATTGATATTGCATCGATGGTAACATTTATACGATCAAGTTTCTGCTATCATGTTCCAGAGAGTCAATTTCCTTGGAGTAGACTAGCCCAGAAGAGATTTCATCTTTTGTATTCGCAAGAATAAAAGTTAACAGTACATAATCAATTGTCCAGTATTTATACAATTTCCAGTAGAGAATTTTAAACAAACACTAATTAAAAACGAAAAGAAATTTATGACAAATCAGAAAAGAGAGAGTAAATCTTCAACAATTAAAGCAAAATCTTGCGAGACCTTTTAATATTAACAATGAGAAATAAAAAGTCAATTTCCTGGAATGTGGTATTTTCGTGTTCAATAAGTCTATTGAAAAATTTAGTTAAAGTCAATTTTATAAAATGTATGGGCGGTAAAGGTTTAAAGCTTTGTGAAATTCAACATTTAGGTAAGTCACTGCCACAGGCTGCATTGCATTGGAATTATTACTTTGTACTTTACATTGAAGTTGCAAAGATGCAAAGTTTTGTACCAACCTTTCAATTAATTATTTTCATTTAAACATGAAGAATTATCGAACATTATACAGAGGAAATCCTATTCATCGTAATATAATCGTTAATGCTTGTGAATAAAAATTAAAGTGTTCCCTCGAACCTTAAAGTGGCTCTCTTCTTGAAAGTATTATAGGTTCAAGTATAAGCCGAGACGTTACAGTATGAATGTTATGAGCCTACAAACTAAGGTCTAACATATTGTGGTTTATTTATTTTTTTACTCGTAAAATACTTTAAAAACAAATGAAATAAATAATGTTTTTATTAACTAAACATATCAAGACATTTAATAGTAAAGGCTTCATTATATTAAAACTCTTTCAATACTTAACACTTACATTAGAGAAAAAACATAAAATTAACCAACTATTTTTACTAAACCATTGAGGATACTAATTACGATTGAAACGGGTTTGTTATTTTAACTACTAAAATATTAATAAAAAAAAATGTTTCCCAAAAAACTATCAATTACAAACCTACGTTCAATTTCCTCAGAGCTTTTCCTTCTTAAACATTTATTCTGAACGAATACAAGTGAATAATTCTTCTATTAGGGAAAGCTCAATTACTCGAATGACTTCATTTAGGAATTCGCGTGAGCACGTGTATTTTACGAATCGTTCGGTAAATAATTGAGTGGTCGCCAGAAATGAAATGGCTTGTAAAAATATGCTCGGCTTGGCAGCCATTTTCATTCCTAGAGGTATTATTTATCGCACCCGGGTATTATTAGACTTTTAAAAGAAATGTGTCTCCAAATGTTCTGCACGCTACGTAGATCGAATGTGCGTGTCGGTCTCGAAATCGCTTGCACAAAAATATTACAGAGAAGTTTAAAATAACATTCTAAAGGGAAAAGAAATGAAATAAAGTTATAATGAAATAAGTGAAATACAATAATATTGAATATTTAACAAGAGCATATTAATGATTAATATATTGATTTAGGATTGTTGATTTATTAATATATTAATATATCGATTATTTTTAACTAGGCCATTTGATTATATTAACAATTTATTTTTTATTTGAAAAAAAAATCATTTGTACAAAAATTGCAGAGAAATTTAAAATGCATTTTAAAGGGAAAAGAAAAGAAATAAAGTTTAGTGAAATACAATAATATCGATTATTTAACATGAGTATATTAATGATTATCGATTTAAGATTGTTGATTGACTAATATATCTATATATTGATTATTTTTAACTACGCCGTTTGGTTATATCAACAATTTCATTATTTTTCATTTGAAAAAGAGACCGTTTGCACAAAAATAACAGAGAAATTTAAAATATATTCCAAAGCGAAAAAAATGAAATAAAGTTAAGTGAAATAAATATAATAATATCGATTATTTAACATGTTTATATTAATGATTAATATATTGATTTAGGATTATTGATTGATTAATATATTAATTATTTTTAACAAGGCCATTTGATTATATTAACAGTTTCATTACTTTTTATTTGAAAAATATATTTTCCTCGTGCAATATTAGTTAATTTTGCTACTAAAAATTTGATTTTTTTTTTCTCCTCGGTGTTAATAAGTAGCTTGAAAAACTTCAAAGGTCTAAATTATATTATTATATTGATTCAGATATTTGTAATTTTAACATGTACATAGTGCTATTGAATTCGGAAATAAATCTTTTTTTTACGTTTTTCGTGTTTGCCTTAAATACAATGCAATACAATAATAAATATTTATGAAATGAATACATATAGTATACACAAATTGCCAAAATAATATATATTTAATTTTGAATCTGTTTTTGACCAATGAACTCGTGTTTGTTTAGAATAAATTACAAGGTTACTCAAAATACTCGTTTTCGTCCAGAATTAAAAGTTAACTTTCATACCAATTAACTCATGATATTCCGATATATAATTCCAATTAAGAATATCTGAACAATTATAAACAAGAATGATGACAGTAAATTTGCAAAAAACTTGTTAGCAATTAACAATAAAAGCAATCAAATGTCTAAATCATGAGTTTTGCCATCCAGACGACCCGTGCGTGAAAACATATTCTGTGTTGAAAAGTATTACTTAGTTACGATAAAATGGCGTAGATTGGAAGAGAGATCCTATCATTTTCCACAGTAATTGAAATGGCAACATTGCGCAAGACATGTGGGATCGGCAAGATGGATGGGTTAGATGGTCAGGATACCACTTGGAGTGGAAGAAGATTCAGATAACTATCTCGGCTCGTATGCAAATACACGCATTACCAGGCAGATGCACCAGACGAAAGTATTTCCGCTGCACGTGTTTTTTTATCGGGAATTTCGGTAAAAATAATAAGATAATTAGAAAAAAATTGCATGTTCCTTTCTTCCCATGCTAATTAAATAGATCTCTATCCAGTTAATTAACGGCTTGCTAATTGGATGTACCAGGAAAAATGCTTATATAATCACAAATATATTCATGTTTATCATCTTATAGTCAAATCATTTTGTCTTCAATTCCTATTTCACTAGTCCAGTTTATTTAAATCTTTTTTAACAATCGCTTTTGAATTGGTTTATCTTTTTCTTTAATTTTGCAAGCTACCGAACAATAATTGTGCTATCTATAACCAGTATCTTTATTCTAATTGCTAAATTTCAAATAATCTTATTCCTATGAACCGTGAAATATATTGTGTGCAACAACTAATTTAAACTAATGACGATATTGTATCGACTTGAATGAGATTCGTTATGGAAGAGAAATGCCATCGCCTAGACTTCATTGACGTTCTTCTTCAGATGTTAGAACTTCTTTGTGACATTGCGGCCTGGGGGCCAAGTGGCTAGCATTCTGGCCTCTGGTACCACAGTCTTCAGATTCGAATCCTGGCTATGTAACGGATGTTTGTAAGTGGATCAGAATCCATGTTAAACTGTAGGTCCCGTCTGTTTAGCCCTCGTGTGCACAAAATGACCGTAAAGTGGCAAACCGAACCAATCTTTGCGACATCATAAATTGGAACGGACAACTCCAGGAAAGAAATCAAGGATTTCTCACTCTTCTTTGAACCTCATTGGATGCACTTTCTGGGCTACAGATTTTTCTTTATAGTATAAGTATAGATACGACATTAGCAGTATAGATATGACAACGGGCGATTTAACCAGGTTGCCGGATTTCGAGTTAAGCTTCGCCAGTTCGGAAGCCAAATGCGCTAATAAGCCATTTCTCCCCAAGCCAAATTTATGCCAATAGTATAGTGTAGGAAAAAGAATCACATTGTGTAAAATCAAGATGAAATGTAAACAGGCAGAGAGATCTGCTATAATATCCTAAAACCAAATTTCTGTTAACATATTTACTCATTCTATTCCCATTGCTAAAGACAAAATACAGCTGACAAACATTCGATTAATCTATTCAAGGGTTTGGCATGCGACGTGTCACATAAAAAAATCATTATTTTTTTTACTTTATCACCCCACATATTCCCTCACGATCTCATTCAAGTAAAAGTCTCAAAACTCCAACACTCGTTAAGAAAAAAAAAAGTCACTTTACCCTCCTTTCAAAAGGCATGAATGTGCTCCGCTGAACAAGACGTCAGATTAAAACAATACATCAACCACTGCTCTCCAAAAATAAATTAATTTCGCAGTCCACTGGCCCAAAAGTCAACAAGCATTTCCCACTCTTCTTCAGTTCAGCATCCCCACATCACCCCCTCTTTTCCAACCCAACCCTTCGCAGCATTCCCCCTACCCCTCTGGGGCAGAGAACTGAAGTGAAGAACGACTACAGGAAGCAATTGGCATCTCATTATTTGGGCACTCCCCACACAGAATCGAACCTCCCTCCCTCCTTCCTTTTATTCATTCAATCTATCTATATATGTATAAATATACGACGGGGGCCACGGTTACCAAATCTGCTTACCATTGTGAAGTCTCGGTCAGCACAGCACATAAGGCCAAATATTGTGATATTCGGTAGCCTCTTTTGGAGGGGCGAACTGAGGTATCGTTCTGTTTTGACTCGATTCTGTGTGTGTATGAGAGGGGGAGAAGCTTATTATAGGGGTGATAGATGATACAGAGATAGGTATGTAGGGAAGTGCGAACGATAAAAATGCTACTAAAAAGTTATGTACATTTCAGATTGTGTCAATATGTTCAATCAGGGATGGTCACGGTTGTAGATTAAATGGATAAGGGAGTGAGTTAGACTAGCCACAAATCAATTTGAAAAAAGTGGAGATTTGTTCCATAGGGATAAAAAATATAAATAAAATACAATAATAAATATAGTCGCATTTTAAGGAATTTCATTTCATGGAGAACTTTAAAATAAATACCAAACCATATTTTCTTTGAATAGTAATGCGTGCAGTGATGAAAGATTACTTATTCCAAGTTAAATAAAACATGGATTGATTGATTTAACTTGATTTAATCATGATGGATTTATGATTGATTTCATAACTTTTTTCAATAAATTCCCGTTTATTCGAAAAAAACAATCAGCAGGGGAAAAAATAATAATTTTAATGTTCAAGTTATGCTGTAATACGAAAATAAATTGAAGATTTGCAGAAAACTATTATTAATTTAAAGACTTTTATTTTCAAATATCTTTCTTACATTATCCCATTTTGTTTTCATATTCTAAATGTCTGTGTGATATCGACAAAAAATTTAAATAAATAAATTGTAGTTGTAATCAAAGAGGTAAGATTTTTAGTTAAACCTGTAATTATTCAGCTAAAGGATTAAAATTATAATATAGAAATATATTTGCTAATCTTCGTTCCTTATTTCAGGGGAGTTTTTTTTTCTATGGATGGGACATATATATTTCATATATACATATATGTAAGGACATATATATTTCATATCATATATATGTAAGGACATATATAATTTTTGACAAATGAAATATAATTAATTTGCAATTAGCTAAAGAAATGCCAATATTTTGCATTTGAATTTTAGAAAAAAAACTTTATATTTCGTACAATTTTTATTTGAATAATAACAATTTTAAATAATAGTATGAGTACCGATATAAAAGATTCACACGTGGAACTTAGAAATTATGCATTTTATAGACAATTTGACTGATGTGGACAATTGAATCTTGTACTACCATTACCATTGTCACATTTAAAAGGTTTAATACTTGATCAAATTTTACAGATACAATGATAATAAAAACATATTAGTAACTTTTCATGCTGACATTAAAGACCCCATGATTCAATATTTTCTCCCAAACGCCAAGTCGTAATGCACAAGCCATTCATCAAACTTGGAAATGATTTGTCATCTGCAGCACTTAGTTCTTTCAACTGAGGGCTACCGTTGAAAAGTCACAACCCAGTCAGTCTTCGTCAACCCCCCATTTGGACCTAAGTACCACGAACACTTCTTCATGGATTCAATAGATTCTACTGCCGCTGTCTTCTTGCCTATTTACGTCTGGAGCGGGAAGACCGTTCTAACAGCCATGGTGGGAAAGGAGGAAATTCCATACATAACAAACGCTGCCCCCTGTTGTAGAGGAGGAGGGGGTTTGAACTATACATCCTCTCCCCCCCCTCCACCCCTAGAACTATTCCATAACCCGAATTCGATGATCGAATCGCCCCCTTACAGTTCTCCCTCGTGATTGCTGTGGGTGCTGGCTGTCTGGTGGGGGTGGTTTTTCCCACCCCTCGTTTCGTTTCATAAAACGCATCCCTCCCCCCTTTCTCTTGCTCATCGCATTCAGTGGAAGGCACGACGTCAAAGATTGAGAGGCGATCCAAGAAGGGATGGTAATATGGAATAAGTCAATGCATTATGTGGCATGGAAGGAAAGACGAGAAGCACCAGTCCGAGAACTGAATAATGAGTGGATGTGAATTGTGGAGGCAAAACCATGCATTTTCGAATAACTTCTCAAAGACATTGGCATAGATATGTACGTTGAGTTTTATTTACGATTCGTTTATTAGTATTTTATTATAACAGGGAAAAAAAAAAAAAAAAAAAAAAAAAAATAAGAAGAATGAAATCTAAAAAAAAAGTTTTAAGTCAATTCCTAATTTTTTTTCACTCTATTGCAGAAAGTTTATAAGAATCTTTTATAAATAGTTTTCATTCATTTTTTTAAGTTTATCCGACGCCATCTATTGGTAGATACATGCAACTTAAATATGAAAAAACAAAAATTAATTAATTAAATTTAATTACGGAATTAATATTTGAAAAACTACTTTAAACCCAGTGTCATTGTCTAGTTTAAATTAAAAAAAAAAAAAAAAAAATGTATTTGAACTTCAGTAGATGAATAAAAAGTATTTTACGAACGATTGAAAATTTGAACAAGATATATATAGGGAGAGTGTGAGCTAATAGAAGGAATTGAAAAAAAAGAAGTGAGGTTTATCTCAAAAAAATTGTCATTAATTCATAACAACTTTAATAATTAAACACTTTGGTTCAATCTAAGGATTCAATTCTTCAACTCTGTTTAATTTAATTCAATTGTTCTGTTCAATCAATTTCACCAATTCAGTACTGCAGCTTTCTCTACTATAAATTTAATATTATTGTCTATTTAAAATAAATTGCTTTAAGCA
The DNA here is from genome assembly GCA_021605075.1 of Caerostris darwini. Lineage (NCBI taxonomy): Eukaryota > Metazoa > Arthropoda > Arachnida > Araneae > Araneidae > Caerostris > Caerostris darwini. The sequence continues at coordinate 535,681 of BPLQ01004536.1, forward strand.
ATAAAATTTTTTTAAATTGTTATTCATATGATTCTATATTGTAAGTATTTTAATAATAATTATTATTAATACTTGTTTCTTTATATTTAATTATTTAAAGTGCAATAAAATTATTTTCAACGAAGTTATTTATTACGTCAAACAAAATAAATGTGATCATTAGTTTTCTTTCTTTTTTTTATTTAATTTAATATGATATCTAAGAAAGATAATACTGAATTTTTAAATCAATCTGAGTTTAAAAAAATAAATGAGTAATTAATTTAAACCTAAATAAATATCAAGGCGCAGCGCCTGTGGTACCATTGCCTAGATCCCCGCCAAAAAGTTAATCCTGGCGGTGGCACGGATATTTATTGGTGGTTTGGAATCCACGTTAAACAGTGGGTCTCGGTCTAATTAGCCTAAAATGTGCCTAAAATGACAGTAGAGCGACAAACGAAACTGAATAAGTTAAGGTGGCCATGGGTGAATGCAAGACAAAAAAGCAGCATATTGAACTATTTTGTTTGCATAAAAATTCATACCTTGTTTCAAAGAAATGCTCTTAAGTTATATATCCTAATAATGAGTACATATTTAACAGACATGAAAAAGACTTTATTCTCTACTGGAAGAAGCTTGTTTTCTTTACTAACTGATACTACATGCAGCTAGTTAAAATATACTACTTAAAATATGTTAGCAACAAAGTTCAAAGAAACCATTTGGGCTGGACTATAACATTTCAGTGCCCGCTGATTTATTTGTATGGTGGTTGAAGATGTGTTCTTCGTGGCTAGTATTTTATGAAGTGATTTAATGAGCACCTTGTACCTTGTTATTTCTGACTTCCGCGGTGCGGTTGAAGTTAACAGAAAAGGTCTTTGTTTCTATCCAGGATGATGAGAGTCGATTGCACGATCACGACCGATTACGAGTAAGTATGTAAATTATCTTAAACATGGTTTTGCAAAGATGTTATAAATTCATAAAATGATGGATATCTTTGAAAGGTTTACATTATGTACATATTTTGTTTTATTTTCATTTATATGAAGTTAATTGCAAGGATAGATATAAGATATAAATATTTATTTTCCACTCTTACTGGCTTGGGTTTGTAAAATCCTTGAAGAAGGTAACAATATTTCATGGATAAAAATAGTACTACTCCTCGACATCAGTTTTATTGTAATACGTAGAATCATGGCATGATTAGTCGTAAAGAGGAAGATAGCTTATATAAACATCCTTAGATTTCACACAAGTAAAAATATTTGGTTATTTCACATTTTTTTAAACATTATTCACAAAATTTTTGTTGACACTCCAAAAACAAATAAAAGAAATGGGAAGTGACAAAAAATTTGCAAACCTTCAACAACAAAATTCAAGAATGCACAATGTTCATAGCTATATCTGTGTGTTAATGTTTAAGACATTTGACTTGACTACTAGACCTGATTTTGAAATTTAATGGTTGCTTTATATCGAATGCTGCTTAATGGTTGCTTTACGTCGAAGGCTGCTTAAAGGTTGCTTTATTTAATGCTGCTTAAAGGTTGCTTTATTTAATGTTGTTTAACGGTAGCTGTATAACGAATGTTACTTAAAGGATGCTTTATATCGAATGTTGTTTAAAGGTTGCTTTATATCGAATGTTGTTTAAAGGTTGCTTTATATCGAATGTTGTTTAAAGGTTGCTTTATATCGAATGTTGTTTAAAGGTTGCTTTATAACGAATGTTGTTTAAAAGTTGCTTTATATCAAATTATTCAATTGCAATTTCGTATGGAAAAAAAGAGAAAAACTACAAAATCGCAAGTCACAATTTCAAAATAATACATATTCGAAGAATATATTTTGCAAAATGTGTTTTGTCCGCCAACAAAGAAAATCTTACAACCTGGTAAGAAACTTTCTCAACTAACTCTCAAACGAAGGAACAATAATATGTAGATATAATGAAAACAAAGTTCTTCGTTTCTCATACAATTAACACAATATTTATAATATCAATTCAATATTCAGCAGGAAAAAAATGGGAAAAAAGATACATACTTGAGAAATAAATCTTCTTAAGCAAAAGTAAAATAGCTGAGATATCTGGAGAAAAATATCTAAGTTTCATACTTTAAATATTCAACCGCCCAATGCTTTTAATTTTTATAATTAAATGCAATTATTTTTATTATTTCTTCAATGTTAATCATGTCAATTTTTGAAAAACTCGATTAGTTTTCACATCCTTTTTTATTACATTTATTTTTGAAAGATCGTATATGACATTTAGGCATTCATTTAATCTATGTCAAAATCAAGCTATACATTCTGTTATTGGAAATAGGCCAACTTTTATGGGAATTGACATTTTCGATTCGGAAAGATTCACAAAATAGTGATTCAAAAAAGTATTTCAGACAGTCAAAGGTGTCAAAAAAATAAATAAAATAAAATAAAAAAATAAAAAATAAATAAATATAATAATAATAATAATAATAATAATACATATTTTTCAAGATTTTCCTTTTAATAAGTAATGATTTTAAATTTTTTAAAAAAGAAATCCATAAAAAAAATGATTTTCGTTAAAATCCATGGAAACCGATGAAACCTATATATTTTTAAAATGTAATATCGACTAAATATAGCTTGAAAAATAGAGGGGAAATGGACAATCATCTTCCTCCTTTTATGAGAACGGACAAACTAGACTTAAGTCACTGTTCACCAAACAAATTTCATCACCTTTTTTTATTTTTTTCCTCTTTTCCTGTTCCTCCATCCCCTGGAGTGCTTTGAAACCACCCATCCTCTGTTTGCAGGAGACTCCTATCTAGCCCATGCATGAACCCATGGGTCATTGGTCAAGCTGGTGTTTTACCAGCCCCTGAGTTCGCCCGTAATTTCTTAATGATAAATGACTCAATATCACGTCCTACATCTACGTTTAATGAAAAGTGAATGGGGACCTTTTCATTGGCGCCTTTTTTTTTCATGTCGCCCAGAAGTCAATTGAGTTGACTCATGATGAAGTTCTTGGGGGTACCAAGTGTGGACATTCAGGGATCGAGTGAGGGAAAATATTAAATCGATCAATCGATCTGAAACAGTAAAATAGCAATAATGGATTGATTTTATGAGATGCGATTGTGAAAGGCTTTGGTTTTCCTCTCAGATCAATAAAACTATTAAAATATCAAATATTAAAGTCGCGTTAAATAGTATAAAAATCGGATTATGAAATTAAAGAATATTTGAACTAATCTACAATTAAAAAACAATATATATATATATTGCTTCCCCTTCTCCTCAAAACAATACAGATAATTTCATGAGTAAAAAAAAAATATTATTTTCGTGTTTATTGAAATTTGATATATCTATATATATATATACACTGAAGTGATAAAAGTCATGGGATAGCAATATGCAAATTTTCAGATGGCAGTAGCATCGCGTAGAACAGGTATAAATGCGCAGTGCTTTCGCAGAGCTTTCATTTCTGTTCAAGTTATTCATGTGAAGAGGTTTTGACGTGATGATGACCGCACGACGGGAATTAACAAACTTTGAACGCGGAATGTTAGTTGGAGCTAGACGCATGGGTCATGCCATTTCGGAAATCGTTAGGGAATTCAACATTCCCAGATCCACTCTGTCAAGAGTGTGCCGAGAGTATGAAATTTCAGGCATAACATCCCACCATGGACAGCGCAGTGGTCGACCGCCTGCACTTAACGACCGAGACCGGCGACGTCTGCAAAGAGTCGTAAATTCTAACAGACAAGCAACACTGCGTCAAATAACCGCAGAAATCAATGTGGGACGTACAAGGGACTTGTCTGTTACAACTGTGCGGAGAAATTTGGCTTTCTTGGGCTATTCCAGCAGAAGACCGACTCGAGTGCCTTTACTGACAGAACGACATCGCTTGCAGCGACTCTCGTGGGCACGTGAGCATATCGGTTGGTCCCTAGATGAATGGAAAACCGTGGCCTGGTCCGATGAGTCACGATTTCAGTTGGTAAGAGCTGATGGTAGGGTTCGAGTGTGGCGCAGACCCCACGAAGCCATGGACCCAAACTGGCTTTCATGGCATGGACTAGGTCCTCTGGTGCGACTGGACCGAACATTGACTGGAAATGCTTATGTTCAGCTACTTGGAGATCACTTGCAGCCATTCATGGACTTCATGTACCCAAACAACGACGGGATTTTTATGGATGACAATGCGCCATGTCACCGGGCTACAACTGTTCGCGATTGGTTTGAAGAACATTCTGGACAATTCCAACGAATGATCTGGCCACCTAGATCGCCCAACATGAATCCCATCGAGCATTTATGGGACATCATCGAGAGGTCTGTTCGTGCCCAAAATCCTGCACCATCAACGCTTTCACAATTATGGACGTCTATCGAGACAGCATGGCTCAATATTCCTGCAGAAGACTTCCAACGACTTGTTGAGTCCATGCCACGTCGAGTTGCTGCACTTCGCCGGGCGAAAGGAGGGCCGACACGATATTAAGAGGTTTCCCATGACTTTTGTCACTTCAGTGTATATATTTATCGCGACTCATGGCCCAGTAGCAAATAATCAGTACAGCTAGCAAGCCAGAGGACTTAGGTTCGAAACCGTTGGCGAGGTCCTTTGCAGTTGACTTAATTTGCGAATGAGGCAAAGTGTGTCGCATCGATAGCTAGTCTGCCTGGTGGGATTTTACCACGATTTCTCCCCTACAACAAGCAAATGCGGAGCAGTTACCCCTAAAACTCCTTCCCGGAAGGCAATGTCCAAGGCCCACCGATGTTCTATAAATTATATATATAATGGTAAGTGTTTGCGTTTAGAATTGCCACACGTATCAAAACTGACGAAAGTTGTATTTTTTTAGTTTCGTTATTAAAATATAACACAATGCAGTTAAAATTTAAAACAACAATTTTTAAATTAATTTGACTAGATTAAATGAATTAATATACAAGATATACTGATTTATAAAATTACAGCTAGTGCTAACATGATTTTCATAGCAAGCTTACAGATGATTTACGTCATCAAATAATTTCTTTATACGGAATAATAAAAATAAAGATAACAGATATAAAAGTGGGAATACATTTCTTAAACTTTCATGCTATATATAGTATATGATAATTTGCTTTTGCATCTTAAATGAATCATGTTCTGATTGTTAAAGCTAAATTTAATGCGTCATGATTTTAAATAGAATTTAAGCAAGACATATTTGAATGAATTTTAAAAATAAATGAATTATTTTTGGTATTCATTTAAAATGATCCTAAGTTTAAATTTAACAGACCGGGCATGATCTATTATTTTTAAGGCTTCATTAGAATGGTACATGGATATATGACATCACATTTGAGTCAAGAATACATACAATATTTGCATTTAAAATGAAAGGGAAAAATCTAACTAAAAAACTCAGTTCCGAAAGCAAATTTACTCACCCAATATGACGATATTTCTTCTAATAAACAACACCTCTGGTCTCTGGAAAAAAAAAATAATTATAATTATTTTCAGAAATCCAAACGCCATTGCTTCAAATTATCATAGAAATTACCATAATTTAACTTAACCATACAAAACATTACGGAAGGCAATTACTCCTACGCTAATAAAAATTGCTCACCATTAAATAAATAAATAAATAAATACACAAATTCTTAAATAAAAAAAAAAAAAAAAGAAGAGCCAGCGGTTTTCCGAGAAATTTATTTTTAAACCTCGAAGCATTCACACACACACACAGCTTTTTAACAACAACATAATCAAAAGATAATAATAAGAAAAAAATAGAGAGTCAACGTTTGGTGAATGAAATGTACAAGAATAAATACGTTTTGTGAGGTTGACTTTTCGGTAGAGGTCGGTGTTTCGCACGACCCTGTATATTCTGAGACTGACTTAGTCACTAATTACCTTAGAAATGGCTCTAATTTTGGGAAAATGCTTTGCGCTTTTGTAAAGGGAAATTGCAATTTTGCTTCTTCTTCTTTTTTTAAAGAAATATAAGGATTAAAAAAAAATATATTTAGAAATTTTGTGACTGTGACCGTGCCGCCTTAGGGGAAACAAACAACTTGGGTCTGTTATTAGAAAGTCAGTTCTAATATTCAGACAAAAAATATATTGGATAATTACAATTTTTATTATTTTTTTTTTTAAGTTGAAGAAAACATTTTGTTTAGAGAAAGAGATTTATTTATACAAACAAATGCAAATTACTTTTTAAAAAAATTTAATGAAAAGAACTTTTCAGGTTCAAGTTATAATTAAAATTTTAATGAAATAGCAAAATTTTTATGCATTATAATGTTATATATATATATATATAGTGAAAAATACATATTATAGATTATTTATTGATATTAACAAATCCACTGTTTAATTTTTGCTATTCTTTACTAAGAAATAAATTACACTAATTTTATCAGAAATTCTCAATTGAAGATTAATTTCGCTTAAAATATCTTGCACGAAGATTACCTCTTGAATAAGCAATTTTCGTGAAAGAATAATCTCAGCAATTGATATCTATTTATAAAAGCAAACGCAAATTATATTTTAAATTTAATAAAAAGAACTTTTCAGGTTCAAATTATAGTTAAAATTTTTATGAAATAGCAAAATTTTTTTGCACAATAATGCTACATATACATATATTGATTTGCAAACTGATAAAAATAATTATTAATAGTATTCATTTAGAGAAAAATACAAATTATAGTTTATTTATTCATATTAACAAATTCATTATTTAATTTATGCTATAAAAATATGATGAATTTTATTTGGATGTCATTTTTATTAATTTATTACCATTATTTTTTTTAAAAAACGAAAATAAGTGAATGTTTTAGTCAGATATCTTTATACCGCAATCAATAATTATGCAATACTTATATATATATAATTTTTACCACAGTCTGAGTTGATTTAAACATAAACTAGAACCTTAAATATCCTAATATAGCAATAAATGGATCTATTCTACTTCATTTTTTTTTTTTTTTTCCGATTACGTTTTATCTTAACCAACTTAAAAATTGCATTTTATGTTACAGAAATGGCGCCAAAAATATTACATTTGTATTGGACGGAAACATTCCCACAAATCAATTTTTGTAACAATACTTCTCTTTCAGATTTGAACATCATAAATGATAATAATAATAGTAATAAAATATCAGTGTTCATTGTACCAACTTCGGTAATCAATAACGGTAGGTAAGATAACATCTCCAGCAGGAAGAAGGGGAGGGCAAGACTGAACAGACGCCTAATCGGGCAAGCTTTAATCAATAATTGATATTTTATCGCCAGCAGTTTTCAGCAGCAAGCATCCATGAACATAATTAAGCCAGGTGTTTCTCAACTTTGTATCAATTAGATAGTGAACTAAAGGTGGGCACTGTAAAAAAAGCCACAAAGTATCTGTCGGCGACTAATGTCCATAAAATTGAATCTTAAGACTAGTATTTACGGGACGTTTCTGGTACATAACTGGTCGTAAATCTTGGAACTCTAGCGCGTGAATGCAGCAGATGGAATTTCACCTGTCGGTTTATTGTAATGGCTTCGAAACCTTCCATAAAAATGGAATCATTTAACGACACGATGGACAGGTTTGGGTGAGAACAACCAGATGTTTGTCACGTAACTTGGAGTCTTCTTACCCCTCTCTACAAATCCAGGGATATTTTTACAGCCTTGTGGCCTAATGCAGACGCTCACTAAAGTAAGGACAGACTGCTGATTAGATTTTATGTGCATTTTATAGAAAGAATGATTGCCAATGCGAGGATGCATCCGTTTGGGGTTCAGATAGCATGATGTAACATGTGTATTCCAGATGCTCTTAAAGATAATTAAAATAATTAAAAACAAAAATCACAAGTTATAAAAAAGAAATGAAAGCAATTCTTTGTACAAGGGAATATGCAAATTGATAATATATGTATCAGTATTTACATTTATTTATAAGTTTAGTGCATAGAGATTTCGAATTTTAGAAAATGCAATTTGAATTTCGACAAACATCATTGAGAGATTTCATCTGTAGGTGATACATCAACAGGCTAAAGGAACAACGTTGACCCATGTATTCAAATAGTGGCTTGTTCATAATGGTCAATAAAGTTCACCATTTTAGTGCGAGAGGACAATGTAGTTACTTGCTAGGTTTGGCTTGTCACTGTACGGTAAATTTTTTTTTTTTGGTTTTTTTTTGCACATTTTAGGCTAATTAGATCGGGACCTACAGTTTAACGTGGATTCTGAATCCCTCACAAACATCCACGTCATCGCCAGGATTCGAACATGTAGCCTGTGGTACCAAAGACCAGAGCTAGTTGTTTTCTAGGTGAGTTAACTTGGGAGTCAAACATGAAGAAGCATTAGTACTGCATAGTACCAATACTTTGGGGGACGGAACTTAAATGAAGAATTCCTTCTCTTATTTATTATTATTATTATTATTGTTTTTTAGGTCTGTAATGGCTTGTAAAAGTCAATGGAGAAATGAATAATCTATTAATTTATTATTATTAGATTATTCATTTAGTGCTGGACCATGAAGCTCTCTCATACGTATAAACTGTATAAAATTGCTTGGTATTTTATATTGAAGCAGTAGTCATTGCAACTTTCAAATGAGCAGCAATTTAAGTGTGGAATGTAAAAATTTGAAAGAAGCTGAATCCCTGTAAGCTATATTACGCTAATATCAGCTATCGATTGTTATAATGACTGTGGCTTTTCTTAATTCATTAAAAATAAGTGACCATTTTCATTTATTTATTTTTTCCACTCGGAATATCACTCTACAGAGAATGTCACTTACGAAACTAGAACCGCATGCTCATATTTCATCATCATGAAATCCGAATTACCCCCACTAACCAACGGTCAGTCGATTACGATCCCTTGCCAGAAAAGAATTTTCTCCTATCAAGAAAGAGATAGGGGGAGACTGTGGGGAGAGAAAGACCCTAAGAGAAGAATGCTTATAATGGAAGTAGGGGGAAAGGGCAATCTCTCAGACCTAGCAGCTGTTGACGAAAGGACTTAAGCCCCCCTTCCCTCCCCCCTCAGACTGTTTGTGTTTGCGCTTTTGTGGGATTTTTGGACCCTTCCCTCTTTAGGTCCAGATCACTGACTTCAATCGGCTCTCTTCGGACAGCTGTGAATATCAACCTTCAATGGGTTAGCCTTTTTCAACCATTCTGGCTAGAGCATGGCGGATTACGTACTGCGGCCATCGCCTACGATGGGGTAAATAACAAATACAAATCCATAGAAATTATGACAGTTGGGCGGAGGTGTTGAGATTGGGGTCCATTGTTGGAGTGCCGCTTATTAACCAGCAATGGCGAGGGTTGGTTGCAGCGGATTCTGCCCATCCATAAAGAGTATTTATTATGATAGGTTTTTAAACTTCAGTTCTTTCCCTTCCTCGCGCTGTCTGTCATCTATTGTGCCATCGAATGATAAATAGCTTTTTGCCTCGTGTACTGAAAAATATAGGGAAGAAAGGAGGTTGGCAAAGGGGTGTGGAACAACCAATTGAATACCTTAGACCAACAATAAATAAAGCTAATTAGCTCATGACTGGGTTCATTTGAGCCGAGATTTGACTCAGTTGTTGTTGACTAACACGGAAGTACGCATTTTAAAGACGTTCGCCTACGACACCATGGGTAATTTTTCTTAACAATCGTTGACTTTTCCCCCACTAGGCCAGGGACGCACAGACTGCAATGAGCTATATCATGTGCCCATTTTATTTATAAAATATAATTGGTAATTTTATTAAAAAGATTCTGCCATTTTGATGAAAACAGCGAACAAGATAGTTTTTAGTCTAATACAAAAAGTAAATATTTAAGCATTAGAAAAGTATTTTCCATTTCATTATGGATTAGAAGATCAGATCTTTTATCAATGAAATACCAGACTGGGTACAAGATTTATATCAGAGTATTTATTTATTAATTATATTTTTTAATGTTTTCTAAAACATGTTCTTTTTAAAATCGCTCTAAAAAGTAAATATCGCTTGTTACTAAATAATACATTGAATATATAAGTCTGTTTGCATCAATAAATGTTTGCGAACAAACATTTTAGGCATGAATAAAAAAAAATAATAAATGAATAACAATTTTGAACTATTTAATGAACCGCTTGGTTACTACAAAAATTGAACCAAATATTAAAAGACTTTAAATTAATGTAATATCCCACATCAAATCTTTAAATTATTTTTTATTTCATATTACTTAATATACATTATTTATTACATACAAAGAATGGAAATACATATTGTATATATATTTGTGTGTGAAGCATGCAATAAAGTTACAATACTGTACATCCCTGCTCTAAGGCATTCCTCCATTAAATATCATAAACTATGATCACCTATTTATAATTAAATAATTTCATTCATATACTTTATGATCAATATATTATCAGCAGCAATTAAATAAACTTTTTAAACATTTTTTATCCAAAATTCATATACCAAATCTACACGGTATCATTTAAAAAAACGGTATCATTTCTTTGAAACATTTATGACTCAGTAACATTTGAAAGCAAATTACAAATGCTAAATGGTTTATTGAAAATTTAAACTTTATCATTCCAAAATAAAAAAATGAAAGTAAAAGTAAAAACGATTATGAAATATTTAAATGAATAAACATGTAACAACTGAATATTATCCTTTAAAGCATGCTTAAATAATTCTTTTCAGCAATAATAAATGAAAACAATCAAAAAATAAATATAAAATGTAAATAAATGAAAATGATAAGGAATTCATTTTTTTATTTTTTCAAAAGGATGAAATGTATAAATATCCAATGAAATAAGATTCCCAACTATAAATGTTAAATTTTTTGTAATAAATTTAAATAAACATTTGATAAAGCATTCATCCATGCATAAAAATCCACAACAATAACAATGTACCATTGTGCTAGTCGAAAAAAAAAAATTGTACAATGTTAAAAGCTGTTTTTTTTTTTTTAATCAAAACATTTCAATCTAAAGATATCGATATATTTTTTTTAATCTTCATTTTCTTCTTTTTTTCTACCCTTCTTAAAATTTTTTTGTTTCATTTTTTTAATCGATAAACAGTCGCAGTCTCACCGATAAATGCAAACAAAGCACATTCGAAATATAGAAATCTGAACATATGCCAGACGGTAAAAAAATAGAATCAAGAGGGAAAAATATAAATGAAAATGATAAGGAATTCATATTTTTATTTTTTCAAAATGATGCAATGTATAAATATCCAATGAAATCAGACTCCCAACTATAAATATATTTCTTTTTTTTTTCAATAAATTTAAATAAACATTTGATAAAGCATTCATCCATGCATAAAAATCCACAACAATAACAATGTACCAATGAACTAGTCGAAAAAATAAATAAACAAACAAAAATTGTACAATTTTTAAAGCATATATATTTTTTTTATTAAAAACATTTCAATCTAAAATATCGATATTTTTTTCCTCTTCTTCTTCTTTATTTTTACTTTATTTATTTATCTTTTTTTTTTGCCCTCCTCTTCTTAACATTTTTTTATTCCATTTTTTTTTTATCGAAAAACAGTGGCAGTCTCACCGATAAATTCGAACAAAAGCACATTCGAAATATAGAAATCTAAACATGTGTCAGACGATAAAAAAAAATAAATAAATAGAATCAAGAGGGAAAAGAAAAAAAATTAGAAGACTGTGCATCTCGAATTGACGAAATTCGAATGCACAGTTGGACGCGCACACTTATTCTAATCGCCGGTTTACCAAGGCGGCAAAAGAACAAAGTGGAAAAATTCTATAACGCATCGTCGAAGCGAATCTCTGCGATCGGTTAAACCGTGTTTAATGCGGAAAAAAAAGAAAAAGAAAGAATAAAAAAGAAGAATTAGAAGAAGAAGACGAAAAGAATGCTAGAATAACTAACCATCGGGTGTAAGAAACGCAGATGTCAGAGAAATCGGAGATTTACTAAGACATAGATATAACCAACAAACAACGCTTTTTGGCATTTGAGACAAAGCGGAAAAGGGGAGGTGTGAGAACCAGACATGGTTTGGTGCAGAAACGATTAGAGATGCAGGCCAAGATTGCTGGCTACTGTTTGTTCATATCTTTTCTCTGTGCAATATATATATTGAAAATAAAGGGGAACAAAAGAGATTTCTTCGAGTACTCACTGAATTGGAAAGATTCAATATTGATTTTTTGTTCCCGCGCCCTTTTATTTCTTTGTTATTATATGCTTCGCGTTTTCTTTTTTTTAACTGTAACTTTTTTTTTTTTTACTCCCCTTCTATCATGATTTTTTAGTTTGATCTATCTAAGAGACATTGTAAGAAAAGGAATTTTTTTTTTTAAATTCGAGATAGTGTTATTGAAGTTGTGGTTAGTTCCTTTTAATGCTGGGTTTTTGGAATAATATTTGTTAAGGTTTTGTATCTTTTTCTTTTTAATATACAAATTGATAAAATGTTTAAATAATTGTTTCACTTCTCATTCTTTCTGTTTTGTACCAAGTTATTAAATTAATTCATGTAATTCTTTTTATCACATTATTAGCTCTTTATATGATTTGAATACAGTATTAAATACATTGGGGCCTGACGGCAGAGTGTCTGGTGCTCTGTGCCCTAGGTTTCTTATTCGAGTCCCGGCGATGCCATGGATATTTGTAGTGGTTTGGAATCCACTGTAAACAATAGGTCCAGACCTAATTTGACTGTAGAGGGTTGGGTGAAGGACTGACAACCCTACCCCGTAAAAATCTAACATATGTTTCGAAATCTGCCAGTAGGCAGACGGTATTGGCCCATCATGGAGCTGTTGCGCACAGAAAAAGAAAAGAAGATTAAATACTATATTTGAAAAAACTATAGTTCAAAATTTATTAATCGAATAAAAATATTCGAAAAGACTATTAAAGGATACAAAGCATAATTTTTTTAACAATTCACATTTGGTTAGCTATGGGGAAGGGGTGCTTAATTCAACGGGAAAGTACCAAGCATATTTGTATGGATATAAAAGATGATGAACATTTATAAAACAGAAAATTTATTTGTTCTGCTTAATGCAAACGTACACAATTTTTCCGTTTTCTCTTTAATAATAATAATAAAAATAAAGTCACAGGCGATCATTATAAATGAAAACGGATTCTTGTATTTAAAGAATAATTAAGACTTTTGTTCTAATACTGAATGGTTTAATGATAATAAGGAAATAAATTTTTACAAACTAAATTTGAAGGCACTATGTTATATACAAAACATAGTTCAACATAAGAATGATGCTTCAAAATTTAGTGCAGTTTCCAGCATTGGTTTGATTTGTCGCTTTACGGTCATTTTTTGCACTCTTTAGGCTAATTAAATCCGGACCTGAAGTTAATGTGGATTCTGAATCACTCACAAACATGCATGCTACCGCCAGGATGCGAACATGAAGCCTGTGGTACCAAAGGCCAGATTGCTAGCCAATTGGCCATCTGGCCACTACAATTTCAGGAAGATGATAAATGTCACGTTAATGATGAATGACGTCACATCATAATAAATGCCACGATAATGATGAATGACGCCACGTCATAATAAATGCCACATTAATGATGAATGACGTCACATCATAAATACCACGATAACGATGAATGACGTCACGTCATAATAAATGCGAATAAGAAAGTTATAATATAGACAAATTAACAATTAATTTTTATCATTAGTTCGTATGTGAAATTTTTTTATAAAATTATGTTTTAGAAGAATTATGACAAACACTGTCACAGCGTGATAGACATGTGAAACTCAATAAAATCTTTTTCTGCATTCCATTCTGAGGTAACAATTGACATATTGTATTGGATACTGTAAAAAGAAGACATTTTGTTTAAATTTGTTATTCAAAAAGTATGCCGGAAACATTAGTTAGATAAATCAATGGCGGAACCTCACGTTGCACCATTCCTTCCAAATAGGCCACCCATTACGTTTACTTTAAGTAAGTATCTTTGAAGAAGACTTCCTTTGAGCACAGAGACGAGAGAGATAAGGGCACCCGAAAAATCTCGCTGATTCCTGCAAAAGATTCTTCCGACTGGGAAAACCCCGCGCACAATCGTTTTAAAAACCCCACGAGGACTGACAGAAAGGATGGCACGGAAATAGAACTTGCCAGTCTTTTGTCGATCGCCGTGTCATTAGCGCGTAATCTGATATGTCGAATTCCTCCTTTGCTACTAATGCGGCATTAACCAGCAGAGGAACTTAAGCCTTGGGTCTTAATGCCCTAATGACAATGAATTGCTCAGTTTTGCTCGGATTACTCGGGCTCCTCAGTGTTTAAAGGTACTCCACCCACAGAGCTGGCTTAATGGAATCAGTATCAGTTCGTTCTTCTGCTGCTTGGCTGCCGCTGAGGCCCGCCGCTCCACCCCCTTTCTGATTCTGATTTCTAGGAAAAGCCAAAAGGGGGTTTGAATTTAGTTATTGGGTTTCTTGATGAATAGGCGGGAAGCGGGCCGTTGATGGAGGTAAGATCATGAGGGAATGGGAAATCAGCCATTCTCATGTAAACAGAGGAAGTAAGAGTGAGATTCTATTGCGTTTAAAGAAAAGACCTGATAAACGAGGTGGATGATTGCACTTCCTAAACTATTGTATTTAATTAACAAGGCTCAAATGGTGAGTTTTCTTTGTGTTATCAGTTAATTAAATAGTATTGTATGATTCTAGGGAATTAATTATGATTAAAAACAATCGTTTAATTAATCGCATTATTTTTACATTATTAAATCACTATTATAATTCTGTTAGCTAATCATTATAAAAATTACAGCTTATAAAACATTTTCAAATGAGATATAGAACACATGACTTTATATGTGTTATAATATATTGTATATGTTAACAATCTGTGCATCATGTAAACTCCTACAACTGAAGATATTCATTGGCCTATCATGGATTAATGGACCATGAACTTTCTGAAAAATAAATGAAGTTATTTGACAAATTACCGTATTGTAGCATTTTTCTCACGGGAAGAGTTTTGGCATTTCATTCTCAGGACAGAGAAGTGTATACTCTTTGACAGGTACATAATAACAACCCATCAATCAAATTTGACAGCAGACAAGCAGTATTGTGGGTAGTTATATTACATGCAATTAGTGTTTTGTACTAATGAGAACAGCCTGTCACTCAAATCTGATAGTAGATATTTGGTGTCATGTTTAATGAGACTCAAGAAATTAGCGAATGTTTGTGTGACCTTCACAGGTCGAAACAACTACAGATTGAATATGAACTATACCATAAGTTGTTCCATCGTGATTGGTGATAGACCACGACTTGAGAAATCTTTACCCCAATGAGAAGTAAGGAAAGCTGATCCCCCTTCTTGAAGGATTGTCTTAAAAGGAGATTTTTGGTTTGAAGAAGGGAAAAACGTTCTGCGAAGAGTCCATTCCACGAGTTTGTTTTTCTTTTTTCTCTGAAGTGAATGAATAGGCCGGAGATTCCGCTTGTATCCAAATTGAACCTCTAGTGGTTTCGTGTATCATGCCGTGTATTAATTAAGATCTGCCGCAAACCAGTCAATTAGATTCAACGTAGACTCGAGAATTCTGAAAAATTCCCTACCTTGCTTACAGATCTTTAACTGTACTTGTTATTTAATCGTGCAGTTTGATCAAATTTTATTTTTAATTTTACATATCTTTTTATAATAATCCAGAGTTCATAATTTGTATGTATATATTTGTCACCCAGAAGAATACATGAAAATCTCTTCAAAGGAAAGCCTCGGCCCACTGTGGTTTGTCGTGCTACATATAATTTTACATATCTTTGTAATCTAGAGTTCATAATTTGTATGTATATATTTGTCACTCAGAGGAATGCATGGAAATGTCTTCAAAGGAAGGCCTTGGCCCACTGTGGGCTTCCGTGCTATTGATGATGATGATATAATCATATATATAGTGCTTGCAAATAAAAATTAAAGTGTTCCCATGAACCTGAAAGTGGCCCTCTTCTTGAATATCCGATATAGGTCGAGATGTTACAATAGCAACAACTACACAAGCGATAAATAACTTTAATATTTCATTTTAGTTGTTTGTCGAAATAAACCAGTTACTCTATTGATCATTAGAAACAACAAAACGGAGAAACGTCAACACTTCCGTCAACATCAACACGAAAACGCAATTTGATGAAACGCCAAACAAACGGAGAGATCTGATTAAAGAAATCTATCTATAATTTAACCCAATAAAAGCGGAAGACAGTGTTCGTCATTTCATTTCAGAGTCACCTCTTTTTTTTTAGGGAAAAACTGGCCGTCGGAAAATAACTGGAAAAGGCTATTAAGAGCAAACATGACAAGCAATTTCCCCCGTACTTGTTGGGCACCGGGTCGCAGTCGAAAGTGGATTTTTACTGCAGTTTTCTTCCAGGTTCCTTCTTTTACGAGCGTCATTTTGTTACTTCCGACGAGATCCCTTCCACCTTATTGCCGAGGTCTTTTAACGGAAATCATTACTAGAAAACAATTTGTCTCGAATCAGTCCGAAATCCGAGGCGGGAAGGGCTAAGCACAAGAAACGGAGGCGCTCTCCGGTTGCAGAAAATCACACGTGCTATATCTGGACCGTGATAAATTGGAGAGGGGTTTCGATTGTTTAGAAGGTGCGCGCAGGGGTCGGGTTTTCACGAAATGAAAGAGCTCCGGGAAAAAAAGGAGTGAATTATTGTGAAAGTAGCGGTAAATAGATTTGGAATGTCAGCAGGAAGGAAGGTAAAAGTCACGAGGAACCTCTGCTGACCTTCAGAGTCAGTAAAAAAAACAAATAATACGAAAAAAAGAAAAAAAAAATTATTTTATCCAATTCCTGCTATTAGCTCACACTCTCCCTATATATATCTTGTTCAAATTTTCAATTGCTCATAAAATACATTTTATTCATCCACTCAAGTTCAAATACATTTTTTTTAACTTGTAGTGGATGACACTGGATGTTAATATAGTTTTTTTCAAATATTAATTCATTCATTAAATTTAATTTATTAATTTTAGTTTTTTTTAAATTTAAGTTGCATATATCTACCAATAGATGGCGCCAGATAAACTTAAAAAAATGAATGAAAATTATTTATAAAGGTCTTTCTGCGATAAAGTAAAAAAAAAGTAGGAATTGACTTAAAAAAAAATTTTTTTATATTACTTGTTTTCAATGTTTCAGAAAAATAAAACAAAAATAAATATTAGTATTTATCAATACGAATTAAAATATCAAAGAATATAATTTTGATGAATAAGATGTTTTGATTTCTTCATCATCGTCATCATTGGCCCAACAGCAGCATGGTGGGCCATTGCAGTCTGCCTATAGATTTCTAGACAGGCGATGTTTTCTTTTTATGGGGTAGTATTGTCAGCTTTACGCCCAACGCTCTACAGTCTTATTAGACCGGAACTTATGGTTTAAAAGGGATTTCAAACCATTACAGAACGTCATGTCATATCCTGGACTCGAATCTGGTGGCACCCTACCCTGTAAAAAGTAAAATCTCCTGTCTCAAAATCTGCCAGTAAGCTGACGGCCTTGGCCCACCATGGGCTGTAGCGCCGGGGAGTTAGATGATTAATACAAACACGCAGCTTTCTAACACTATGGATTTGGAACAAAATTTTAATGAAAAAATATTTTATTCGAATCTCGTTTAAATAATTGTTTTGGCGCAACGCACAGTTTTTGCTTTTTAAATTGCACTATTACCAAAGCTTAATTATAAAATTTTATCTGTCTTCTAAAAATTTAAAAAAAAAAAAAAAAAAAAAATTCATTAACTTTCAAATGTTACCATTTTCAAAAAAAATTCCGTTTTTGAAGAAAAATGCCAAAAATTTATTTTTGCGTTATATGATGAACGAAAAATTCTTTTACCGCTCTGTTTACACATACTTCCCTCTCAAAATCGCATTATGTACAATTGTTTACGGGTTTTTATAGATTAAAAAAAATTTCATTGCTTATCTTCGTAACTCAACTAGTTATATACAACATTCTTTTTCACCGTGTACTTGAATTCACCTTTTTAACGAAACATTTAGTGTCTTGAATGATTTATACTGTGCGATATTAAAAAAAAATTGGTGGTTTTAGCGAGACATAATCTAAAAAAATTTGATTATTTAAGAAAAAAAATTGCAAATAAATAAATAAAATAAATTATTTCCGAAGAGTCACTTCGGAAACTTTTGTCTTTTTGTAATTCACTTCACTTTGTCGAACAAAAAACAATTTTCCATTTTTGAAATTTTTTCTATTTTTAATTGCAGCATCCGTGAATTACGAAATTATATTTGTATGTCTTATGAAATTTTAATAATAGTGTAATATTAAAAAAAAGAACAACTTTATTGCTTTTCGAGCAATGCCAGTTTATAATAATTATAATTTTAATTTATAAAAAAATCTTTACAAAAATTTTTCTGTATAAAAAAAATCATTTATCGATATTTTGCCATGCATCAGTAGTTTTGTCTCAAAAACATTTCATTTTTTTTTTTTTTGAGTTTACAAAAAATTCATAAATAAAAAAATAAATAAATATTACAAAAAATTTATTGTTTATCCTCATAATTTAGGCAATTATATCATCATTTATATCAAAAATTTTTTATTTAACGGGAAATATGGGGAGGTAAATTATTTTATTAACAACGTAATTTATTAGTAAGAGGTAAAATATTTAATTAATTTAATCTTTATTAATGCTATCATTAATAACGAAATATTATATAAGGCGATTTTATCCCGACAAATACTTATGTGACATTAAATCATTATATTGTGGAATCGATTTCCAATTTATTGTTGTCAATTTTTGTGGGTTTTTTTTTATTTTTCAATTACTTTTATTAGCTCACACTCTCCCTATATATATCTTGTTCAAATTTTCAATCGTTAACAAAATACTTTTTATTCATCCACTCAAGTTCAGATACATTTTTTTTTTAACTTCCAGTTTATGACACTGGATGTTAATACAGTTTTTTCGAATATTAATTCATTCATTAAATTTAATTAATTAATTTTAGTCTTTTTTAGATTTAAATTGCATATATCTACCAATAGATGACGGCAGATAAACTTAAAAAAATGAATGAAAATTGTTCATAAAGGACTTTCTGCAATATAGTGAAAAAAAAAATAGGAATTGACTTAAAAAAAAATTTTTTTTTTATATTACTTGTTTATAATAACTCTAATATTTTAATTTAACTCTAGATAGAACAAACATTTACATATCCATGAGCCCGACTCAATTGGCTGATGGTTCATTGTGATGTGCGCCGCTGGTGAACATTAGGGTTGACGTTAGCTGGCGGCTTTGTTGTAGACACTGCCTCAGAAAGGATAAGACTCAATGGCGTTTGTGACGCCAGGGCTGATGTTCAATCCACTGACGTCATTGTTGTATAGACACTGTCTCAAAAAGGAGAAGACTCAATGGCGTTTGTGACGTCCTTGAGTCTTCTTCTTTTTGAGATATGCTTCGTTAGTCAGACTACCTGGTGTGAATTTTCCCGGTTCTCTGGGCGGAGTAGTTTCCCTAAAAATCCTCCCCGAAGGCACCGCCCTTTTTTCTTCAGCGACTCGGAACCAAGTCAGATTTCTACCTACGGGTACTCCATCACAACGGAAGCTTCCCCTTTCTCTCCATCCATGAGTAGACTACTCATGGGGTGTCCGTCCCGGACTGCCGGACACTGAGGATTAGTCACAACACAATATCCATGCACAAATTTTTCCCTTCATCTTTTTTTTTTTTCCCCCTCATTTCAAAATATAGTGATTTAATGTCACATTAATATTTGTTGAGATAAAATCGGTTTATGTGATATTTCGTTATTAATCATAACATTAATAAAGATTAAATTAATTAAATATTTTACATCTTACTAATAAATTACGTTATTAATAAAATATTTTACTTCCCTATATCACCTCATCTTTGAAATAACGGAAGTTTCATACCAAAATATAAGAGCACTTTAAAATAAAATTTCCGGAATGTTAAGAAATTGTTTACAAGAAACTATATAAACTTTTTAAATGTAAATAAAATAATTGTTATTGTTCTAATGTATCTGGCCATACAGAGACAGTTAATCTTTATGCCATAAGCAAGGGCTGCTCCGCTGTTACTCATTTAGCACTACACAAGGGGGGACGTGTAGCTTGAAGATATGCCATGGACGCGAGCAACACTACCCCCACAACGCTCTACAATCGTATTAGACCTGGATATACGGTTTAAAGAGGATTCACAACCACGACAAACATCCATAGCATCGCGGGGCACGAACCCGAAACCTGTGGTAACGAGCGCCAGAGCGATAGCACTCGGCCATCAGGTCCCTGAATAAAACAATTAATATACAAACAATTCCATTTTGTAATTTTTATTATTTGCCCAACGCATATATTTACTGAAATATTTATTTGTAATTTAGAATTTACTGAAACTTTTGAAAACTACAAAATTATTATTATTTTTTAATTTGAAGAATGTGAATGTTCTCATATAAATAAGCATGAGGTAAGATAAAAAAAAAATACATTACCAATTAATCTTATGAGAAAATTGGAAAAATATTTTTGTCATATCTCACACTAATTGCGTATAAAAATTAATTACAGCTTCGCAAATTGATTTTTCTTTATTCGTTTCTTTATATTCCAGAAGTCGAATTTTATAGAGTAAAAGGACATTTTTAATTAGAAAAATTGTTTTTTTTTTTTTTTCCCTGCGCGTTTTCAAATTAAATTTTACCGACTGAGATTAAAAGTAATCAAGATAAAACAAAATTTTTGTTTCAAGACATGGTTTTCATTAAGCCGGATAAATCCGTTGTGGACTGTAACTTTTTCTTTTTGTAACAAAAGTTTTTCTTTTAGTTGGAAACGAAAAATTTTCGAATATTAATTTGTTTCTCAACTTGAGGGATGGAAGAACCAAACGAACTTTCAGATAATTCGAAAAATTTGCGATTTACATTTAACCTAATTCATGCCGCGAAATAACAATATTCATTAATACGCTCAAATGCATTTTCTTTCGAGTTTGTGAGGTTTATATTCATTAAAATAAATGGATTTTTAAAACTTAAATGAAAACAAGAGATATTTTCACGAAAAGAAAACGAAACATTATTTCACCTCTTATTTTAGAATTCCATTAATTTAAGTTTGATTTGGTTAAAATGCATTCTGATTTGTGATGCAATTTTCCCATGTGTTGTATCGTTATTTAACGAATTTTAACTCGATTTTAATGAATCATAGTGTAAAGTGTTCTAAATGCTAGTCAAACAGTATGACATTCTACATTTTAAATACATATTATCATTAAAATTTTTATAAAGTCATTGCAATAATTGGTAGTTTGGTTTGATCTGTCACTCTATGGTATTTTTTTTTTTGTGCACATTTTGGGCTAATTAGACCAGGATGTACAGTTTTACATGGATTCCGAACCACTCACAAACTTCCATGCCATTGCCAGGATTCGAATCTGAAGCCTGAGGTACCAAAAGCCAGTGAGCTAGCCAATTATTGTGCCAATTGTCCAATTATTAGCTCGTGTAAGAAATTTAAAAAAAAGTTAGTTATGCGGTCAAGCACACGAAAAAGTGATCAAGGACAAAAGAAATTCTGCTTGCCAAAACAATACCCATAATTTCATGGGTATATAAAAAATATATATTTTAAAGGAAAAAGTTAAAAAAAGAGAAGACGACCAAAATATATTTAATCAAAAAGTCGATTTCAAATTATGCCAATCCGGAAAAAATTAAGTGAGTTGTATTTATCGATTTTGAGTTCGAAAGTTTTGAAATCATTACATTGAAAATCATCTTATAAATATTAATTCGGCGTTTGCAGTAACAATTTGAAACTGAAGTTTCATTAATAAACAATGCTCTAATTTTCAATAATTACAACTATATAAACCATCGATATTCTGATAATCATTCTGTTTTCGAAAGCATTCATATTATTAAGTCTCATATTAAATGTAATAATTACATAAATGAATATTCCACATATAAATGTATACTGCTAATATAAATTGTATAGTCTTCATACTTTTCATATATATGTATACTTCTCATGTAAATGTATACTGTTCATAAATGTATACTCCTCATATAAATGCATACTACTCATAAAAGTATATTCCTCATATTGTTTCCAAACACATTATTTCTGAAAATTGTAACTAACACAATGGCTGAAAAGTGACAGCATTCTCCAGTCATCTGTGACTAACACCTCCTATCACACTATAAAGCCAAAAGCGCTAAAATTAGCTACAGAAAAAAAAAGCAAGGGCACCTCACATAAAGGCCAAATATCTGCAAGAAAAAAACTTTTTTTTTCTTTCCCTTTCCTTTTGCGCCCCCAAGTGTCACAAGTAAAGCGTTAAATACAAAAAGACGAAATATGTAATATAAATAAATGCGAGGCGCCGAACGTCAAGGAGCCTCCCCCCTGCAAATTCCTGGGGCCCACTGACAGACAGGCAGACAAGCGTGCGCAAGGATGCGTCTGACACCGTCTGTCAGGATGTCGGAACCAACCCAGTTCCGCGCCGATGATCAATCCAATATAATGAGGGAGACGCGTCGATTTTTGATTCACTCCCCCACAACAAAAAGAGTTGTTCCTTCGCTCGTGCAACATTTCCTAGACAAAAAAATATATAAAATGTTTTTTGAGACATATTTTCGTTCTATTTAATTATTTGGATACATTTATAACTGAATTTGAAGTAGCATTATAAATTTATCTTAAATAATGTGTTGAGAGAGAGATGCCAACCTCAAATGAGACTTTTTCAGTAGTATCTCAGATTATTTTCAGTAGTCCATATATCAGTATTAAGTTTTTCCAATAAACTGGATCTTGACTTACAATACTAAATCATTCCAATAAACTTGATGCCCCTTTAAGCACTTACTCTATCCAATAAATTGGGTCCTCTTTTAAGGACTAAATATTTCCAATAAATTGGATTCCGTTAAGTACTAACTCCTTCCAATAAATTGGATTCCCTTAAGTACTAACTCCTTCCAATAAACTGGTTCCTCCTTTTAGTACTAAATCGTTTCAATAAACTGGATCTTCCCTTAAGTAGTAACTCCTTCCAATAAACTGGTTCCCCCTTTTAGTACTAAATCGTTTTAATTAACTGGATCCTCCTTTCAATATTAAATCTTTCCAATAAACTGGATCCTCCTTCAAGAACTAAATCTTTCCAATAAACTGGTTCCTCCTTTTAGTACTAAATCGTTTCAATAAACTGGATCTTCCTTAAGTACTAACTCCTTCCAATAAACTGGTTCCCCCTTTTAGTACGAAATCTTTCCAATAAACTGGATCCTCCTTTAAGTACTAAATCTTTTCAATAAACTGGATCTTCCTTTAAGTACTAACTCTTTCCAATAAACTGGATCCTCCTTTCAGTATTAAATCTTTCCAATAAACTGGATCCTCCTTTAAGTACTAAATCTTTTCAATAAATTGGATACTCATTTAAGTTAAAATCTCACAAAATAGCAGTTGTTCTGGATAACACTGTGGCAGCGGAAAATACATTTATTTATGCATATCCTTAAATAAGATTGAATGTTACTTGTTTATTTATTACAAAAAACTACACAGCATTTCTAATGTAAAAGATAACGCACACACACACACACCACATATATGCAGATAGGTGGTACTACAGCCAATTTTGGATAAATTTTCTTGAAAAATATTTAAATGTATTTGGAATTCCAAAATATTTGGTCCCTATTCTGAGATAGTATATATTCTATTCTATGGCACTTGGTGCTACAGTTTTCGGATTTAAACCGTAGGTCCCAGTCTAATATGACTTACTGCCCAGAAAAAAAAAATGAAGGGCTGATGAAAGGGCTGATAACCCTACCCCTTAAAAAGAAAACATCTCCTGTCCCGAAATCTGCCAATAGCCAGACGGCCTTGGCCCACCATGGGGCTGTAGCGCCAATGAATTAAAAGATGTATTATATTATATCGCAATTTATTGATTTTTTCAGTTAATCAGAAAACTCTCATAAAACGAGCTTGACTCATCTCATAAAACTCGCATAAATGAGCCCATTACAATTTTTTCGTTTATTAATTTTTTAACATAGCCAACATTAAAACATAAACTCAAGATCAATGAATATATTTTATGCATGTGTCCAAATTTTTAAAAAAAGTTTGGTTATAAGATATTCAATTGATTTGATTAACGCTATATTTCACTATAGATTTGTTACATTTATTTCCATTTTTTTAGTCTTGAAGATTTAAATAATTGATTGCATCATTTTTTTTCTTGGCTGTATAATTTTATAACTTTCTTTTCGTACCCTGTAAAACTGCTTTTGCTGCCAAACAATTTTTCCCGTAGGAAAAATGAATGCGTAATTTTATATGAATATTAACAACTGTAACTAACTTAACAAAGAAAGAAATAGTGTAAGTTAATTTAAAATTACTTTTTTTTATCAATAGCTTTATAATAAAATGAAATTAGTTTATTATTATTATTATTATTATTATTTGCTCCTTACAAAAAATTAAATATATTTTTATTTTTTATGTTGGAAAACAATATTACAGGATGTAAAACGCATAGGAAGGCTAATTACTGTAATTGTGATGCAGAGAAAAAAACTTCTACAAAACAACAAATAAAAAATATTAAACTAATTTTTTAGAGTTAATAAAACGTCCGGTATACAATGTATCAACGATATGCATATAAATAGGTACATTTTAATAATTAAATTACGTTTTTTTATTGATATTAAATTAAAGTAACAAATTCTAAAAATACAACATTGTAACTTTTAGAGAACTTTTTTTTTAATACCCATAAAAATAGATACATAAAAGGCAAAAGCGTACTTCCTTTTTTACCGATAATTTCATTCGAAATTGCACTCGGAGCAGGAAAAAAGAATAATAAAGAGAATATAAAGAATAAAAAAAGAAGCGCTTTCCGCCAAAATGATTAACATTTGAATTAAAATAGGGCTCTTAACTATTCTTTTGTTTGCGTATTTAATTATCAAGTTCTTCAAAAAGCTAAAAATACGCTACTGTCGCTCCGTATGGCAACCAAGGCCTCGCTTAATTAGAGATGCACGGGGAATAAAAAAAAAAAAATTCCACTAGGGAAAAAAAAGTAAATATTAATGTTTTTTTCCCTATCCACTGCGGCACATTTTAACGTTACGCGAACTAAAAAAAAAAAAAAAAGAAAAAAAAAAAAAAGGGAAAAAAGTAAGAGGGAAAAAAAATTAATCATTCGATTTACACGCAAGAAACTAAATAACGCTAGCGACACCGTTAGCTGCATAACTAGTCCCGAACATGCTCAGCAATTGCTTCTTTCTCACATTCCTTTCCTAATAATTAATGAAAGGGGAACTCATATATCACCCTTGAAGTCCAGGAAGACAGCCTTTTCTCTCCCAGCCTTTCAATTCAGCCTTTTATTTATTTATTTATTATTTTCCTCTCGTGAGTTACTGCTTTCAAGAGTCCAATGAGTCATTTAGATACCCCTAAATTAAAAATTTTCACTCACTTTTATTCGCTCTATTAAATTTATGTTTTAAATGGAATTTTCAAGCTGAATTGGGCTTACATAAGTTTTTTTTATCCTCAAAATTATCCACATTAAAAAAAGCAGCGTTTGGTTAAAGTATAATTTGTTGTAAAGTAATAATTTATTACACTAATAATTTAAAACAATTTTTACACTTACTATTGTTTTGCCAGTTGAGAAAGAAAGTAAAAGTTCAGTTGAAAAAGAATGTAAAAATTGAAAAGTAAACATCTAGTTTAAAGTCAGACACGAATCGATAGATTACTTGCTAATCAGACAGAAGGGAAAGAAATAAAATTTAAATTGTGAATGTGGGATTTTTTTCACGTATTCCTTTATATTACGTAATTTAAAATTTTAAGTATTTTTATTGTAATTAAAACTTTCCCAAATTACCTTCCCCTCTATTACACCGTTGTGTGTGAATTCTTCTTGGCCACTTGTCAATTTTCCACACAATAGCTGGTCGTTCAGTTAATTCAATTTCGATACAAACGAAATCTCCAGCCTATTCAGTCACTTCAGAGAAAGAAGAAAACATAAGATCTTTGTAACTCGTCGCAAACTCTCTGTTTCTTTAACAAAATCTCATTTTAAGATAATCCGTCAAGAAGGGGTGGGGGGGTCAGCGTCCTTCATTGGAGTAGACATTTCTCAACTCGTGGTCTATCACCAATCACGATGGAACAACTCATGGTATAGTTCACATTCAATTTGTAGTTGTTTCGACCTGTGAAAGTCACACAGACATTCGCTAGTTCCCTGAGTCTCATTATACCTGACACCGAATATCTGCTATCAGATTTGAGAGACAGGCTGTTCTCATTAGTACAAAACACTAATTACATGTAATATAACTACCCACAATACTGTTTGTCAGCTGTCAAATTTGAGTGATGGGTTTATTATATACTTGTCAAATAACATATATTCCTTACGCCTGGAAATGAAATGCCAAAACTCTTCCAGAGAGAAAAAAATGCTGCACTATCATAAATAAATGAGAAAATATGAATTTGTCTTCATAATAATTATATTACTATGCTAACTTTTTTTAACTGATTATTTATCATTTAATATATTAGGAGATCGATATAATTCGAAGAGTTATTTCATGAAATAATAGTAGTTTTATGGAAAATTTCATAAGTGTAATATATGCGAAATCTACATAATATTACATATTACTTTTGCATAGCATTTTGTAGTTTAAAATGCGCAAAGAACAATCTGTTATATTAATTTTTTCATTTAACAGTATCTACATTTCTAATTTGAAAATCCTATCTGCAACATATAAAAAAAAAAAGAGTATTATTTGTAAAAGAGAGCACCAAGGCATAATAAGGCAAATCTTCAGCATAACTTAATTGCGAAGTCGACGAGACTGCTTACAGATTTATGTAGCTCTTATACTTAAAGATAATCTCTTAAAGCACTTCGATTTTATAAACCTGAAATATATGAACATAAATTTCCTTTCCAACTGAATTAATTAAATTTACTTGAATCTCGTTTTCAAAATGCACTCTTTGCAAATTACTTGTGAAAGGGATTATTGCGTTGGAAAAGAAAGAAAGAAAAAATAAAATGTCTGTTGTTCATCGTCTAGTTGCTGAAATCATTGACGAAGAAAGTTTTACCTTTTCTGATGATAATTGAATTAAAGTCATTGCTACTGGAAAATTTATGAGTTTTCAGTCGGAAACATTTACTCAAAGACTTAATGCTTAAATGGCGTGACACTGCTTATTAAATAACAAAAGTAAATTTAATTTAATTAGTAATTTAATCAGACATTTTTTTTAAATTTATAGATATTGCATTGTTGTATTTCTGTTAGTAATTGTAATTCGTTCATTGAAAACAAAGAACTTTAAAATATTTGAATGATTTATTCTACGAATATTTTCTCAAATACTGCTAATCTCGTTAGAGAAGAAAAGTTAAAATTATAATTTTCTGCTAGTTTTATTAGAGTTTTATTTATAGACAGTAATACAAAAAAATATATATTTAGAAGTTTAATCCTCAGTAAATATAAGAGTAAAGTAAATTTAATTTAATCAGACGTTTTTTTTTAATTTATAGATATTGCATTGTTGTATTTCTGTTAGTAATTGTAATTCGTTCATTGAAAGAAAAACTTTGATTGTAATTTGACAAAGATTGTCGATTCGAATTCGATTGAAATTCTACAAAGATTGTCGAAACGAATTCGATTGTAATTTGACAAAGAACTTCGAAATTTGAACGATTCATTCCAAGAATATTTCTCAAATGTTGCTAATTTCGCTACCGAAAAAGAAAAAGTTGAAATTATGATTTTCTGTTAGTTTTAGAGTTTTATTTAAAGACAGTAATATAAAAAAAATATACTATATTTATCCTTAGTAAATATAAAAGTAAATTTAATTTCATTTAATCAGGCATTTTTTCTTAAATTATAGATATTGCATTGCTGTATTTCTGTTAGTAATTGTAATTCGTTCATTGCAAACAAAGAACTTCGAATTTTAAATGATTTATTCCAAGAACATTTCTCAAATGTTGCCAATCTCGTTACTGAAAAGAAAAAATTGAAATTATAATTTTCTGCTAGTTTTATTTATAGACAGCAATACAAAAAATATATTTAGAAGTTTAATCCTTAGTCTGATTCGATATCTTAAAAGTATATTTTTTAAAAAGTAGCAAAACAAGGATTATTTTAAAGAAAATAATGGTTAGTCTTGGTACATATTTGATCTATATTCTTTGTTAAACTCAGATCGCATTGAAGAACAAGAACATAAAAAAAGAAAAACACACAGCATAATAAAATAAAGCATAACTTTGTTTGATGTCAAACAGCAAGTAAGCAGAGGGAAAAAGTTTATTCACAGATTTTTGTCCACAGACGTATTTATTTGAATGTCGCGGATTATTTCGTGCTGAACATCGGATCAAGTGGATTATTTTCACGAGATTCCCTGCTGACGTCACTGACTATTTTGCACTCAAACGGCGAAGGGATTAGTTGCACCAAATTTTCACTTTGCTGACGTCAATGAGTCACTATTATTCTAAACTATAATCTACTTTTGCTAAATATTAATAGTTTAAAAATATTTTGTGTGCAGTGCTTTTCGATTCAAATCATATATTGCATTTCATACTAATGGAAAAATGTGTATAATAAAAAAAAAAATATACCAATTTCAATTTTGACTTTAGATTATAATTGTACTTTAAGATTGGGCAAATAGTACAATAAGCATATGTATGTATGAATGTGTGTGTGATGTATGAATGAATGTGTGTGTGGTGTATGTATGTAGTTTGTATGTGTGTGTGTATGTATAGTGTGTATGAAAATGTGTGTGTGGTGTATGTATGTGTGTGTGTATGTAGGTGTGTATATATGTATGTATGAACGTGTGTATGAATGTGTGTGTGTATGTATGAATGTGTGTATATATGTATGTGTGTGTATGTATGTGTGTATGCATGTTTGTGTGTGTATGCATGTTTGTGTGTGTATGTGTATGAATGCATGTGTGTATGTATGTATATATGTGTGTATGAATGTGTCTGTATGTGTATGGTGTGTGCGCATGCGTATGAATGAGTCTGTATGTATGTGTGTGTGGACAGCATAGTGGACTTCCGCAGCATGCGGCTGATGGTCAATTGGTTAGCTTTCTGGCCTTCCGTACGACAGGCTCCAGGTTCGAATCCTCGCGGCGACATGGATGTTTGTGAGTGGTTCAAAATCCACGTTAAACTGTAGGTCCCGGTCTAATTAGCCTAACGTGTGCACAAAATGACAGTACAGAGACAAATCAAATCTTCCACAGGATTGTCTATGACCTTAGTAGAGTGGTACAGTCAGGAAAAACCAATACATATAAATGGTATGAATATTTTGCAAATTTCACATTTACAAACACCATAGTTATTATTATTTTTTAAAGAAATGCATTTAAAAAAAAATCTTTAATTTTTTTTAATTTACGAAAAAAGATTAAGTGGAAAAGAAGTCTTATATTACACAACTTTTCAAAGTAAAATGTAACAGTTACGATTTAATAAGACTGAAAACGCTTTTGAAAAGATATGATGTTTTGCTGGTAAATTTCGATTGTAAATTTGTAAAATAATTCTGCACTTGTACGAAATGGGTGGTATTCCTGTGCTTACTAGAGCACATCTACATAGTTGCGAATAATAAATTATAGTATCAATTGAAAGTTATAATAAATTTAGAGCAAGCCTATTACAATTATAAAATCAGAAGAACTGGAAAAAAAAATTAAATTAACAAAGCCAGTGGACGACGGTGAAACTATGGGAATTGCAAGGATCTGCACTGGTACGTTGCCTCTACATTAAAAACGTAATTGCTTGGGAAAAACTGCTTTGGTAGTAATGACATAAATAGAAGTGCAAATCAGTCACTCAACTATCAAGTAGGCAAGGACCTCTTTCACACTGTCTTGCCTGCGTTCTTAAGACATTGTTGTTGACGGAGGGCTTCTTTCAAAGAGCTAAATATTTTTTTTTCTCACCAGTGATCAGTAGTTTTCAAAAGGTAAGCATACAATAAAAACAAAACAAATATATATGTACAAAAATAAGAAAGTCTCCATTCCTCTGCTACTACATAAAAAGCCAAGAATCCGTCTCTCCACATTTGTCTAATTTCTAGAACTGCCCCGACTAAGCTCCCACCCCCAGATGACACGGAGACGAAAAGCGATAAGAACAAGAAGCTCTTCTTTTGGGGAAGGCGGGGGGATCTGTTTATTTACAGAGAGGGCGACTCAAGAAACGCTTTGCGGGGGAGGGGGAATAATCGGTTTGTGATGTTCAGCATCTTAACACATTAGTAGGACTACTTGGTGGGAGTTTTCCGGATTTCCCATACGATGCTCAAATGCGGGGTAGTTACTCCCTAAAAGTTCTCTTGGAAGGCACTACCCTCCTTCTTCAGCGACACGGAGCAGAAGTCAGACTTCCACACTACGGGTGCTCCATCACAACAAAAGCTGCCGCTCCCCTTTCCTTTCAACCATGAGTCCATACGGGTTCGTGGGCTTGGTCTAGATGACTGCCAAATGGGATAACAATAGCTGTTCAAAGTAAAATGTAGCAGTTATGATTTAATATGATAGAAACCACCATTGAGAAAGAAATGATGTTTTGCTGGTAAATTTGTGGAAATAATTCTGCACTGGTATATTGCCTCTACATTAAGAGCTCAATTGCTTGGAAAAAATTGCTTTGGTGTAACAGTATAAATAAATAAGTCACTCGATCATAAGTAAATAAGTATCGAGAATGCCAGGACCTCTTTCACAATGTCTTGCCTGCGTTCTTAAGACGAGCTTGTTGATGGAGTGCACCTTTCAAACAACTAAATATTTTTTTTTTGCTCATCAGTGATCAGTACTTTTCAATGGTAAGGACACAATAAAAACAAAACAAATATATATATATATATATATACATACAGAAACAAGAAAGTCTAACTGTTCCACCCGTACACCATTCCTCTCCTACTAAATAAAAAGCCAAAAAATCCATCTCTCCACACTTGTCTAATTTCCAGAACTGCCCCGACTAAGCTCCCACCCCCAGATGACACAGAGACGAAAAGCGATAAGAACAAGAAGCTCTTCTTTTGGGGGGATCTGTTTATTTACAGACAAGACGACTCAAGAAACGCTTTGCGGGGGTGGAGGGGGGGAGGACGGATCGGAGAAGATGAAGAGGGATCCTTGATTTGTTGCAGATCACACATACGTCTGTCATTCCAAAGTGGGGTGGTCTACATCACAATTGCCGCTGCCATCGGACATGGAACGCGATGGTGGATAAATTCATCTTGATAGATGTAGGCTTCTTTTCAAGTAGACATGTGGGGGCACTACTTACATATTTGTAGATATGTGTGAAGTATTCGACCATGGGTTATCAGTGTGTCGTAGATTATGTATTTATGGAGACGTTAGAGAATTATTTATGGCGCGCTTTTTTTAAACACAACTTTAAAACGGATTGCGCCATAAGAGAGTTTTTCAGGTTTTTCAAAATACAATTAAATAGTATAGTTTGTGTTAAAGCAATTTAAGCCCTTCCTTTTGATCAAGTGACATAAATGATTAGTAATTGCTTTGATAAAAAAAGGTGTTTACAAAAAGTTTCTCTGCTTTTTCACCAATAAATCAACATATTCATTTAAAAATAAACGTCTGATACAGACTCTCGAAAATTGTTAACTCAAATTTGTGTGTAAAAATGTTTAAATTAATATATTTGTTTATTAAGTTGTAGGTAGAAACAAACAATTTATTATGTTGCAAGTAGATGTAGACTTTTTTTCAAATAGACATGTAGATATGTGCGCGGGCATATTTATAGATATGTGTGAAGTATTCGTCTACGGGTTATCAGTCTGTCGTAGATTATGTATTTATTTTGGAGACGTTAGAGAATTATTTATCGCGCGCTTTTTTTAAACACAACTTTAAAACGGCTTGTACCATAAGTGAGCTTTTCAGGTTTTTAAAAATACGGCTAAATACTATAGTCAGTGTTATGGCGCAATCTCTACCTTTTGATCAAGTGGTAGTAGATGATTAGTAATTGCTTTGTTAATAAAAGATGTTTACTAAAAATTTCTGAGCTATTTCATCAATAAACCAACTTTAAGTAAAAATGATAATATTTTAAAAATAAATATAAAAATAACAATTAAAATAAACGCGTGATATACACTCTCGAAAATTGTTAATTCAAATTTGTGTTCATTTCTTGAGAAACAAAGAAGGATTTAAAAATTTCCAATTTCCAGAATCGATAAAAAGCTTGTGTTGCCATTTCAATTATGTTTTGCGTGACTAATCCTCAATGCCCTGGAGTGCGGGACGGACATCCCATAAGTGATCTACTCATGGATGGATGGAGGGAAAGGGGGCAGCTTCTGTTGTGATGGAGCATCCATAGGTAGAAGTCTGATTTGGTTCCGTGACGCTCTTACAGTCACATGAGATCGTGACCTACGGCTTAAAGTGGATTCCGAACCGCTACAAACATCCACGGCAGCGCCTTGATTTGAACCCAAAACCTGTGGCACCGAGCGTGATATGCACCCATGAACCGATATTATATGCTTTTTTTTAATAGTTTTTAATCTAGTTATATCTTTTAATTATATGCTTTTTAATACTTTAGTTTCTATGTGACAGATAAAAAATAATATTTTTTTGTTCATTCAAATGACCGATAAAAATAATATTTTTGTTCATTCAATTAATTTTTAATGACCGATAAAAATAATATTTTTGTTCATTCAATTGCAATTTTTAATGACCGATAAAAATAATATTTTTGTTCATTCAATTGTAATTATTAATGACCGATAAAAAAATAACATTTTTGTTTAGCGCAATTTATTTTTGTCATTTTTAAGAGAGTTTATGAATTATGAAAAGTTTTATTTAAGGAAAGCAACTAGTTATCATCAATGAATCATATCATATACAATAATTATCTAATATGTATTTTACATCAAAGGCATACAGTAATATTACAACGTAAAATTAAATGTTGATTTTAGTGCTACGGAACCCACCTTAATGCACCTGAGCCCATTAGGCCAACATAAAGCGACAGCAAATTAATAACAGGGATATTTTCCATTGAGAGTTTCTCTTCCCCAAAATCTCTTGTCTTGTCGCTAATTAATATCGAGACGGGTAATTACTTGCTTTCAAAATTAAAAACTCTTTAATAAGTTTGTGCAACCGATCCTATGTTGCCCTTAAAACAAACTCTTATTTAATTAAGCAGCGTATTCGCCATGCAACGCGATCCTGACATAGTTAGTGGTGTAAGTCAGGCAGAGATCTTTTTAGCTGCTGGACGTTTGGGAAATACCTTTATTGTTAATAATTCCCGAAATAACGCCTAATTTCATCAAACTAGACTTGAAAAGTAAGTAATTTTAATTTTTATTAACAATTTATTTCATTATTTTTAAAAATAATGTGTAAATCTTAAATACTACTGTGCGCAAAAAGTGAGACCAATTGTTTTTTTATTCAAAAACTTTTTATTTATTCTTCCAAATTTATTTCATCGCCTTCAAAGTAATCTCCTCCGGACACAATGCACTTATACCAACTTTTTCCCCCAATCCTTAATGCATGCTAAAAAGTCATCGGCAGGGATGGCCTTCAGAGCACACGCCGATTCACGTTGAATCTCTTCAATCGACTCAAAACGGTATCCCCGAGTGGTTTTTTCAGTTTAGGGAATAGTCAGAAGTCACACGGTGTGAATACGGTGGTTGTGGAAAAATATGGGTTTCATTTGTGGCGAAAAAGTCACGAAGAATCAATGAAGTGTGAGCTAGCGCATTCGGTATCAATCGAGATGTGACGTGTTTGAGGCCCAAAATGGAATTGACCGAACCATTTTGAAATTCCAACATCATCAGCAAGGTCTCTAATTGTAAATCGACGGTTTGCAAGCACCAAATCTTTAATTTTTTGGACGAGAGCTTCATTCGGTTGAGGTTGATGGACCAGAGGGCTCTTCGTCTTCAAGAAGTTTTCACTGTTTATACCCCTTCTAAACATTTCTTTCCGATATAGGAATGCTCACCGAATGTCTTCTGCAACATTCTATACGTTTCCGCAAACAAAATTGAATGAAAGTTCTTTGCTCAATTAATTCAGACATTTCAAAAATCGCCAGAATCAGTTTTAGTGCCTCACAAAGCCAAGCGTAACTCAAACACTAATGAATATTTTGAAGTCAAATTTCACACAGATGTCAAGGACAGTGCCAGCAACCTAAAAAAAAGAAAACAAATTGAAATTCCATAAGTCCCGGGAAATTTAAATTGAAAATGGGTCTAACTTTTTGGACACAGTATTATGATTTGACTTACGCCACTAGAGAATTGAATTTTTCATGAGTGAACTTTCAAACGCATCGTACCAAAGTTAAAAGCAAATTTAAAAGAGAGCGATAGGGTATTTAAAAGGATGTTGCCCTTATTTAAACAATTAAAAATGGGCGTTGTTGCCCCTCTTAGAGATACTGGAATTATACTTTACTGTTCACGTGACAAAGACCTATTTATGGCACGCCTTACTGTATTATTAAACGTTAGGTAATTAAATAGAAATAAATCAGGTAACACTGTTTTGGTAGAAAACCATACCAAAATTAAATAATCTTTGCAATTCCAATTTTATGCTAGGAGAGAGAATTTTTGAAAATCTTTTTATGTCTTATGATCCATAGAAAAACACACAAAGATATCAAATATATTTAATTTTTGCTGTATTTTTATATTTCGCTATTTTACTTTTTAGTTGCGTCCTGCATTATATATATATATAATGTAACATGAAATGAATTATATGTATGTATATATATACAGATTATATTTTGATATATACATGCGAAATATATACATATCTATCTCGTATGCATCAAAATATAATCTAATAAAAAATGAAGGAATTCGGAACTTACGTACTAACGGTACCTTGGCGACAGACTTGGCGTTTTTAAGTGTCGCCAATGGAACCCCTGCAGATTTGGCGGTTTTTCAGTGGCGCCAATATAGTAACCCCTGCAGATGTGGCGCTTTTTAAGTGGCGGCAATCTTAACGGCTGTAGATTTGCTGAGTTTCGACGCCATATTGTTGTGTAAAAACCGCCAAATCTGTAGCGGCGGTTGGCGCGTTTTCACTAATTGTCGCCAAGGTACCGTTAGTACGTAAGTACCAGGAATTCTTTTTGTGTGTGTGTATATATATAGATATATATATAATTCCTTCCTTTGTCTGGTCCCTATTAGAAACAAGTTTTTTAAATCCTTTTTTGGGTTTATCTTATAATAGGAAATTTAGAAGACATATAGATAAATATAAATTTTATAAGAAAAGAACTTAAACGTAGAAATCAAATCCACAATTTAAAACTCGCAGCCTGAATAATTTTACAACAAAATAAATTCCAACGCTCTTCGAAACAACTCAAATAATATATATATATTCGTTTTTTATAATAATAAATAAAAATAATCGCATGAAAGAAAACTCAGGGTGTTCAATTTTCTTAATCTTTTATCTTTTTTTCAACAGGTTTGGTTTGGTATGTCGCTCTAGGATCATTTTGTGCACACTTTGAGCTATTTAGACCGGGACCTACAGTTTAACGTGTTTTCCGAACCACCCACAAACATCCATGCTTCCGCCATGATTCGAACTCGAACCTGAAGGCGAGAGCCCTAGCCAATTGGCTACCTATCAAAGGAGAGAGACCTAGCCAATTGCGTATCATGCTGCTTAATTTGTTTTTCAATAGCAGCTTTCCAGTAACGTTTATACATAGAGAGTATGGATGAACATGAACGTTTATACATAAACGCATGTTAAAACATGGTTACAGTCCATGTTGCTAGTGATGCATAGAGGACAACTAAATCTATTAAGATTAATAACATGTTCATTGGCAGCCACTTAATTACGTAACATTCAAGCTATAAAATTATAGATCAACAACTAACATTTAAGGGGGAGGGGGGATAAAATAAAAAGTTACGATATTCAAACTATGAACCATCCAATATCATCCCGAAATACTCAGGATTTGAATGATTACCCCCAAGTTCTTTAGCAGCGACCCCATACTGTGAGAAATGGATAATGGCCATATTTTGAACCTGAAGATTCCCATGAGAAATGGGTAAACAAACCGAGCAGAGAGCAGCAATCCATTCCAGATATCTGTCACCACAAGACAGAAACCCAATATTCGTCGCAAGCACCGCCCACCGAGAACTTTTAAGCCTGGGCAACCCTACACCGAGCAGCGAACCAAGACAGACAACAGGACAAGACAGTCGAACAGTGCTTCCTTGGACAGAAAACGAAACCGGAGAATGAGGTGGCGTTTGGGGGTGTTCCGCAGCGTCGGCAAACGATAAGGGAGGGGGCCAAAGGTCGTCGCCCACCCACAGAGACGAGGGCGTAGGGTCGGGAGGCTTTTTTGCTCGTCTTGGGCGTACTTCCACGAGTGTTTTTCGGAAGCCACGTGTGTGCGCTTTTGTTATTAATAATGAGAGGAGAATGGTTCTTCCGTACCCTCTCCGTTCGTTTTTGGGCACATTACTTTTTTGAGGTTTTACAGAGTGAAAAATGAAGTTTTGGGAGAGGGCACTTTACTCTTCTGTTTTTTTAAAAAAGTTTCGCCTTGTGCGGTGCTACCGAAAGTTGAAGGCCACACCTGAGACTTGAAGTTGATAAAAAGAGGGTGTCAGTGGTATGTTTGCTCAAACACACACTACATTTTTTTTTTTTTTACAAAATGAGAGACTTAAACATCAAGAAAATTAAAAACATTAATATATTAGTCTGATGTTGCACTTAAACAATTTATTTATCAAATAATTAAAGAAAAAATAATTTTATTAATAACAAATTCTGATAAATAAAATCCATTTTTTAATAAGTTTCAGGTTTCAAATTTGTACAATTCATATTTACTGAAAAATTAAATAAAAAAAAAAAAAGTTTTAAAAAAAGTTAATTTTTTTTATTTTTTATAAAAGAATGTTATTTTACTATAAATTAAAAATACAGTAGAATTTAGTCGTTCATTAATTTGATGTTAGCTTCCGGAGGTATTTTTTAATAAAGAGAATAACTCCTGCAACATAATATGTTGTATATACATTGCAAAATAAAACAAATAACAACCCAAAGTGTATCAGAAATAGAACAAACTTTTGTAAAATGATTAATGATAAAAGAAATCAAATGTGTCTAAAAAATTTTAATCTTTCCTGTAATTTTTCCTGTTCATTTTCGTTTTCTTTCTATTAAATCGTTTCTTGAATAATTATTTTTAGAGTCAATAATGAAACCATGTTTGTTCAAAAAATTAAATCCTAATGTTAGATCAAAAGTCGGAGAACGATAAATGTGCAACCACCAAATTATGAGGAAAATTAAAATCATTTATCATTAAGAATAAACAGCACAACTAGAATACGAATTTACATTGGTGATTGTTTTCACTTCTACTGTAGGGACACTAAGCAGTATGCAATGTTTCACTTAATGAAAAAAGTCTGCATTCAATCAGAGCCTTACACTTAAAATTTTTTAATTTTACATTTATAATAGGCATAGGGCAATAAGAAACTTTTGATACTCTGTCATACAGATCAACGTGGGTTCTCTCGGAATTTAAAGACCCAGAATAAATTTCACTTGCATCTAGTTTTACTGAATCTTGCATTTCTGAAGAGCGTTGCCTATTATGCTGCACCTATCATTTTTTAAAGAAGAAATTCCCTTACTTAAATTTCCTTAAGACTTATTTTCAATTTGGTCTAGCTTATTCATTCTAGCATTTAAGTTTTTTAATTGTTTTAAAACTAGCTCGAGAGATATTGCAAAACCATCTGATGTTACTGCTGTCATATTCTTGATTCTAGCTGGGCTCTGAAATTTACATTCGGGGTAACAATCTGGATTGCTTTTTTACACCCTTAGGACAATTTCCACTACTTCCGAAAAAGTAAAAAGGTTAGTTGTCATAATTTGGGCCTTTAAACTTAATATTAGACCCAATACAAATCCATCTCCGTCTTTCTTCTCCATCTCTCAGTTAATTTTTACATCCCATTTCAATGTGCCTATTTTGTTAGATCTGCATCCATGCGTCTCAAGACAATTATTGGTTTGAGGAGAAAGTCGTTGCCTTAAGTCGTATCCAGACGGGAATGAGTCCCGTTAGCGGACCCACCATTAGAAAACGGTTTGATAAAACTCTACTTGAGAATCCTATGTCTCGACAGTGCTTCGGAGAGAGTCGCTTTTCTCTCCACACCAAAGGTACCCCATCTACGACCAGTTGTCACTCACAGACAGAGATAATGTGGGTTGGTTTTAGCGGTCAGACGAACACGCTCGGAGCGAAAGCCGATCGCCCCTCACTATGCACTATCCTCTTGAAATTCACAGTCCATCCAAACTGCTGTAAAAATCAACTTTGGGACAATTAAGATATTCATCGGTTTGACATTTACAACTTTTTAAAGGAAGTCACCATTGTTATACATCTTTCCATCCACAAAGAGGATAGAGAAACGCTAAAGGCTCGTTCCCACCGAGGGGAGAGACGTGAAGATGCAAGAGGCAAGCGACAAAATTTTTTCGACCCCTTCACAGCGAAACGTCAGAAATAGCATTACGCATAGTGAAAAACCGCTTCGAGTTGAAAGTTGGGCAACTCCAAGCGGAGGACTGCAAACCGGTTTCAGGTGACCGCGGTGAGGCTAGTGATTGGTCAAATTTTTTTCGCTTGCATCTTGTCGCCTTGGTGAGCACGAGCCTTAAGGGGATAATTGGGACCATAAAGCCCCCATATGGCTGTTGAATAATAATCCTTCACATCCTCTGTGAAGATTACTCTACAGAAGACACTGATATAGACCATGCACAAATGTATTCAAGGAGTTAATATTGTTTTTCCAAGTGACAAATATATAACATTGACAACAATAAAATATGTCAAAATTAATTTAACTAATACAAACAGTATGCCGACACGACACATTTGAGTGTTATCTACTACAGTAATTTTAAGTTTAATTACTTTTGACATTCCTTAGATATCTGAGTAAATATAAAATAAATAAAAGATTCGTAAACCATTTCCAATTATCCAGATTAAATAATGAATTTCAGTTTTCAAAATCATATGTTTGAACCGGATGGTCTGATTAATAAAAGTGATTGTACTAGGCAATGCATATATACATTCTACTCAAGATCCATCATTTATGTCTGGCATCAAATTTAGAATTGGCTACATAATGCATATCCAGATAATTGATTAGTGTTTGACAAAGGACCTTCCTCAGAGTAGGATCAATCAAGTGGAAAGCAACTCTTTTTTAAACTTTAATGGAGATTGATACGTAATTAAGATGTTTGCAATTTACCAATTAGAATGGGAATCAATGGCAAAGTGCACAAAATTTTTATATCGCTGAATTTAATTGGACAATAATAAATATTATGGATGCCTTTCAAATTGTTTATGGAACAGAGACGTTTTTCTTCTTAAAAATCCAAACAATTCAGAAACAGTTTTTATTGGCAGAAAAGAGTTCAATGACCGAAAAAATAGTCTTTTCTTAAATTGCAACCATATAACCATATATAAGATAATTTTACGATGTGTTATGATTCATAAAAGAAAATAAAAACTAAAATATGGCACTCCTTCCATATTAATTGGCTTTTTCATTCATTGTAGCAAATATTTATCATAATATTACAGATGCAATTTATTATTTCTACTGAGAATTATATTATTCTTGCAGAGTATTTCTGAATATTAACAGAACATGAATGAATGATAATTGAATTTCACTGATATAAATCCAAGACTATTATGTATGACGTTTTGCAAATCTTTTTCTATACGCAGAAATAGTCAATATAGATAACAGCAGGGAATCATAATTAGAGCAGTGAAAAGAAAAAAAAGAGACATTATCAAAAACACAATGTTGCAATTTTTCCATCTACAATTTCTAAGAAGCAATAAAACACATTATTAAAAAAAAAAAAAAATAACAATAAATAAAAAGAAAAAGAATATTACTACAAGGTGAAATGAATTATAAATACATAAAATAATGAAAAAATTTAGTTCAAAGGCAAGGACCTTATTGAAAAAAAAAGTCCCATTGTGAAAAAGTTACAGTTAAAAGAATAACAACACTAAAAAGAAGAACGAAGTTTAAGCAAAAGCAAATAAAAAATGGCGCTCTTGTCACAACATGGCGTATGCGAGGTCGTACCATCGACCACCTTAGTAATTCTCACATTTTCAATTGACTTTCTTTTCCCAGCGGGACATTTCTGGAAAACGCCCCGTGAAAAATCACAGCATTAGAACCATCCGAATCATTTTTCACTTGGCTTTTCTTTTTTTTTTCTCTTTCTTTTCTTTCACGGCCTGGACTTTTGGGGAAGTTCCTACAAGAATTTATCCATCGCCCGCCTGCGGACGCAGTCATCGATTCGCTGTAGTGCTCTGGCGTTGCTGAAGAACCCCAGTGTGACGGGGCTCGTTTCTTGGAGAGTTACATAATCGGAGATGTGTACCTGGCCACAAGAGGTGGATGGTTGCAAGGGTGCTTAGAGCCGCGGGTGTTGTAATATTTTTATTTTTATTTTTTCCCCGAAGAGTCTGAGATAAAAGAATGTACTAAGAATGTAGAGCACTAGTTATCCGACTTTTTATCTTAGTGCCCTCCCCCGACATCAAGGTAAAATATTGTAGCTCCCCCATAACATCTTTTAAATAATGTCACACTGACTTTGATGTTTTATTTAGTTTATTGTTTAATAAAAATAATGAATTACAGAAAATACTTCTATTCATATTAGGTTATATTTACAGTTACATTCATGCACTCCTCATGATTCATCATTCAATAATTCCATATATATATATTGAACATTAGTGAACCTCCTGATTCCACTCACGTGTGCCACGAGCAGCGCACAGACGAGTGAGATGAGGGGAGGTTACTGCATTTCATAACTGCAATTTTTAAAAGTCACCATATTAATGAAACTTTTAACTAAACTGTTAACACTGCTGAGCAAAGGTAAATGAGCTGCATAAGGAAAACTGCTCCACATTTGTGTATAGTATGATAATAAACTGGAATAAAGCCATTATACAGTCTACCTATCAATGTGAGATGCTTTACACGTAAAGTTACAATTGCCATCGAATCTCGTTTCTGAAACAGGCTTCAGCTTTAAATCCTGACGGTGACATGGATGTTTGAGTGGTTCGGAATCCACGTTAAACTGTAGGTCCCTGTCTAATTAACCCCAAAGTGTGCAAAAAATTACCGTAGAGCCACAAAACCAAACCCAAACCTCGTTTCTCAAAGCAATGACAGTAAAGGATGCCTCCAGCAAATTCAATTTGCACGCTAGCTGCGCACATTACCATTGGTTCACGTGTCGGGCATTCATAATATTAAGTTGCTAGTGCACGCAAATAGAATGAAATAGAATAAAAAAAAAAGTAGATTCGATTCCGCAGGCGGTATGTGTTTCAGTCACTATTTTAAAAGCTCGGTGACGATTGTGACTGCTCATGTGAGCACTACATCGTTTGTTAGAATCTCATTGAGCTGATGGGAATTCTCAGACTTTTCTGCAGGGAATCTGAAAAAAAGTTACCCCTATAGATGATATCCCCCTTCCGGAAGATATCCCCTCCTCCCTTCTACTAGATATATGGTTTTGGACATACATTAATGGAACTTGAGGCTCATGACACACAATATACATATAATAAATAAGAAACAAATATTAATTTCCTACTTCAAAAATATTGAAGCATTCAAATATTGCATGTCATCTATATAATGAAATAGCAGCGAAATCTAAAAAGTCAAATAAACAAAATTCTCAATTCACAAAGTCAAATACACAATTTTTTGTTGTTGTTGTTTTCAAATACAATAAAAAAGAATTCACGGTTTCGAATATTTCTGTATGTTAAATCAGAAATTAGGTACCAATCAGAAAGTAATTACTAATGCATTTTGCTATAATTAAAGTTTTAATTTAAAGAAAAAGACTTCCACATTATATTTATTATTATTTTTTTTATTGATTTAAAGTGACTATATCTCCTGCAGAACTACGGCTCTGGAATATATTACTTCGTACTCAAAATATATATATGGAACTATAATACTTGGTATGATAATGCATTGTCAAAAACAAATACAATAATTACTATCACATAACATATAGTGAAATAAATAAAAAATGTTAAGCCTTATCATAAGCTTTCAGAAAGCAATTAAAAGCAAAATAAATGCTAATCAAAGAGAGAATTTGTCTCCCTTCTTATCGCCAGATTTGCCCTCTGAATTCAAGAGGTTATCTCTGTGCACGAAGATTTGCGATTCTATAAAATACGAGATCCCTTTTCGTAATGGGTCACCTATCGAAAACCGTGACTTGCTCGAGATTCTAAATGTCACATGGATGGATTTTCACTAATAATAATGAAGTACAGAATTTACCACCCAGAGTGGTTTCTTTTTAAGGTATTTGATTAGATTGAAAACCCAAATTTAGGTCGAAATATATGGGAGTCTGTCTACTAAAAACCTTAAAAATGTTTTCAGAAATAATCTTAGCAAATAAGAAACACACGCGCGCATCATTTTTCTACATAATCTTCACTCGTGCTCAAAATAACACTCATTCTCGCTTGCTTGCTTACAACGTGTCTGAATTTTTCTGCAATAAATATTTTTGGTTAGTAGTGCATCTAATTTTGCATCATGCATGTATCTCTTCAAAATCCTTATTTGTGGTTATTTTAACCCCAGTCTAAAATGAGGAGCTTATTTCATAGATGTCATACCATTTTTGAATTTTACACTCATATATTTACTGCAGTAACAAACATGTATCCGCTCTCCATTAATTTCAATGGGTATTACTCTTTTAATCGTCAAAAACCTTTTAACAGATGATCTTTATTCTTTGTGCATGTCTTTATTGTGCAATAATCTTTATGCTGCTACTACTACGAATAGTAGAAGCAGCATAAAGATTACTACTGCGAATAGTGGATTATGAAGATTACTGCTACGAATAGTAGTAGTAGTATAAAGATTACTGCTACGAATAGTAGTAGCAGTATAATTTCTTTCTTTACACACTCTACTGATGTTACTTGCACTGCAAGTAAAAATATTGCCAACTTACAACACAAAGATGTAAACTTTGAAATTGGGAGCCAATTTTATGTTAAAATTTTCATTTGATTGACAGTTATATTTTCTAATGTTATTATAAAATGTTTAAAATATTAGTTCTTTAAAATTTTATTACTTTATTTACCGTCTTTATTGATTATTAAAAATAATTGACTTTATTTTCACGTTACGACTGGAAGAACTTTAATTTACAAGCGTTTTGCAAATGGTGATAAATACTAAATCAAACAAAGCAGTTTTGAAAAGCATTTTAAAGCCCTTTAAAAATGACAGCACGGAATTTTTTACATGAAACTTTATACAATTTTTTTATATTGTTAAAAAATGTAGAAGAAAAAGTAGACTAGAAGTTTT
This sequence comes from Caerostris darwini, assembly GCA_021605075.1. NCBI lineage: Eukaryota > Metazoa > Arthropoda > Arachnida > Araneae > Araneidae > Caerostris > Caerostris darwini. The sequence continues at coordinate 579,679 of BPLQ01004536.1, forward strand.
AAAAAAATGTATAATTTAATATATATATTTATGAAATTTTAAATTCATAAGAGTAAGAAATTTTCAATGAGAATTCGGGTGAACACATATCTATAGACAATATCTTTGCAAATACTATGAATACATTAAAAGATACTAGTTAGTCTAGGTTCTTAGCATGCTCTTCTTATGCAAGGTTTCCAATGCCATTTTCTTTAAAGAAATTTTGGTAAAAAACAGAATAGAGGCCGTTGGGATTTGGCGTCAAACATTCTTTTCGTCAATGTCCGCCAAGTAACGGACGTTAAAGTAAGTTATTAGATTATTAGAAAGTTATTAGATTGTGCGATTGCAAGTGAAGTGTAAAAAATACGGGAAGAAACCGGGTTATCATATTTGACGACTTATCTCTCAATTGGTAACACAAAAAAAGTCGCCAGATCCCAAAGACGATTTTGCGATTTGGCCGAATTTTTTTTTTTTTAAGCATACACATTTTTCACCGTTTATATTCAAAAATTATTAAAATTTTCTGGATAATTCTCTCTATACCTAGGTAATGATAAGGTATATTATAATCTCTGGCAATCTCTTTTTGAACAATATTAATTCTTTATAGTTTCAATACATTTTTTTATTTTTCATGTTTGTAACATTCAGCATTTTATTTTTAAATATGATGCTACAAAATTTTTTAAATAGTTATATATGTTAAATATGATTATTTTGAAACAATAGCATGATTTATTTATATAATCACGTACAACAGAAGAACTATTTGCACTATTAACATGAACTTCGTCGAATTAATACACAATATTTTTTACGCCATCTTTCCTAACTACCTTCAACCAACGAACATTTTATTTCTATCATGAAGTCATTCTTTTTCTTTTCTTTTTTTATAATCCTAAATCTATTTTTATTAAGAAGTAAAAAGCACTGAGGTACATGGACCGGATAAAATGAAAACTTTTCTGCTACCGTTCGCAATAACTGACGATACATATTTTCCTTTTATTCAACATGGCGCCATTTTTTTCTTTTTTTTTTTTCGAAGCACGTGTAAACGTTCCACAACATATGACTTTATAGAAATTGAAACTTTGCTGCTCTCCACCACCATTTTTTTCTTTCATTTTTCATAACGTTCTATTTTTTTTCTTCTGCTGCTTCTACTACGACATCTCTGTTTATTTTAACCTTAGGCAGAAGATTTAATGAAACTTTTTTTAACACAAGTTTACAAAATGAACTGTGTACCATAAGATATATTAGAAAAAGCACCCCGAGTCACAAAAAGAAAAAAAAATAAATAAATAAAAAGAATGAAAAGGGGAAAAGAAGAAAAAAATGTCTTGCACTTAAAATTTCTAAAATATGTCACACTAGAGGGAAAACAAAATTTTGGATCACTCACCCAGGTATTGAATAAGCGCAGGAGGTTAATATTGAGTTTTCAAAAAGTGAGAATATATAACGTTTAAAAAGGGCGGAGGAAAAAAAATAGTTCCAGCGGAAGAATAATATCATACTGACGAATCTCAAAGCAGTCATTTTTTTATTATAAAAAGCAAAAATAAATAAATACAGAACGTTTAAGGAAACATATTTGGCGTCAAGTTGTAAAAAGAATAACTCTTTCATATCTTAACATTCAGTTTAATTCAAGATAAATCATTTTACAGTTTATTTTTTAGAGAAATATTTTAATTATCATACGATGATTTAATTCTAAAGAAATACAACTTAACCACTTTTGCATATTTGCATTGTTGCACTCTATAAATTAAAATTATTCATAGCAATACTTTTTATTCGATAAAAAAAATTATTTACAATTTTCACTATGAATATTTTTTAAAATACTATGATTTCATTTTTTTTAGAATACATAAACACCAAAATTTTGGCAACGTGACTGCAGATGAGTTGGCCAAGGCGGGCAGCTTTAAGAGTTCTACTGATGGTGGCTGTCTCTCTTTTTCAGAACTTTGCCTTTAGGGATAAATTAGCTATCAAGTCCTCTTACTCTGTACAAGTGGTATGATTGTTACCGTCCTGGTGTTGCTTTAATTGGGGCCTGCAGTAGAACCGAATAGACGGCTTTACTGCATTGGTCATCTTCGTGTTAGCGTCATGTGTCGGGCCTTATGGTTTATCCCTTTTGCTCGAAATGTAGTTTGACTCAAGCAACTCCTGCCCATATCTTGACATGTATTTGTCAGAAAAAAGCAATTGTGCTGAAGACCAAGAGCGGTTTTTCATTGTTTGAAAAAATATGAGTTCATGGACTTAGTCTAGATGTTGTTATCGACCAAGTGGGATAAAAAGCAACAAAAACAACAAATAACACAATAAAAGGACGTTAATTTTATTATTATTATTGTTTGCCAAAAGGCCTGATTTCTTTCGATATATATATATTATACATAAAACTAAAAAAGTAATGACATAGTACATGTATGAATACTATCATGGTTTCTTTAACATGGCTAAGCTCTTCCTGGCATTTAACTTCGTTATTCATGTATCTCTAAAGTACTAACAAATTTTTTCAAACTAGACAAGCTATTCTCAATTTGGCAATTATGGTGTCCATCGCAGGATCAATGTCCTTAAAATACATGATTTCTCCAAAGTAGGCAAGAAGAAAGAATAAGAAACATACTTTACTATGTTTTATGCCATTCGTCTCTCTGTTCGTGATCTTTTGTCTTGTTTCCCATATCTTTAATGGTTACAAAGATGACGCTAACTAACGGATCAATGTTCATAAAATATATGATTTCTCCAAAATAGACAATAAGAAAGAATACGAAACATACACTGTATGTAGGCTATATTCTTAAGATGTTTTATGGAAGACAGTAGTTACTATTACCCGTGATAATAGTAGCTGTCCTACACGTTAATAGTTAGCGTCATCTTTGTAACCATTAAAGACATGGGAAACAAGACAAAAGATCACGAACAAAGAGGACGAATGGCATAAAACATAGTAAAGTATGTTTCTTATTCTTTCTTCTTGCCTACTTTGGAAAAATCATGTATTTTAAGGACATTGATCCTCCGATGGATGCGATAATTGCCAAATTGAGAATAGCTTGTCTAGTTTGAAAAAATTTGTTAGTACATTAGAGATACATGAATGACGTAGTTAAATGCCAGGAAGAGCTTAGCCACGTTGAAGAAACCGTGATAGTATTCTAAGGGCATCTTCCAGAGAACATAGTTAAACGCCAAAACGATAAACTTGATTTAAAAATGTGTCATAGATATCTTTTTAATAATGGTCCCATATTTGATTGATTGTAATGGGTAGAAATCAAACTTTCATCTTCGAATTCAAAAAGAAAAGAAAAATTGCTATTTCGGTTTCAATTTAAGGATTGACGTTAAAGAATGTATCAAATGGATATCTTCTTTAACTGCATTGTTTCCCAAATTTTATTAATTATCATATACTGCTTCGAAATAAACAATTCCGTGTATATTTCAATTATGAATACGGTGCCGAGATAATTCGTGTTCGCACAACTCCCATTAAACAGACGTCGGTCGATAAACGTAGAGAGTTAACGATTGCAACCCGCCCTAATCTTCATTCGGGTTCAAAAGACTTAACGCTCCACTAAGCTATTCCGTCTAATTAATTGAGGTAGAAATACACAATCCATTCCTATTCAAAGGCATTAAAGCGATTTCCAAGTTAATTAAAGAGTTGGGGAACTCGAATAAATATTAGTTCCGAGTTTAAATTCAGTCTTTTATTAAACGTCGCGAACAGAAGTCATAAATTACTTGGCGCTCGCTCACAATGTGGTCACCGGTTGAAAAAGATTTCCTTTCCAGGTTGCGGAATGGTGACTTTCGTTTAAAAAGATTGTTTTTTTACTTTTTATTTCCCAATTGTTAAGTCGAGATTTTAACGATGTGGAAGGAGTTACGTATTGCCGCACTTTCTCAAATTGTCAAACATGCGCAGTAGCACTTTCTTCATTTGTTCAACGCGAATAAGAAGATGAATTAGAATGTCGGTGGTATGAGATTGTATTGCGGTGAGAAAAAGAAGGTATTAATATTTAGCGGGCTAATATTAGATTCATACTAACGTTAAAAAACAAAGACAACCATTTTATTATGAGATATCGTTGTGTCATTATAATCTGTAATTTTTTATAATGAGGGAATAACTGAAACGCTAATTAAAATCAGATGAAACAATATATAATATACGTTTTTAATCACACAGGTAACTCCAATAGTTTAGAAGGATTGATAATTTCTGCAACTTGATAAAAAGTAACTCATTAGGAAACCACGCATTCACCTATAAATCAAAATGCCCATTGATTGTATGCAATCCATACACACATAAGTTAATACCCAGGAGTATGCTTCGGAAAGAAAAAGAATTTAACCGATTTTGTTTGGAATTAGCATAAGATTATTAACATTTCAACGAAACATATGCTGGAATTATGCATGTATATTTTGAAATTACGCATTCTGATGTACATTACCATAGATTCATCATCATCTATGCCGTTCTGCAAATTGGCATATTTTGATGCAGGAGATGCTTTCTTTTTTACGGTGTAGGGTTATCAGAAATACACCCAAAGCTCTAGAGTCAATTGACCGGGGCCTACGGTTTAAAGTGGATTCCGAACAACTACAAACATCCATGGCACGGCAAGGACTCAGACCCGAAACATGTGCATCGAGCGCCAAAAGGCTAGTCATTTGGCCATCAGGCTGTTTGCCATAGATTAGTTGCTGAAAAACGCTAGCTTCGAAAAAATAGAATTAAAAAAAAAAAAAAAAAAAAAAAATGATATATTATTAGCTCTGAACGTCACGAAAACTTAACGTAACACATCAAATGGTTATTCAAAATCAGTGACAGTTATAAACGCATCCATTATCGTATTTTACGACATTATTGTCTTAACTCCTATTAGTACTTTCAAGATTACATTGGGAACATTTTGATGCTATTTATATTAAAATCCATTCAAAGGTTCGACAATATTGAAAACAGATCAAGCATTAGCAATTACAAAAATTTTGCAGCATACAAAAATCCAAACAACGCTTATACAGACAATTACACCAAGAACAATTGCAAAACTTCAAGAACTTCCGAAAAGACCAAAATTGAAAAGAACAATTTCTACAATCGGAAGATAGGCAGACACAATTCTGCATGTAATGCATGTAGGCCTCAATATCTTTAATTCCAATTATTACTTTCATGATTACATTGGGAACATTTTGATGCTATTTATATTTAGATCCATTCAAAATGTTCGACTATATTTCGATACAGACAATTACACCAAGAGCAATCGTAGTTTTCAAGAACTTCCGAAAGGACCAAAATTGAAAAGAACAACTTCTACAATCGGAAGATAGGCAGACACAATTTTGCAAGTAATGCATGTAGGCCTCAATATCTTTAATTCCAATTATTACTTTCATGATTACATTGGGAGCATTTTGATGCTATTTATATTTAGATCCATTCAAAATGTTCGACTATATTTCGATACAGACAATTACACCAAGAGCAATTGTAGTTTCCAAGAACTTCCGAAAGGACCAAAATTGAAAAGAACAACTTCTACAATAGGAAGGAAGGCAGACACGAATTCTGCGAGTAATGCCTCTACGCTTCAAAATCCGGCAAACAAATCGCTTTGCCCCTCTTATCCTTTCTCTCCAAAAAGTAAAAACCGGTGGAAAATAATATCAATAATAATAAAAAAAAAAACCAGCAAAAGGTCGCGAAGAGAACCAACTCTCGATCCAGAAATTTATGTTTCCTTCTTTCTCCTTTAAACTTCTGGACTTTTCTTTGGGACCTCCCTTAGAAGCCTGGCAATATATTTCCCGATTTCAGTTCAACGGATTCCGGAATATACACTACTTCCAGAAAAACGGGAGAGGAAAAAAAAGAATCCATTCGAAATAAGTAAATAAATATACATATACGGCTGCACAACTACAGTAAAGGGATAGTAGTAATAATAATAGTAACAAAAAAAAAAAAAAAAAAAAAAAAAAAATCCCGACAACAAATGAATAAAAAGGAACAAGGAGGAAAAAAAAAAAGGAAGAAAGAAACTATAGGATGTATCAGGTTCAGAGTTTGAAGTTTTGAAATCATTTGAAAACAGGAATTTATTATTATTTATTTATTGTTCGTACTTTTATGTATATTTTTTTTTACCCTCTTTTTCTTTCGTCGAAGCCCTTTGGGGATGCCCATAAAATATGCAACATCCGGAACTGAAATAAAACTCTTCTTCTGTGTCGGATTTTCGTTTTGTTCTTTTTGTAAGGAGAATTCCTTTGCCCCCCACCCCTTTTTATACCCTCACCCCTTTTCTTTCAATCACGATTTGATAAACACGAACTTTTCCTGTGCCTGCGAAAGCCGTCGGGAGCGAACAAGGGAATTTGTATTCAATTCCTTTATTTTAATGCTTATATTGTGTGATTTCATAAAAGCGGGAATGAAAATAAAATAATAGCAGCAAAATAAATAAAAAATGAAAAACTCGATGTCATTTGTTTCTGTTTTTTTAAATTATATCTGTAGCGGTAAATGAGATTTGTTTCGTCGAATTAAAAAAATAATTCAAACTTATGCAAAAAGTTAGAGAGTAGTTGAAGAATGTATTGAGATTGAATTTTCAATTGTGAAAACATGACTCATAATAGATTGAAATTCCGACTCGTAAATGACTCGTAGGCTCTAAAAATGATAATGTGTGAAATTAGCTTTGGTTTTTCATGCTACGGTCATTGGACGGTGATTTTACCACGTTAATTTTGTGCATACTTTGGGCTAATTAGACCGGCACCTACAATTTAATGTGGATTCTGAATCACTCACAAACATTCATGCCACCGTTAGGATTTGAACTTGAAGCCTGTGGTATCAAAGGCCAGAGTAGCCATCAGGCCACGATAAAGTGTGAAAGAAGCATGCAAATCCGAATCTGCCACAGACTCGAAATTTTTACTTTCAGAAGCGAGGTTTGGTTTTGGTTTGTCCCTTTATGCTCATTTTGTGCTCACAAGGGCTAATTAGGCCAGGATCTACAGTTTAACGAGGATACTGAACCCCTCACAAAGATCCATGCCACCGCCAAGATTCAGACATGAAGCCTGTGGTATCAAAGACCAGACAGCTAGCCGACTGGTCATCAGCCCGCTTCAGAAGTGAGGAAAAACGATGTTGATTAGGACAACATATTTAAGCCCGCCATCTCAACAATCAGGTTGCCTAGTGAGGTATTTTCTCAAATTTCCTCCTATATGACGTGGATACTACAGGTGCTACAATCATTGCTATAGTTTTCACTTTTAAAAAAAGTAATAAGTGAATATTCAGCTTTATACGAAATAAAGCACTTTTTCTTCTGTTTTATAGTTCAAGAACAAATATAAAGTAAAATATTATTTATATAGATAAAAATACTAATTACAATGAAAAAGTTAAGTAATGAATTCAAAAATAGGCAATTTTACAAACTAAATAGGAATATGAAGTTTATGTAATAATAAGGGAGGCTTAAAAAAGAATACCCATTATCTAAAGAGAAGGGGAAAAGATTTTATAAAAATTATTTAATTTGAATCTTTAAGATTTTTTGTAATATTTTTGGAATTAAATTATTAGACTTATTCAGTTGAGTTAAAAACAATGATTATTAAGTTTTGCTAAATGTTGTTCGTTAATCATATTGAGCAACCAATTAAGATGTAAATTTGCAGCATAAATTGTCTGTACCATAGACATAAAATGTTTTTTTACATATTACTATGTATGTAGCCAACGGCCGTACCACGCTGAATATACCGGTTCTCGTTAGATCACCGAAGTCAAGCATCATTGGGCGCGGTCAGTACTTGGGTGGGTGACCACCTGAGAACACCGCGTGCCGTTGTCAAATTCGGGACCTGAATGCCCCGAGTGTCTAGCGCTCTGGCGCTCGGTGCCACAGTTTTCGGGTTCGAATCCCGGCGGTGCCATGGATGTTTGTAGTGGTTCGGAATCCACTTTAAGCCGTAGGTCCCGGTCTCCTATGACTGTAAGAGCGTCACGGAGCAAAAGTCAGGCTTCTACCTACGGGTGCTCCATCACAAGAAAAGCTGCTTCCTTCCCCTTCAATCACGAGTACGTATGGGCTTGTGGGCTTGGCCAGCCAAGTGGGATAAGAAACAACAACAACTATGTATGTTGTTATAAAACAAGTCTTTACATGCCTAGATTTTAAACGGCATTGAAAAATGTTTTAAAAGCTTACGAGCGTTGCAGTTGTCAAGCCTGGTTACTATTTTAGCGTTGTTCCTCAAACGGGCACGCACTTCATTTATAAATGAACCCCCTCATTCAACAGCGAAAAAAGAAAAGCCTCACAAAGAGGGTAAAAGTATTAAAAATGCAATTCCGCCTTCACTTTAATACACTCTTCCCCAGAAAGAAAGAACTTGAAAGCTTTCCCCCTCAATTCTTGAAGCCGACTTTCGCAGCGCCACAAAACATCTCCATTTTCGCATCAATTTTTAGAGTCCTGGTGTTTTTTAACTCGAGAACGAATAACTAGAGCGACGTCATTCCAAGTTAAGAAGAAAACTCGCAAGAATATAAATGACCCGTTTTAGGCGGCAACAAAAGAGGGTGGGCAACGCCATCCTCTTCTTCTGCAAAGCAGCCATCTCGCAAAAACAAAAACTTTTGCGTGCGAGGGCTCGGTATTTATTAGAGTGGCTTTTGTGGCACACCACTTAGAGATAAACTCTTGCCAGTGTGTGTGTGCCAGAGAGAGTTGTCCTCTGGCGGCGGGCATTTTTCGACGATGATTACACGTGCGTTGACATGGAGATTAGTATGCAGCGGCGGAGAAAAGACTTCTCCAATTGGAGACAAAATGACATTTTACAAAGATCTTGCTGTTGGCACTTGGTGTAACTCATTATTCCTTGTCAGTTTGCTGTATTGCTGGAAAAATCTTCAGAATTTTATTCTACCATCAAATATTGTGTTTTGTTTTTAATACTAGAACGTTTGCTTGGACAACATTTCGCCCACTATTTATTTATTATGACACCATTTATTAGATGATAATATTATTAATGCCCATCCAGTATTCAATAAGCAAACTAAAGACCTTAAACAATAACAATAAATAAACTAAAGACCCTAAGCAAATTTCAGTTGTTGTTATTTTTTTTATTATTTTAACTTATCTTAATGATCAAATAGTTACAACATTTGATACTAATTAATCAAATTATTATTAGATAATAATATTAAGACGAATTCAAATAATTAAAAAATAACAATGAAATTTGTTGTTTAAAAATTATTATGTATATAATAAGTCGACTAATTAGCATCAAATATTGTAACTATTTGATCATTAAGAAGTTTTAAAATAATTTAAAAAACAATAAATGAGATTTGTTTAGGGTCTTTTTTAGGGTCTGATATTTATTATATTTAAATTGAAATTTCCCCTTTTTTAATGTAAAAATTGAGTAAGCCCCTTATACAGTTCATAGCTATTGTTCACTTAAACTCTATGATGTAAAATTTTGGAGTATTTAGGGAAAATTCAAAATTAATGCATACTCAAGTGCCAAAGTTTTAAACTCAATAAAACTTAAAAATTTTTATTAGAAGTTTTAATATTTTAATGCTTTCATTCCCTGAAAATTAGTTATTCATTTTATATAAATAATCAAGAATATAAACAGTTGTAATTATTAATTTTTAACTAATTGATTACATTTTTCAATTATTCATAGAAGACGAAGACATTCTTATGTATGCTTGAAAAACCTTAATTTTTCATATTTATTAGATTTGAATTAAAAGCATCAATGTAAATTTCAAGATGTAGCTCAAATAAAGAGTTAGAAGATTTAGTTAAATAACTTCGAAACAGATACACATCAAGTCTATACTTTAACTTGGTAGCACAAATGATCAATATGTGCACAAAAAATTAAGTTGTTATAAATACCTTCAAATTCATCAATTTCAAAAATACAAAAGAATACAACCGCAATAAATATTACAAAGCATTTATCTTAACATAAGGGTATGTCTTAGGTACATAAAAATGTAGAATGCTCATGTACAGAACACTGTACAGAAAAAGTATGTCCTCCTTACTTCGAGCCACTGTGACTAAAAATTTTTTTTATCCTTCACGACATAGCCAACACAAACGAGAAAAGTTTGACCAACATTTGCGACACAGCCACGAAAGAACGTAACTAACATCAAACCAGAAGAGAAAAAAAAAATAATGATAAAAATAATAACAACAACAGCAACAACATAAAAAAAAAAAGTCCAGCTTCGATAAAAGAGCAACCAATAACAGCGCCAACTGGTGTCATTTATCGGTTGTTCGTCCACAACATACATCAACAACAACTAGTACGAAAGCTATCTAGTACGATATTTTTTTGTACCTTTTCCTTTAGCAGCAGACCCATACCGAAGAAGGGAGGACCGAAGCAAAAATTTCACATCCTTCCAGCTAAAAATGGGTCAATCAATTTTTTGGTTTCCGTTTTGTTTTCGCCCACCCACACCCCTTTTCTTTTCGGCGGTATTCCGAGCCGATGTAGCGAAAGTAATTAGTATTGATCGGAGAGCGGAGAGGCTGGTTCGCGTAAATCATTAATTAACGGCGTGCGGAGGAAAGAAGGATCGGGTGAAAGATGTCCGGCTCTGAAATTCCTAATTTTGGACATTTTTGGGTGACTCGCTCAGTGCCACAGGTTTCGGGTTCGATTCCCGGCGATGTTATGGATGCTTATAGTGGTTCGGAATCCACTTTAAACCGTAGGGCCCGGTCTAATATGGCTGTAGAGCGTTGGGCGTAGCGCTGACAGCCCTATCCCGTAACAACTAATATAAAAACAAATTTTTTAAAATTAATTCCTTCTTTTTTTCACTCTATTGCAGAAAGTCCTTTATAAATAATTTTCATTCATTTTTTTTTAAAGTTTATCTGGCGCCATCTATTGCTAGATCTATGCAACTTAAATCTAAAAAAAAAAAAAAAAATTAATTAATTAAATTTAATTACTGATTTAATATTTGAAAAAAACTGCATTAACATCAAGTGTCATCCGCTACAAGTTCAAAAAAAATTTATTTTAACTTGAGTGAATGAATAAAAAGTATTTTATGAACGATTGAAAATTTCAACAAGATATATATAGGGAGAGTGTGAGATAATAGAAGGAATGGAAAAAGAAAACATCCCCTGTAAAACATCTCCCGACATAGGAATCTACCAGCAGGCAGGAAGTCTTGGCCCATCATGGGGCTGTTGCGCCACTGATGATGATGATGATGATGATGATGAATATAACTGAAATCTGTTTATTTTCAATAATTTTCAATCAAATATTCTTATCTGAATACAGTTCAAAAAATTATTTGCAATGTGTTCCTCTATTTTCTCCTTGCTATTTTACTAGTTACAATTTAATCATTAATTTAATGTGCAAATATAATTATCCACATGGTAAATAATTTTTTTTTCTTCATATCATAAACTTCCAATGTTATAATAATGTTATATAAAGTTTCAATGTTATATAAATCAGTGTTATAATAAATAACAATGTTATATAAGTAATTTCAATGTTATAATTCAATGTATAATAATTTCATATTATAAGCTTTCAATGATCTAATATAAAAATCTTAAAATGGATTTTGTGAACCACGATACTGCAAAAATCATATATACATTATGCCCAACTCGTGGCTCAATGGTAACTTGCGCCGGTGGTGAATATAAGGGCGGAGGTTCAATCCGCTGGCAGCATTGTTGTGTTTTAAAAACGAGGAGGCTAAATGGCGTTTGTGATGTTCTACATTTTGCCTCGTTAATCAGACTACCTGGTCGTAGTTCTCCGGGTTTCTCCCATACGATATGCAAAGGCGGGGTAGTTCCCCCTAAAAGTCCTCCCGGAATGCTCTGTCCTACCTCTTCCTCCTGTCTCGAAATGCCACCATGGCTACCATGGGCTTTAGTGCCAGGGAGTTAGTTTCAAAAAGTGACTGACAATCAAATTTTAAATGGCAAGTATAATGGCCATAAACATAAATGCCACTTACCTCAGTGACTGTCTATTATTCAGTGAAAGGGTCTGGAGTATGTGAACAATGCGAGTTGAAATTTATGAGCTCGGTTCGAAACCCATCACGCAAAGTTGGGCATAAAGATAAAGATGTCTCTATGTCAAGGATGGAGACGGATTCCCACCAGATACTACTATCTCTCGTCACGGTACATAAGCAATTAAAAAGCCCGATCTCCTATCCACTCAGGCGCACATTCAAAACCTCCATCGGCCGTTTGGCTGAAAGCGCCACTCTGATTAGATTTATAGACAGAAAACTTTACATTGACATGCTGTTTCCATATTAAATATATATTTGTTCAGAATAAAAACTGCTTTGTTTGATATAGATAAGTAACGATTAATATAAATTTAGAAGTGCATATGATTTTAACAACTTAATTAAAAAAAATTTTGTGCGGATTGACAATTTAGATTTTAACAACTTAATTAAAAAAAACCATAAAATTTCACGTGCTTTTTTAAAAAAAATATCACTGTTTTTTTTTTTTAATTAGTGATTTAAGTATTTTTAAATTTTTATTATTAAAGCATTTATTAAACAGAAAACTAAAAAGAATATAATGTACCAATGTTTGGAAGTACAATATCCTAACTCTGTATAAATATTCACAGAGAGTAATAAAACTCTTGTAAATTCCCTGTATTTAAAATAAATAACTTTTATTTGAACTTGAATTTAAATAAAAAATCTTTCTTAAATCTTTTCTTAAAATCTTTTTCTGCTGTAAGATTATATTCTTAAATATAAATTTAAAATCCCTAAATTACTTTATTTTCAAATAGAATGAACGAAAAAAAATTTTACAAAATGTTTTAACTAATTTATATTTAAGATTCATTCAATTTCTGTAATTATTTAAATCATAATCATTTGAAATATAAAATACGCATGCTTACTTCGACATTTAATAATCTTCAAAAAAAAAATCCAACATATGCCCCAGTAAAAAGATTTAAGACACCTTTTCTTATGACGTGTGCGATGAATTATTCACCTTCTTGCAGTATACGATAACATACCTTTAAGACGAATGAGACTCTTTTAAAAATACATCAGAGACCTTTTTTTCCGTGGTCGTAAAAGCAAAAAGGTCGAAGGACGCAGTGACTTCCACTGATTGTGGAATTTAGAGGAAAATTCCGAAATATATCACAATCTTGAGGCAGCTGATTAGACTGTTATCATTCTAAGTAAAGTCACGAAATGATTGTAAAATTTTTTTACCATATAATCTAGTTATTTCCGAAAGTTCAAACTAGATCTTATGGAGAATGAAAATCAGCAAATTAAAGACATGAATTTTTTAATGAAGAGTATGAATTTGAAAAATTAAACTTAAATAAAGGAATAAGAAGAATTAAAAGTGCAAATTGAAAATAAATTCCACTTCAGAGACAAGTACAATTGCCTAGCGGTCTGGCCTTTGGCGCCGTACGCTTTAGGTTTGAATCCTGACTATCGCTTGGATGTTTGTGAGTGATTCGGAATCCACGTTAAACAGTAGGTTCCGATCTAATTAGCCTAAATTGTGCAAAAATTGACCGCAGATCGACAAACCAAATCGGAGACAAACTCATAACTTCTGATATTATTGCGCAAAGTAAAATAGTGTCAGTCCTGATATATTTCGAATTCATTATTGAAGGATTATGCAATAAACGTTGTTCTAATGCATCTGGCAATACAGAGACAATTAATCTTTGTGCAATAAACAAGGACTGCACCGCTGTTACTCATTTAACACTACCTAGGAGGCCCGTGTGGCTTGAAGATATGCTAGGGACGTGAGTAATTAGCGTCGCTCGCGCCCGTACGACGCGTCTGTGACGCCTGTCCATATACTCGTCCGTGGACCTCTACAAAGCTCTACGCTCCACAACGCCTATTAGACGGGGACCTACTGTTTAAAGTGGATTCTGAACCACTACAAACAACCCTGCCCTCGAGCCATCAATCCCCTTATGTAATAAATAGTTTTCCAATAATTATTTTTCAGTTAAAATTCCAAATATTTTTTGAAATATACCAAGAAACACTTAAATCAACAAACCAACCAACAAAAAACAAATAAAACTAAAACTTTTATATAATTTGTTATAAGCATATTTTTTTTAAAATAAAACAATACACGAAAAAAAACAAGAAAAAGAAACAATAACTTTTTAATCCAAAATCAATCAAGCACATTGCAATATGAATCATAAATCACCAAGATTCAAAAAGCATTTTGGAATTGGGAAAGATTGGGATTTTTTTTCAGTTAAAACTCCGAATATTTTTTAAAATATACCAAGAAACACTTAAAATCAACCAACAAAAAGCAAATAAAACTTTTATATAATTTATTATAAGCATATTTTTTTAAAAATAAAACAATACACGAAAAAAAACAAGAAAGAGAAACAATAACTTTTTAATCCAAAATCAATCAAGCAAATTGCAATATTAATCATAAATCACCAAGATTCAAAAAGCATTTTGGAATTGGAATAGACGGATACAAAATCAATAAAAAAACACCATCAGAAGAAACAGAAGAGAGTGGAAGAAAGAAAAAGATTGATACAAAACAAGAGCTGCAACAACAATTCCCAAATTCAAATGGTTGAGCAGCAGCATTTGCAACCGAATCTGAATCTGCGTCGCTGCTTTTTACCATTCTGGCCATTTGGGTGCTATCTGACAAAATCTTATTTTCAAAGTTGTGGGTCGTTGAGAGGCAATCAATTTTTTGCCTCTCACCTCCCCCCTTTTTCCACTTGAGAACACCCTTCGGACGCTAGGAAAGCGAAAAATCTAATCATGACAGGGGGGAAGTCCATCTCAGGGGAGAGCGGGGATTTGAAATGGGGACCTCTCTGTCTCTTGAATCGGAATTGGAGACATGAGCGTGGTGGAATGTTCGATTTCTGATAGAGGTTAATTAGCGTGCGGGTGAACTATACCGGTTAAACTTGAATACACATTGAGAGAAAATTTGATGGATTTAGAAAGTTATGAATGGAAATTTTTTAACAAATCAGCAATATAAACAATTTCGAAAATAAAAGAGCTCACTTTTATAAAAAGAATAACTCATTTCATTTCATTTTTTTTATAAATTTAAAAAATACAAACTAAAGAAACAAAAAGGTGCCATTTTCAGATATTTGGTTATTTATCACTTGCACCCGGTTAACAGTAATATACCTAAATTTTTTACGAGATGAGCGAATCCGTATATAAAAAAAAATCCATATCCGTATATAAATAAAAATATATAATTTAAAATAACGGCTTATACACAGAAATATATAGTATTTATATTTCACTTAATGAATTCTTTTTATTTATAAATAGTTATTCAATACTATTTCCCTTACAATTTGCCTTATGATATTTTTTCCTAATAGAATTTACCAAAACTAAAAATATTTAAAGCTCTCTGGCACTTTGTGCCCCAAGTTTGCGGTTCGAGTCTCGGCAGTGCCATGGATGTTTGTAGTGGTTTGGAATCCACTTTAAACCATAAATCCCGGTCTAATACAACTGTACAGAGTTGGGCGTAACAACACTACCCCATAAAAAGAAAACATTTGTCTCGATGTGCCATCTGTGCCAGTAGCAAAGCAGACGATGACATCCGCCAGTAGCAAAGACTACTTTGGCCCACCATGAGCTGTAGTGCCAGGAAATTAGTTAGTTAGTTTCAAAAAGTGACTACTTAATTCTTTTTCAATCGAATTCTAATGGCAAGTGTAATGGCAAAGCTGTAGCTGTTTGTTATTCAGTGCAAGGGTATGGAACATAGGAACAATTCGAGTTGAAATTGATGAGCTCGGTTCGAAACCCATCATGCAAAGTTGAGCATAAACATAAAGATGTGTCTATGTCATGCATTGAGGACTATGAAGGTGTACCAGCTTCATGGACTCTTGCATCAATGAAAAAGAAGGAAAAAAAATATTTTATTGTATGTAGCCCAGCAATTTCGGGTCATTTCTTCTAGTACAAGATTCAATCATTTGATCTTGCCGTTCTTTTTACTAATAACAACTACGTTAATGATGTTAAACATATGAAATTACCAACAAATAGCTGAGTAATGAACACGTGAGGAAGACAAAATTGGAGGTAATGATTTCCATACAATACTTTACAATATTAAAGCCTCTCTGATTGCAACGTTGGTGTCTACGATTGGCAAAAATCTAAAATTTTCAACTGCAACTTTCAAACTAAGCACTAAAAATTCAACGAGTTGGGTGATCTATTTACAACGAAATCAAGTTTCCCCCCAATTATTCATGAAATAAATGATATCTCCAGTTTCAAAGTGCTTCAATAATATTTTAACTGCTGCTGCAGGGAAATTTTATACCATAACAGGGGGTGGCCATAAAGGAAGCTGATAGTCACAAAAACAACCCCAGTTTTTCCCAGGGCACACAGAAACTGCTTATAGAGATCGTTAAAAATCACAAATGAGCAATCAAAAGGTCAGGAGGGTCGGGTAACCCGGAAAAAAAATGTTTCCCCGTTTTTCCGTCTTTTGCACATCCGTTGTCGTTGTTGCACAACAGGAAAGGGTCTCCGCAAGGGATGGGGACTGCTCAAAAAATGATGAAGTGGATTTATACAAAAACGTGTAATAATTATGATGGATAGTGGGAAAATGGGATATATTTGAGTTTGCCACACAGGATTGCTTTTTTCCTGGAGTGATGTATGAGATTTGCAATGGCGAATCTCGCGTGGCGTTGATAAATCACGCGTGCGGTTGAGTCACAAAAAAGAAACGACAAACGCAATCAACATGGGGATGGTATCCAACCAACAGTATCTTGGACTTCATTTCATATTCTTCACAGGGAGGTAATGAGGTTCCACTAATTTAACGGCGTCAATTATATCTTGCCGTTCCATTAGGGACAGGGATGTTGTTGCCGATTTTAAATGAAAAAATAATTCTGTGCTTTTCATTTAGATAATCGTTATGGTTATTAAATGATAATAATGCCAATGTACTCTTTTGTGCAATTTCTAACAAACTTTTTACTAATTTTTAACGAAATATTTACCATTATTTGTTGTAATAAAACTACATGTTAAGTCCCAATACAAGTTCGAGAAAATAAAGCAAAAAATAAAATAAGTATTATATGTATTAGGATTTTTACAAAAACGTAATAATTATGATGGATTGTGGGAAAATGGGATACATTTGAATTTGCCACACAGAATTGCTTTTTTCCTGGAGTGATGCATGACATCTGCAATGGCGAATCTCGCGTGGCGTTGATAAATCACGCGTGCAGTTGAGTCACAAAAAAGAAACGACAAGCGCATTCAACATGGGGATGGTATATCTTGGACTTCATTTCATATTCTTCAGAGGGAGGTAATGAGGTTCAACTAATTTAATGGCGTCAATTATATCCATTAGGGACAGTGATGCTGTTGCCGATTCTAAATGGGAAAATAATTTTGTGCTTTTCATTTAGATATTTGTTATGGTTATTAAATGATATTAATGTCATTGCACTCTTTTATGTAATTTCTATTTTCCTAAAATATTTACTCATTATTTGTCGTAATAAAACAACTACATGTTAAGTCACAATACGAGTTCGAGAAAATAAAGCAAAAAATAAAATAAATATGGAAGGAATAATTGTTGAACACATTAACATTTGAATAGTATGTCCAACTTCTTGCATTTAAATACATACGGTCAGAGAACATAATCATAATTCGTTACCATCCTAATTATCATAGATAAAAACATAATTATCAACGATACAACCATAATTTTCGTAGTTATCATCATAATTATACCAACAAACCGTTAACTAATACAATAAAATGATAAAATTTCCAAAAACGGAAATCTGAAAATACAATAGCCCCTCATTACAGGACACACTATCGGTGGCATGGAATCCACGTTAAACAGTAAGTCCCAGTCTAATTAGCCTTAAGTGAGCAAAAAATGATCGTAGAGCGACAAACTAAACCATTATAAGACATATGTTGGAAAACAAAGAACAAATATATTGCAACAACATGTCTAGAGCTAAAACAGTTTTTCTATAAAAAAAACATACACAACAAATCTGTATATGGCAAACATATAACATGATATAATATTAAATTTGTATTTAATTAAGCTGCAAGATAAAGCAATTTCTATAAAAAGAGCTTTTTTTCAATTAAATTTATATTTTAAATTTATTTTTAAATTCAAAAGGAACTTTACTTAAACTTTACATAATTTTAAGAAAATAAATATTCAAATGTTTTTTATCCTTTATTAATGTAGCAATTTTGTAACTGTTTTGTTCCAAAATCCAGATTGTAATAATAATTTAAACTTTTACGATTGAATAAATTGAAAAATAAACAAACAAATAACATGAAGTCAGTAAAGAATAAGAAATGTATGTGAATGAATGCTCTAGTAACAACATCTCATTTTCTAAGTCTTCCTTTCGTTTTCCCATGCAATATGTTTAACTCAGTTGAGAAAAAGTTTAAAGCGAAAAGAGAAATGAAATTATTTTCCGAAATAAGAAGTTTTTTACACCAGTCACGAAACGGTGCATCTTTTAAAAACTGTCACGTCAAAGCACATCTTTTTTTTTTTTTTTTTTTTTCTCTTTTAACATTTTAATATACAAAGTAAGTACTTTTGATTTTTTTAATACACATTTTATTTTAACTATTTTATTTCTGAGGTAATGGCTCATATATGCATGCTTAATTTTTTAATTAAAATTATTCGGTACTTACGTATTAACGGTACCTTGGCGACAGATTTGGCGGTTTTTAAGTGTCGCCAATCTTTATTATTTGGAATAAAAATATTTTGAAAGCGCCTTGATTTTAAATGAAGTGTTTCATATATATTTTATTATTTGGAACAAAAATTTTAAGTGTAGATTGGCGCCAAATCTGTAGCTGCGGTTGGCGCGTGTGCTATTTAGTGGCGCAACTGTCGCCAAGGTACCGTTAATACGTAAGTACCAATTATTCAAATTAACAAAATAATTCAAAATTATCAGTGTTATTAAAAACAATTTATTACTGCTTGAAAATAATTAACTACAAAATCTTTTAAAAATATTAACAAAGAACTCATTACATATCAGTACTGGTATATTTTAATCTATGTAATAATATCGCGTGTGTAAATACTGTGACGTTCCACAAAAATAGATCACTATCCTTAAAAATAGAAAACTAAAAAATTTACGACGAACACTGCCTATGACAAAAATTCTTTATTGTGAAAACTAAAAAGCAGGTAAGCTGGATTCTCACCAAATACTAAGATTTGACCAATTAGAAGACAGAGTGCGAAGGAACATGCTTCCTATTGGTTGACGTTCGGCGATGTGAGATATTTGTATCTGGTTGGATTATTTTATTTCTGAGGCTATGACCTTTAGAATATATGCATGTTTATTTTTTAAAATTAAAATTATTCAAATTAAAAAAAATATCAAAATTATTAGTGTTATTAAAAAAACTTAATTCTGTTATAAAATTATTAGTTATAAAATCTTTTAAAAATATTATCAAAAAAACTCATCATATATCAATACTGGTAATATTTCAATCTATGTAATAATATTAAGTGTGTAAATACTGTGACGTTACGCTACAAGTAGATCACTATAAGTAAAAATAGAGCTCAAAAATTCATGACGAACACTACCTAGGACAAAATATCTTTATTGTGAAAACTTTAAAAAAAAGGTAAGCTGGATTCTCACCAAATACTAAGATTTGACCAATTAGAAGACAGAGAATGCAGGAACACTCTTCCTATTGGTTGGCATTCAGCGACGTGAGATCTTTGTATCTGGTAGGAATTCAGTTTTATGTCAAAAGATTTTATTCGTAGTTTGGAGTTATCGCTCATTGACAGCTATATGAACTTTATTAAAGAATAGAAAACAAATAAATAAATAAATAAAAGTAAAACAAAAAATAATTACCTTTTTATTCACTTCCAAAAGATTTGTCCTTGAAGTAGAGATAGTTGGTATAGCAAACCTTTAGAAAAAAAAAAAAAAATTAATAAATAAAATTATTCTTTGGGTTAAATAATTTATTATACAAATGGAGTTAAATATTTGTTTAATGGAGAAATAAAACTTATCGTTTAGTAATTAATAAAAAATATGGGTATAGCGATTTAGATTGTAATTTAAAAATGTAACTGATCATGTTGTAGATAATAAAATCAACTGAAATTGTATTTCTGCAATATATCTCAAATCTCATCACTGTGTTCTATTTCGGCAAAATGTTTTGACGTTTAGTAATTATGAAATATGACATGTATATAAAAAAGATGATATATCTTTATATGTTATGGAAGATATTAATGTGACAAATGAATGTACAAATCATTATTAGAACATCAAAATGTTTTTTGTTTAAAAAATGAATTAACATTTTGGCAAATGTTTTAACATCAACTATGCGTAAGATGAATTCACGATTTTGATTTACGAGCCGTCTTTCAAGACTAAATTGTTCAAAATGTCATAAAAAGTCATTAGACACCAAGGATTTTTACATTACAGCGACAATTATGATTGGGACAAAAAAAAAAAAAAAAAAAAAAGTCACTGTGAAATAATCAAAATCAGAAAAATACAATGTGCTAATGATTCGTAGAATTTTTTTTTTATTTTTTTTGCACCAACTTTGCTAATATTGCATTTTTGAAAGCCTTATCACATGGATTAAATTTCGAGGCGAATAAATATGACAGTTGTCAGTAAAAAAACTGGTTTATTACAATACAAACATGCGATTTGTATCTTACATAGACAAAATCCAACGCTCGTTTTGATGCAGCATAGATAAAAACCAAAGAAATACAATTTTCAAGTGATTGCATAGAATTCTTCGCGATAATTTCGAATTATATTAGACCACCAATGAAAAACCAGAAAATCTTTATCAATCTGGCGATTTCTCCGGCCGAGAACTAAGAAAAACATGGAAATCTAGAAGGTCAATAGACTTCTCTAGTTTATAGTCAAGGTGGAAAAGTTCAAACCGAAAACCATTTGCTATGTAATGTTTTCTATCATGAAACTTACAACCATAACTTCAAGCCTAGATGTTTGAAATGCAAAAAAAGAACAAAATTCAACTAAAGAAAGACCGGAAAAAACAATTTGCATCAATTTCGGCGATTTCGGACATGCCACTTTTTGTAGAGGTTTTTCTAAACTGTCAAGACCCAAAGAATCATCAACAAGAACATACCCAACAAAATGTTTCGTCATGCTCTTTCTAATTTCAGTAATACTGTTGCGACTAAAAATTGCCGCTCACGCCCACAATTCATAAACAAGAATCTATTCAATCACTCTTCCCCCCTTCCCCCTTGACAAATTTCCTTTTCCACCAGGAAAGAATCTATCTTACTTTTTACCTGTATTGAAAGACAGAAAGATCTAGTTTCTAAATTAAACGCCACTCAATCAGAAGCGAATGAGCTTGAAATTTTTATCAATGGTTTAACAATGCAAGCAAAAGAAACTTTTCGGAATCTTTTCTTATTTCCATGGTCATCGACCGACGCTATGTTTTTCCAATAGATGTGTTAAGTTTAAGAGAAGTTAGAGATCGCTGCGTGGCCAAAGAATTCATACAAACAAAATACATCAGGGATGAACTCGTTATTTGATTGGCAATGCAGTTTAAAGCAGAATGAAGGTAACGAATTAAGCTCTCTAATAATGTCTTTACAGTGTATACTTGTATTGTAGCAAGCTGAACTTGTTAACCACTTTATAATTGATAGAACCCCATCACTCAATCAACGTTATTCACTACATTGGTGAGAGTAGAATAATGCCTTTAGAGAAAAGTTTCATGATAACTACTACACATTGAGAAATACCAAGAAATCTACAATGCCAATAAACTTCTCTAGGTTACAGTCAAGGTGGAAAAGTTCAACCGAAACCCATTTACCATGCAATGTTATAGTATTGGAGATAGTTTGGTTATAGTTGAGAAACAAACGAAGAGTTGATGGTCTGAGACAATCTTCACAGAGAAAGTTCGATTTGAGAAACGTTTGTTTTGGTTTGTCACTCTACGGTCATTTACAGCACACTTTAGGTCAATTAGACCGGTACTTACAGTTTAATGTGGATTTCGAACCACTGCGATACCAAAGGCCAGAGTGCTAGCCAATTGGCCATCAGGCCGCTTTTGAGAAAGGAGTTAGTGACTATAGTGTAAACCACAGAAAGAATTGAATCTACATATTCTTGAACTCTAAACTGCAACTACCACTGTATCACAAGTTAAGTGCGATTTTCAGAAATAGTTTACAGAAATTCGTTCGAACCTAACAGACTATTTTATATCGACCGTGACAATGATTACAATGAATTACAATGAATGAGATTTGGACTCACCACATTGGCAATAAAATCATCACGAAAAATGACATCGAAGTAATGTTCGACCCATCTCTATAGCTCAAACGAATTAACTCATGAATTAATCGCCTAATGGCTTACATTTGTAAAATAAACCATTGTTATTTCCTCAACCAAAAACGTCCATCAGATTTACTTTCCAGTTGCCACATTTCTCACAGAATAATGATTCAAAAAAGGAAGGAACTGCATTTTCCACTGCGGTCTGACGTATCTCAAATCTACCCACCCTCAGTGGTCATCAGCACATGAAACACCCCGACAAAAGGGAGTGAGAATTGTGGGCGGAGGACAGCCCAGAATTCTCAGTAGTAATTTTCGCCTGGGGCTTCTACTATCTTTTTATTTTATTCATTGAATTCTGCGCGCGTGGAGGATTGGCAAGAGACCCTTTATCTAGTTGGCATGGTAGGAATCGGTTTATATATGTGTGTGTTTTATATGGGGGTGGGAGGGGTAGAGATGGGATGGGTATAGGGATGAGGAATAATATTTGCACTGAGTGAGTCAGTATGCACCCACCCGCTAAACAAACACTTAAATTGTCTTGGCATGCAGTGCGTGATATTTTACGCTAGCTCGGAAAGCCACTGTCTTGTTATGCGGAGGGTACATAACAAAACAAATGGGAAGGAAAATGGGTAAAAATATATTAAAATAAAAAAATTTCCTATCCTTTCTTCCTATTTTAAATATGGTATTCAGTTATTTGAGCAAAATAATTTAAAGGCATTTACATACGCTGTCATATAGATTGTGAAATTTATTTTGATACATAAGTTCTATGGGAAAGAAAAGATAATAATGTTCTTTAAAAATGTATTAAAATTTTAAAATTCGTGGTGATTTTTCTAATAAACGGTTATAGATTCTTAATTATTTCGATACTAATTTGAATTGCAGCTGGAGCAAATGGGAAAAATATAATTATCGACCTTAAAATTATCAAGTAATTAAAAAAATATGTTAGTAAAATATCCAGTGTATCATTATATCAAAGTCAATGGCATGCATGCATAGATTAGCGAAAAAAAAAAAACTTTTTCAGAATTCTTTGTTAGTGCCAGCTAAAATAATAAAACATTATTTTATATTGATTTCTTCTGTAAATATATGAATATAAATCATAGACTTCAAAAAATAAATCGCAATGTGCACATGCAAACACAACAACAACAATAATAATAGTATTTTTTAAATCATATTAAAAATTTTAAATTCATAATAATTTTTTTATAAAAGGTTATGGCTTACGAATTATTTCTATACTAATTAACTTGAATTACGGCTGGAACAAACGTTGAAATAATATAAATTATCGGCCTTAAAATTCTCAAGTCATTTTAGAAAAATATGTTATTAAAATATCCAATATATTATTATATTACAGTCAATGACATGTATGCATGGGTTAGTGAAAAAAAAAAGCCAAAACTTTTTTCATAACTTTATGATACTGCCAGCTAAAATAATAAAACATCCTTTTATCTTGATTTCTTCTGATGTATGATCATAAATTACAGACTTTGAAAAAAAAAATCGCAATATTCACACACAAACATAACAAAAAACAACCCAACTTACTTGCTATAGCATAACATTATACTGAAATCTTCATTTATGCATATCTAGGCATCTTCTGAAAATCTTTTTTTCGTCTATATATTTTTTAATGGTAGTTAAAATAAACAAACAATAATTTTATCTTAATTCCTTCCTTCTGTAAATGTATGACCATAAATTATAGATCTCGCCAAAATAAAAAATAAAATAATAAAAGGCCATCAGATAATATTAAAATCTTCATTCATGCACCTTGACATCTATTGCTTGTTGTTTTTGTACAATTATTTTAAACTTAATTAAATGATTATATCCTTTTAAGAAATAGCATTACAACTATTAGCTATCTCAAAAGAGCGCCGAAAAATAAAATAAAAAAAAAAAAAAATAAACGGAAAGCAAAATAAAGCGTTAAAATAATAATGCGTTTGCGTTATTATTCAAGTGTCATTTATATGCATCGAGCGTAACGCAAGATACATAAATAATTTCTAAAAAAAGAGTCCAGAGAAAACCACAATGGTGATTTAATTTCCATACTAACCCGAAAAAAATGTTTTGTCTACTCTAAAAAGAAGTTAAAGCGAGAGTGATAAACAGGTATTTAAAAACCATTATTTCGTTTTAGGTTTGCGAATGACTAAGATTGGCAAAGTGCGAAACCTATTATTATTTTCTGCAGCTCTGGAGATGGCTTTGAAGTCTACTCATTGTTGCAAGCCGGTGGTTTATAGGTTCAGCATTTTGACACTTCTAAGATAAAGTGTAGATAGTTAATCTGAAGTAATCCTCTGATACCATAATAAATAATTCGTATAAATGAGAGTAAATATAAATAGTTCGTATAATGACATAAAACATATAAGTGAAATTATTTTAAATCCCTTTTGAAATAAATTGGTGTCAAAAGTGTGGAATTGCAAGAAACCTGTTGTATAGAAGAATTAGCAGATTAATAGTCTATTCCAGGGGTGGCCAACCCGCGGCATGAACATTTTTGTGGCCCGTGAGATTTACCAGACTCTTACAAAATATATTTATTTTATAATGGCCAAAGTAGTGAAAACCAATGTATTAAAAATTACATTTATGTGTACATCCATACATTTAAAAATTAACAATTATGCGAAAAAATTAACTTTGATTTTAAAATAATATTCTTGCGAATATATGACAGATATTGCCCATTTTATTTATGAGTTTGCAGTATAATTACATTATATTCTGTGAACTTATGATGCGCGCGCATCTTGGAAAATCTAATCTAATAGGCTGTAATATGAATATAAAAATGTCTATAGTGGGTATAAATCTAATAAGGGGATATATAATTTTATAGGCGCCCCACGGAGTTACGATGCATTTCCAAAGTGACCCGCAAGATCATTTGGATTGGCCACTCCTGGTCTATTCAATGGATTTATTGCATATTTCAGTTTAATATTATGAACTAATTTCCGATTGCCTATAAAGAAAGGAATATTGAGAACGGCACATTAAAAAATATTAAATTGTTTGTTTATATAAATAATTCGCATACTGACATAAATCATTTAACTGAAATTGTTTTAAATCCCTTTTGAAATAAATTTATGTCAAAAGTGTGGAATTACAAAAAACCTGTTGTATAGAAAAATTAGCAGATTAATATTCAATGGATTTATTGGATATTCCAATTTGATATTATGAACTCATTTCCGATTGCCTATAAAGAAAAGAATATTGAGAAAGGCATATTAAAAAAATAAATAAAATTGTTTGTTTAGCCAATTTCCAGAGTTACTATGCTCTGAATCTGCGAGCTCAATTCGTTTGTGTACTATCACTATAAAAAATAAGTACTACTATGAGCTGTATGGGTAATCTTTATTCAGGCTCAATTTATTTGTAATTCATAACGGAGTTTAAGGGAGATAATTAAACACCTTGTTAAATAAACAAGAGATTAGTTAATTGCCAATTTATACATTAATCGATTTTCAAAAATAAATAAATAAATAAAAAATAAAACAATAAGAATTAGTTTGACTTAAATTTTTACATTAACTGAAAGAAATATTTTTTTCAAAATCCTCGAATCTGCTTTAATGTTTATTAATCGGCTATTATTTTTGTCTTAAGTTCTATTCACGCTTCACACTTTCTTGATTAATTACTAATCCTCTGATATTAAATTAAACTACATTTGTTTTGTGTTATTGATTAAATATTTGTCCACAGATTCGGGAACCATAATTCAAAACGGGTAATCGAATTCAACCGAAAAAAAAGATCATTGCTTTCACTTTTTCATATATGGTTCAAAGTTTTGAAGAATAATGCCTTTTCAAAAGTCTGATTTGGAAAAATCTATTTTGTAAGAATTATTTGAGACGAATGAGTTTGACTTAAATTTTTACATTTAATTGAAAGAAATATTTCAGAATCCTCTAATCTTCTCTAATGTTTCCATCGTAACGGCTTAGAAATAACGCGACGTTAATTCTAAACTCCATTGCGTTAGAAATAACGTTTACGTTTTTTACCTTTCAAAGACTTGTGCTTCCTTTCTGTTTAAATATTTTTCTAATGTAAGTCTTTATTGAACTTGGAATGAGTGAACAAATAAATATTTATTCAACATTTACAAATTATTTATTATTGCCTAAATAATTGAATGCTTAATACAAAAATAAGAATTAAAAAGTTTACGAAATACATTAATGAATAATAATAAAAGTACATTTATTTTTTCTAAGTCAATTCTTACAAAATAGATATTTTAAAAGCAGAAAGCAGACTTTTGGAAAGGCATTATTCTTCAGAACTATGAACCATATTTTAAAAAGTGACTTTTTTTCCGGTTAAATTCAATAACCTCTTTTGTACGATGGTTCCCGAATTTGTGGACAAACATTTAGTCAATAACACAGAAAAATATAATTTAATTTAATATCAGAGCATTAATAATTAATCAAGAAAGTGTGAACTGTAGATAGAACTTAAAAAAAAATAATAACAAATTAATAAACAAAAAAAAAAAAAAAAATATGTTTAGTTATCATTAAAATAATCATTAGGAAGTTGTAAAATGAGCACTTTCAAAGCTTTATTTTAATGATAACAGTTAGAGTAGCTGCCTTTTGATAGCATCGGAAAATTAAAAAAAAAATTCAGTTTTTTTGGTAATAATAATAATAATAAAAAAAAATTGAGTTTTTGAGTGGTAATAATAATAATAATAAAAAAAATTGAGTTTTTTTTGAGTGGTAATAATAATAATAATAAAAAAAATTGAGTTTTTTTTGAGTGGTAATAATAATAATAATAAGCTGCCTTTTGATAGCATCGGAAAATTAAAAAAAAATTATTTGAGGGTTTTTTTTTTAATAAAGGAATAAAATGAAAAAAAAAGAAAAAAAAAGTGAAAGTTATTCTTACCATCTTTTAGCTAAATAAATTAACAAACATAATAAAGGACTGGTAAAAAAAGAAAAAAATTCAGTCTCAAAATTCAGTCAAAAATTCATCAGAAAAAAGTCGTAGTCTCAGTACAATCAAGAGGTCATTTAACATTGGGGGAAAAAGATAATAATAATAATAAAAAAAAAGGTGAAAAAATTGCTAAGAATTTTAATTTTGAAGGGCATTATTCTTCATATACTACTTTGAATCATATACTAAAAAGTGAAACCAATGATTTTTTTTCCAATTGAATTCAATAACCACGTTTGAATGACGGTTCCTGAATTTGTGGACAAACATTTAGTCAATAACATAGAAAATCTAATTTAATTTAATATCAGAGGATTAGTAACTCATTCGTATCAAATAATTCTTAGAAAATAGATTATTTCAAAGCAGAAAGCAGTCTTTTGGAAGGCATTATTCTTCAAAATTTAATCATATACTAAAAAGTGAAAGCTATAACTTTTTTCTTCGGCTGAATTCAACAAATACTTTTGAATGATGGTTTAACAATCCATGGACAAACATTTAGTCAATAACATAGAAAAATGTAATTTAATTTAATATTAGAAGATTAGTAATTAATCAAGATAGTGTGAACTGTAGATAGAATTTTAAAAAAATAAAAAAATAAATAACCGATTAATAACGAAAAAAATTTAGAAAATTATGTTTAATTATCGTTAAAATAATCATTAGGAAGTTGTAATACGAGCACTTTCAAAGCTTTATTTTAATGATAACAGTTACAGTAGCTGCCTTTTGATAGCATCGAAAAATTAAAAAAAAAATATTCGTAATTTTTTTGAGTGGTAATAATAACGAAAAAAAAAAAAAAAGGGAATATGTAGTTATTCTTACCATCTTTTAGCTAAATAAATTAACAAACATAATAAAGGACTGGTAAAAAAAAAAAAAAATTCAAACATCAGAAAAAAGTCGTAGTCTCAGTACAATCAAGAGGACATTTAACATTGGGGGAAAAAGATAATAATAATAATGAAAAAAAAGGGAAAAAAATTGCTAAGAATTTTAATTCAGAATGTCGCCTTTTGCAAAAGCAAGTGCTCCCAATCGGCACAGGGAAAAAGCCTGGAGAAGTAACACAAAAGAATATGCCGGCACACATTCATTAACTTGTTTTTACGCTAAATAAAAAGTAATTTATAAAAATGCCAAGGGGGAAAAAAAGGGAAAAAAAAGAGGGAAAAATTTTTACTAGACGAAGGAATGAAAAAACTATATATCACCCACTTTGCATTAAAAAAAGAGGTTAAAAAGAAAGAGAAAAAAAGATGACAGAAATAAATAAAATCAACCGTAACTTTATACACGCGAAAAACGAAAAGAAATTATTTGTTCTTACGAAAGAATTTATCTTTTTTTTATTTTTTTTTATAATTTATTTATTTATTTATTTTTTTTTACTTCTACCATCTCCCCCGTTGCCTTTAAAGTTAACCGCCTTAAAAATGTATACATCAGTGAATGAAAATTCCAACTTTTTTCTATTTTTTTGTTCCTCTGGCTCTAAGAAAACACGTAAATGCTACTTTTTGACCCTTATTCCTCAACACAAAAGGATTTAGTCGGTATTAAATTAACTTAGTTTCGTAATTAACAATTAGGGAGGTAGTAATAATAATAATAATGAAGAAAAATAAAGTGAGCAAAAAGAAACTTCTTTTTCCCTAGAAATGGAGTTAGAAAGAAAAGAAGTTTTTCTTCTTGGGCTTAAAAAGTTAAATTCCGATCAATGGAATTTTCATTACAGATGCTTCTTGCTTTTTAATTGAAATAAATGAAATTCGGCCATCTTTGATGAAGAGATATTCGGAGTGAAGTTTTCGGGTGGTGGAGGCATCGGTCGCATCCCAAATTAAATTAGTTTCAAAAGAATGTTTCGGGCACTAAATAACCAATAAAAAACGATCAGTGCCTAAGAAACTGGAATGCGACTTTTGTTTATAGAGAAAAAAAGTAGAAATAGAAAATCTAATGCGTTTAAGGTAATTTAAAAGTGCAACGAAATTAAGGAGTTTTTATACACCAAAACATTGATTTTCCAAAGCTATTTTCATTGATATTTTTTTAATAGCTATAGGAGGGTTTTCTTTTTTTTTTATTTAAATAATTATAAACGATCTGAAACGGTTCTTTAGTAGAAAAAAATTATTCTTTACTTAACAACTTTGTTGGCAAATATTGTTAAAATATACAATAATTCTAATTACTATTACGGATTTAAATTTAATCGGAAATACTAAAGTAAATAGTGACAACACAAATTAGTTAGTCATATCAGCATCTATAAATTAGAAATCCAACTTTTTTTCTTGTAAATTGCCCATTTAAACAATTTTCCCGATATTAATTTATGGTTACCCGGTTAGAAGTAAATGTATAGAGCTCAAATTTACTCAGAACAAACAAAATTGTGTAATAATTAAAAATTTTATAATTATTTGTGAGGCCAGATGGCCGAGTGATTAGCGCTCTGGCGCTCGGTGCCACAGGGTTCGAGTCCCAGCGGGGCCATGGATGTTTGTAGGAGTTTGGAATCCACTTTAAACCGTAGGTCTCGGTCTAGTATGACCATATTAGCGTAGGGCTGATAACCCTAGCCCGTAAAATGAAAACATCTCATGTTTCGGAATCTGCCAGTAGGCTGAAGACCGTGATTCAACATGGATTATATTGCCAAAAAGTTATTAGTTAGTTAGTTATAATTTGTAAATAATAATAAAAAAATTCCCCTTCAAACTAATTTTCCGATTAATAAATTATATAGCTTTTATTTATTTTTGCAGGAAAAAAAAAACCCTTCTAAATATTTTTCAAATGTAATTACACTAGCATTATTTCTACATTAGCAGGTAAAAAAAAACCAACACCGATAAGTCGACAACTTTTTTATTCGGAATACTACTTTTACGTAGGTTAGGGTGAAGTAGGGTTTTCAGAAAAATGCATTAGAGTTTATTGTCCTGTATTTGGTGAAAAAACTCCAGCCACATGTGATAGTTCACACCCATCAATATACTGAATTTCTTGACCATTCTACAACGAATAACACCACTTAACTGGATACATGTTGTTACTTAAGGCTTTACGAAGGACGTTAATGATCTCTGGAAGAACTTCTTTGCATTTGCATGTCTTATGGAAGAAAGCACCGGACAATTCCAATCTGGCAGTAGTTTTATTGATATAAAACCCACACAATCACCATCAAGTATAATGTAATTAACAATATTTTTTCAGTAGTGACTGCAGTTTCACCATTGGGAATTAAGCTTTTATTCGTTGTCAACGAACTGTCACTTCACTGTCAACGAACCCAGAATGGGACTATATGGATTTCCAATATATTTGTTGGAATATTTATTAATTTAATTACGGCATATATAAATAAACACCATTACGATATATGTAAATAAACACCATTACGATATATGTAAATAAACACCAAACACCATTATTATGTGAAATATACTGACAAGAGAGCAACCTGCAGCGTTCTGGAGAAATAATTAGCAGGCATCGAGACTCTCACCAGGAGAGGATGTACAGCGTAACCTGCGAATCCGCGGAGAAACATTTAGTTAATAGTCTCTCATTCGTCTCTTCCCCGTTGAAACCCTACGTATAAGTTAACCCACAGACACTTACACCAGGAGAGGAAGTATATCTCGCGCATCTTGCGTGTACCTAAATATCGGGGTTTCGGCTTAGAAGTGGAATCCTTCCACGAATCTATAACTATATATCTTTAAATTTGCATATTGTACGTTTTAATTGTATGTAGGTGTGTAAATAAAGTTGTGAGTTCTCCAACTTGTGCCTCAAATATTTCAACCAACCCTTAACCGGTTACAATCGTATTGCCCTGTCTGCACACTACAATATTATAATAAATTCAGTGATTAAACTAAGTGTAATATATATATACGTATATATATATATATATATAGTAAATATGATATATGGCAGAAACAAAACTGACGGGAGGGGGACATGGAACTTTTCATACGGAATAAAAGTTAAAGCCCATAAGCTTAAATAAGCTTAGAATTGTTTCAATTCACTTTCTAAACTAATGCTGAAAAAAAAGAGAAGAACTTTTATTTCGGAGAATAAAATATTTACAAAAACTGAAAAAAAAAAAAAAAAAAAAGCGAAAAGCATTCCCCTTCCTTCAAATAAATAATGCGGAAAGAAACGCATGCAAGGAAAGTGTATAAAACGGAAAAGCATAAAAATGAATCCACTGCATATTCAGATCCCGAAGTAAATGATATTACGTTTTCCTTTTCCGAATTATAAATAGAATTATAGCGGCGCATTTTTATACGAATCGAAGGTTCAGGCGTTCATCCATTTCTAAACCAGTATTTCTTTTCACGTGAATTAACAAATATTTTTATAAGACAACACGCCTAATAAATTCCGGGAATTTTCTGGGGAGCTTCTTTTCTACGTGAAGGAATTCATTTTGTTCCTTTTTTTATTTCACTCAGTGTCAGCTAAAGTAAGGATAGCCTTTAATTTTTTTTCTTTACTTTTTTTTTGTGTGTATGGAAAAGCGGCTTTTACAGGTCTTCCGTTTTTGGCACTTTTGGCGGATTTCCCCTTCGCCGCCAAAGGATTAGTGGTTATGCGGTGACAAAGCGGAAGAATATAGTTCCCGCAAAAAAGGTCCAAAGGTTATTTTAGGGACTCAGTACTAAAATTTCTATAATACTTGAGAGAGTTTTTGAATAGTTTTTTTTCTTTCTCTGTATTTAAGTTAGTTGAACAATTAGAAAAAATTTGGAACACTGGCTACACTTTAAGTTAGTAAAATTATGGTTACTTTTTAACTACGATTTAATAATACTTTTCACCACTCCGCACCTCCATAAATAGGGCTACGTAGCTGCCTAACGATTAAAAACAGGATAGTGGAACATTGGTAGGCCTCGTGCATACCTTCTGGAAGGGGTTTTAGGGGTAACTGCCCTGCATTAGTGTTATATGATGGAAAACCTGGATAACTTCCACTAAGAAGCCTGGCTATCGATGTGAGATGCTTCATACAACACATTCGCCATCGAGTCTCTTCGTTTCTTGAAGCAGTGACTACAACAATACCACCAACGGATTCTGACCTCTGTTGTGGTGTTTTAGACTTTAGGCTTTAATTCATAATAACAATTACTGGTCCCTATAAAGAATACGTTAAATCGACTCCCCAAATTGTACAAAAACACTAAAAATATCGCAATAACCCATACAATAATAAAACTAAGAAAAACACAATAACCCTTATCAAATATATACTAACAGGTTCGAAAATATACCCCCACAACACATGAATTAACTATACAGGGGATTACAAACAATATTACCCTAAAACCAAAATATTTATAAATATATATTAACACATCGACACGAAACCTCAGCCCTCCTGCCCGCGACCTGTGCATGCGAACGCTGAACCACGAATCGGGGATGTATTAATACTAGCAATAAAATGGCGATAGTGCTAACCAATTGACCTACAGGTTTGTTTAAGCATGCCAGCAATTGTTTAAGCATGAAAATAACAAGTATTCATATTATATGCAGGTATATATACATATATCAATGCTTTTGTAAAGAAAAACATTCCAAGAATATATACTGTAAATAAAGAAATAAGTAAATATTATAAAGAACTATTTTCTTAGAAAGCTGTACCACAACATTCCATCATGGGCAAGTATATAGTCCAAATACAACATTCCTTCTCTACGTATAAATACACGCTTGAATACATTTAAAAGTTGTTTTGAATAATTGGCTTTGTTTTAGAACTCAAACAGGCGTATTCACTCCAATTTTCATTAATAAAAAAGAAACACCTCGGTGCCTTTTCTTGGTAAATTTTAGAGGCTTTTCCATGCAGAACCGAATCCAAACAAAATCTCCTGAACAAGTCCATCCTATTTTCTGGAAACTAAGAAGACATGTAACTGACACAGACTGAAATTCCCATCCAAATCATAGAGCCGAGAGCTTCATATGGATTTCACACCCATTTGGTCTGGCGCTGGAGATTCTACGAAGGGAATTCACGTAGAGATTTAATCCCGGGTTTGAAATTGAATCGGAGGATTTAAGGGGACGTGACATCAATCGCGTATAATCGTACCAGTGGAATTCAGGTGTTAAATGGACAAGGCCAGGCATGATGTTTGGCGAGGGAAAGAGATTAGTGCAGCTTCTGACGTTTTTTTTTAACAGATATTTTTAAAAAAATATTATTTTTTATTTTTAAGTTTGAAATCTACAGGCTACAGTTTGATTATGTAACATGCATTAGAATATTTTATTTAAATTCTACATACAAACACAATAAGAGAAACGAGGTACATTTTAAACTAGATTGCTGGTTGATTATACAACTAAATTAAATTTAAAAAATCAAAATTTCATTAGTGGTAAGTCAATATACGTTTAAACCTCAATAATTCCACAAAGCCACTTTTCACTTGTAAGCCTTTTTAAAATTGTGGAACAAATATTCTTACAAGGTTTGGTTTGGTTTATCGAGCTATGGTCATTTTGTACACATTTTATGCTAATTAGAGCGGGATCTACAATTTAACGTGAATTTCGAACAACTAATAAACATCCATACCACCGCCAAGTTTCGAACCTGAAACTTGCGGTAGCAATGGCCAGAGCGCTAGCCAATTGGCCATCAGGTCGCTCAAACCTGTATAAGAATTCACGTGATATGTGCATTGATCAATTTATAATATGGCAGTCATAATAACTCGTTGTAAACCAAAGGCAATACTAATAAATTGAAGACAAAGGCAGGCAGGTGTTGGATTATAATGAACAGGCCATTTGACCAATGTTGGTTTTCAGAACTTATAAAGAATAAGTCTTTTTTTATTTGAAATGTGCCTAGCAGTTATATAATTAATAGTACAGTTCCTGTCAAATAGAATGAAGAAAAAATTAGTTTGATTATTACTATAACCAAATCTGTAACGTTTATAGTAGTGGACAGTAAATAAGTGAAAATCAAGAGGATTTAGTGTCAAAAGAAACTGTGGAAACTCTTGTTACTAAATTTGGAACGATTATGGTTCAATTAATTACGATATAACTTAAGATATCAAATGCCTTATGGATTGAGGTCTGGTTTGGTTTGAGCTCTACGGTCATTCTTTGCACACTTTAAGCTAATTAGATCGGGACCTACAGTTTAATGTGGATTCCGAACCACTAACAAACATCCAACCACCGGTAGGATTCGAATCTGAAACTTGTGGTACCAAAGGGGATTGAGGTCTGGTAACTTGCATGATAAATAACCAAATGCGATCCTTAATTGTGGAGATAAGCGTTTTTACTCTTGTAACCCTATGAGGTAATGCTCCCTTCTGCGTAAAAAATGCATCCTTCTTTTTAAGCAATAAACCTCACATTTCTTGCATAGTTCTTTCGTTACTATACATTCGCTATTCTAAAAAAAAAAAAAAAAAAAAAATATGGGTTTTTTCCCTCATTATTTTAAGAAATATAGAACTTTTTTAAAGCTAATTAATTCCTCTGTATATTAAAATATATCCGATATCAATTTAAAAACCAATGACGAAGTTATTTTTTTATGAAAAGAAATCAGAAAAAACAATCGCTTAGCATAAAAAGAAACGAAAAATATGAATGGACGGAGGGAAAAACTGATTTAGAAAAAAATACGCACAAAGGAGTGATTGAATAGCACTGCATTGTTAATAAAGGAGTTTTTCACCCACTCTTCAGCATAAATGAGTTATGTCTAATAAGCAAAAATATATTAGCTTTGCCGTCAAAGTTTTTTTTTATTAGTTTTTTTACTGTTTTTTTTTTTTCTGCAATAACAGTTCAGCACATTTTTTAACAATCAGCAGGACCATATCATTAGATGGAAGACTTTGAAAGTACTTCACTGCAGAGCGATGGAGCTCACTTCTGCGGATTTCTTAGTCATCAGAAAAACAGTCATCTTTAATTTATTTAACCCTTCCAGTCACGGATACAATAGTATAGGGTTAAAAGTAATGGAAGAATAAAAGCTTCATTATTAGGTTTGAGAAAAAAGAACACCTCGAGACACTTTTGATGAACATTTTTCGAAGAAAAATGAATCATTTAAATTCTTCTTGAAGATTGGAATAAATTATAATAATGCAATTGAAAAACACAGCATTTAATTAAAATGAAATTTGCAAAAGTTTTCGTTCTATTTTTAAATCAGTTATAAAAAATCACCACTAAATTAAAAATTATTATTCATTTTTCTAGATGAAATATAGCTAGTTGTATGAATGTTATGCATTGTCATGTGATAGAAAATTTGATTTAATATTTTTTGAAAAAGAGATGCTAATTTTTATTAATTGCATTAATGTGCTCTAAAACAAAGAACATGGGTGCATTGATGTGCATGGGTGCATTGATATATCATTGATGTGCCAAATGATAGATTGTCATAATTAATTACCATATAGATAGAATTAGAAATATTTTTTGGAAGTTGCTTGACAAATTTTAATTACGTCATGGATGTTTGATGTCAAAACGATTGAGATTGTACTGAAGACGTTCATTGCTAAATTTTAAAAGAAACGGAAAATTACTAATTTTAATTGATAAAACCAGTGGTACAGCATTTGTGAAAAGGGAGATCAAAAACATTTATATAGGTGCAATCAAATAGTCCCCATATCTTATCATTGATGTGAAAATGACAGATCGCCACATCTTTTGAATTAATGTGCTTCGCCCTATCTTATGAATTTTGTATAATGATTTTTTTCGAATGAAATACTATAAGCCCAGAAATTCATGGTTTTATCCTTTTAAAATATGTGCAGTCGGTTTACAAGGCACGTTTTACTGAGCCAGCAACCACTTCTCGAAATTGCCATTCTGAGATATCAGGATTTTCAAAAAAAGGTATGATCCTCAAGTTGGCTTTTCTGCCTACATGTTGCTTCAGGGCGGGCGGCCACAGGTAAGTAGGGGTAAAATACAGGTCCCTGGAGGGGCTCCTATCTAAAGTACAGAGCATCCGATAATTTCACGTAAGCCCTTCCATACTCATAAATCTGTCCCATAAAAAGCACTGGTAATGCAGGGGCGCGTCCGTGGAGGTTCCAATACATAAATCCAAACTTCTACAGAAATAAAAGCTGTGATTGCTTTCCAATAGATTCTCTCTGGTCAGGACGAATAGCTCCAACTGAAATGAAGCCCCCAGGGTGAAATTTCGAAGACCTGTGTTTCAAAAGCTATTTATTAAAGTCTGATGTTTTCTATTCGTAGGTTTTTTTTTCTGGGCATCCATCTCTTTTGCTTTATGAAATGCTTTAAAAAAAAGTGCTTTTGTTTTTCGAGAGTACACACTACACTATATTTTCTACGTGCACTATCGTTGATTTCTTTGAGAAACTGTTTCAATAGCTAGCTACATTTAGCAATGGTTCGAAGATTTTGGTTATCAAGCCAAGTTATTTCTTTGTAATTGAAATAGCTTAGATTGTCATAAAATATTTAAACATTGAAGAAATTTGGATAAAGTATGAGTAGGTAAATTTTTTTTTTGAAGTGAATAATTCATAATTATAATTTTTTTTTCTGTTTCTTGCAGTGATCTTTTCGGGTTCCTTGAAACAAACGTATATATTTTCTTCTTCTTCTTCATTGCCCATGACTGCTTTCTTCTTTTCCATTACTGCAACAGCCCATGGTGGGCCATGGCCGTCGGAGACAGGAGATATTTTTGTTTATATGCGGTAGGGTTGTCAGCCACACGCTAACCACTACAAACATCCATGGCAGGATGTTTGTAGTGATTCGCGTATAGTGGAAACTTGTGGCGCCGAGGGCCAGACGTCTATGTTTAGTCTTTTAAATTAAAATCATTCAACTAGAAAATTTACATTTTCTTTGAAAATCTATTGACAACAAAGTCATTTAACAATTTAAAAAAACGAACACCACCCATATTTAATTCTACCTAATATTTCTCTGTAAATATATTATTGAGGTGGTGTAAATCCATATCTTTCATCCAAATCTATATCACTAGTGTTCTTTGTAAATCCAAATCTGTATCACAGGTGTAAATCCATATCTTTAAGATGGTTGCATAGGTGGATACCCTAAAGATATGCATTTTAAAAATCGTCTATATAATAAAAATTATGTAAGACAAATTCGCCAATTTGTGAAAAACATGATGTCCGAAATTTTTTCATTTATAATTTACCATTAACCCTCAGCAACAATACTCATGAACATTGATTATTATTTTTATTTGGTATAGAATTTTTTTAGATCATACAATTATATTCGATATAAAAAGATGAAAACGTAATCACTAATTTCTTCACTAAAAAATGTGTTCTTGAAAGAAGTTAAAATATATATTTATGGATAGAAAGGCTTTTTAGAAAATTTATACTTAGTAGATCAGTTATTTGAAATATTATAACTTATATTTTTTTGTGTTAAATAATTAAATAATTTTCATTTCAGCAAAATTTAAGTAAAAATTATTTTATTTTTGAATGTTACATATGTATTCAATAATAGTAAATAAATAAATAAATGAATAAATAACAAATAAAATAAAATAAAATAAAAATAAATAAATAAATGAATAAAATAATAAAAAAATTCCATATGCGTTAAATATCAAAATAAAATTTTCAGTGAACGTACTGAAAAGATTTCAGGGTATATTATAGCACTTAAATGCTTAAAAAGTTGAAGAAATTCATATTCATAATATATTAAAAAATACATCGATGCTATAAAATAATTATTAACACTTATTCATTTATTTTGAACAAAAATATTCAAAGGAACAAATTAATAAAAAAAAAATTATATTTTATTTGTTAGAGATTTCAATTTAAAATTTGTACAAAAATATTTCAAAACAATTTTTTAAGAAAACAGTATATCAAGAGAGCAGCAAATTATCTTACTAAATCCAACACAAAACTTTTCTTCCTTCAGAGAATATATCTAGAAAAACAAAACAAAAACAAAAACAAACACATTCTTTTTGTTTATAAAAAATAAGATAACTTACTCTACCCTAGAGAGATTTCGATTTAAAAGTTAATGAAATGCAAACAAAACAACTGCTTGCCTTTTTGTTTGTATTTTTAATTTTTTTTCCTTTTGTTTATATTTTTCCTTTTTTTCTTCTTCTTCTTGTTTTTCTTAAAATCAAACTCAAAAGTGATGTTGCATGGGAAGCATTTCATCTTCGTTACATTTAAACTACTCTGTCCAAAAAGTAAGACCAATTTTCAATTTAAAATTCCCGGGGCTTATGTAATTTCAATTTTTTTTTCTTTTTTAGGTTGCCGGCACTGTCCTTGACATCTGTGCGAAATTTGACGTCAAAATATTCATTAGTGTTTGAGTTACGCTTGGCTTTGTGAGACGTTAAAACTGATTCCGGCGATTTTTGAAATGTCTGAATTAATTGAGCAAAGAATTTCTATTCAATTTTGTTTGCGGAAACGTATAGAATGTTTCAGACGGCATTCGGTAAGCATTCCTATATCGGAAAAAAATGTTTACAAGTGGTATAAACAGTCAAAGAAGCCAGAGAACGTGTTGAAGACGAAGAGCCCTCTGGTTGACCATCAATCTCAACCGATGAAGCTCACGTCAAAAAAATTAAAGATTTACAATTAGAGACATCACTGATGATGTTGGAATTTCAAAAGGTTCGGTCAATTCCATTTTGGGTCTCAAACGCGTCAAATCTCGATTGGCACCGAAAACACTGAATGCGCCAGCTCACACTGCATTGATTCTTCGTGACTTTTTCGCCAAAAATTAAACCCATATCATTCCACAACTACCTTATTCCCACCGTGCGACTTCTGGCTATTCCGTAAACTCAAAAGACCACTCTGGGGACACCGTTTTGAGTCGATTGAAGAGATTCAACGTGAATCGGCGCGCGCTTTGAAGGCCATCCCTGCTGATGACTTTTTAGCATGCATTGAGGATTGGAAAAAAAGTTGACATAAGTGCATTGTGCCCGGAAGGGATTACTTTGAAAAATATGAAATAAATTTGGAAGATTAAATAAAGAATTTTTGGAAAAAAAATAATTGGTCTTACTTTTTGGCCACAATAGTATACATCTATATTCGAGGTAAAACAAAAAACAAAAACAGTAACGCGTTTCCCATGTCCCAAAAAACGCATCCTTTCTTTTATTTTCCTCTCATGGCACCCAAGCCGTGCAGGAAAAATAAACAGCAGGCGGAATTTCCCATTTCGGGGGAGTATTTCAAACCGAAATTCGGTGAAGCGTCGGCCGCCCAGAGGACTTGGGAAGGAACCGAATTTATATACCCATTCAATTTTGTTTGGAGTACATAAAGATATAAATTCGGTGGTCTTTCAGGAAGGAATGGAAAAGCCGATTTTGATGCCGGTCAATTCAGAGGCGGAAATGGCTTAGAAAATTGTTTGCTGATAGGCTCTTTATTCTGTATAAGGGGTGGAGTGGTCCTATGTATAAATATGGGAGAAGTTTAAAATACCCTTTTTTGTGCATAGAATTATAATCAGATTGGTTTGATATTAAGAAAAAGTTCATCGTATCATTGTTCATTGTATTGTAAAATGACAATGAATTCTATATATCAAATATTTTTCGGTGAAAATTTTATCTATTATTATATCTATATTGTATTATACATTTATTTTATTCTTATGATTATAATTATCCTTTTATTTATTTATACGCGTCAGTGTTTATCTTTATAAGGTATGATATAAGATAATAAGTTAGTTCACATATATTATCACTAACCAAACTATAAATATATGCCACTAACAATATCACTAAAGAAATGACAAATATATATCACTAACCAAACTAAAAATATATATATCACTAACAATAACATTAATCAAACTATAAATATATATCACTAACAATATCATTAATCAAACTACACATATATATATCATTAACAATATCACTAACCAAACTACAAATATATATCGCTAACAATATCACTAACCAAGCTACAAATGTATATCGCTAACAATATCACTAACCAAATTACAAATGTATAACGCTAACAATATCATAACCAAACTACACATACACACAAGAGCCAAAACATTATGACCACCCCTACATTTTGCAATGAACTCGCCTGGATGACGTGGAAGGCACGTGATCAGGTGGAAATGGCATTTAACTGCTGCTGGAGAGTCTGAAGAATCATTCTTTCACTTACTTCTGTGTGTGATGGGAAAGGCTGCGGATCTAAGCGACTTTGATAGAGGGCAGATTGTAATGGCTCGAAAGCTCGGAACTAGTATTTCCGAAACTGCACGACTCGTGGGTTGTTCGCGATCTACAGTTGTTAGTACTTATGCAAAGTGGATGAATGACGGCGAAACCAGCAGTAGACGACATGGTGTTGGACGTCCACACGCTATCAAAGAAAAAGGTCGTCGGTGACTGTCTCGCATGGTGAAGCAAAACCGGAGCCAGACAGTGGCTCAGCTGACAGCCCAATACAATGCAGAGCCAAGTAGAATAGTATCGGAGCCCACTGTTCAGCGGACACTGTTGGATATGGAGCTACGCAGCAAACGTCCCACTCGTGTGCCTTTGCTGACCAAGCGTCATCGCCAACTGCGCCTGCGCTGGGCCGGGAACATCGTGACTGGTCCATGGATCAGTGGGAGAGAGTTGCCTGGTCAGATGAATCACGGTTTGTCATTCATCACGCCGATGACCGTGTCAGGATACGCCGTCTTCCAGGCGAATAGTTGCTCCCTCAATGTACAGTAGGTCATACACAGACCGGTGGTGGCGGTATTATGCTTTGGGGGACGTTCTCTTGGGCGTCTCTGGGACCCGTGGTTGTGGTAGAGCAGACTATGAATGCTACAGGGTATCTGAACATCATTGCGGACCAGTTGCACCTTTACATGTCCACTGTTTTTCCAGCTGGAAATGGAATGTTCCAACAGGACAACGCCCCTTGTCACAAGGCTAAAATTGTGTTGGAGTGGTTCCAGGAACATGATGCTGAATTCCAGTTAATGTCCTGGCCGCCTAACTCACCGGACGTCCTGGGACGGCAGCTCAGAGTTCAAAGACCACCAATTCGCAATATCTCGGATTTGCGTGACCGTTGCTCAAACATCTGGTACAATCTGTCTCCGAGGACTTGTGGCATCCATGCCAAGGCGGGTTGAAGCTGTGTTGTGCGCCAAAGGTGGGCCAACTCGTTATTGACAGGTGGTCATAATGTTTTGGCTCTTGAGTGTATATATCGCTTACGATATCACTAACCAAACTACAAATATACTATATATCATAAGCAAAACGCAAATTTAGTAATATTATTTATATTTAATAAGCATTTTAATAATGAATAAAAATTTAAATAAGAAAAACAAAATTTTTTTAACGCAATAATCATTTCTCTAACTTATTCAAAACTATTTTTTGATATCCTCGCCAAAATTGTACAACTGATACTATACTGAATATGAAGCTGTTACACTAATTAGAAGCATTTATCAGTTCATTAACATTATTAATCAGTTAACACATGTAATCCTAAAATTCTTAAATTTAATATAAATTTAAAATTGTATACATAGTTATACATTTTGTAACCTGTATATCAATTGTTGTTTGGTCTGTATATTATGATTAAAATATGTATGATTAAAACAAAAATATATTTCTGTTAATTATACTTACTTTAGTAACAGTCATTGCACACTAAAATATATTTGCGTTCCCATAAAATAGTGACTTGTGATATAATACACTAAATGGCAAAGTAAATAAATAAATGTTTTTAAATAGAAGATATTTTATAAATGGGTTGAGGGTTAGAAACTAAATGAATTGCCTGCATTTCAGCTATGAGAAGTATCTATACCGATAATTCAAATGTTTGCATTTAAAAATATCACATTAGTTGATTTTATTTGTAAATGCAAATTGTTTAATTGTAATGTTTGAATTTGAAGGTTGATATTTTGTACATTATGTTT
The DNA here is from genome assembly GCA_021605075.1 of Caerostris darwini. Lineage (NCBI taxonomy): Eukaryota > Metazoa > Arthropoda > Arachnida > Araneae > Araneidae > Caerostris > Caerostris darwini. The sequence goes on from BPLQ01004536.1 coordinate 622,426, forward strand.
GCACATACGTATAGATATAAACATACGTATGCAACAACTAAACTGCAAAAATTGGTAACGTACTATATTTAACACCATTCGAATTGAGTACGACTTATAAGCAAATCAATCATTTTTAGTTAAAAATCGACTTTAAAAGCATAAAATATATTCTCTGCCTATCTTGTTATGTGCATCCAATGAGTGCGACTTCCAACTTATAAGCAATTAAATAATTTTTAGTGAAAAAATGCCTTTTAAAGCATAAAATATATTCTGTGCCTATTTTGTTCTATGCGTCAAATGAGTACGACTTCCAACTTATAACCAAATCAACACTTTTTAGTGAAAAATCGCCTTTAAAAGCATAAAATGTGTTCAAATCCTATCTTGTTCTATGCATCCAATGAATACGACTTCCAACTTATAAACAATTAAATCAGTACGTCTTTCAACTTATAAGCAATTAAATCATCTTTAGTGAAAAATCGCTTTTAAAAGCATAAAATATATTCTACGCCTATGTTGTTCTATGCATCAAATGAGCATGACTTCCGACTTGTATGCAATTAAATCCTTTTTGGTGAAAAATCGCCTTTAAAAGCATAAAATGTGTTCTGTGCCTATCTTGTTCTATGCATCAAATAAACATTTGCGATTTTTCTCTGCAAAATGTTTTTCCGCCAAGAAGTTTTAACTGCCACACGCGAATTGAAAATTTAAGAGAGGCATTTTCTTACACATACATAACCCGAACTCGTAAACGTATTCCGAAGAGTGGTGAAGTCCCAACCTACAAAAACAGTAGCAGCGCGTTCGGTGGAAGGCAGTTTTGTGATAAAACTGTCTGGAAAAGCTACTTGTAGAGCCTGGGCAATGCGGTCGTAACCACAGCGAAGAAAAAGGGATGCATTTCCACACCGCAATTGCCGATTTAAATGGCCGGATAAATGTGACGCATGAATGCCGCTAAAAACTCTCCCCTTTATATATATAGCCCATTGCCCAAACCAAAATGAAGCATTTTAGATAGATAGATAGCACTGGCGAACTGTCTGAGAGTTCTTTTATTGACTCTTTCCACCAAGCGAGGAGGACCATTTTCTTCCTTTTAATACCAAACGATGGGATCGTAAATGCCGTTCATACCGAAATAAAAATAAACTGAGCAATTTTATTATTATTATTTTTACTGTTTTTTTTTTTTTTTTCTTCTTCCTTTTGGTTTCTCAGATTCTCAATGGGTGAATAAAACAATAACGAAAGAATAGGTTTCGTTCCTGCCATCTATCAAGTTAAGTTGCTTCTTAAAGAGGGCGGTATTAAAAACGAGAACCGTTTCAGACAGAGGTTTTAAGAAAATTGAAAAGTTCTTTCAGAGTAACTGATAGTTAAATTCATAATAGAATTATTGTTGCTATTATTTATGTTATCTTTGAATTTTATTGGCATCGGCTAATTTATTTCATAATTTTTTTCCTATCCTGTCTCGATCTGCTAATAACAAGAACCATTTTAGAATAACAAAGAACCATTTTAGATAGAGGTTTTAAGAAAATTGAAAAGTTCTTTTAAAGCATTTGATAGTTAAATTATTAATATAATTATTGTTGCTATTATTTATGTCATTTTTAAATTTTATTGGTATCAGTTAATTTATTTCATAATTGTTTTTCTTATCCTGTTTCGATCTGCTAAAACAAGAACCATTTTAGACAGAGGTTTTAAGAAAATTGAAAAGTTCTTTTAAAGTAACTGAAAGTTAAATTAATAATAGAATTACTGTTGTTATTATTTATGTCATCTTATCAATTTATTGTTAACGGTTAATTTATTTCATAATTGTTTTTCCTATCTTGTTTCGATCTGCTAAAACAAGAACCATTTTAGACAGAGGTTTTAAGAAAATTGAAAAGTTCTTTTAGAGTAACTGAAAATTTAAATTAATAATAGAATTATTGTTGTTATTATTTATGTCATCTTTTAAATTTATTGGTATCGGTTAATTTATTTCATAATTTTTTTCCAATTCTTTTCGATCTGCTAGATGTCATTGCCTTAAAAATTGAGAATATGCATTTCGCTGATATCTATAAAACATCTTTTATAGACAATAAATTGTATAGGTTTAATTTTTTAAATTAAAGAAAAAAATTACCTTTCAAAATTAAATAATTTTTTAAAATATTTTTAGTGAAATTAAAAATTAAACGTTTCAAAATAACATACTAGCCAATAAAAGTAAATAAGAGCCAATAAGAGTATAGACCTTTTAATTATTTATGATACAATTAGATAACGATTCATTAACGTATTGAACAATTAAATAACCTATATGCAATTAGAAAACGATTCATTTATATATTAAACAATTGATTAAGTTGATATATACAATTATATAAAGATTCATTAATGTATTGTATGTATTGAATATTTTACATTAATTATAAATATTTAGCAACAATTTAAAAACTAATATGAGTAAATATCACATTAGATTTGTTTAACACCATCTAAAACTAATGTACAAAATTTGACTTTGAGACAACCAGTCTACTGAAATTTTTGAATAAATGATCTGGGGAAATTATAAGTTTAATAAAATGAAATTGAAAGCACAATTTATATAAAGTAAAATCTATGTAAAGTAAAGAGAAATTCAACAATATAAAATAAGATATATCGTTCAAATTTTTAAATGAAAGATGGTACAATATCTAAATTGAAAAATTGAAAACAAACATAAAAAAAAAGAGAATTCTAAAAAAAACAGTCCATTGCTTCAATATATTTGTGGAAAATCTATTTTAATGCATCAAATTATTTTTATTTGAAAACTTATATATTCAGGTGACATAAGAAAAACATGAAAAACTCACAAAAGATTTCATTAACGAGATAAACACACAGCTTCATAAAATACGCCTTTTTTAATTAACTAGAAAGCTATTAGATTTATTAAATTTCAGTAATGCATTCTTTATAAGTGTAACAAAGAAATATGTGCGGTAGAAATTGTTTGTATAAATTTTTTTTTTTAACCTTTTCATGGACATTGACTGTTTTTTAATTTTTTTTATTTAACTGCAATTACTGGAACTGAAACATGCAATTAAGGTTAACACATAATAACAACTGCAGATTGCAACTAATTCACAATAACCATTCAATGTTTTTCGTAAAAATTTTGTCACTTTTTTCCATCAACTCATGCATACGTCGAAATATGTACTGTAGAAATTTTTAGTATAAAAATTATTTTTAAAGTATTTCATGGACATTGTCTGTTTTTTTATTTAAATGTAATTACTGGAACTGAAATATGCATATGAGGTTAACACATAATAACAACTGCAGATTGCTACTAATTCACAATAACCATTCAATGTTTTTCGTAAAAATGTTGTCACTTTTTTCCATCAACTCATTCATACGTCGAAATATGTACTGTATAAAAATTATTTTTAGAGTATTTCATGGACATTGTCTGTTTTTTTATTTAAATGTAATTACTGGAACTGAAATATGCATATGAGGTTAACACATAATAACAACTGCAGATTGCAACTAATTCACAATAACCATTCAATGTTTTTCGTAAAAATGTTGTCACTTTTTTCCATCAACTCATTCATACGTCGATAAATGTACTGTAGAAATTTTTACTATAAAAATTATTTTTAGAGTATTTCATGGACATTGTCTGTTTTTTTATTTAAATGTAATTACTGGAACTGAAATATGCATTTGAGGTTAACACATAATAACAACTGCAGATTGCAACTAATTCACAATAACCATTCAATGTTTCGTACTTTTTCATAAAAATGTTGTCACTTTTTTTCATCAACTCATTTACGCACATAGAATTATGTATTATAGAAATTTTTAGTATGAAAAATTTTTTTTTTGAACTATTTAATGACTGCGCAAATAAAAACTTTGTACAACAGATTTATTTCACGAAAAACAAAACTTTTGATTTATTAAACTCTAATAAGGCCGATTGACAGGTATGCTTGGGCATTAAACGTTAAGAACTAGGATTACATCAGGGCTCTAGACAGGAAAATTTTAAGAAAAGTTTTTGGACAAAGAGTTGACAATAATATATAGATTAGAAGACTAAACAAAGAAATTGAACACCTAATTAAAAATAGAGACATGGTGAGATGCATCAAATCACAAAGAATCCGCTGGCTCGGACATGTACCTCGAAGAGATGAGGGAAACATCATTAAAATGATAGGATTATGTTATGTAAATTGTTCAACAATAGGAAGACCAAGGGAAAGGCGGACTGACAGTGTTGAAGAGGATCTTAGACAACTTAACGAGATTGACATAAGATAACTGGAAGACATTGACATAGGAGCGAGACAGATGGAGAGCTGTTGAGTTGGAGGCTCAAGCCTGTACGAGGCTGTTATGCCAGTAAAGAAGAAGAAGAATGGACACTGACTATTTTTTATTAAATTCCTGCTATTAGTTCACACGCTCCCTATATATATCTTGTTCAAATTTTCAATCGTTAATAAAATACTTTTTATTCATCCACTCAAGTTCAAATGCATTTTTTTTTCAACTTGCAGTGAATGACACTTGATGTTAATACAGTTTTTTCAAATATTAATACAGTAATTAAATTTAATGAATTAATTTAAATTTTTTTTACATTTAAGTGTCATGTATCTACCAATAGATGGCGCCAGATGTAAGAGGAAAATTTCAACTTTATTTATAAAGGACTTTCTGCAATAGAGTGAAAAAAAAAGTAGGAATTGACTTTAATTTTTTATATTACTTGTTTTAATTGCAATTACAGGAATTAAAACATGCAATTGAGGTTAAGACATAATAACAACTATAGATTGCAATGAATTCACAATAATCCTTAAATGCGTTTCGCAAAAATGTTACCTTTTTCATGAACTCATTTATAACCCATATGCACATAGAAATATGTACTGTAGAAATTTTTTGTATAAAAAATTTTTTTTAACCATTTAATGGACACTGACTTTTTTAAATGCAATTACTGGAACATATAATTGAATTTAACACATAATAATAACTGCAGATTGCAACTAATTCACAATAACCATTCAATGTTTCGTATTTTTTCGTAAAAATCTTTTCACTTTTTTCATCAACTCATATCCATGGACACTGAGTATAAAATTTTTTTTTTTTTTTAATGGACAATTATTTTTTAATGGAACTGAACACATACAATTGAAGTTAACACATAACAACAACTGCAGATTGCAACTCATTCACAATAATCCTTCAATATTTCGTACCTTTTCATAAAAACGTCATTTTTTTTCAACACATAAATACAAACATATATTTATTTTACATGAAAGATAATAAATTAAATGCAAAAACCATTTAAAGAAAATTTTCGGATCTCCCAACATTTCATTTTGAAAAAGATTCAAAAATGAAATGGATACGAAGATCTGATAGAAAAAAATATAGAAATTTTATCCTCACGTTATTCGCAATCAGATTATCCACAGCGTGATTTCGAGTCATGCTTTTTTGTGCGTGCTCTATCATAAAAGAAAATTATCTTAATGGAGAGATAAGAATATATTATATCTTCATGTCATAAATTCGGTACATCTAACTTTTTTTAATAAAATTTTTTTCATACCTCACGATGTTTATTTAGATCTCAGGTTGCTAGAAATTCAATCGGCTCAGCTATTAAATTGAAACTGCAGACAGCATTATTTGATTAGTACGTTTTCTCTTGATTAAATTACGTAATTCATTTGCAAGATTGTTTTAATCATGCAAATAAATTACTTTAAGACGTTCTAAAGAAATTGATTAAAATAAAATATTGAAATACAATATTTGTATTTCTTTTAACACAAATTTTACTCTCTATCTGACACACTTTCCTCTTGTAATCATATTTCTTTTGGGATTTTTGATTAGCCATTTATAAAATCAAAAAATAATATAACTAATGGTATAAAAGTGAAATTTAACAAAGGTATAGGGCAGAATTGTTGTAAATTAGGGAGCACCACGAGTGCATACTATTCAAGAGGGAAGGGATTTTAATGTTTTAATGAGGAAATTTCCCTAAATGCCAGGGATAATTTCCCTAAATTGATGTATCATATTTATTGGTGAATATCTGGGGACTTTATCTAAGCATTCCGATTCTAAGGCTTGATAAGGCTGCTTCCAGATAAAAAACTTTTTGCACAACGTTAATCTGTCACTGGGAGTTATGGCTTGAGCTCGAAAACCAGATCCCTTTATTTATACTTAAAAACAAGACTCCAGCCATTTTTAAGAAGTCGTAAATCATCAGATGAGTATTTAAAAACTGACAGCAGGCCTAACAGTGTTAAAACTCTCTCGACAATGACAAACTAAAACTCATGCGTTTCGATTTTCATCCAAACTGATTGGATGACCGGCACTCAAAATTTTGTGTACTAATTTGAATGCAGCTTTAGATTTATATACTCTTTCTTAATTTACACGAAGTCCACTCTTTTTTTTATGTGTGTGTATGCTGCGACTAATCTTCAGTGTCCGGCAGCGCGGGACGATCATCCCATGAGTAGTCTACTCATGGATGAAGGGAAAGAGGGCAGCTTCTTTTGTGGTTGAGTACCCTTAGATAGAAGTCTGACTTCGCTCCGATTTGCTGAAGAAGGTGGGCAGTGCCTTCCAGGAGGACTTTTATGTACTACCCCATATTTTCGTAACTAATGAGGCAAGATGCTGAACATCATAAAAGCCGTCGATTCTCCTCGCTTTTGAAACAACAAATTGAATCACATCCCTAATGCTCACCAGCGGCGCACGCTGCCACTGAGTCACGAATGGGAAATTTTTTTTTCACATCAGTGATTGCAGTGCATGCCATATGGAGAAATCGAACCTCGCGCTCTCTGCTTGACACTAGCTAGAGTGCGCTATCACTAAACCAGTGAGAAATAGAAGTGAAGTACTAGTGAAGAAAAATTCCAACTGCGACAATTCTACTATCAGTTATCTTTCACCAAACCGCATTGAAAGCATCTTCTAAAGCACTTCTTCCCTCCTCTGCCATAAAACGAACCTTTTCAAAATCCACCCACCCCCGACCCTAAGTTTGAAAAGCATTTAGAAATTAACCCTCTATCTAGCCCTCGGGCTCATAAAAGACGAGCCTGGTTTCAATCAACGCAAACCCTAAGTGCCTTAAGGACTCTATGATGTCCTAACCTTCGAAGATTAACTCCGTAGCTGGCGAGAAGAAGTCATCTTGCGCTTCCATCCACCCCCGCGCCCCCACCCTCCCACACACGCAATATGTGAAAAGTTGCTCTGGTTTATATAAGGCCGCTGCCGATATATATTTTGTTGGCGTCATAAATGACGAGCAGTTTACGATGTCTGGCGATAAAGTTAGGTGTAAAAGGAGCCTGTTATGACGGTTCTTATGTCCAGGAACAGTGGGCTGAATACGCCAATATGAGCTCGTAGAATTCGGTAGCTGGTGGGGAAGCTTCAATATGACGCCAACATTTACTTTGGACATGGGTTAGGAGCGAATAAAGCTCATAGTGGGTAACATATTATTCATTATCTATTAGGTTGTGTAGATGGTAATTTTTTTATTTTAAATAAATAGTTATATTTGTAGTCAAAATTAATTGAAAATAAGTTAGATGTCATGCAAAAAAGAATTTTCTCCAAATCTTTCCATTTATCTCCAAATTGAGATAGGTAGAATTAGGTAGATCGCAGAATGGTTAGTAGCAAACCTAGCGAATAAAGCTCATAGTGGGTGACATATTATTCATTATCTATTAGATTATGTAGTTGATAAAATTGTTTTTTATTTATTTTAAAATAAGTAGCTATATTTGGAGTCATTAAAATTAATTGAAAATATCTTAAATGTCATGTAGATGTAGAAGTATAAAAATAAAGCACATTTATCTCCAAATTGAGATAGGTAGATTGCAGAATTCAGTAGCTGGTGGGGAAGATTCAATATGACGCCAACCATTACTTTGGACATGGGTTAGGAGTAAAGCTAGCGAATACAGCTTATAGTGGGTGACATATTATTCATCATCTATCAGGCTTGCAGAGGATAAAATTGTTTTTATTTTTATTTTAAATAAGTAGTTATATTAGTAGTCATTAAACTTAATTGAAAATAGCTTGAATGTCATGTAGATGTAGAAGTATAAAAATAAAGCACTTTTATATATAAATTGAGACACAAAGTTGAAGGAGCAAATCTAAATGAGACAAAAAAATTTAATATTGTGAAACGTGACCTTGAATATATATGGAAGAAAATGTGGTAAATTTGAATATGTATTATACAAGGTCACAGATTTTAATGTTGTATGCAGAAAACAAATGAATAAAAAAATAATAAATTATCATGCACACATCCACAGAAATTTTACATTTAAATAAAGATATAAAGAAATGAAAAGTTAGAAGCACTTAATGTTAAGCGAAATTGATTATAAATAATTTATTTGAATAATATTGATAACATGATTTTGGAAAAAATGTTATTTTTGTAAAATTATTAATAAAATTTTATCACACTACTATATTTTCAGATAAACAAAGCACTTTTTTTAAAACACACGAAAAAAGAAAATACATGACAATTGAAATTTTTATTCATAAGTAGCAGACATCAAAATGTAATCTAATATGGAAAAAGAGAGACTCGAAAGTACTAAAATAAATCAATTTTCTATTATTATAGGAAAAACTATTATTTTAACTTTTCTGAGGGAAAAAGACTAAATGATTCTTAAAAGTCAAGAAATAAAATAAGTTAACATAAAATAAGTTTAAGTTAACAACATTAAGTTAACATATAAAATATTATTTTGTAAAATTTGAAAAAGAAAACATCGTTTATTTAAGATATAAAATAATATAATACTAAATTTATTTATTTAATACATAAAATAATAGAATATTCATGGATCCTTTTAATCAAAAATGATAAAAAGACAAAGTCAAATTATAACTAATGTACCTTTTATATATTTAATTGACAACACGCCTGATTCCACCACTCTTAAAACGAAAATATGTGAATAAATTTACTGCAGAATAACAGCATATATTCATAAAAACATCATGCTTACAATAAAAATTCTTTTAAATGTTTAATTGTAATATGCCTTCACCAATTTTGTTTATTTAAGTTTGCATTTCCGACGAAAACCTAAACTAAATTTTGCATTTCCAAAGAAAAACTAAACTAAATTTTGCATTTCCAAAGAAAAACTAAACTAAATTTTGCATTTCCAAAGAAAAACTAAACTAAATTTTGCATTTCCAAAGAAAAACTAAACTAAATTTTGCATTTCCAAAGAAAAACTAAACTAAATTTTGCATTTCCAAAGAAAAACTAAACTAAATTTTGCATTTCCAATGAAAAACTAAACTAAATTTTGCATTTCCAAAGAAAACTAAACTAAATTTTGCATTTCAAAGAAAACTAAACTAAATTTTGCATTTCCAAAGAAAAACTAAACTAAATTTTGCATTTCCAAAGAAAAACTAAACTAAATTTTGCATTTCAAAGAAAAGAAAAACTAAACTAAATTTTGCATTTCCAATGAAAAGCTAAACTAAATTTTGCATTTCCAAAGAAAAGCTAAACTAGATTTTGCATTTTCAAAGAAACTCTAAACTAAAATTTGCATTTCTAATGAAAAACTAAACTAAATTTTGCACTTAAAACGAAAAACTAAACTAAATTTTGCATTTCCAAAGAAAAACTAAACGCAAGAATGGTAAATGCAAAAGCTTAAGATAAACCTCAACAATTTTGAAGTACCTAATGATTGAATTTTGTCTCACTTTCTGCGTTACAATTAGTTAGCGCTTCAAAACTTGCAGTAATATAAATATTTCATAATAATATATATCGTTCATATCAATGATTGAAATAGTGAATCTAATTATTTTTATTAAATAGATTATGACGGTGATATTTACGACTTACCAACAAAATAAATGCGGTGAGTAAACAAAGATTCAAGTTTCCAAAAATTGACTTGATCCAGTGTTCTGCGACATGGTTGTTTTGGCGCTTTATCGAAAGAGGCTTTTGGGCATTAACCTTCATAACCAAAGAGCTGATAAATGGGCAGGGAGGCAGTAACTTAATGCTGCCTTCAATGATTGGTAATAAACTTTTCCAATTCGTTTGTTCTGCGGCGTATCGCTCAGGAATCCGCGAAGTACTTTCCCCGCGATAGGTAATCAAGTATACGTGGAAGTATTTTAGACAGCTTAATTTAGAAAGGAATATATTTCAATCTTATGATATAGTGTTTACAAATGTAGGTAAAGAGGAAATGGGCATTTTTTAAAAATAGATTTTGTTCATAAATGTAACATACCAATATATGTATAATAAATATAAATAAGATTTTTACATTGTAAAAGGATGCCCATATGAATTTTTTTGATTATAGTTCCATGAAAATTATACAAATATTTCTACTATAGATTTCAGATATCCTCGGGATGCAAGATGGCGCCCCCTTCCCCCACATTCGAGGCCTTTTATCAAATGTTTTTTTAACACAACAGTGTGATGAAAATTACCGAATTATCTCGAGCCATTTCATGTTTCCATGGCCAGCAAAGTCCTCCGATCTCTCTCCAATAGATTTCTGGCAGTGGGAATACTTTAAATCTAAAGTGTGTGCTTTAATCCGCAAACTGTATCTGATTTAAAAGATGGCATTAGACGTCAAGTTCAACAAATTCCTCTTCGCATGGCATGTGCTTCAGTGCCATGAAACCACGATTTTGTAATGGGAACATCACTTTCGTTGATCAACGTTGGATCCTAATGCTGTCTCAGTTTTGAATAAACACAACGAACGACGAAATATTGGAGCTTCCTTCAACCACTTTTGCAAACCCAATAGAGAGATTTTTAACCTACAAATTTAATGCACCTATTTTAAGCATAAACACGGAACTAGGCTTTCCCATTTCAGAATCCAACTTCTTTAACCACCAGGCCCTTATAATCACATTATATATATAAAAAAATCATTAGTTATCTCCGGAATATTCAACTACAACTAACTAAATATTCCTTGACCCTTCAAGACATAAAAATTTACCATAAAGATGAGCCTTAATAACCTCATTCTTTTTGTTCGAAAAATAAAAATTTAATTAAACGATTTCGAAAGCGAACTGTGAACTTTAGACACGAATATGTTAGTCCGAAACGTAATATACAATAACCACTGAAGAGCCCGTCCCAGATAATCCTATAATCTTCTAGAAGTTATTCCCATTTCCTTTTGAAAAAGGCAAACATAACTATTGCATTCACCCCAACAGAAAAATTCCTCAGCTGTTCATAACCTCATTGCGCAATTTACTACAGACAGGGAGTTGGAAAAGTGTTTTCTTTAAGGATATATATTTAAGGATTACCAGAAGAACTTTCGTTCCAAGCAAGCAAGAAAGGTCAAATGCATGCAAAAACGTGACTTAAAAGTTATCCGTGGCCCCTTTCTTTAAGTTGAAGTTTTTACTTTTTTTTTCCATTGCTTTCTTTAACTGGATTCTTTGCAATTCATACCTCTACAAAGAAATTCAACGAGCAATCCGACACATTATTGGAAAGCAGATGGAAAAACAATAAAAAAAAGAATAAAAAGCCAGGTGCTCTTAAGACCAGGGTTGAAAAATCTGGCCATTACTCACTTCCAAAACTACGCCATCTTCTTGAGAGAAAATCATTAGTACCTATTTGGAATCATAAACACCAGGATTAAGCTTGGTAAATGACAGACAACTTACACAATAATCTCAGACAGGGTTGGGGTTGGGGGGCAAGCCTTTTTTTTTTTTTTTTTTTTTTACTTGTGCTTTGTGTGCTCTCTTTCCATGATGTAGTAACGGAGTTAAAAAGGAATCTATTGACTCGCGCTTTATAGATGCATATAATCAGGTATTCTCAACACGGCTTTGTTTGCGCTATTTAACACTGTTCCGAGAGCTTTTTCATTTTTCTTGTGCAAAGTCTTAGCGTTTTACTTGTAATAACAGGAGGAATGGTCACTGGCCACGCAAGCTTCAAGAAAGGGCTTCATTTCCATATTTTGTTACTTAGCCTTCGGGTTCTCGGGCTATAATTTAACCACCAGCGGATCATAAATAATGGATATTATCCAATTTCTGGGCCCTTTCTTTTTTCGGCCCGGCGGGGACCGGTTTTAAGGTGCATATGAATGCAGCACGCGTATAGACGGTTTGGTACCGGACCCCGAAAGCTCGCACAAGCTCACGGAGAAATTTTTCTTCTGTTATAATAATTCGTTGCGGAACCTGTTATTGGAAACTCAAATGATACCCCCACCTCCGGACGTTTAAGGGTAATCTTCCTATTGCCTGGCGGTTATCATCTGCAACAGGCTTTGCTTAGGTGGCCTACTTTTGTGTGTACTCTGATAATGAGGGTTAGAAAGCCCGTAGGCGGGGATTCATAAAGGGTGTTTATGAGGGGTTGAACGCACTGTTAATTTTTTTATTATCTCTTCCTCCGTTCATTAAGATGCCTTTGCATACCTATGTGTGAGTGGATAAGGTATTTAAAGAAAAAAGCCAATCCAGGTTTTGAGGAACTACGGACAATATAGTAAAAAGAGGCGAATAAAGATGAAATTGTGTCAAAGTAAAATAAATATATTTCTAAAAGATGTTAACAAAAGAACGTTTCCTGCATACAGTAAATTATTTCAAAAAATAATAATAATTTATGTTTTTTAAGTTTTAAAAAAGATATTGAAAAACTCTCAGTTAAAAATATTTTTAAATAAATTGCTGATATAATATAATTTATAAACAATTTCTTAAAAGGTATTAAGAAAAATTCTTTATAAAAAATAGACATAAAGTATTGATATTGTTATTAGATTTGATTTAGCCAAAAATAGTAACAATTATAATTGTGATTAAAGAGAGCTTAACAAATGAATAACTTGAATTCTTTTGTTCTATAACGTCTTACATCATTAGGCTTTTTTTAAATAAAAAATTTCAAAATTCAATTCATATGCAACTTAAAATTAAATCATATTTCAGTTTTTAAAAAGAGGGGATTCTGTAAATAGCTCATATTAGACGAGCTTTTTTTTTTTTTTCTGCTGATCAAAATTTATACTTGTTTCAATAATTACTTGAATTAAACATATGATTTAATTGGTTTATGATTTTTCTTAGATTTCAATTTTAAATTTAACAATTTTCTATTGATAATTAATATGGGCCAATAATAAAATTTATTAATCTCTGTATATAAATTTTTTAAAATTAGATTTATATGAAATAAAATATTTAATTATTTATATTGTAAAATAACGAATACAATATTTAATAATTTATATTGTGCAATAATGAATAAAATATTTAATAACTTATATTGTAAAATAATGAATAAAATATTTAATAATTTATATTGTACAATAATGAAAAAAGTATTTAATAATTTATTTTGTAAAATAATGAATAAAATAAATTAAGCACTACGCAAATAAATTAAACATTGCAAAGCAGCTTTCATAGCATCGAAAAGTTTTATTAAATACATTTACTTTTGTTTCAAAAACTTTTACGTATAACTTCTTTTAATTAAGTAAACAAATAACACTTCAACCCAATCATAATCTACAACATTTTTCTTTTACAATGTAATAACTCAGAAAAAGAACCAACATAAAACAGATAGTAAAATACACTGAAGCAGCATGAAAAATTCCAGGAATCGAAATTAAACGAATATGAATTCCCTTTCTCGTTATACGAACAATAACGTATTCGAAATCTTCTGCTGGGAAATCCAATTTCTCTCAAGTGGACCTATTCCATTAGAGCCCATACGCCTAATTAGGTTCACAACGAAATTAGAGCTTGTTAACGACCCCTAATTAAATCAAATTAGGCGCGATTTACTGCTGTCCGAGGGAGCACACTCTTCATTGTATAAATTGTGCACGTTTCCCGACCCGGAGCAAAAAGAGCGGGAAAAAGAACAAAGAAAATCCAATTCTTTTGTTCTAACCCTGGTTTAACATACTGTGTTCCTTTTTCTTGGCTCTCCTCGAATACGGATCGCCAGGTCTGAAATAACTATTTAGCTCGTTTGGGAAGATGTAAAGTATTTTTATTGTGGTGATTAATTCTGCGTGAATTTCTGTAGAAGGGTCTCTTACAATAAAATAGATGATGTTACAAAGTGGCAATGCAAATATTGTAATAAAATTTTTCCCCTACGTGGGCAAATAAGTGTTTGATATTATTAACAGGTAGTTTTTATGATTATTTATAGTTTAAATTAGTAATTTGCCATAATATGTTGTGAAAACTGTTTTCATTGTTGAGAAAACAGTTCACGAACTGTTTGAATAAAATATGAAAAGATCTCCTAAATTAATGTTGGCGATAGATTGGCGACATTTCTAGAAACAATTAGAAATTTGGCTGACATATTTATTAAAAATACTGAGATCTTCTAAGTAAGTCTTTTAGATTTTGTTTGTGAAAACTGCTTTTATTTCTTTGAGTAAATAGTTCACGGACTGATAAGAGTAAAATATTTAAACATCTCCCAAATTAATCTTGGCGATAGATTGGCGAAATTTCTAGAAACAACTAGAAATTTGGCCAAGATATTTATTAGAAACAGTGAGATTTTCTAAGCAAGTTTTTTAGATTTTGTTGGTTAAAACTATTTTTATTTCGTTTTCATGGTTGAGAAAAGTTCACGGATTAATTAGAGTAAAATATTAAAGCCTCTCACATGTTAATCTTAGCGATAAATTGGCGAAATTTCTAGAAACAATAGAAATCTGGCGAAGATATTTATTAGAAACAGTGAGATACCCTGATTTAACATACTGCGTTCATTTTTCTTGGATCCCCTTGAATACGGATCGCCAGGTCTGAAATAACTATTTAGCTCGTTTGGGTAGATGTAAAGTATTTTTATTGTGGTGATTAATTCGGCGTGAAATTCTGTAGAAGGGTCTCTCGCAATAAAATAGATAATGTTATAAAGTGGCAATGCAAATATTGTAATAAAATTTTTCCTCTACGTGGGCAAATAAGTGTTTGATATTATTAGTAGGTAGTTTTTATGATTATTTTTAGTTTAAATTAGTAATTTGTCGTAATAGGTTGTGAAAACTGTTTTTATTTCGTTTTCATTGTTGTGAAAACTGTTCAAGGACTGATTAGAGTAAAATATTAAGATATCTCCAAATTAATCTTGGCGATAGATTGTTTCTACAAATTTCGCCAATTGGAAATTTGGTTGAGATATTTATTAGAAAACAGTGAAATTGTGTACGTTTTTTAGATTTTGTTTGTGAAAACTGTTTTTATTTCGTTTTCATTGTTGAGAAAACAGTTCACTGGCTAGAGTAAAATATTATTAAGACATCTCCTAAATTAATCTTGGCGATAGATTGGCGAAATTTCAAGAAATAACCAGAAATTTTACTGAGATATTTATTAAAAACAGTAAGATTTTCTAAGCAATTTTTTTTTTTAGATTTTGTTTGTGAAAACTGTTTTTATTTCGTTTTCATTGTTGAGAAAACAGTTCACGGATAGATTAGAGTAAAATATTTAAATATCTCAGACATTAGTCTTGGCGATAGATTGGCGAAATTTCAAGAAAACAACTAGAAATTTGGCCGAGATATTTATTAGAAACAGTGAGATTTTCAACGCACGTTGTTCTAGTCACATGGCCATCTGGCCCCAAAAGCATTATTAGACATGCAAATTTACATTTCAAGAAATACATTTCATTATTTTTTTTTAAATTTCTATAATAATAATAATAACAAAAAGGGGGCCTGATGGCCGAATGGCTAGCTCTCTGGCGTTCGGTACCACAGGTATCGGGTTCGAATCCCGGCTTTGCCATGGGTGTTTGTAGTGGTTCGGAATCCACTTTAAGCCGTAGGTCCCGGTCCTAATAGGGTCGTAGAGCGCTGAGGGGGCATTGTTACTCCGCGTCCGTGGCTTACCATCAAATTACACGCGCCCCCTGGGTAATGCAAAGTGAGTAACATCGGTGCAGCCTTTATAGGCATCCAAAGACGTCCATGTCTATTTGACAGCTGCATTGGAAGAAAATCTTAAATCTTTTTTTTGGGCATCGTCAACGGACTCCTAATTGTACCGAAAAGCTTTAGCTTTTTCGATCTCTTGCATTAATTGTTCTCAAGCAAGAGATGATTTTCTTAAATTTTAATTTGTTTAATCTTCTTTTTTTTATATTAATATTCTATAATTTAAGCAACTTCATTTTGTGCAAATTTTCTAACTAAATTGAGATGTGGAGGTATTGTGGCTCTTAAAGCCACCTAGGAATTCCGTAATCGGTACGCCCGTTGCCCGTTGGAAGAAAAAAAAAAAAAAAAAAATAATAATAATAATAATAATAAAAAAAAAAAAAAAAAAATCTGTCATTTTTCAACCTACTTTGAATTCTTGATTTAACAAAAATGTCAAACACTCCACACTTACGTGCCATAATGCCTTAATATACACAAAGTATCATCAACAAAATCAGAGATAAAGGAGAACCGAAAGCAATCAACACTTTAGAAATTTAAGACAATTTCATTACTCCATTCAACAGCAAAAAGTTTTTTTCTTCTCTTTTATTGAGTCATACATCAATAAATTACGTTTAATCGACATTATCTTCACGTAACTGCAGTCCGTTACGTCATCCACCCCTCTCACCCCCCTCTCCCACATCTTCAGTGATTTACTTTCCCTCGCAGGAGAACCTATGGCACTCTAGGGAATTCCGCTAGACGGCGCTTCTGTCTATCCATTCATAAACTAATGAACCTACTGTTTGATACACGCAGTTACAATGGCTACGTGTTAAAGTATTCAGATTTACAAAGCTGAACTCAAAGTTTGTGCAATTCAATAAACTGTTGCTGCAATTCAACTAAATTTCCCGATATCATTGTTTTCTGTATGTAACAAATCATTTTAATAATGTTTCAGTATATTTTAAACATTCGTATAAACATTATTATATTCGCTAAACATTACTATAAATACTATCATATTATTTAAAATATATACGCATCGCATTATTTAATAATTTGTATATATATTATATATTTATATTATAGCTGCATTCTGCTATAAAATAGCTGCATTCGTATGTAACAAGTATTCAAATTTACAATGCTGAATTCAAGGTTGGAGCAATCCAATAAACTGTTGCTGCTATTCAACTACAGTTCTTGATACTATTGTTTTCTATATGTAACAAATATATTTAATAATCTTTCAGAATATTTTAAACATTTGTACAAACCTTATTTTGCTTTAAAATACTATTATATCACATTACATTATTTAAAATACATACATATCACATTATTTAAATATTATATATAATATTTAATTTATTAGATATAACATTTATTAAATGCATTAATTTTAAATACACAATATATATATTATATAATTATGTACTTAAAATTAATGCATTTGTGTTTAACAAATGCTTTCTATATATAGTATTTAATACAATTTGAAGCAGTTTCTAGCATTTATAGAAATTATTTGCTTTATAATGTTTTGCATTATTTATGATATTTAATATTAATGTTAATTAAAAATTGAAATGTAGCAAGAAAACATAAAAATTAATTTGGTTAAGATATAAAAATTCTATTTTGACCCAACCATTTTTAATTTTAATTTTGTTTTCAATAATAATTTTAACATTAAGGTACAAATCTATAATTATTAAACATTTTAAAATTTATTATTCCTCAAAATAAACTTACACCTTAAAGTCATTAATTACGAGCTTTTTTGATAGGAAAAAAAAAAACCCCTAATTATTTAATATTTGAGAAATCGGATTTGTGATTTTCAGAATAAAAATCCGACTGTCTTCTTATCTAGCGTATTCGATTTATTATTATTATTATTATCTTGAAACAGTTTAAAAACATTTTACGGAAAAAAAAAATTTATTATAAGCGTATTCTGATAAATATAAAAAATATATATATATAATTTTAACAATAACTAAAAAATTAAAAAGTTTAAATTAAATTTTGTTTGTACGATTCTAAAATTTTATGATTATTTGCATAGAGTCCTTTGTAAAATAAATAATAATTTTTTTTAACAACATATTTTCCTAATTATGTTAGAAATGTTATATTTATTATGTTTATTCTTTGTGTGTTATCGTTCATAGAGCATCAGCATTTTTCCTTAAAGTTAACTAAGTTTTTTAAATACCGAATAAATTTCCTACTGAACTAATATTATACACTGAAGTGACAAGCAAGAATGGGATAAATAAAAATAATCTGAGATATTTAATTAAGTGCAGCAACAAAACACATACAAAAGTCGTTGGAAGTTTTTTGCAGGAATATTGAGCCATGCTGAACTTTATTAAAAACGTCCATAATTGAAAATTTGATGGTGCTATTTTGGGCACGAAAACCTCTCGATGATGTTTATAAAATGTTCGATACAGAAATTTTCATGTCGGGCGATCTAGGTTTAAATCATTTTGGAATTTTACTGTATTTCAAACCAATCAAATACAATTTTCCCGGTGAGCCATGGCGCATTGTTATCCATATTAATAATCCCATCGTTGTTTGGGATAATAATCCATGAGAATGGCAAATTCACTCCAATAGTTGAACATAAATTTCACAGTCAATGTTTGTCTATTTTCCAAATAACCCAAAAATCTCATTTAAAAACTATCACACGGCGTGTTATAGGATTTAACCTTTAAAGCGAAGCATAATAAATTTATTACAGAAACTACTACACAAATTTTAGCATAACGGAAAACTCTAGCTTGAAACGAAGAAAACTAAATTTTAGTATATTTTCACAGAAGGCCACGGTTTTGCAATATACATCTAGGCAGAACCGTTGCGCGTAGTCACGTGCCCAATAGTATTCGCTGCAAGAAGTATAACATAAAACAAATAAAGTTTTGGCATTAAAAATAAAAAAAAACTTGATCAAATATATCAATATAACACCGAATATCATCTAAACAGTACATTGAGAATCAAATACATAGAATGCGAGTTTGAGAAAGCAGCAAATTCAATTGGATAAGCAAATAATATGAAAAAGTAACTTACCGGGAATAAAGGTCTTGAATTCTCTTAGAAAATATCTGAAAGGAAAAAAAGGAAAGGTGATGTAATAACAGCTATGGATGCATACAGAAAAAAATAAATAAATATATTATGAATAAAAACACAGAATTTTCTGTTTCTCAACGAATGCTTGTCACCTGAGATATGATTTGTGTATATTTTTTAAAAAAATCCTTTCTATGCAAAAAAATTGTTTTTGTTTATATTACAATTTCCATGCATTCACTTTTCAAAATTCGAAAATGAAAATTACAAATAGTATAGATATCTAGACCTACATAAAATAGACATAGAAAACCTAGATAAAAAGTATAAAAAAAATATTATTTTCATTATACTCAACAACTTATAATACAGCTGTTAATTAATAAAACTTTTTGATTTCAAATTTTATTTTCTTAAAATTAATTTATTCTGCTAAATTTTAAGTAAAGACATTTTTCCATTACCCGTTAAATCAGAAGAATTCGTAGTAGTTTTTTTATCATAGTAAATATCATTTCACGTGGAACATTGCCACCGTCCTCCTCATACTATTTAACTGCCCTACATTTGCGTGTCGTATTACGAAAATTACGGAAAACTCCAATTAGGTAGTCCCAATTTGAAATTATTTATCACAATCTATTTCAAATACACCCATTTTACAAAGCAGCGCTTGGTTGCAGTGTTGACAGGTATAGAATGGAATCCATGTGCTTCTTGCATACTAACTCTGAACCACAAGTAGCATTCATAGGATAGGACAGGATCCACATATATGTATATATATTAATATGAAAGCTTTCTTTACAGTAATGAAGGCTTCATCAGAAGTCAATAAAAAACTACTTATACTAAGCTGTTTTAAATACACTGAAGTGACAAAAGTCATGGGATACCTCTTAATATCGTGTCGGCCCTCCTTTCGCCCGGCGAAGTCAGCAACTCGACGTGGCATGGACTCAACATAAAAGTCGTTGGAAATCTTTTGACAGGAATATTGATCCATGCTGTCTCGATAACGTCCATAATTCTAAACGTTGATGGTGCAGGATTTTGGGCACGAACAGAGTTCTCGATGATGTCCCATAAATGCTCGATTGGATTCATGTCGGGCGATCTAGGTGAAAAAGATCATTACGTTGGAATTGTCCAGAATGTTCTTCAAAAAATATCTGAAAGTTGTGGCCCGTTGACATGGCGCATTGTCAATAAAAATCCCATCGTTGTTTGGGTACATGAAAATGAATGGCTAAATGATATCCAAGTAGCTGAACACAGAATTTCCAGTCAATGTTCGGTCCAGTCGCACCAGAGATAAGTCCATGCCATAAAAAAAGCCCACACCTTACGGGAGCAAAACCAATTGAACAGTGCCTTGCTGACAGTTTGGGTCCATGGCATTGTTTCAAAATGCGCCAAAATGAACCCTACCATCAGTACCAACTGAAATCGTGACTCATCGGAAAACCAGGCCACGGTATTTCCATTCATCTAGGGACCAACCGATATGTTCAGCTGTTAATTAATAAAACTTTTCGCTGCAAGCGATGTCGTTATTGTCTTAAAATTAATTTCTTCTGCTGGAAATTTTAAGTAAAGAAATTTTCCGCACCAGTTTAAACAGGAAGAATTCGTCCCACATTGATTTTTTTCATTTGAAATGTTGCTTTCTGTTAGAAACGACTCTTTGCAGACGTCGCCGGTCTCGGTCGTTAAGAACGGTCGACCACTGCATGTCGTCCATTGGGATGTTATGCCTGAAACTTTCATAGTCCCAACTTTGAAAGTGGATCACAATCTGAATTTCAAATAACGATTTTACGAAATGGCATGACCTTGCGTCTTGCAAGTAACATTCCGGTTCAAAGTCTGTTAATTCCGTCGTGCGGTCATCATCACGTCAAAACTCTTCACATGAATATCTTGAACAGAAATGATATGTATGTAAAGCACTGCGCATTTATAACTGTTCTACGCGATGAACTGCCATCTGAAAATTTAAATATTACTTATCCCATGACTTTTGTTTTGTAATATGTAATACTGCGTTCAAAAAGTAAGACCAATTTTCAATTTAAAATTCCCGGTGATTATGGAATTTCATTTTATTTCTCTTTTAAGTTGTTGGCACTGTCCTTGACATTTGCGTGAAATTTGACATCAAAATATTCATCAGTGTTTGAGATACGCTTGGCTTTGTGAGATGCTAAAACTGATTCTGGCGATTTTTGAAATGTCTGAATTAATTGAGAAAAGAACTTGCATTAAATTGTGTTTGCGGAAACGCACAGAATGTTGCAGAAGGCATTCGGTGAGCCTTTCTATATCAGAAAGAAATGGTTTAACAGTTCAAAGAAGGCAGAGAACGCGTTAAAGACAAAGAGCCTTCTGGTCGACCATCAACCTCAACCGATGTAGCTCACGTGTAAAAAAATTAAAGATTTGGTGCTTGCAAACCATCGAATTGCAATTAGAGATCTTGCGGATGATGTTGGAATTTTAAAAAGATCGGTCAATTCCATTTTGGGCCTCAAACGCGTCAAATCTCGACTGGTACCGAAAACACTGAATGCGCCAGCTCACACTGCATTGATTCTTCGTGACTTTTTGCCAAAAAGGAAACCCCTATCATTCTACAACCACCGTATTCACGCCGTGCGACTTCTGGCTATTCCCTAAACTCAAAAGACAAATCCGCGGACACCGTTTTGAGTCGATTGAAGAGATTCAACGTGAATCACTGCGCACTTTGAAGGCCATCCCTGCCGATGACTTTTTAGCATGCATTGAGGATTGGAAAAAAAGTTGCATTGTGTCCGGAGGGGATTACTTTGAAGGCGATGAAATAAATTTGGAAGAATAAAAAATAATAAAAAATAAATATTTATTATATATATATAATAAATATTTATATATAATTTAAAATAAATATTTATTATATATATTAATATTTATTTTATAATCAAATTTTAAAAAATAATTGACCACAGTAGTAGCTTTTTAATTAATTAAAATTAATCATTTAGCTGCCATTCATTTTTTTTATAATACTGATGAGATTGTTAGATATAAACTAAATTAATTTTACGCACATTATCTACATTACGATAGCAATTATGTATTACAACATAATAATTAAATTTATGTATCATATTAATACACTTCTTTTTATTTAATGCTAGAAATAATGTAAGAAAAATATTTAACAATTTTAATTTAGCAACAACATTAATAATGAATGTTCAATGATTTAAAACACAAAAAATATTAACGAGACAGAATAAAAAAGCAAGTGTCTTTACCAAAAAAATGCAAAGTTAAATACCAATTCAAAGGCTTTCGTCAAAAATGACAAAAATTAAAACTATCCAATAACCCCCAGTAGCTAATTTTAAAACAAATTCTAAATGATGGGCAAACACACACAAAATGCTTCTTTACTTTGAGCAATTCCTTTTTTGTTTGCCTTAAAGATACTTTCTTTGGCAACTTCGGTAATAGTTGCGAAGTTTGAAATCTTAATAATCTCCCACTGTACCATTCCGGTACATGGTTAATGTTCTCTCCAGACAAAATGGGAGTCTGGGAATGCGCAAAACAACAAAAACATGAAAAATCCAAAGCAGCCATGGGATAAAATCCCAACCCAAAACTGAAGTCACAAACATACTTTTAGTTCTGAATAATTTAGAACATCTTTTAAAGGAACGAAAACTCCTTTTGAATGATTAATGTCGGTGCGTATCGTTTGGCGTTTCTTCCATATTTATTTTTATTTATTTACTTATTATTGTTATTTACCATTTTTTTTCTTTGGTTTGCTTCCAACTAAAACACAAATCCAGTAAAACCAGAAGAAGGATTACACGTTTGCCTCTTCGTAGACGGAAACTGCTTAATTATATAAGTTTTCCCTCCACAAAATTAAGTATTTACGGATGGCAGCAGTGGGAAAAGTCTAGGGGAAAAAGGAAGGGATAAAAAGTAAAGAACAGGCATGAAAAATGTATCCTAAAACGGCGATAATGTAAATATGAGCGTGTATGGGGTTGTGTTCTTAGATGGATAATTCCAGCAGGAGGGACAAGTCATCTTGGGAATTTTGAGTGACCTTTTCGTCTGGCACGAGATGTTTTTTAGGCACGTACACGTATAAATCGATTTGGTAGGTGGATTTCAACTGAATTTGAGATACTTTGATCATTCGGAAAACATGTAACGTAAATAAAATGGGCCATTTGTCTATAGGGACATAATGTTTTTTGGATTTTTTTTCCTAATAAATTAATCCGTGAGATATATATGGTGGCTGTATAATTCGATTAGAGCATATGACGATTGCAAAAATATGAGAGAAAATGCAAAGTTAATATAAAGGTAAAAACAAAACTTTTGATATATAAGACTCTAATAAGGCCGATTGTCACGTATGCTGTAGAAATGTGGACATTAAACGATAAGAACTTGGATAAAATCAGGGCTTTTGAGAGAAAAATTTTTGAACAAAGAGTTGACAATAATATATGGATTAGAAGATCAAACAAAGAAATTGAACGTCTAATTAGAAATAGAGATATTGTGAGATACATCAAATCACAAAGAATTCGCTGGATCGGACATGTACATTGCAGAGATGAGGGAAACATCATTAAAAGGATTATGTTATGTAAATTGTTCAACAATAGGAGAGAGGAAGACCAGGAGAATGGTGGATGGATGGTGTCGAAGAGGATCTTAGACAACTGAAAATTATTAACCGGAAGAGATTGGCATTTGAATGATACAGATGGAGAGCTGTTGTGTTGGAGGCTCACGTCTGTACAGGGCTATAATGCCAGTAAAGAATAATAATAATATAAAGGTAGCTACAATGCTATTAAGATTTCTTTTCCATCCATTATAATACTGCTAACTCACTGAAAATTACTGTTCACTTTCATAAAGGCAAAAGCAGTGAAGTATAAAATTTGAAATTTAACTTTAGAATGCCCGCAATCTTAAGCAAAAAAAATTTCATTAATAATATACAGGCTAATTATTTATCTTCTTAAAAGTAAGTATTTTAAAGTCCGACTCGTGGTTCAGTGGTAACGTACTCCACTGGTGAGAATTAGGGCGGAAGTTCAATCCGCTGTCGGTATTACTGTAAACACTGTTTCAAAAACGAATAGAATCGATGGCGTTTTTGAAGTTCAGCATCATGCCTTGTTAGTCAGACTATCTAGGGAGAGTTTTCTGGGTTTTCTCCCATACGAAACGCAAATGTTAACTGTCTGTTCAACTGTCTCATAAATGAAAAAAATTTTAATTTTAAATAAAAGTAAAGAAATTCGAAAGATGCCTAAGTGTTAATACAAATAAATCGTTCTCTAATATTATAATCTAAAAGAACTTTTAAACTGTAAAAAGGTATTCATATAATTTATTATGTAAGATATTTCATGGATGAACTTTTTAATTTTCAATAATATATTATCAATCTCAAATACTGCGAAAAAGAATTGTACTAAGAATTTTAATAAGATTATTTAAATTATCTTCCACCAATTGCAGTAGTTTCTTAGCTGTTATGATTATTGCAGACTCAATAATTTAATAATAAACATTTCCAAATAAATTAAATTGATATTAATGGCTAAAAGAGAAAACAATTCATTTTCATTTTGCTAAATCAAGGAAAGATTTGCAATTATTACAAAATTTAATTTTATGATTATTTTTAATTTATTATTAATGTAGTGTTAATTTATTATTATTTTCTATTATACTTAATTTTCCTTCACAGCTATTGAGAAATACAGTTATAATTATAGATAATACACAAATTTTTTTTTTCACTTTAAACATATTTTTATTTACATATTCTATTAACATAATCAGAAAAATTCCTACTATGTTCAAAGTCGCTTAAATTAAATTTATTCCGGCAGTAATCAATGCATAATAACCATTTAAAACAAAACCACTCAATTCACTTCAGTACGCTTCCAGCGGAAAACAAAGAACCATTTAAATTTACAGCCTTGAAAGCTAATATTCGGATGGGAAAAAATGCAAACGATAGATGTGACTCAGACAATACGCACAATATAATTTTCATTTTATTATTAATGTAGTGTTAATTTATTATCATTTTCTATTATTATTTTTTTTTACTTTAAACATATTTTTATTCGTATATTCTATTAACATAATCAAAAAAATTCCTACTGTGTTCAAATTCACTTAAATTAAATTTATTCCAGCAGTAATCAATGGATAATAGCCATTAAAAACAAAATGCACTCAATTCACTTCAGTACGCTTCCCGCGGAAAACAAAATAATTTACAGCCTTGAAAGCTAATATTCGGATGGGAAAAAATGCAAACGATAGATGTATTATATATTATTTTATATTTATTATTAATGTAGTGTTAATTTATAATTTCAGACAACACAAGACATTTTTTTTAATTTAAACATATTTTTATTTACATATTCTATTAACATAATCAGAAAAATTCCTATGTTCAAATTGAGTTAAATTAAATTTATTCCCGCAGTAATCAATGGATAATAGCCATTTAAAACAAATCCACTCAATTCACTTCAGTACGCTTCCAGCGGAAAACAAAGAACCATTTAAATTTACAGCCTTGAAAGCTAATATTCGGCGGGAAAAAATGCAAACGATAGATGCGACTCAGACAATACACACGGCGGCCGTTCTAACCCAGCAATAATTTTAAATGACAAAGTGGCAACAGGCTGTTAAATAAAGGATCGCGAGTCGGAACAAATGTTTATTTAGCCTTAATGTTATAAAGTGTTATTACAGTCTGCGTAATAAATTTTGAAGGTTCTGATGGCAGCGCAAAGAAATAAAACTGCTAAACGAGAAGTTATTTCTCATGCAAATGAAGCATATTTTTATTTTCGTGCATGTAACAAAGCAGTTTTAAGTGCTGTAAGACCCATCTTAAACGTGTCACAGAGCTGTCCAGATAACAGGTCATTGAAAAAGGGGAATAAACAACGTTTATCACATTAAAATTATCTTCCCTCTTCAAAATAAACAAATTAAAAATTTATTTTTCGTTTTTAAATAACGGAAGCCATTTTAAAGAACAGAATCCAAACAAAAATGAATGCTTCATAAAAGTTTATATTTGCATTGTCACTGTTTAAAAATATATTTAAAATAATGGAAGTGAAATTTAATTCATTTAAATGAGAGGAAAAATGATAAATTACACGACGTATTAGAAACCTTTTATTTTTACTTTATACGAATTTATGATGGAAAAAAATAATATAATTAGAAACTTAATAACTAAAAATTATATGAATAACATCAAATTGGAATTGAAAATTTTTGTTATTTTGATATATTGATTATTGATGGAACATAAAATAATTTTAAAAAGGTGTAAATTTTATTGTCCTATTAACATATTAATCAATTCAGAGATCAGAGGCGATTTGCTAAATTTTTGTTCATAAATCTTTATGACTGATAAGAGGTAGACGATTCATTGTTGGTAAGATAGTAAATATTATTTACAGAATTAATCAAATCCTTTGCTAATCTGACAATTTTAAAAAAGGTACAATTTTATTCACCTATTAACATATTAATCAATGTTTTAACTGATAATAATCAAGAAAACAGAGGTTTAAATATGAAATGTATTACGTTTGTTGATAGCGAAGAAACTGAAACAAGTACTACCTCTAGGATTACTGGAGTGATATTCCTAAGATGTTTTAGCTCCATGGTCATGATCATATATGATTTGCTAATTTTTTGTGCATAAATCTTTATCACCGATAAGAGGTCGACGATTCATTGTTGGTAAGATAGTAAATAATATTTACAGAGTTAGTCAAATCCTTGCTAATCTGACATAATTTTAAAGAAATAATAGAATAAAATGTTTCGTTTTTTAAAATTATGTCAGATTAGCAAGGATTTGACTAACTCTGTAAATATTATTTACTATCTTACCAACAATGAATCGTCGATCTCTTATCGGTGATAAAGATTTATGCACAAAAATTTAGCAAATCTTCTATGATCTCTGAGATAAAACATCTTAAGAATAGCACTCCAGTAATCCTAGAATAATTGTTTAAATTTCTTTTCTAACAACAAACGTAATTCATTTCTTATTTAAACATCTATTTCTTCATTAATATCAGTTAATTGATTATTATATTAATAGGAGAATAAAAATTTCCCTAAAACATTAATCAATGCTTCAGCCGATATTAGTTAAGACACCGGATTTGATGATGAAATGAATTGAGTTTATTAATAGAGTAGAAAGCTACTTAAATGTTATACCTATGCGTTTGTTAAATTTTGCTAATTTTTTTTTTGCGAGAAGTCGTATCACTGATAAGAATTCGACGATCCATCATTGGTGAAAATGTAAATATGATTAAAAGAATTTGTTAAATCATCTCTAATCTTAGCTAGCACGCAAAAGAATTTAACAAATAGCTCCTGATATTTTATCAGAAAGGAATACAACTTAAACGAGATAAGTTTAGAGAGTGATAAGTTTAGTTTATTGGTATATTTTGTATTCAACATCTGTTTTGTTTGTAAACAAAAACAAGGAATCTAAGTGGGGAGATAAAGTGACACATGGCTTTCTTCAGTAGAAGTTGGTGTGATGATGATGATGACGGAAATTGAATCAGTGACATGTCCATCGCTAACATTCCTCTTAAGAAAATAATCTATCGCATATATGATTTTGGAATACGTTTTAGTTCCTAAAAACTTAATCAGCAAATTTAATCTTATTTTTAATCTAACAGTAGAGATTTTAAAAAAGTTTATATTTATATTATATGTATAAAAAGGCGCGAGTGTTATAAAATGTTTCGAGAGCGCTGCGTTAGTTCAAAACGATCATGTTACGGAATTATTAAAAGCTATGTTATGTAAAGAAGCATCACGTTTCATCACGTTCATTTTATTTTTCTGTATACAGTTGTAGTTAGGTCCCGGCATGGGTCTGTTGCGGCAATAAAGAAGAACAACTTATAGTTAAGTAGAATAAAAACATAGCTTCATAAGGTTTTTCCGATAGGTACTGAAATCTATCAGAAAAATTCAAAATTTGGGGGAAAAAATCTGTAAAACAATCGTTATAAAATTATCATGCAACACCAAATATTTTTTTTTTTTTCTCTTAATAAGAGAAGTTTCCTCTATATTACGAGATAAAAGAAATTTGAAAAAAATTTATAGCAAAAAAAATAGTTTATGTGATGTTACGTTTTCGTAACATCTGTATTAAATAAATAATTTGGGCTGAATGGCTCCGCGTACGTAGCTTATCTTCAAGCTACACGGACCTCGTGGGCAGTGCTAAGTGAGTAACGTCTGTGCAGCGCTTGCCTTAAGGCATCAAAGACAACTGTCTACGTGTTTGCTAGCTGCATTAGAACAACAAAAAAAAAACACATCAGTAATATATTAGAAATTTCTGATTTCTTTCAACTTATTCTTCCAGTAGAAGCAACACACTCGACACAACAATGTCAACTGGAACATTGTCAGTTTTTATTATTTTTACGATGACACATATTTGAAGCCACCAACCAACTGACATGGTACAAAACAACAAAAGTCTCGGACCGAACAAAAAATAAATAAATAAAGGGACTAAAGCAAACGATTAATAAAAAGTATAACTCGCTGTACAGACTAAAATAAAATTGCGTGACGCTGACGCATCGCGTTGATTGATTGGATGGAGGTTCGATATAAAATAGGGAAGGATGGCAGGGTCCTCGAGCCATATAAAGGGGGGGAGGTTGCATCAAAAGTGTCACAGCCGAAATTTCTTGAGGAAAAATTTCGTCAGTGAGCGATGAGTTAACTTTTATCTCCTTCGAAAGTGTCATAATCCCCTTTCCCTCTTCGGCTTAAAGTGAGATAGATCTGGAGGTTGTCAGTGACGTGTTGGCCAAGTGGGCCATGGCAGAGAGAGAGGAGTGTTGTTGGAATACGAAATTAATGGCGCAGAGATGGATGAAAGGGAGGAAATTAACATTCTTGGAAAAACTAACTCGCTTCTTAATTAACAGTTGTTCGCAATCTTGTAACTCATCATGGCTTAAGAGATGTAATGGCCACAAAGGATGATGTCGATCAATAATGAGATGCCAAACTTTTTCTTGCCGTTTCTTTTGCGATGCAGGCAGGGTAAAGAAAGTTCGATAATCAGAAAGGGAAAAGATAATTTTCGATATCAGAAATTGAATGTTATTTTGTCAGCATCTCGTTTGCCTAATTTGGACAAACCTTAGAGCCAATCCATAACTAACTTGTAATACTGATGATCTGTTCTACTGAATAACCCTAGGGAATTTTTTTCTTCTGTATAGCTCACTGATTTACTTAAGCATTGTATCATAACCTAAAGTAGGCTTCTTGATAAATACCGCATAAAACGGTTAATAACTACATATTTGAATGTAGATGACATTTTAATAAATAGAATATAGTTTTTGTAATAAATTA
Source organism: Caerostris darwini (assembly GCA_021605075.1). Lineage (NCBI taxonomy): Eukaryota > Metazoa > Arthropoda > Arachnida > Araneae > Araneidae > Caerostris > Caerostris darwini. Next base: position 652,149 of record BPLQ01004536.1, read on the forward strand.
CATTATATTGAATAACAGATTATTTTTTTCTCAGTAGGTGAAAACATATACCTGAAATGAAATTTTGAAAGAATTATGATTTACGGTTATCGGTGGTTTGGTTTATCGCTCTATGGTCATTTTTGGCACATTTTGGGCTAATTAGACCGATACCTACAGTTTAACGCGGATTCCGAACCATGCCATCTCCAAGATACGAAACTAAAGTACCAAAGGCCAGAGCGCTATCCAATTGACCATCAGACTGCGATACGTTACGGTGAGTACTGGAATATAATTTTCCTACTGTTTGTTTTTAAATAAATTTATTGCTGTAAATGTTTACCATTCTTCTTTTTTATGTTCTTTTTTTTTTTTTTTTTGAATAAATGTCTGTTTTATAGTTTTGATTTTTGATAAATTGATGCGAAGTTTTTATAATTTTCAAATGCTTTCGTTTTGTAATTATTTAAAGCATTGGAAATAAATTCAACAATTGACATTGCATGCTATTGTATTTTAGTACAAGTTTCAAGTTATTTATTTTAATTATCATCTGATCAAGTATTTGAATCCATTTACTAAATATGCATCAACTAAGATACATTTACCAAAGATGCAACAACTAAGATACATTTACTAAATATACATCAATAAGATATATTTACTAAAGATATATCAATTAAGATACATTTGCTAAAGATACATAAATAAAGATTTAATTATCATCTAAACAAAGATTTGAATCCATTTACTATGATACATCAAATAAGATACATACATAAAGATTTAATTATCATCAAATCAAAGATTTGAATCCATTTAACTAAAGACACAAAAACTTCATTGATATTTTAGCAATTCTCAGATCGGAATATCACATTCTATATCAAGACCTCCACAGACACTCCGCTAATACATTTAATTATATATATTTTTCCCGACACAAATCTTATCTCCATTTCTCGCAGGCCGCTCGCCACAGTGTTCCTGCTAACCCAACTCGATGTTGCGGAAAGTCGACGACACAAAAGGGTATCACACTACCAGACGGTGGGCAGAGGGCACTTCGGAGAAGACCCCGGGGGCACCCGAGGCGAGGCGTAAGCAGAGAAATCTGCTGCAGTCTGAACTTTCTTAACTTTAACCGACACTGACAGATGGAGACACCCGGATTATTATCTCGTGGTGCCGGCGCATCATAATCAGCGATGTTGTGGAATTTTTTCCGAACGCTGTCATTTAGGACCTAGGGCGTTCGTTGCTTCGTAATCTTACTAAACGGACGGACATGATTGGAGATACCAGAACTAAAAAAAAGCAAAATGATGGAATATCGGTTTCCAACAGGTATCGGGTTGCTTAGTTTTTTAATAAAAAAAATCGATTAATGCTTACCAATAGATATCAACACCGGATAAAAAACGTACTAATTATTAATTTTTTCATTGCTGATGAATTATTCATGAAATTATTGTTTTGTGTTTGAGGAACATTATATAATGTGAAGCGAAAATTGATTTTTTTTTATATACCTGGTTACATAATTTTTGATATTTTTTGTATTAGTTTTTATTGTTTTATTTTTGCAGGTATATGTCATTGAGTATTACATTTAAAAAAATACAGTGTATATAATAATTAATCTGAATTACAATGTTATATTCAGTTTTGTAATTTTTGATTAACTGATCTGAACCGTTCATAATTGTGATGTTTTCGTTTTATAATTATTTAAAGCAGTAAAATAAATTTAAAAAAGTTTGATTTAAAAATTCAGAAAAAGGAAAAAGTGGACACGATAGTTTGCTACAATTCTTTGTCTTGAATAAGAATAAATAGCACTAACCAACTTAAAAACCATTTTGTATTTTTATCATAATAAATATAAATTTTTTTTATAAAGTTTCCTTATTTAAAATAGGCAATAAAAGTGTGTTATACATATAGGAAACTACATCCTTTTCAAAGGTCTAATGTTCATTTAAATAAGATTTCATTGCATTCCAAATATACGTTGAAGTCAACAAATGATATCTGCAAAATTTTATACGAAACTATATTTATGACGTAAAAAAAAAAGAATAGATATTACATAGATTCAAAAAGTAGGCAATTGTAGATTTTCTATGCTCAGAAAAAAAAAAAATAAATTACGAACATAGGAACATATTCATGATATTTGTTATTTCACAACTTCTTAGGAAAAAGGAAAAATGCTATCTAACACCTTTGAAACTATTAAAAAAAAAAAAAAAAAATCAGCTAGCTCTCTATAAAGCAAAGGATAAAAATACGCTATCTTACTCCCATGATTACTTTTAAAAGTACTTCTTCAGGCTCTTTTTAAAAAAACTTTATTCAAGGCGTAATATTCGAAAACAATTTGCATATCACAGACCAATACAGGCAGAGTTAAAATGAAAATAGAGTAGATAAAAGTTTCCTAGCAACTGGGTAGAGACGCCTTGGAAAATTCCAGTCTCAATATATTCAAAAGCGATTAGATTTCACGTGCATTAGGCAGTCGAATTCCTGTTTGAAAGTTGTGAAAGTTATGTTTCCATCAATTTTTATAAAATTGAATAATGTTCACTTCTTTATATTTAAAAAGCAACTTCAGTATATAATAATTTATTTTGTGAAGAGGTTTGGACCAGAATGACCACCAAGCTGGTTTCCGAAATGAAACGCCTGTCGAATCGAAAACATGATTTTGCCTAAAAATAAATTCGAAACCGATTATCAAATTGGGTTCGGACAAGAGTTGGAGAATTCTTCAAATGCTTTCTCTATAATCTGTTTGGTTTTTCTCTCTACGGTCATTTTGAGCACATTTTCGGCTAATTAGGCCGGGACCTAGAAGAGGATTCCGAACCACTAACAAACATCCATGCCACAGCCAAGATACGAACCTGAATTCTTGTACCAAAAAATTTTGCCATCAGACCTCTAGAAGTTTTCATTCAAGAATAGTGGCAAAATGTTTTTTTTAATTTCAGGAGTTGTACAACTTTTAGAACACTAAGTAACGCTACAATTAGCGACGAATAAATTAAAAACATTTTGCCGGCATAAAATTTTAAAGGGTGAAAATTATAGAGGTCGCGCGGCCTGATGACCAATTGGCTAACGCTTTGGCCTTTGGTACAACAGGCTTCAGGTTCGTATCTTGGCTGTGGCATGAATGTTTGTTAGTGGTTCGGAATTCACTTTAAACCGTAGGACCCGGTCAAATATGACTGCAGAGCTTTGGACGCACGGCTGACAACCCTACCCCGTAGAAAGATAAACTCTCCTGTCTGGACATCTGCCAGTAGGCAGACGGCTTGGCCCATCATGGGGCTATTGTGCCAATGAAGAAGAAATATATTTATTTTATTTAAACATGCATACAATCAATAAAAAAAAGGAAGAATATATATATTACGATTTGAAAATAATTACAAAATATTTTCCCCCATATTGTTTGAACAGCTAGTTAGAATAGCCATACAATTTAAATAATTATATTTAGTTTGCATTGGAAAAAATGTTTAACGTCCCGCATTTGAACGTTAAAAAAAAAAGAAGCAAAATTTCTTTTTTAGGAATTCCATTACGTTTTAAATCTGTATTGGAGGTTTTCGAAGAAAGAAATATGGAAAAATCTATGTAACAAAGCGACATGATCCCTTTTAAAAGATAATAATAAATAAAACATAGTTTGAGTATAAAAGAATGCATCGCTACATGGAAAAAAAATTGTTTGAGATGTTATAAATGTAGCTGCATGTTTTAGTAAAATATAAATGGCAGCACAAGAGACGGAAGAAATATATTCATTTATACGGAGATATCTAGGCGACATATCCGAGGCAGTTCAAGACATTGAAGTTGGCCAATGACAGCTGTCAGAACAAGTCATATTTCTCTTCCGTCCGACCCGAATTGGTCACGGATTTTGTTATTCTGTAACTCGGCAAAACGAGAACTTCTTTTTTTTCTTTGTTTGGACGCTGGCATTTCGGAGTTTGGTTGCTGTTTCCGATTTTGTGGGAAAAGTTTGCAATGCGTTTTGGGTACACTGATCGCGGAACCTTTAGAAGTCCAAAATGGTTGACTGTTGAAAAGAAGATTTTGAGGATTGAAATGGAAGATTTCTGCTGATGTCATTTTCTCTTACATGAAAAATGTTGATTGTACGAAAAATCTAACTTTTAACCATAGGTTTGTAGATGATGTCTTTTAAATTTGAAGTTTAACTTTATTTTTTCTAGTCATTTTATTCAATCAGGCAGTCAATCTTCATTTCTTCAAGTTCAGTAAATATATTCTTTAAAAAATATCGAATATATGTGGGAAAAGTTTGCGATGCATTTTGGGTACACTGAGCACCTTTAGAAGTCCAACAAGGTTGACTGTTGAAAAGAAGGTTTTGAAGATTGAAATGGAAGATTTCTGCTGATGTCGTTTTCTCCTACAAATAAAAGTGTTGATATTATGAAAAATCAAAGTTGATGTCCTTCAAACATGAAGTTTAACTTAATTTCTTTCTTTCTTTCTTCTACTCATTTATGTTTATACGATTTACTTCAAGTTAAGTAAATAGTTTCTGGAAAAAATATTGAATATTGCTTGAAAAAGCTTTCTTTTTGTTTGGACGCTGGCATTTCGGAGTTTGGTTGCTGTTTCCGATTTTGTGGGAAAAGTTTGCAATGCGTTTTGGGTACACTGATCGCGGAACCTTTAGAAGTCCAAAATGGTTGACTGTTGAAAAGAAAGTTTTGAAGATTGAAAGGTTTGATTTCTGCTGTTGTCATTTTCTCTTACAAAAAAAGTGTTGATGGTACGAAAAATCAAATTTTTAACCAAAGATTTGTAGATGATGTCATTTAAATTTGAAGTTTAACTTTATTTCTTCTAGTCATTTTATTCAGTCAGGTCAGTCTTTATTCAGTCAGTCAGTCTGTATTTTTTCAAGTTAGATAAATAGTTGAATATTTGTGGGAAAAGCTTTCAGTGCATTTTGGATGCATTGAGCATAAAACCTTTAGAAGTCTAAAATCGTTGACTGCTGAAAAGAAGGTTTTGAAGATTGAAATGGAAGCTTTCTGATCATGTCATTTCCTCTTACATGAAAAGCGTTGATCGTACGAAAAACAAAGATTATGTCCTTCGAATTTGAAGTTTAACTTTATTTATTTCTTCTAGTCATTTATGTTTATACAATTTACTTCAAGTTAAGTAAATATTTTCAGGAAAAAATATGAAATATTTGTGAGAAAAGCTTTCAATGTATTTTGGGTACACTGACCATGGAACCTTTAGAAGTTCAAAATCGTTGACTGTTGAAAAGAATGTTTTGAAGATTGAAATGGAAGATTTCTGCTGGTGTCATTTTCTCTTACAAAAAAAGTGTTGATTGTCAGAAAAAGCAAATTTTTAACCAAAGATTTGTAGATGATGTCCTTTAAATTTGAAGTTTAACTTTATTTCTTCTAGTCATTTTATTCAATCAGTCAGTCAATCTTCATTTGTTCAAGTTCAGTAAATATATTCTTTAAAAAATATCGAATATATGTGGGAAAAGTTTGCGATGCATTTTGGGTACACTGAGCATCTTTAGAAGTCCAACATGGTTGACTGTTGAAAAGAAGGTTTTGAAAATTGAAATGGAAGATTTCTGCTGATGTCGTTTTCTCCTACAAATAAAAGTGTTGATATTATGAAAAATCAAAGTTGATGTCCTTCAAACATGAAGTTTAACTTTATTTCTTTCTTTCTTCTACTCATTTATGTTTATACGATTTACTTCAAGTTAAGTAAATAGTTTCTGGAAAAAATATTGAATATTGCTTGAAAAAGCTTTCTTTTTGTTTGGACGCTGGCATTTCGGAGTTTGGTTGCTGTTTCCGATTTTGTGGGAAAAGTTTGCAATGCGTTTTGGGTACACTGAGCGTGGAACCTTTCGAAGTCCAAAAACGTTGACTGTTGAAAGGAAGATTTTGAAGATTGAAAATAGAAATTTCTGTTTGATATCATTTTCTCTTACAATAAAAATGTTGATTGTATGAAAAATCAAAGATGATGTCCTTCAAATTTGAAGTCTAATTTTATTTTTTCCAGACATTTATGTTTATTTACTTAACTTGAAGTAAATTATATAGTTTCTGGAAAAAATATTGAATATTTGTGGGAAAAACTTTCAATGTATTTTGGGTACACTGAGTATGGAACCTTTAGAAGTCCAAAATCGTTGACTGTTAAAAATAATGTTTTGGAGATTGAAATGGAAAATTTCTGCTGATGTCATTTTCTTTTGCAAAAAAAAGTGTTGATTGTAAGAAAATCAAAGATGATGTCCTTCAAATTTGAAGTTTAACTTTATTTATTTCTTCTAGTCATTTATGTTTATACAATTTACTTCAAGTTAAGTAAATATTTTCTGGAAAAAATATGGAACATTTGTGAGAAAAACTTTCAATATATTTTGGATGAACTGAGCATTAATCTTTCAGAAACTCAGATCTGGGTCTTTTGAAAATAAAAGGCTCCTGCTGTTATCATTTTCACTTACGAAAATATTGGTTGCACTAAAAATTTAATGTTTAAGTAAAAGAGATGATATCTATGAAACTTTAAATAAATTATATTTTCAATTCAAATGCATAAACATAAATGTTTACAGTCAACATAAGTATATGAATAGTTAGAAAATCTTTGCAAATTTCTCGAAGATTTAAGAGTAGTTCCATAAATCTGTCACTTTTAATTCAAACTATATGCTAATATATGAGTATTATATATGAACTAACAGTGTATGAGACTATATGCTAATATATGACTCTAGGCTAATATATAAGTATAATATATTAATTCGGAATATTCATTATTATCATCAGAATATATTCATTATCATCATCAGAATATCAGATGTATGATAGATTTATTCATGAAAACAAAATTTTAGTTAACTATTAGCAAAATTTAATAGCTAACTATTAAATTTTATTAATATACAATAAAATATTTCCTTAATACACTTTTTTATATAGAAATTTTAAATATTATATGTCAAAGAACAAATTTTTAAAAAAGTTTTATACTAAAAACAGTCGAAAGAAATTTACTTATAAAATAAATTTAGCGTACAATGAATTTAATTGATTTAAAATTGAAAATCAAATACAATAAGAGCTTTTTTTCAAAATATTTTACATTTTATAATTTTTTTTCAGTAATACTAATTGAAATAAATCATTACACAAAGTATCTTCCATGCCAAGACCAATTCAATGAAAAAAAAGAAAGTTATTTAAAAAAAAAAGGACTTTGATAGTGAAAAAGTCATTGTAACACTTTTAACTAGACACTAGGATGCAATTGTAAACAGGTAATACGATAGATCTTTTATTACATTAGCAGCCGGTTTGGTTTGGTTTCTTGCTCAACGGTCATTTTATGCACACTTTAGGCTAATTAGACAGGGACCTACAGTTTAACGTGGATTCCGAACCCCTCACAAACACCCATGTCACCACCAGGATTTGAACCTGAAGTCTCTGGTACCAAAAGCCAGACAGCTAGCCAATTGGCCCTTAGCAGCAAGAATAAAATGTGAAAATGCATATAGTACATTAGAATAAATCACTACAAAATATCATTCATGAAAAGACCAATTCAATAAAAACGAGAAAATTATTATTAAAAAAAAAAAAAAAAAGGACTTTGATGAGGAAACAGTCAATGCAACACTTTTAATGAGACACCAGGATGCAATTGTAAACAGGTAATAAATAACAATAGATCTTTTATTACAATAGCAGCCGAAATAAAATATGAAAATATTCTCACACCCATAAAATTCCTGTTTTTATTATCCACTTATAATTCTTCATTTCTATAAATGATATAAACTGTAAAATTATTAAATGAAATTTAATTATGTGTCCATATATCCATAAAAATAAACAATTGATTCAGTTTCATATTTCTTTTATGATTGAGATTTATAAATGTTTCGTCAATCACCTAAACAAGTTTCCCATACATTATTAACAATGTAACGCCATATAAAAAAAATATTTTTACATCATAAACTAACATATGAATTTAGGTTGCTTTGTTTTATACTATGGTTTATTTATAAAACATATAAAGCTATCAATTGAATTTAAGTGGTGCGATGCTTTTCTGCAAATTTCAGAGTTGTTTATAGATCTCTAAGGTCTAACTTGTGCTGTAAGGATAAAAGAAACTGATGGTTTATTGGATGTGCATGATTGTTTCTTAAAAGTTTTATCTTTAGAAAGGAGTTGTATTCCTATAATACAAAGATATTAACTGTGGCCATAAATAGAAAATATATCGTAAATGGGAAGTGAGTAATTTTTCAACCAGCATAAAATAATACTTATTGCTGCAATAAAAAAAAAGATATGTAATTGTATTTTAAAATTATTTTTGTTTAGCAAAGAAATGTTTTCAAGCATAAAATCATACCTGAATAAAATTTGAGCTAAAAAAATAAATAAATAAATAAAAATACAATAAAGGATTTAAAATGCTTTAAAGTTAATTCTATCGGATTTATTAACTATAACCATTTAGGTTTAAAAAAAAAAAAAAAAAAAGGTGTATGTATTTTCCCTTTTTAAAATAATATTTTTAATTAATAATGGCAAATATATTTTAAAATTAATGACTTACTAAGTAAGTAATGTCTGTTATCAATTTTTTTTCATCTATACATGGTTATTCAAGTTTTATTGTAAAATCTGAGATTAATAAATTACATAACTGACATTTGTTTATATGATAAAAGTTATGTAGAATGTTTTATAAATTATTAAAAACAAATCAGCAAAAAAAAAATATTAATTTAAGATTTAAATAAAATAAAATTTATTTTAGAATATTATTAACTTCAACTAAACGCTGTCAACGCCATCTAAATTTCTTAAAAAATAATTTAATTTAATGAGATAACAAGAACAATATTACTGAAATTATTTATTTTTCCGTTAGAATAATTTTTAATAATATATCATCCATATCAATACATTGCTTTCAAATTTGTATGGGCTAATTAGACCGAGACCTACACTTTAACGTGGATTCCGAACCACTCACAAACATCCATGCCACCGCCAGGATTTGAACCTGAAGCCTGTGGTACCAAAGACCAGAACGCTAGCCAAATGGACATCAGGTCGGTGCCTGGTGGTTAGAACATTGTGAAATCAGTCAGAAGCATGAGAAAACAAGCCAGCGTTGACGAACGGATGTGGTGTTACCATTCTAAAATAATGATATTCAATTATGAAATAAACAGGCATAAATACAAATGAAGCATTGACATTGCACAAGCACATTGGCTCTTTCTGCATTGGAGTAAAAAAGCCAAAGGGCCTGATAGCCGAGTGACTAGCACTCAAGCGGTCGTTGCCACAGATTTCGGGTTCGAGTCCCGGCGGTACCATACATGTTTGTAGTGGTTCGTAATCCACTTTAAACCGTATGTCCCGGTTTAATATGACCGTAGAGCGTTGGGCGTAGGGCTGACAACTCTTCCTCGTAAAAAAAAAAAAGAGAACATCTCCTGTCTCGAAATCTGCAGTAGGTAGCCCACTATGGGGCTGTTGCGCCCTGATGATGACGATGATGAAAAAGAAGTAAACGTACATGTTTTCAAACGAAATAAAACGAATGGTACATTTTGGAGAAGGGAATAGCCTAATTTAAATACCGAGATAAAATATTTAATTTCTCGAATTTCAAAAACTTAACCATCCCAATTCCTGAATAGTCCTTTCTAGTTCTTCTCCTCAAAACCTGAGGACGAAAGAAGGAAAAAAAATCACACAAAAAGATATCCTTCGCATAAAATGTAAAGTTAACTTCCTCACCGAATGGTTTGTATCAAACGCCAACAGGAAATGAATACCCCTCCCCCCATATTCCGACAAAAGTTGGCGAAAAGAAAATGAAAAGTGCAGGAATTCCAAATTTCCAACACTTGGGGATGGAGAAAGGAATAAGCATCTCCGGAGAAAAGATATTATATATATATATATATAGGATATATATATATACCGGAAGAGGAAATGTGACCTCTACATATTTGATGGCATTCATAAATATAGCACTTGCTGCAGAATTGAGCTAGGATTTCACGTGCAAAAAGGACTTTAAAGAAAGGAGCGAAAACTTATATGTTTATATCCGAGAAGCCATAAGAAAAAGCACTCTTTTTTCCTCTGGAATGCATTTTTATGTGAAGTGTGGATCACTTTCTTGTGTGCCTTTTGATGTGTGGAAATAAATATGCCCCACAAATGGTCAAATTTTTTTCCCGAGGAACATTTTTTTATTTTTTTTATTTCTGATTCAGGTTGAATGTACTCAGATTCTGTTTCAGATTGGAAAGGTTTATTGATGAATTGAAAGTTGAAAATGTTTGTTAATGTATATTTTTTTAGCAGTTAATAATCAGCAGTAATTAATTTATAAATCATTCCATAGTGCATAATATAGTATAATTTATTGAAATGGACAAATTTTGTAGTCATCTTTTAAAAACTCGAGTTCATATATTTTAATCAATTTTTTACCATATTTGAGATCAAGCTTAATAAAAATAGCATGTACAGTCGCTTTAAAGAAAATTAAAGAAAATTTTCCTTTTTTGATGTGTTTATAGATACTAAGCCTTAATTTAAAAACACACTGCAAAATGCTAAACAAAATAAAAAATTATAATAATAAACAAAATAGAAAATAATAATAATAAACAAAAAATAAAATAATAATAATAAACAAAAAATAAAAAATAATAATAAAAAAAAAATAAAATAATAATAAACAAAAAGAAAATAATAATAAACAGAAAAGAAAATAATAATAAACAAAAAAAAAAAAATAATAAAAAAAAAAATAATAATAAAAATGACAATAAAAAACAAAAAAGAAAAAATAATAATAAACAAGAATGAAAAAATAATAATTATTAAATTTAATTTAAAATAACTTTCATTTTAAGCAAAATTTTTGCATGAAATATTCATTTATGAGTTTTTAACTGTTTTTTTTTCCATCACTGAAATGAAATTCTCTATGAAAACTAGAGTAAGAAATAAAGATAAAATTTTCAGTTAAGATATTATTATTCTTATTATATTATTATGATAATATCAGAAACTAAAACTATCGAATTCGATTTTACAGATAAGAAATCAGTATCAAATACGATTTTTTTCTTTCTTAAATATTTATTTATGTTAGCTTTCAATAGAAATGAACTCAAGAAGATGTAGTTTTTTTTCATTTATTTATTTATTTTTTTTTTTTTGTAAATTATTTTTCTTACTATGATTTAGTAAATATGAATATTTTATTATTTATTTTATACTGAATTTAAATTTTGAGTAAATCTAGAAAAAAATTTATGTATTGAGATATATATAATAGGTTATAGATGAAAAGAAAATTTACTTTAAATTATGCATGAAATATGGAAATAATAAAATAGTAAACGAAGTTCTTTTAAATACATAAATATAATTCAAGAGTTTATAAAACGTTTTACAGATCTCTGAGGAATACACGAATACTGTAGTGTTGTCCGTTTCAGAGGGCCCCACGTTGGACACCAGATTGTAGTGTGCAGGTTGTGCAACTGGATTGTAACTGGGTTGTGACGGGGTTGAGACTTGAGACACAGGTTTAAGAACTCATAACTTTATTTACACGAGCACATACACGACACATATACAATAATTAACACATTTAAAGACATAATTATAGATTTGGAGAATGATTCCACTTCTAAGCCGAAAACCCGATACTCCGGTACGCGCAGGGTGCGCGAAAGATACTCCCTCTCCGGGCGAGAGTCTGTAGGTCAACTTATACGCAGGATTGTGTTAAATATATTTCCTCTCGCGATGAGACTATAAACCGAACGTTTCTCAGCGGGAGAGCAGGTTGCGCAGTACTTCTTCTCTGATAAGTATGCCGAGGCCTACTAACCATTTCTCCTGAAAGCCACAGGGGCGTTCTTGCCAGTGCGTAGATTTCGTTTGGCTTGGCGCACTAAGGTAATTTTTTTGCACACTTTAGGCTAATTAGACCAGGACTTACAATTTAACGTGGATTCTGAACCACTAACAAACATCCATACCGCCGCCAGGATTCGAACCTAAAGCTTGTGATACCAAAGGCCAGAGCGCAAGCCAATTGATCATCAGACCTCTGCCAGTGCGTAGGAGGAAGCATGGTTACAATATTTTTAACTTTGACAAAACCTCCTTCGCATATGTTCATGAAATAATCCATTCTTCAATAATTCAAAATAAAAAGTGCCTTTATAACTTATTAATTTAAGTGAGAAAATTTTTTTCACGTTTGCACAGAAATAGATTGATAAAAAAAGTCAATGTTGTCTATTTTTATTTTAAGTTTTCTTGTAATTTTAAACACGTTTTTAACAACACCAAATAACACCAAAATAACACCAAATAACATATCAAAACTTTTAATCAAGTAGAATATGCTTATTTAATTGTACATATTACGGAATTTTTATATCAAACGTAGAAAGCCAGTGTGTTTTGGCAGCATAATATTGACTTTATTATTAAATAAATATATATTATTACTTTATGATAATAAAAAAGGCGTGGTTTGAGAATTAAGCAATGAAAAAAAAAAAAAAAAAAAAAAAGAGGCCTTATAGAAGAACAAATATAATGGCTGGGAAGTATCTAACATCTAATAATTTCTCTGAAATACTTTCACGACTGCAATCTCTTTTATAGCTTGACAGTCAATTTACGATCTAACAACAATGCATTTCGCGAGTGTCATATAAAAAAAATAAATAACTCTAACAGTTCATAATTCTTTGCCAACGGTTAATAATTCCAGAAACAACAAAAGAAATTTTCATTCGGAAAACATATGCGAACGTCTGAGGAAATCATCACGTTTCACCAGGGATTTAATTGCTTCCAGTTTTATTACACGATAATTCTTCTAAGAAATATAATTTTTTTTGTGTCTTCATTTTTTAATACGTATTGCAGAATCTAAAAGAAAAGAAAAAAAAACCCAAAAAGAAACTGTCCCGAATAATTAAAAAATCGTATTTGATCTTCCATTAAAAAAAAAAAAAAAAAAAAGAACAAAAAGTGCGCCATTTTTTTTTTCTGTCGTCACGAGAACGAAAAGATATTAAAATAATAATAAAAAAAAAAAAAAACTGGCAGTTAATAAACAATATTTTGACAGTTGCATCCGAGTCCTGTTAATTAATTTTTTTTGGGATTCCAATTAAGAATAATGTACTTTTTGTGAAAAGTATTTGTTTTGTTTTAAGTTATTCCCCTCCCGCCATACACCTCAACTCTTCCTCCAACAGTTCGGAGATAATAAAAAGTTTTCTAACACTAGAAAGGATTACGTTTTTCTTGGAGCCCACGATTTGAAGGCAGTTAAGTGAGCTCATTCTTTAAATGGGTATATATATGTATATAACAATAAAAATTAAGTGGACTTTGAAAACAAAGAGTTACCTTTTTTTGTGATGGGTAATTACCTGCTATTAGAAAGGGTGATAAAAGTTGCTCTCTTTAATAAAAACGCGTTTTGGAAAGGAACATGAGTCGAGAAAAATATTTATTGTGCAAACAAAATAAGGCAATGAAAAATTACATGCTATTCTATCTCTCTCTCATTTTTTTCATAATTATGTAGTTAAGTACTGAAGAGACAACAGAAAATCATGATGGTATAATTAAGTTGCATAATGAAATATCAGATGCCATATGTATTTTGAATTGTTGGCGGGAATGATTCGATCATTGCATTTAAACTAGTTAAAGAATATCTTTTTTTTTAATGCTAATAGTTATTAATTTGGGACAATTGCAACTAGTTTTAACCTCTGGGACAACTAACAAATTTTTTTAAAATTTAAAATAATTCTATATTAAAAAATTAACGTGCTATCATATAATGTTATTAGATCTGTAAATAATAATAATAAAACAAAATGATATGTAAGAAGGGATGACATTTTATTCTGTGTAATAACATTGATTTTAATGTTAATTGCATAGACAGAAAACAGTGTTTTCAAAAACAAAACAGAAATACCCTTTTATGTAAAATAACCAATCATTTGACAAATGCAATCATTATGATGTACATATTTATAAATAAAAGCAATTGTATTAAATGGAAATACTAAATGTCAGTACATTTAAACGAAAAAAATTTGGCAGCCTTTGTAGAGTAAAGGTGCCATTACTCTACAGAGAAGATTCATTGTTAAAGAAAATTGGTTTAATAGAGGATTAGCATTACTTTTTAAAGGATTCCATAGTCCTCTATTAAATTAATTGCCTTTAACAATGAATCTACGTTCTGTGGAGTAACGGCACTTTTATTCTACATAGGATTCATTGTTAATGTCAATTAATTTTCTAGAGGACTATGGAATCCTTTAAAAATGAAGAGTGGAAGGTTTTTCTATGATCATTTTTATGATAATAGATGAGAAACATTGGTCTTTATGCTTGGTGTACCAAAATAAATTTTTCTCTAAATAAAAAAAAACATTTTAATAAGATGACACAAATTTATAATTATGATGACAATAACAATAGCCTTTGGTCCAATAGATCCACATTTTGTCTGAAAATCTATACATTTAATTGTAAAAAAATGTGATTGGTAATTTTTTTTTTATAATTTGATTCATTGAAATGAAATAGTTACGAATTTCTGAAACCAAGACAGATATATTGAGAATAAGAACTTCTTCCAAAACAAAAAAGTTCCACCATAAACATTTCAAAATTCTGCTAGGACCTTGACAAAATATTTGAACAACTTCCTCAAAAAGTGGCATGGATGTCAACCAAATCCCAGCGGCTTACAAATTCTTTGATGCAAAAATTGATCCTTTAGAAAATGTACTCATTATCATAAACAAAAGCAACTGTATCAAATGAAAATTTTTTTTAATTGGTTAAAACCATTGAAATAACAAGAAAAAGAAAAGGTTGCCTTTACCCAACAAAGTGTGTTAGAGGACTCATTGTTCCGAGACAGTTATTTTAATAGAGGACTATGGAATCCTCAGAAAAGGAACCCTGGAGGAAAGGGCGGGAGATTTTTTATGGTTATTCTTGTGGTAATTGATGAGAAAGTTTGGATTTTTTGCTTGGGGTGCCAAAATAAACCTTTCTCTAAATAAAGAAACAAAAACTTTTTAATAAGACGACACACATTTATAATAATGATGGCAGCAACAACAATTTTTGGTCCAACAGATCAACAATTTGTCTGTAAATCTATACATGTTGCAAAAAATGTGCTTGGTGAATTTTTTATCATTTGATTCATGAAAATGAAATAGTTAAGAATTTCTGAAATAAAGACATGTATTAAGAATAAAAATTCCTTCCAAAACAAAAACTCCAAAGAACATTTCTTCCAACCATGCTATACATTTCGAAATTCAACTAGGACCTTGGAAAAATATTTGAACAACTTCTTCGAAAAGTGGCATGGATGTCAATCAAATCCCAGCGGCTCAGGAATTCTTTGATGCAAAAATTGATCCTTTAGCAAATGTACTCATTATCATAAACAAAAGCAAGTGCATCAAACGAAAATGTTATTTCAATGCTTTTAACCAATTAAAAAAAAAAATGGAAAGAAACCTTTACCCAACAAAGTGTGCTAGAGGACTCATTGTTCGAGACAGTTATTTTAATAGAGGGGCTATGGAATCCTCAGAAAAGGATTCCTGGAGGAAAGGGCGGGAGATTTTTCCATGAATATATTTATGGTAATTGAAGAGAAACTTTGGACCGCATGGCATGGTGTGTGCCGGGAAGAAGTCTGTTGGTTTTGGGGATTGAAATTTAAATGAAGGCGCGTCGAGTGTAAAAAGGGTTTTGTTTCAAAATAATTCCCCCAGTAAACCGAGAGAGAATATTCAAGATATACATTCATATGTTTGTCTTAAGGGTGGTGGGCGTTTTTCCATTCTTTCTCATTTGCATTCCAAAGTGGGAAGAGTAAACATTCGGTTCCCATTCGCAGGGCCCTTTCTTCCTCTCATAATGTTATCTTTCTGATTTCTTAGATTCATAAAGTAAACGGGGTTCCGTGGCCTTATAAAGTGGTTAAGGTTCTCGATTTCAAATAGCGCTCCCAGGAGAGCTCGCACTGTTTTATCAGGATTCGTATTAAAAGGTGGAAGGGATTTTTCGATTTAAATGGTCCCCCCTCAAAAAAAAAAAAAAAAAGAAAGAAAGAAATATAAACTCTTTTCATGAATCTATAATTGCAGTTTTAAATGGGAAAAATAAGGTTGACTTGAATGACGTTTTCTTAAAATAAAATAAAACAATGGAGAGATGAAATTCGTACTATGTTTTTTGAAAGAAGCTACTTCAAATCAATTCCAGAAAACTGAAGAATTTGCTGGAAAAAAATACCAAGATGTAAAGTTCAGAAGTTTTGTTTGGATTTATAAAAATAAACATGAATTAAAACTTCAAAAGAATCGGAGGAATATTTATATTTGTCTCAAATAATTTGTTTTCATTTCATTCATGCTTTCTTTAAAAAAAAATATATAAATAAATTTTATTTAATAATATTATTCTAAATAAAAGTTTAAATGGAATAATATACCAAATCAAACTATTTTATGAATTTTTCAAATCCATTTTATAAAGCAATAATTAAAATCAGGTTTCTTTCTAAAAGGGTAAATAAAAGGAATATTGTGAAAAGACAATTTTTTTTTTTTTTTTTTTTTTTTTTTTTTTTTTTTTTATAATTTACAAATCATTAATGAAATTTTTAATAAAATAACATTCTGAACTTTTTGGGGGATTATTAAGTCAGTAGCTTTATTAAATAAAATGACTTAATGTTTTAGAATATTACTATTCCTTAATTTTAAAAATAAAATAAACAAAATGGAAAATTATCCTTTTATTTGTTCTTGAAAGTAAACTACAATTGCATATTTTATTACAAAATACTCAATTTTAGAAATTAATGCATTTAACGAGAAGCCATAAATAACAGTTTAGTTTGTCGCTCTACGGTTATTTTGTACTAATTAGACCGAATCTACTTTGGACTAATTAGACCAAGATCTACAATTTAATATTGATTCCGAACTACTAACAAACATACATGCGTCATGTATGTTTGTAGCCTATGTCTACTGAAGTCTATGGTACCATAGGCCAGAGTGCTAGCCAATTGGCAATCAGGCCGCCCACTATAAATTGATTTGGTTTGTTTGGTTGGTTTGTCACTCTACGGTCATTTCGTGCACACTTTGGGCTAATTAGACCGGGACCTACAGTTTAACGTGGATTCCGAACCACTCACAAATATCCCTGCTACCGTCAGGATTTGAACCTGAAGTCTGTGGTACCCAAAAGCCAGAGCACTACCCAAATGGGCCATCAGAGAGCAAACAATAGGAGAAAGAAAAAAAAAATATTTAGATATGTCGTGGTATGTCTTGCAACAACATAAAGATCAATGCTTATTATTCTATTATACAATAGTTGTAAGCACTGAACAATAATCATTTATAATAACAGCTGTGAAAATTAAATTTATTTAAATTGAAACGAAATGCTACCTGCCATAATGGATATTTCTTAATTAATGGAAATTAAGTATTACCTCATAGGTCAGTGAATTATGACTCAATGTCTGTATGTTAGAAGGATAAGACATAAATAAGATCAAATCTTGAAACTTTCGATAATGATGATGGAAAGTTTTTTGATGCCTCCACCTGTAATGAGTTGGATTAAAGTGCATTCTACTTACTGTCATCCGAGAAAAAGTTTCTTTCGTTATTCCAGGCTGCTCATTTGCATAAACTGTTCGCACATCTCTCGCTGAACGTCAGGTCTCTGACCGGGTCACCGTCGAAGGTTTTTAACTTTCCCTCGTCTCCTCGCATACAAATCCAGCCAGCCATAAGAGGGATTAAAGACGAGATGGGGGCTTTGTGGGTTTTTGCATTTTCACTTTTAGGATCACCCGGCGCGGGGAGCGGGAATCAATTTTTTTGGGGGCCTAATCCGTAATTATAGCCGAATTCCCACCCGTCAGCGTTGACCTCCCGCTGTGGTGAAGTGTTCTTTTCTTTCAATCCTTCAAAAAGCTCGCCGTGTCAAATCCTGTTTTTTAAAGGCTTCAGGTCGGGATGTTTATCTTAAGGCTTTTTGCGGGAATCTTTTCCCCTTCTTTTCAAAGTGGATTCTTTTTTTTAATATAGGCTTTTTTTTTTATTTATTCATTCATTCTCCCTTATTTAACGATTCAATTTTTTTTTATGCCTGCCCCTTAACTCCTGGATGAGCTTGGCTTGCAAGGGAGGATCTAGTTTTTTTTATTATATTCTTTTGTTTCTTGGCTTTAGACCTGCTTTTATTTTTTTTACATGTGTGTTTCCCATAATCCCCAGAAGAATTTTTTTGCTAAGCTGAAAAACCACTAATGAACCAGCCTGAGCCGGTACCTGTCAGGTTTTTTTATTCATGACATTGTGACCCATAAGATAAGGAAAAAATAAAGAAGAAAAATAAAGAAGAAAAGTGAAAAAAAATACACGGAAAAAGGTGAACAGCATCAGATAAAAAAATAAATAAATAAAGGTTTCCGTTTAATTATTTTAACATCATAAGGGCTCCTTTCTAAGTGTTTAGCTCGAGATTGGGGTAGAGAGAAATATTTTTTCATTAGGCAACACTAGCAATGAAGCAATTTCAGAATAATCGAAAATCGTGCAACAGTGATTTTGTATAAAATTAGTTATGACAATGACAAAATACCACTTCGAATTTTTGTCACAGTCAAATAATCACGAAAAATCGGTTTATCACACTCATGCTGAAACTAGATTTGCAGTAAATGGAATTAAATACATATTTTGCTTACATAAGTTAAATTAAATAACCAAAATGTATACTTTTTTGTTAAAAAAAGCATATATTAATATATTATATATAATAATAAATACAAAATATATAATAATAAAACATATATAATAATAAAATACATAAAAGCATATATTAATATATGCTTTTTTTGTGATTTTGTATAAAACTGATTATGGCAATGACAAAATATCACTGTGAAGTTTTCTCAAAATCGAATAATCACCAAAATTTGTTTATCACATCCATGCAAAAACTAGATTTACAGTAAATGGTATTAAATACACATACTCGTATATAAATTAAATAACCAAAATATATGCTTTTTTGTTAAAAAAACATATATTAATATATAGAATATATGCTTATATTATATATAATAATGCATATATTAATATATGCAGTTTGTGATTTTGTGTAAAATTGGTTATGACAATGACAAAATATCACTGTGAATATTTTGTCACAGTCAAATAATCACCAAAAATCAGTTTGTCACATTCATGTTGAAACTTGATTTACAACAAATGGTATTAAATATACATTTTAATTACGTAAATTAAATAGTTATGTCCAAAATACATGCTTTTTTATTAAAAAAAAAAGAATTTGATGAAGTTACTATCTTTCTTACAAAAAATCATTGCAAGTCAGTGATTTTACTATTTTTCAGAATAGAAAGCCTAATATTTTGTCACTACGAGTTCTGCCATGGTGTTCTAGAGATGGTATATAATAAATTTCATTGACATATGATGTTCATTTTTGTTATCATGAAATCATCTTATCTTTCTACCAAACATCGCCATATTTCTAATTTCTTGATAAACGAGTCCTTTTGTTTGATAAGACATCTCTATTAACATTATATCAGAAGCTTTTCATAAGGTTTATCCTCAAACTGAAGGTATAATAATGGATTGGCTGTAACGTATGATTATTTCTTAAGGTATAATAAAATTAGGTTACATATATAATGCAGCAGCCATTCAAAGCTTAATCATTCAAACTAAAATAAACCATCACAATTATCTCATATTACCAGGATAATATATTATTGTCAGAAAGCTAAGATGTTTATTTATAGTAAAATGAATAAATAGTAAGAGGGAAATGAGGTTAGGCATTTTTTTGAAATATTAAGATTAATTTATGTGCATTGCAATGAAAAATTAAAATACTGGAAGTTTATGAAAGAAATATAATGGCATATTTACAGAAGAGTGGAAAGCTTTTCTTAAAAGATTTAAATTAACTCCATAGAGCAAGTATAGCTAAATAGTATTAAAAGTTATTGTTGGGACATTTTAAATAAATAGACGAGCAGCTTTAAAATAGATAATTTAAATGCTAAAAATGAACTAAACAATCACGAAAAATAATAGCAAAGCAATCAGAATTACGATCAATCAGAATCAGCAAGCAGAATCCAGCAATCAGAATTCTAAAATAAAGCAGGATTAAGTCCTTTAATATAAAACTTTGAGTTTATAATCGATTTATTTAATAAAATAAACTGTTACCAAACACATCGTCTCTTCCCATCAATACTGGTTATTTTGGAAATCATCATTAATACATAATCGTAACATTTAGTGTTATCAAAACAATCTGCTACAACACAATATAAGCAAGAATAGAGAAGGTATAATGCCTTTCGGGAAAATATTCAGAAGCGACTTCTCTTATTTGCGTGTCGTAATAAAGAAAGTCAGAAAAACTGCGAGGTATTCCGATTGTCGATGTCAGATATTCCGCTACATTGATTTTCGACTGCACTCGTTTATCCAATGAATGACTTTATCTTTGCCAGTGGAATAAAATCCATATTAAAATGAACATTATTCTAGAACGCTTTATCGTTGATCTATCTTTATCGTGAAAAACCTAGTTTTGATTATATATATATAATTATATAGTATTTTAACTAATTATATGATATCCATATAACTTTTTCTGTTCCTCACATCCCACCCACATACTCAGGCCTATATAGCCCCCCACTAGTTAGAAATGTGAGGGTGGGACATCAGCGAGCCTCGTGTATACCACGAACAGCCCACCGACGGGTGAAGGAGGAGAACAGTTACTTCAGGGAGGACTTTTAGGGGCAGCTGCCTTGCATTTGCGTTTCTTACGGAAGAACCCGAAAAACTCCTACCAAGCAACCCGACTATCGATACAAGATATATTGTCCCAACCGCTATCCAGTCTCCATTTCTAAAAGCAGTGACTACAACCATGCCACCAGCGGATTTGAACCTCAGCTCTTCTGCAAGCTGCCAATGGGCCGCGACTCGGGCCATATATCCTGTATATCCATATATCCTACTCATGCATCCTGTATTTTATACCACAATTTCGTTTTTCTTCCTTCAAGAAAAAATATTTCGAGCACTAACTGATTGCATTTTAACATCATGTAGACACAACAAAGCAGGGCACATGTCATCATATAAAAAGTAGATTCTTCATCTTTTCTATTTTCAATCGAGTAAGATAAATTTTAAGCCTATTTTCTGAAACAGTTTTCATACATACATATATATCTTAATCCCCCAAATTGATTCACCTGACAACCATCCCCCAAACATGAAAAACAAAGCGTCTCTGGACCGGTGATTAATCAGCAGAGACCCAAAAACGGAACGAAGGACACACATCAGCCCCAAAAAGCGGGCGGGCACACTCAGAATTAGGACATCAGTGGGCCCTCCGTGTTTTCAAAATACCCACTCGTCCGAAAATCGAATCACACCACCCATTTGGCTGATTGCATTTTATTTTATCCGCGCTGACCCCCGACGAAAGGCGGCGGCAGCCCCCTCAGGGGTGGGTCCCAATCTGTGCAAGTCAACCCTCCTGGAAGTCGCCTCCTGAGCAAGATGGATGGTGGGATGGCAGAGTACGCGGGTGCAGGGCAGTCTGTCGAATTAAAATCTAGTTAAGAGCTTCTAATGAGAGACCTTCGCATTCCCCCCTCGCAGTAAAGAGCAGAGGTTTCTGCCCCTTATGCTGTTATCTGTCCCTGCCCACACGTTCCCCCAAGAGGCAGTTGGGATGGATGGTGACTTTTTGGAAGTAAGTTATGTTGTGCTACTTTTTTTTTTTTAAAGTAGGGGTTGAAGCATTTAAAAAGTTAATGTGATGGAGAATGTCACTCCCAAGGATTAAAGCATGTAATATTTATACCTTTTTTTTTAATTTGGGTAATCGAGAGTTAAGGCTACTGTAATAACGAGCATGAACTTCTCGTGATAAATCTCTCAGCATGGCGTGCTCAGTTAAAAAAATGTACATATATGCATAGAAGATACAGATTTAAAATTTTGCATTAACGGGACTGTAATAATATGAAAAACACTTTGTCAAATAGTTTCAGAAAATGAATACAGTTTGTTCATATTTCTCAACTGGAATTTATGAATAATCTTTGTTTTTTACTGGGAACCAAAAAGGGTATTATTTTTGTACTTTTTTAGTCATACCACCAAAATATAGAATTTTTTTCAATTATTTCAATCCCTACGCCAAATTATTAACAAAAAATTTAATTTTTAAATTCAGTTCCGAAATATTATTTAAACACAGAAATGTAGGAAACATATCATCCTGTGATTGCTGAATAAATGTGATTATTCTCTTAAAGCAAAAGAAATTACAAGAGAAAAAAAGAAGAATTGATAGTTTCTATGAAAGCACAGAATGAAGTTATATCAGATAAAAGAAACGAATCCAAAATTAATATAGAGCAAAACGAACACGCTTGAGTGTGTATGTAGAAGAGGACAAATCAATCTCGATACTATAAAGAAGAAATAAATTCTTTATTAAGAAGGTGAAGAAGATCAGATGTTGGCCCAATAGTGAAATGCCAGTTTTCGAAATTCCCAAATGTAGTTGTTGTTGAGACTACATTTGAATTATAGAACTGTTGAAAATATTGTAGGATTCACCAACACAATTATTAAACTGTTCACTTTTGTAATTATGCAAAAAATTATTATTAGGGCGTACATTATATCAGTAAGTGTTAACTGCAAAGTGCTTAAAAGTGAATGCCTACTAAGCTTTGCCGATTGGCAATCGTCCCGGAATATTAATTGGATTTTATTTATGGAGCCACGCTTTATTGCACACATTTTAATATACCTTACGGATAATCTAAAATAGCATCCAAATTTATTTTTGAGATAAATCTTGTCCCTATTTGAGAGCAGGCTGCCACTCAGGCTAAAGGAAACAGGATGGGTCGGATCGTTGCTGAAAATCGAAAACTTTATCAGAAATAATGGAACAGTTTTAAAACAGAACGCCAAGAAGGCATCAGTCACCCTAGAGAAATGATTAAACATGAGGACAAAGCATGTATCAGTATATCATTATCAACATTTCGACTTGTAATCGAGACACCAATGACCAAAAGAGACAATAAGTGACCAATAAGTGACTGAGAGAACTTTAGAATTAATTTAGACGTTAAGATCGTTCTGAGTTCGTGTACGACTCATATATCTTACAACTTATAACTCAAGCTCTTATCAAATTTCCAACGACATTTATAGAAAACATTTAAGTAATATAATATAAACATCATTTTTAAAATTTTTGATTTATCGGGGATATTTAAATTTGCAGGCCGAATTCAATATAAACTTTTAAAGTATTAAATAAATTTGAAAAATATTAAATGAAGCTAAAGGATTTTAAGCATAAATATTAAATATTAAAAAACCCGTCATCATTTATGTATAAGAATGAAGGAGATACTTTCGTACACGTACAACATTATCACCATCATCAACCATCACTTTAAACTGCAAGTTGGGATCATCCTTATTTTTTTTAACAATCACAACTCAGATTGTGCCGGATAGAAATGTAACTTGCTTTTATTCCCGTTCCAAACATGCTACATTTCACTCACTTTTACGACCAACGATCCAGCTGACAAACGGTTCCCGGACACGAATTTCGCGTGCCAGAGGCTCATAATGTGCAACCAACTCTCATCGATTTAACTGGATACTATCTGATGCTGATGTTAAGTGATTTAGCAGTCGCAGCTAATGCCTTACCTTTTAACTGCTCGTTTAGCAGTTAGGAACTGCACACTTTTTGTGTTATGTGTTGCACCAATATGGCTTGTTTAAGAAATAATAAAAGATTTGAGTTAAAATGTCTTAATTTAGTAGAGTTTTGCAAGCAGAAAAGAGAAAACATCGAAACACCGATTATCAATTTGGGTTAAAAGGGGTTACTTTTTTTATTTCTTAAGACATTTATTAGTTTGGTAGGTTTGTGAGAATAACAACTTTCAAAATTTGTTTATTTATTTTACTTTGCAGAGATAAATGTTCAATTGCTACAGTTGAACATTTTGCTAAAACGTTTGCTTATTTGCCTGTGCTGCCGTGATACAGTTGTCACGACAGCACAGGCAAATCAGCAACTGTTTTAGAGGCAAAGGACAGGCAAATGATACAGTTATCACGGTTTACGTTCAGTTGTTGATTTGCCTGTGCTGTCATGACAGTAGTAGAGGAAAAAAAAATACAATCAATATACTCGAAATCATTAATAATAAAATTTTAAATAAAAAAAAGAAAATTTAAAAATATTATATCGTTCGTAATAAATCAATGAAAACATAAAAAAAATTGGTCTTTCTTTTGTTGAATGATGGTTTACACTCCAGATTAAAATGTTTATTTCCAATGATATATACAAATATTTAAGAATTATTTTTTTAATGATTTTTGCAATATACTCCTTCCGATGATAGAATTAATTAATTATTTAATTTTGTTTCTAGCTTTAAAACAAGCATAAATAGAGCTTAATTCTAGTTTAATAAAATATTTCTCCTGTCTCCCCTTCAAACATAAACTGAATCTTTTTCAAATTGCTGAACTTCAAAAAGCAGCATCTTAAAAGAAAACACTTACAAGATAGGAGGGGAAAAAAAACCCCTCACCCTTTCCTGCATCATTTTACGAAATTCAAGCAAATTTAACGCACCAACCACAACTCTTCGTTTTCAAGCTAATCTTTTCTGCACGAAAAGAGCATATTGCATTTTCCAACCCCCAACCCCCTCCATCTTTCTATCCTAAACCCCAACAAACATTCAACTTTACGGGAATTGAAGAATCTTTACCATAAACACAGTCTTTTCCAACAACATTTTTTTTCCCCCACAAACGCCTGTTTCTAGATGTTTAAGCCTTTCTTGCCTACTAAAGGTACGGTCGTAGTTGAGGTAAAAAAAAAAAAAAAAAATCGTTTTTCCGTGTCGACAATCTCCATACGTTTTTATCCAAGCCTTCGGAAAAAGATGAGAAGTGGAAATTGCGTTGCAGCCAGCAGCTAGCTCCCCCAGGCGGGCTTTGAAATCTGCAATGCAAATTGCCGAGCGGGTGGTAAGTGTCAGACCACTTCATGGCTGGTCGACCCCCGCACGTACTTGTAAGTCACTCTCGCGCGGAAAATTTTATTGATGTCATAAACTAGACACTTGTGGACAGCTGAGTGCCACTGACCTTATAAAGAAACGCCGGGGCGTGAAAGTAGCTTGTTACTCTCTAACGGTGGCGTCACCAGGGGGTGCGGGCCTCCTTAGGTGAGCGCCAGAAATATTCTTGACCAACATTTTCCTGTAAAAAAATATTTATGTTGTCCACCAGAAAAAACAAATGGGATCGTAATTTTAAAATACTAGTCAGCTGCACCCGTCAATTTGTAACAGCTAGTTGGTCACGCCTCCTATTAGTATAACTATTGTTAGTAAAATTACTAAAGTAGTCTATTAGTAAAAGCCTTCTATTATTCTACTGGTCACTCCTTCTATCAATAAGTATTCTATTATTAACTCATAGTTAAATTAACTATTAGATAATCTATTAGTAACTTCTGTTAGCAAAACACGACGTCTATTATTATTTAGAAATAATAATAGACGGACAAATAGATGGTCAAATATTCTATTAGTATTAGTCACGCCTCCTATTAGCACTTCTATTACTATAACTTTTATTAGTAAAATTACTAAATTAGTCCATTAGTAAAACAATTTTTTTATTAAAAACCTTCTATTAGTTCTATTGGTAACTTCTATTAGTAAGTATTCTATTAGTAGCTAATAGTTAATCTAACTATTAGTTAATCTATTAGTAACTTCTATTAGTAAAACACGCCAATAGTAGCCACACAATTAGTAGTCACGCCTCATATCAGTACTTCTATTAGTAAAACACGCCTTCTATTAAAAACCTTCTATTAGTTCTATTGGTCTAGCCTTATATTCTATTATTAGCTATTAGTAACTTCTATTAGTTAAAAACGCCATCTATTAGTATTTAGAAGGTCAAGCCTTCTATTAGTAAAAGCAACTTCCATTAGTTCAGTTAGTAGTAGATGCCTTCTATCAGTATTAGTAGTTAGTAATAATGAGTAACAGAGTTTTGTAATAATGAGTAACATATAAAAATATAATTAGTTATAATGTTAAATTTCCAATAGCACCTTTTGAAGAACACCTCCCGATAATTCCTCCTTAAACTACTGTTTTTTTTCCTGCGTTAAAGCGCTATGTAATAGCAATATAATGTTTTTCAAATGATTCATTTTTTCATATATTATATTTTTAAAAAAAATGAAATAAAAATTAAAAAAAAATAATAATAAAATTCACTTCTTAAAAACAATAAATTCAAGAAACATACTTTCAAAATCCTTTTCAATGGAAGAAGAAGCATGCAGCAACATTTTGATAATTTCGCCAATTGCGTGACATGATCATTAGAGAACAGCAACAAACGTAAACATACTATGCTGGGACGAGGGAGAGAGAAGTATGTTAATTCGAGACCCTGAACTTCTAATATGTTTCATATTCATGAAGGCGAAGAATACATTGTAATAAATTCATGAATTTCTGTTTGAAGAAGATTTTCTGTTGGTGGTTGGTGCTCGGAGGAGAAAATAAAGTTGTTTACACTTATTTGCTGTAAGTATACAGATGTATACAAAGAAAAGAAACACGCTCCACAAACTGGAGGTTAACAAATGTGTTTTGATGTACAAATAAAAAAATTGCTTGAATAGTTGTAGTTTTTAATACCATTCATAATTAAAAGTCTGCTTTAAATATGATATATTTGTAACTAATTAATTTGAAAAAGGCTTAAAAGTGGACAAAGATTATTAAACACTCATTGTTCACCATCAGATTTGTATGTAACACAACTTTTACGATAAAATATTTTATTATTTTATGGATTTTATATGATTGTATAAATAAAGAGAAATGTCTTATAAAGAATTGAAATTAAAAAGGTATGTTCTGTTAAATGTAAAATATCTAGACCTATCTAAATAAGACTGACAATCTAAACCTTAAAGACATCTTGGCTTTGGTTTGTCGCTCTATGGTCATTTTTGTGTACACTATAAACTAATTTGTGGGGGACCTACAGTTTAACGTGGATTTCGAACCACTCACAAGCATCCATACCACCGCCAGGATTCTGCCTGAAGTCTGTGGTACCTAAGGACAGAGCGCTGCGACAGCTTAAAGAAAAAATTTTCCTTACTCTTTATGAAAGATGTTTTAAAAAATGCCGTTATAATACTTAATATTTTTTTCACATTTTTGTTTTTGATAAATGAAAAAATAATTTTCTCTTCGGAACCGTTAAAACTGCGCGTTGAATACTATTTTATTTGCAAATTAAACAAATTCATTTTTAAGAATTGAAACTGCAGTATCTGAACATATTTATTCACAAAACGTTTTTAAAATTAAATTTCTCGTAATAAAAACACCCATTTTTAAAAACCCTGCTTATAGATAAAAAGAACATAATCACTCCTCCCCAAAATAATTTCCTCTTCTCCTACAACAAAAATCTCCCCCCCCAAAAAAAATGATATTTCCATTTTCATACTGCATTATCTTCAACTCTAAGTATGTTGCAATCCCGCAAAATTTACAACTATATCATCATCAGAAACAATATTAAATTCAATCTCTTTTAAATAAGTTTAACCAACACATTTTACACGAAAAACGTTTTTCTCACAACTTTCTTTTTCACAAGAACCATTTAAGTCAATAGCAAAACATAATGAAAAGAGAATATTTGGAATGGGAACCACCGATCAGATGCACACACCCACACCTCTCAATCACATTACAGCCCGGCAGTATTTTCAAATCCAACATCAACTTTCTCCAGAACAGCTTTATAGCCTCCCATTAGCGGAGACTGGGTTGCGAGGGTGGTAAGCGATGAAAGCGCCATCTGTAGGAGCACTTTGAAAATTAAATTGACGAGCAGTATGAAAAAGTGCTATTTACGAGTTTTCCTTCACAGGTGCTTATTCTAATACGGTGAATGTCTTCTTTTCCCATATTACCACAGATCGAACAATTTAAGCACGTGGAAAAATAAAATGTGAAGTAACTGCAAATGCACTGTTAACCGCAGTGAGCAGCGAAACTTGATGTTATTTACTACTATGTCCAAAAAGTAGGACCCATTTTCAATTTAAAATTCCCGGGGCTTATGGAATTTCAATTCGTTTTTCTTTTTTAGATTGCTGGCACTGTCCTTGACATCTGTGGGAAATTTGACGTCAAAATATTCATTAGTGTTGGAATTACGCTTGGCTTTGTGAGACGCTAAGACTGATTCCGGCAATTTTTAAATGTCTGAATTAATTGAGCAAAGAACTTGCATTAAATTTTGTTTGAGGAAACGTATAGAACGTTGCAGAAGGCATTGTGTGAGCATTCCTAAATCGGTAAGAAATGTTTAGAAGTGGTAAAAACAGTTCAAAGAAGGCAGAGAACGCGTTGAAGAGCCCTCTGGTCGACCACCAACCTCAACCGACGAAGCTCACGTCCAAAAATGAAAAATTTGGTGCTTGCAAACCGTCGATTTACAATTAGAGACCTTGCTGATGATGTTGGAATTTGAAAAGGATCGGTCAATTCCATTTTGGGCCCCAAATGCGTCAAATCTCGATTGGTACCGAAAACACTGAATGCGCCAGCTCACACTGCTCATTATGTTTCAATTTTTTCACTCCAAAATATGTCTATAGTGGGTCTAAATCTGATATGGGGATATATAATTTTAACATGCGGTCAGCGGAGTTATGATGCATTTCCAAAGTGGCCCGCAAGATCATTTGGATTGGCCATCCCTGCCCTAGACAGAAAATTTTGAATTACAAGTTGAGAAATAAACAATTTAAAACTTTGATTCAATGCTTTTAATCCATATATCTCATTAGTCAAAAAGATAAGAATTTAGAGGACAAATAATTTTGTTCTACATTGACAAGAATTATTTAAAATATATGTATATATATACATTCAACGTAAAACTAAGAGTTAAGGGCCAGTTTGAACAATTTGATTAAGATTCATATTCAAAATAATTTTATTTCTTAATTAAAAATTACATTTATGCAAAAGTAATTATTTTTCTAAAAATAATTGCGTTAAATTACTGAAATAAAAAAGTTGTTTTCAATTTCTAAATTCGATTTAAAATAAGTGCGATTCCTAATTTAATTATGATTCCTTTTTCCATCTAGTAATATTTGAAATTAATTTCAGAATTTTTTATTATTTTTATTATTTATTTATCTTCGCATTCCTCTTCATAAAAATTATACACTAATACTTTTTTCTGCATGGGAATGAATTCTATTCAAATGGGTATCTTTATAGATAAAAGTCATATTCTCCATAAAACGTCTTCTAAAGATCAAATATTTTTCTCTGACTCTATATTTATTTAGTAAACAGGTTTTAAGAATAGTTAATAGTTACTGTTATCTATAAAATAACTTTTAAGTTATGAGGCAAGTTCACTCTTATGCACCAGCGTGCAGGAGCATTCTGGTTCGAATCCATTGGTGGCGTCGTTGCAGTCACTGATTTCCAAAAGAAGTCTCTATGGTAATTGTGACATTATGTGTAAAGCGTCTTGCATTCTTAGTCAAGCTGCCTGGTTAGTTAGCCATGTTTCCTCCCATATGACCCTCAAATACGGGGAGTTACTCCTAAAAATCATCCCGGAAGGCAATGTGCTTCGTTCATGACTCACACAGTGAGCTGAGCGGCTGATGGCCAATTGGCTAGCGCTCTGGCCTTTGGTACCACAAGCACCAGATCGATTACTGGCGGTGGCATGGATGTTTGTTAGTGTTTCGGAATTCAAGTTAAACTGTAGGTCCAGGTCTCATTAGCCTAAAGTGTCCACAAAATGACCGTAGAACCAAACAAAACAAAACCGTATAGTGAGCTGTTCGTGGCATACATCAGTGGAATATGAGGTTGATGAATGTTAAAAAATAATAATAAAATAAAAGCTACTGTGTTAACCATGTCAATTTGAATCCTCTGGTAGCCATGCTATAGTAACTGCTTCAATAACAAAATAGAACTGTTACTGATTGTGACAGTATTCTACATAGACATTAAAATTAACAAATCTTCAAGTTTTTACCAATGTAAACACACAAATGTGGGTAAGTTATACCCGAAAGTCTTTACCGAAAATATTCATCTTTTCTCCATTGATTTAAGGGGAGACGTTGACTCAACAAAGTGCTGCCTGCCATTGTATAGTGCAAGAATATCACCATTATTTCGGTAGTGTGCGCAGTATCGGGGAAAAAGTGAATTTAAAATGTCGCCGGTAAGAATTTTTTTTATCTTTCAATTGAGATAAATTCGCCCAAATTTAAGAAGAGGAGAAATATCGATTACCACACTTAGCATTTTTCGTACATGAATTGAAATTTTATTCACACACTCGCAGCAAAATGTTCCTTTATAACCAGAATCCCATTTAGTGTTTTTGGGAATGCTTTGTACAGCAGCCCACTTCTCATAAACGCAGAGCAGAGTCGTAGCAGGACGAAAAATTCGAATTAACCCCATTCTTCGACACCCCACGAGACCATCTTCGCGTCACAGTCCTCGAAAAAAGGGTCTTCTTCTTCTCAAATTAGAGTTCTTAATAGGCCCAATAATTCATGCGCACTTTTCGCAGTTCCTCGCCTCGTCAGCTTTAACGGCAATATTTTTGGCGCGGAAACGAGTTTCTTGAAGGAACTTATCGCCAATTAAGTCTCGCGGAATGGTCGTAGCGCCAACTTGAATGCCGCCATTGAAGACACAGTTAGCATCAAGATGCAAGGGCTGGGGAGAAGATAAACGAGGAAAGGGCAACGGGAAAAGGGACGGAATTTATGTTAGGAGAATGGCAATGGTGGAAATAAAAATGACGCGAGCAATTTCCCTTTGAAAGTACCGACATTCTTCCGTGCTTTTTACTACGTAAAAATTAAGAACCTTTAAATACATTTAAGTATACACGCATATACTATATATAAAACTTGCCGACTCTTCTTTTTTTACTAACATAAAATTAAAAACTTATAGTTTTGATGTTTGTCATAGCTTAACAATTATGCTTCTAAGCAGATTCTTCTCCCTTCCCCTCCCTCTAAAGCAGTCTCGTGAATAACACAAGGGGTTTCCAAACTAAAAATGCTCAGTTCTAAATCAGATAAAAGAACTTGTACAGAGAACGTACAGAAAAGTGGCCCAGTGGCAAAGTGCTCAACTAGCGCGCAGTATGTAAAGCATCTCCTATCGATAGTCAGGTTGTTGGGGGAAGTTACCTGGGTTTTCTCCCATTCGACACGCAAATACGAGGCAATTTCTCCAAAAACTCTTTACGGATGGCATTAGCTTTCCCTCAACACTCGTCGGTGAGCTGGTCTAAATGAGTCACCAATCTTTCCCCTTCACCATTCTAATTGGTAGGTTTGGCTTGCTCTTTACGGTCATTTTGTGCACTCATTAGGTTAATTAGACCGGGACCTACAGTTTAACGTGTATTCTGAACCGCTCACAAACATCCATGTCACAGCCAGGATTTGAATCTGAAGCCTGTACCAAAGGCCAAATCGTTCAAATTGGTAGGAGGCTACATAACCCTAGAGGAAGTGTACAGAAAAAAGTATAGTAAATCTGTATGGAAGAAAAGTTCTTCGGTTGGACTTGGATAGGAAGATGCGAATCTTCCTCAAATACCAATCTCGGGGACTGTTCTAACGATGGCCTGTTATTGGTAAGGGGCATCAGATTCTCCTGTAACGCGCTCTGGATAAAAATTAAATTATTACGTATCTGACATCCTAACAGTGAAAGATTTCAATTCAAAATGTGCGGCATTTCAAGAAGGAATATATTTCATACAGCTTTATCTAAATTGACTTTATATGCTAGTAATTCTTTTAATAAAAAAAAATGCTGGACAGAAGTGAAAAAAAAAAAAAAAAATCAAAAATTTGTCAAATCTGAAAGGGATTGAAAATAATAAAAAAAAAAAAACAAATTAAAAATTAAGAATCACTGTTCTAAGGCATCTTACCATACAGAAATACATATCATAAAGATATTAACTATTCCAAGTTCAGCCAAATTGAAACTGCATTTTTTTCATATTGCCAATGACTTATTTACCTTCAAGTCTACCAAGATATTTTAGGCCACAGCAGTAAACATCGCTTATTTTGGCGAGCTTTGATAAAAATACTTTATCCATTTCTTCTTTTTTTTAAAGCAAACATAGCACACCAAAACAAAATTCCATTGCCTTAAAATTCAAGACGTTCATTATACATCATTACATCCACTGAAACAACACATTTGTGTAATCGTACCCAGTATAACAGCAGAGACAAAAACAACCAGATAATACTACACCATAGAACAACACATCATATACCATCATTTCATAAATGTCTCACAATATATTTTGAATGTTTTAAAATTTTATTGATCACTTTTGCGTGACAGACGTATAAAAATCTTTTTTTTTTCCCCTTTGCTACCTTGACTTTTATTGAAATCGATTTTAACTCAGATTACTGAGCAATAATGATGTGTTTACTCCCTTAATGATGCGATTCTGCTATTTTTTTCTACCTTATGACCATCATTTGACAACACTTTCTCTGATGAATATTGTTTGGCGGAGAAGTATGTACCGGCTTATGTTGATATGGATGTATGAAAACAACCCGGTTGTTACTTTTATTGTATTTTCAACTAAAAGATAATGATGATATAAATATAACCACCAAATAGCTTTCATTGTGTTCAACAGTCGATATTAATTTGATGGCAAGATAATATTATGGTTGTTAAGCTTATGTATTACATTATGTAAAATGATCTGTTGTAGTGAAATGAGGATTTTTGCATGTAGCATTTCGATTTCCTTTGTTTAGTTAATATTGGAAGGATCATTAGCATAAACATGATGGATATGCATGTAAATACACATCTATTCAAAATATAATGCATTTTTAAAAATAGAATGTGATGTAGTAAACAAATGCATTATTTTTTTTAAACGTATCTAGTATTTATTGAGTTCGTATTTTTCAAATAGGTTGTATTATTGATTCAAATAAACAATAAAATGATTATTTGATTATATGAATTAAAATAATAAATATTTTTTTTTTTTATGTTACAAGAAAGAATTACAAACTCGTGGAGAAACGAAAATTTAATTATTGTGCCAAAGTTATGGTCAGAAAGTTCAATAAGAATACTATGCTAATGTATATTTTTCCAAAAAAATAATGATAACTTGACTTGAATAAAAATGAATAAAAGAAAAAAAGATGTTATTAAAAAGAATTTAAAAATTATTTTTTATGTTTTTAAACAAAACCCGATAAATAATTTTGTAGTAACGTGTTCAGGATCCTGGCAACAGGCACAAGGCTTTAAGAGACAAAGAGACTTGATGGCTATTGTGACAACGTTTATAAAACATATAGTATGGACAGTCAAGCCGCCTAGTAAGGGTTCTCCGGGTTTTCTCTGATATGATGCACATATACGAGACAATTATCACTAAGATGCTCTCTTAGTTGGCAATGTCTTCTTTTAATCTCTTGTTGGTGGGGTAATACGTAAGTAGAACAGTAGGCCCATAATTATTAAAACTTTAAAAATTTATTTGAAAATAAAATTCATATCATTCATTCATTATCAATTTTAATAAATCATTATCAATTAATAATTATCAATAAAATAAAATAAAATTCATTCATTATCAATTTTAATAAATCATTATCAATTAATAATTATCAATAAAATAAAATAAAATTCATTCATTATCAATTTTTTGTTATAAGAAGGAAAAATTTTCTACAATACAAAAACATTAAAGTATTATATGAGCCACAATCTTCAAAATTTATGAAGCATAATTAACAAATATTTTTTGAATATTCAACTGTCTATCGACCTCTTGCAATTTATTCATATTTTTATATCTTTATACGAAATGTGTCTTTTTATAATGCATTCCATTTTGAAATTCTGCGAATTGTCAGCACAAACTTTAAATGGAATTAAATAATTAAAACCTTAAATTTGTAACTAACTAACTAAAAATAAACAGAAAGTTCAAAACAATTCAACATCTCTTCTTAGAATTCACAAACGGTTTAAAATTAGGAATTAAGTCCAAAAGCAATATTTCCGAGTATCCATATTTGAACAACAGTTCTCAAAATAATGTAACTAATAAATATTTTGAAAGATCACCTTTCTATCAACCCTTTACAATCTAGACCAAACCTTAAGCCGAATTAAATAACTAAAAATAGATACACAGAAAGTACAAAACAATTCAAATCACTTCTGATAATTCACTAGAAATATTCCTGGAAAACCCAAACCGGAACAACACATCAAAGACTTATTCATAATTCAGCTCTTAACTACAGACAATTTGCTAAGAACTGAAGCAACATTACCGAGTACCCACGAAGAAAAATTAAGAAAATTTCTCCCGTACCTTTAAAATATCTTTTTTTTTTACTTTCCCTTTAATTGAAGTATTCCTTACCACCCCTATTCGAAGAAAATTTAAATATTATAATAATACCCACCCCCACCCCTTGAAGAACACGATCGTTCCCTTAAAATTCTCATTAAGATTCTATAATTCCACCATCTTCCCCCTTTAACTTTCTTTAAAGCTCTTGCAGTGCCATCTGTTGTTTCGGCGAAACGTCAATTAAGGACTTATATCCAATTAGCGGTCTCACAGTGTTGGGGGGGAAGGACATGTCCCCTACTTTTACCTATTATCATCTATAAGTAGCAGGTTGTATCATCAACGACTATCATCGTCGAAGGAATAGGTGGAAGAGTGGGGAAGATGAGGCAAAGAAATGGCGAAGTAATTAAATTGGGAGCTAAATATTGTCATTAAATTGTCGTTGGCAGATTTCATGATAGCAAGGTGTATTTTTTTTTTTACCATGTTGTTTTCAGATTTTTGTGCCAATATTCGATAATGCTTCTACGAACGTGTGAGATGTCTCGTAATGTGTTACGGCAAAGTGGAAATGGTTATTAAGATGTATTTTCCATATGGCTTTTATAATAAGTGTATTGATTGTTATATTTTTATGGCACTGTTATTTCCATTGGTGTGATTGTTATTGATATAAATGCCGATGATTTGCAAGGATAATATTGCGTCATTAAATTCTCTTTCACATAATCATAATAAGAGGAGGATAATGCTATATCTAAAAATGATTGATATTTGTTTACATATTATAGTAGTAATTACGTTTAAATATGTACATTCATTATTAGTTAAAAATGATACCTGCATTATTAGATCTCTTCACATTATCATAATAAGTCAATCTGATTCGATTAATGAAAGCAGTTTAATAAGAGTTATAGGCCAAAACAAGCTTTTAATTCATATTTTGCGTGGTATAAATGCATATATAAACCAGCCTTCAATAGAATAAGAAATTCCTTTGTCATTTCATATTAGGCAAGAAGTAAAATGATTTGAAAACAATTATCACAAGAACCAATAGGCAAATATTTTTTTCTACAATTACTATTTAATACTACATTTCTTGTGATAAATATCACGGAAAAAAAAGATTTATTGACTAAAATCGAGGCATTTACAGCTTTAAACATGTGTTTTCCTGATTAAAAAAAATTTAGAAGTAATTGTAATTAGATTGCGATTAAATCGAGATTAATTACAATTTTTTGTGTGATAAAAATAGGGATGAACTTTAAGTAATTACCGGGAATAATAGAGAGTTTTTGCATATCGTACGTTAGTTACCGTAGGACGCCCGTTAACGTGGATTCCAAACCACTAACAAACATCCAAACATGAAGCCTGTGGTACCAAAGGCCAGAGGCTATCAGATCGCCAACATTTGAAAAAGAATCGTGTCCTCAGTGGTTCTTTTGATAGTGTTGGGACATCCAGATCACCAGACCTCATACCTTATGACTTTTGGTTGTGGGGTTACTTAAATTTAAAAGGGTACCTTGATAAATCAGCAACAAATGGTTGCTTAGCAACATTGAAAGACGCATTCTATATATATATATACCATGCTACCGTAAATGTTACATAATGTTGAGAATAGCGTAATGCTTTGTTTGCAGTTGAATAGATGAATAATGGATATTGTATTAAACACTCATCCACAATTGATATATCTGCAGGACGTACTATCCTATAATTAGATTATACATGACAAATTAATACAGAGTTTTTGCATACCGTACGTTAGTTACTGTAGGACGTCCGTTAGCTTTTTCTCCCTAGCGCGCATGCTCATAGGAAACTGAGCATGCGCGCTAGGGAGAAAAAGCTAACGGACGTCCTACGGTAACTAACGTACGGTATGCAAAAACTCTCTATTGTGTTATCAAAATCCCTTACCATTTTTGGAAAAACCTTTATCTCTTATCATTTTTTTTTATCTGACTTAGTAGATAGCAACATTTAGACCAAGTTCATGAACCCGTGTGATCTCATGGAAGAAGGGAAAGGGGATGCAGCTTCTATTGTGATGGAGCATCCATAGGTAGAAATCTGACTTGGCTCTGTGACGCTGAAGAAGGAGGACAGTGGCTTCCGGGAAGAAGTGGAGGAACTACTCCATATTTGAATACGTGAAAAAACATGGAAAACTCCCACCAGGTAGTCCGATTAATGAGGAAAGATGCTAAATATCACAAACGCTACAGCGTTTCCTATGCTTTTTGAAACAGTGTCTACAACAAAACCCCCAGCGGATTGAACCTCATTGAATTCAGATTGACCGAGTCGTGCGCTTTAAAGAATTAAATATGGTCGTTATAAATATTATATATTTCTTGCTAAAACTTGAATGAAGTAATTTAAAAAATTTTTTCTTGCCTTATCAAATTAATGTTCTGTGCTTAAAAATTAATAACATATCTATATTAAAAATAATGATCTTCTATCTATAGAAGGAAACAAAAATATTTTTTTCTATTTATATTAAGTTTATATAATCTTTGAAAATTATCCATCCTAAAGATTTGTTTTATATAAGCAGCATAGTGAGCATCAAAATGTTTAAGCAACAAAATTATTTTAAAATGTTGATTCGTTAAAAATGTATAAGACTTTTTAGTGCATCTTTTACAAGTGTTAACTATAGAATTCAATCTAAATTTTTTTTTAATAACTAGATTATTGATCTAAGATTTATTTGCAAATTAATTTTACTTTCAATGTACGTAGCCTATAGCAGGTTTATCTGAAGGGTGTTGTAGACAGTATTTTAAATTATATTTAATACTTATTTTAACTTATTTACTTATTTATTTTCATTTAATAAATGTAAAATCACATAGTCTATAATTAATAAACAAGTAACAACATATATTGCAATGTTTGACTCTAAATTAACATCGTTATGTTTTTTTTTTTTTTTTTTTTTTTTTTTTTTTTTTTTTTTTTTTTTTTTTTTTTTTTTGTTTCTTTCATTTTTTTTTTTTTTTTTTCTTAAGGAAAAGAAAAGTTAAGAATTTTTTCAATAATAGTATAATTTTATTTAAAAATTGCTGGTTTAACATGATGATTATTTATAAAGATATGCAAGCATCAGATGATATAGGCTAGATAGACTTTCTTTGATCTTGTGAAAAAAGGTGCAAGTTTCTTTTTAAGCCGAAAACTCCGATCAAGCACGCATCGAATATTTCATTGTCACCTCTTCCCCCAAACACCACTACCACCACCGCCAACAACAACAAACAACAACAAAAATAGAGATCCCAAACAGCAGAAAATAAACTGGTAGAGGACGGTCCAAGTCCGAGATAAGAGACATGGGATGGAATCGAGTTTCAGGCCATGAAAAAAATAGCCAACTCGGCGGTCGCTTAATCAAAAGCGTCCGCTTGAGCGATCGGAAAGAAAAAAAAAGAAAAAGAAAAAAGTGACACGGCCGAAGAACGTTGTGTTCTTGTTTACAGAAGTAGTTGTTGCGGTGGCCGGCAAATAGCCGCCCACGCGACTGCCTTAACAGAGACGTGAGAAGGTTTTGAGGACGACCATTCGTCCTGAAAGGGAAAGACTCTCCGACTCCATGGTCAGTTAGGCACCAGTCTACTTGGAGCACTTATTCAGTGGCTGCTGGGTTTTTTCATTTATTTATTTAGTTTTTTGATCGGGTTTAGATTACAGGTCTCGGCAGTGGTTAATGGTTGTAAATTTAGATGTCTGGCGGTGATTAACATTTACATCTGTCATTTGTTTTATTACGCATAAGTAATGATGTTGAAAGTTATATAAGCATTCAATAAAGATACTACCAGCTGTGTTTTATTTAGTTTTTGATGTTTATTCACTTACTGTTGCATATTCGTTGTTAAATTATTTGATAAATGTATCAACTTCTTCTGTTTTATAATCCTTGATAGCCAATGAATGATAAATAGTCGTTGTTTTTCTTTATATTTTGCTTTAAATAGTTTTGACTATAGATTGGAAAATTAAAAAAGTTAATTAACTTGTCATCTTGTCTGATAATTGAATAATTAATATTTTTTTAAACAGTACATTAATTTTTATCATTAATTTCTTATTGATCTCTTTTTAACGCCATGGTCTTTTAAACTTTTTG
Organism: Caerostris darwini; assembly: GCA_021605075.1. NCBI lineage: Eukaryota > Metazoa > Arthropoda > Arachnida > Araneae > Araneidae > Caerostris > Caerostris darwini. Next base: position 691,160 of record BPLQ01004536.1, read on the forward strand.
TTATTTTTTTAAAAATTAAATTAATTTAATTAATAAATTAAATAATGATTTTTTCACTATTTACTTGTTCTCCCTCTTGTTTTGTTTTTGACACATTATCAAGTTTATACTGCGATTTATGACGATAATTAAATCGAATACTTTCTGACCTTTGACTACAAAATAATATTTCAAATTGAATATCACCAGAAGACATCCTCTATCATCAAAACTGACAACATTTAAAAACTCAGATGAACAATGGAACAAAGGAAAATACGAGTGGGATCTGATTTATTTAAATAGTATCAAACCAACTCATCGTCTTTTGCCTGTCAATAGAAAAGAAGAAGTACTCATTTCAAGATTTCGCCCCAAGACCTATCGTTCTAAAATTAGACTCAATAGACTTGGAATAGCATCTTCCCCACTATGCTCAAGTTGCAATAAACCGGAAACCGAGGAACATATTTCATTTCAATGCACTAAATATGACATAAAGAGAAAAGCTGAAACAGACTTTTGGATACAAAGTCCTATCCTATTCTTGGTTATTTGATATGAGCGACGAACCCCTATTACAAAACCATATCAATAATTAATTTCGTACGAAAAATTATGTAGTCTTTGAGTGTGTATGTTAACTTTCTTGGTAGATATTGATGTCAGAAGTTCTATACAACACCACATTTTGACGCTTTTTAAAAAAAATACTTTTGGAAACAGTCAAACCCTACTGATTATCTGAGTATCTTTTTTTATTCGTATTATCTTTTTTTATTTCATTTTTTTTTCTTTCTGATTTCTTCTTAAGAGCAACTGTATAAATTGAGATACAGCTGCTAACGCGAGCATAAATCTCAAAGTCAAGTCAAGCCATTAATAATCAGCCCTTTTTCATATGTGTATTATAGTTCCATTTAAGACAAGAAAGTATAGAGATACGAGCAATTATTAATTAAGAGAAGCCGAGCAAATCTTCTTAATTCAGAGTGAAAATTACGTACTATTATAGCGAATAAGCTGAGAAAAATGTTTTGAATGGTATCCTCCTACTCCACCATTAAGTCAATATCAAACTCCATCCAGCCAGTTTACGATTGTATCCACATAAACGCATCACAAGGGTCCCTTTGGAAAATAACAGTTTGAATAAAACTTCAAACACACATACATGCCTACACACAGAAAAAGAGCAAAAGACATACATAAATAAAGCGAAGGAATACGCACCACCCTCAGGGCACAAAGACACCGATCTCGAGGGGTGCACCAGCAAGAAAATCGCCTGCTCCACACCAGGCCGAGTTCGAAGCGGCAACAGCAGGTACGTGCCAGCGATGCTCATGCTCTGAGAAATCATTCCTGTAGTATTACGAGGCCCAGTGGGCACATTCAGGCTGTACTTTTCTTCTATAAACATAAATCATAATACCCCAGAAGCTATTTTAATGGATGATATTGTTCCCGGAAGGTTGCGATGGTGTTTCCATGAATCATCAGAAAGAACTGTCCAACTTCTTTCGTTGCAGTACTATACTCTCTGCTCTAGGTACTGGAGGAAAAAAAAAAAGTACCCCATGTGCGAAAGGAGTGCCTTGGGATTGGTGTCGAAGATAAGGCATCGTTAATTAGTATTTTTGAGAGAATTGAATCGTTATCCGTGGGCAGATACGTTAATTGCTTAATCGATAAAGGATTATTATTATTTTTTTTTAAATGGAGGTTGAAGGATTTTGGTCATTTCCCACCGCACCCATTATTTCCTTTAGGATGATATTAAGATGCGAGGCATCGCAAGATGTCTATATAATTAAACTGGTTGGTGTGCATGTTTAGTGGCAAAGTTTTCCATTCTGTTAGTGTGAACTTCGGTATGCCACTCTCATTAAATTAGCAGTTAATGGTTGATGCTGGTGAATGAATTGATAGTGACAATGTTTCACCACATGATTAAAATCGTAAAATGGTGATGTATGAGCTTGGTTATTGATGTAGCGTTGTCAATATGGTTTACAGTCATAAACATTTTTTTGCTCCATTCATACATATGGAAGAAAAAAAAATTATAATAATAATTAATTCTAAATTTGAAAATATAAAAATGGTAAGGTAGATAGGATCGATAGTGAGTAAGAATTCCATGCAAAAATAATTACATGTAAAGTTTCTACATTAAATTTATATTACTATTTGTATTCTTATTTTATGACACTATTATTCACAAAATATTCCATTTAAATATTCAGTAAATAAATTTAGTTTGTCATCTATAAGTTTTCGAAATGACTAGGAAAATTAACTGAACTAATTTCTAAAAGATTGTTAAAAATGTTAACTATCTTCTTCTACTATCTTCTTCTTTACTGGCATTACTTGTACATGCTTGAGCCTCCAACACAACAGCTCTCCATCTGTTTCGCTCCAATGCCAATCTCTTCCAGTTAATAATTTTCAGTTGTCTAAAATCCTCTTGGACACTATCAATTCTCCTTTCCCTTGGTCTTCCTCTCTTCCTATTGTTGAACAATTTACACAACATAATCCTTTTAATGATGCTTCCCTCATCTCTGAGATGTACATGTCTCTGAGATGTACATATCATGCGGATTCTTTGTGATTTGATGTATCTCACAATGTCTCTATCTTAATACAACTATATGGATGATAAAATTATCAATAAATTTGATGCCTGATTGTAAAATGTTTTAAATGTTTATGAACCCCATAGATTTAAAATAATACCTTACTTACATGTTTTGCCGTTATATATATGTTAAGTTTTAATTATATTTGAATTATATATATATATATTTGAAATAAATAAAAGGATTTAAAAAAATTAATTAATCATAATAGTTTTCCTATTTAACTTTGCATTAAAAAAATTTATCATTTCATGTTTCGTTCAGAAATAAAAACCAAATAATAAGTTTAATTTTATCGTCACTCAATAAACAAAGTCCTTAAAAATATAAAAATATATATATTGCATAGATGTATTGCATTTATATATATATATGTCATATATGTATTGTATTTATATATGAAGAGTATTAGTTAAATTTGGATGTATATATATATATATATATATTTGAAATAAATAAAAATATTCAAATATTGATTAAAAAAATTGATTTTTAAAATTAATTTAAATAACTTTCCTATTTAAGTTTGCATAGAAAAAATATATCATCTTATGCTTCGATGAAAATTAAAAAAAAAAAAAAAAATTATTGTTACTCAATAATTAAAGTCTTTAAAATATAAAACATAAATAAAAACGCGATACATTTCAAAACAAATCGTTTAGATTCATGTAGAATACAAAACATGAACCAAGAATTTATTCAAATCATGAACATCAAATAAAAAGAAGAAGAGAAACTACATGTGTGTTCCCACTAGTCTAGTCTTGTCGAATACTCCAGATAAAATTCGGCGAATCGCGAAAAACCTTAATCCCTACTTCTAATACCCGAGTCAAAAATTTTGATAAGCTGTTTTTTATTTCGTCCCAGTGACGAAGTTTAAAAAAAAATTGCATAAATAGAAGAAAGAAAAGGCACGCGATTTGACGTGCCACAGCAAAATATTCAACACCATCTAAACTATTCACCAAGACAGGATGATTCAAGGTTGAAGATTCTCTCTTCTGGATTACGTTGACCTATGACTGAAGTTCATTGGTATCGGATGTTTGCTTAGGCTTTGAAAGTTTGTTTCCATTTCATTTGATGGATGGGATTTTATTTAATTGAAAACGGTATACAAGTCTTGCATGATTTGAAATCAGTCATTTTACTTAAAAGCAATGGCTTTTTTTATTTACGAACGATTCGAAATATTTAGCATTTTTGCTGTTGCAAATGAAAAAATAATTTTTTTTTTCAAATAAAACAAAAAACAAAAAAAATTATCTCACAATATTGTATACTCTAGACTACATTATTAGGCTAATGAAAAGAAAACAAAAAAATATGACAATATTCTAACTTTAGACTATATTATTAGGCTAATGAAAAGAAGACAAAGAAATATGACAATATAGCATATTCTAGACTACATTATTATGCTAATAAAAAGAGGACAAAAAAATTTGACACTATTCTATATTCTAGACTACATTATCATGCTAATGAAAAGATATCAATAAAAATAAAACAGCACTACCTAATTAAAAAAAATTTTTTTATTAACAAACTTGGATTTAACGCCTTTGAAAAAGAAAAACCAAATTTATATGAAGAAAAATTCAAAATTTTATTCTAGATTACCTAGACCTATGACAAAAAATTCTGAATGTAGGTAATTTGTATAAGTTTACAAAAGTTTAATTTAGTAAAGGAACTTTTTTTCAACAGGATAAAAAAATAGCTCAGCATATATATATATATATATATATATGCTGAGATATACATATATGATTATATTTCTATTGTTACTTCTGATTATATACTTATACTTTGAATTCATATATAATCTCAAAAGTAACAATGAAAATATAATGCACGAAAGCATATATTAAATCTAAAATTTAACATTAAATAACGGTTTATTTTTACAATTATTTCATTAATCTTTTTGCAAGTTTTTATATGCTATATTAGTAAATCAAATTAGACAACAATAAATTTCAAAATAACTGACCAAATTATCTAAAAATTATTCAAATTCAGTGCAACGATTCTGTATTAACTTTAGAAAAAGACTTTTATTTAAATTATGTTTAAATAAAGTAAAAATACAATAAATCTACAAAACTGATTATTGTATGACTTTTACAATGGATGATGTATGCAAACAAAAAACAGGAACATAAACTTTATATATTTTAAATAAATGATAATTTAAAACAAAAAAAATGTAAATTTGCTTTTTAAGTAGTCTAATATTTTATTTCTAGTAGTTTAATTAATTTCTATTACTTTTTTTTACCATTGCTTTTAAGAACAGCTACTTCGAAACAATCGCAAACTGATATATGTCTCATGTAAAATTGCTATATTAATAACACCAGTAGAAATATATCAGACATTGAGTCATTAATAATACCACCAAATATTGCAACATATCCCTGGTGCCTTACAGCAAAGTGTCTATACGTATAACATCGACGAAAATCTCCATACAAAACTTATTATTGTACGAATTTTACAATCAATGATGTACACCAGCAAAAAACAGAACATAAACTTTATATATTTTAAATAAATGATAATTTAAAACAAAACAAAACAAAGTTGTGAATTTGTTTTTTGTCTAATATTTTATTTTAATTAATTTTTATTGTTTCTTAACATTGCCTTAAAAAAATTACTTCGAAACAATCGCAAACATATGTCTTCATGTAAAATTGCTATATTAATAACACCAGTAGAAATATATCAGACGTTGAGTCATTAATAATACCACCAAATATTGCAACATATCCCTGGTGTCTCACAACAAAGTGTCTATATGTATAACATCGACGAAAATCTCCATACAAAACCTTGCCGTACAGCTTTCAGCTGAGGAAGTTAATCCAATATGACAATGCAGCCGGGAATACATTTTATCTAGCACTCCGCCATTTGTCAAGAGTCTAGATAGAGCTCTAATATTTCTTACTTCGACGATCCGACGAAGAAAAGAAGACAATAAAAATAATATGGCCCTGAAGGAAAAAAAAAAAAAAAAAAAAAGCAGCCGCTTCTCACTAAAGATTACGGCAATAAATTTGAAACCAAGCACTTTGGTTCTTTCTTTCGTCTACGAGTATATATGTCTTGCCACGTGTCATACTGTACATGAGTCGAGCGAGTTGTTATCTGCCATTTTTTTTCTTCCTTCTTTCTGTTAGGCTTAGTAGTAGTGTATCGTTTTGTTCTTTTTAGTGTGGAATATGATCTGAAATGCAAGAGCTGTATATCTATCTATCTTTGGCCATTTCGTTTCGCGACTTGCGTCTCCTAATTTGTTGCCATTGCTCAGCGGGAAAGAAAATGGTGGAATTGTTCCCGAGAACAAAAATGCTTTTCTTCGTCTGGTGTATATCCCAGGTGGAATAAATCTTGGGAAAAAAACTATATACTTGTATGTCTGCCTCTTATGTCTATCTGCGATCGAGTTATGGCAAGCAGAAATGAGGTTCAGTGGTTACTTTTCTTAATGGAATGGAGTCGGGTAGTAATAAGTAATGGTTTTTATGTACTCAGTAGAAGCAACAACGTATTCAAAAAAATGACATGAGCACAGACAATCTTACAAAAGTTTGCCCAACAAGTTTTTTATGTTTCTTAAAAGAGTTCATTATCTTAGGACAGCAATATATTTATGGTATATTTAACATATGCTAATAATCTTCCACAGTTTAGTTTGAATTTCTAATTAAAAAAAAATTTAATTGATATTTTCTTAATTTTATAATCACATTCTGTGTTGCAAAAAGAAAAAAACTATTTTTTCTGCATCCCGCTTTTTGTGGATTTCACAAAGCAAATCTTTTATTTCCCACTCTTATTTCCTTTTAGGCTCTGATGGCTAATTAGCACCACAGGCTTCAGGTTCGAATCCCGGCATGTGGCATGGATGTTTGTGAGTGGTTCGGAATCCATGTTAAACTCTAGGTCCCAGTCTAATTAGCCCAAAGTGTGAATAAAATGACCGGAGAGCGACAAACCAAACCACAATTACTGTGGGTTTTACTTATCAACTTATCACCATATCTACTAAACTTACGTTTTTTGTATTTGGTCCATGAAAGCAACTACTCATTGACCGCTTCTTCATTGAAATACCACTTCAATGGGTCAATGTTGTCCCCTGATGAGCATCCTCACAAGCAGGATCTGATTGGGTTTGGTTAGGTTTGTCGCTCTACGGTCATAGTGTGCACACTTTGGGCTAATTAGATCAGGACCTACAGTTTAACGTGGATTCCGAACCACTCACAAAAATCCCTCCCACCGCTAGGATTCAAACCTGAAGTCGGTGCAGGAGCTGAGGAGCTCATATACACTTTATGTACTCTTATTGTAAGATTTTCTAGACCATATTTTCTCATCTTGAATGATAGCAAAAATTTAATCAAGTTCTCATTACTTTAGTTGTACACTCAATACATACAATTTTATGCATTTAAACATTTTTTGGTATGCTGCATATATAATACACATTTTGATATACTGCTTACTGAATGCTATATATATATATAGAGGTATAATTTATATTAAATTAAATTAATCATGCACAAAATAAAAATAATTTGTATTGGTTATCTGTCAGATAAATTGTGTCTAGTTATTATTAATATTAATAATAACATTTCTGATTCTTTAACTATATAAAAAAAGTGAGCACATATCTCAAAAGTTTCCGATTATCTTCAAAACAAACTTTAATTTCGCGTTTATGCCATAATTAACGTACAAAGAAGTATCAAGTCCAGAATGGAATTTAAATATCGTCAAACGATATATCGATTTTTACATCGTCTTTCTCGAAGCAAAAATTTTTCTTCTTCTTCTTCTTAGCCCTATTCTTAAGCATTTAGTTATTTTATCAATGCGCTTTAACATCATCACACGGTACTTTGATTTGCTAAAATACTTTTTCTTTTCTTTTCTTTTTCCTCTTGTTTAATTCCTCGGATCTCATTACCAATTTTAGTTAAATAGATAATTAGGATAAAAGTCAACGTTGGACTTTTTTTTCCCTTTAATTATATTTTCAATCGCATTTTTCCAGTTAGCGGGTGGCTTTAAAAAGAAACAAAATTCGAAAAAGTTGGGGATTTTTGAGACTCAAATTAATAGGCAATTAAGCAAAGAGCTGAGAAAGTTTCCTGGGGGTTTTAACCGCTACTGCTGCGCAATTAGACAAGAATTTTAAGGAGTTTTCGCGCTCTAATGTCAGAAGTAGTTGCCATAATTTGTTTTTGAAGCTGCGCCTTTTACTGGGGATGGATATGAAGACAAATTGTTCTTTTAAGACAAGATTTTTAATTTTCAGGTTAAACTGATACTGTTAAGGTATAATGTGTGCTACTGTGTGTGTGTGGGGGGGGGGTGAGATCAAAAAGCAATCACGGGAGATTTCACGGCAAGTTTGCGAAAAGTCTACTTTTCAGAAATTTTTTGTTCACTTATAGCAGAGAAATTAGTACTTGTTCATTATAACTGAATTCAACTGCTTGGCGATTTTCTTTGGCGATGTTAGGAACTGAAGTTGACTAGAAAGTTTACGACAGTCTACTTTTAAGAAATTCTTTTGTTCATTTATAGCAGAGAAATTAGTACTTGTTCATTATAACTGAATCCAACTTTTTGGCGATTTTCTTTGGCGACGCTATGAACTGCAGTTGAATAAAAAGAAAATAATTTTTGTCACATCAATATAAATAAATTTCAAAGCGGTAACAAATGGTATTTAATTACTTTCGAATTAGTTTCCCACTTGCATATCATAGAACTTTTACCACTTTTGATAATATATTTCAACATCCAGTTTTGCCAAAAATTTAACATTAAAATATTTAATTCGTTATATAGACAAACACCAAATTTTTACAAGTCTTGTCCAATGTTCTGTCATGTCAATTCAGTGTTAAAATGTTTTTGTACATATTTTTGAATGAACTACGCTTAGAAATGTTTCCTAACTTGAAAAAAATTTACAACAAGTGTCTGTTCAGCAGAGAATTACACTATACGCCGTATAATACAAAGTGTCGCCAAAGAAAATCGCCAAGCACTTGGATTCTGTTATAGTATAGAAACATTCTTCTAGGTTTAGAAAGAATTTTATTGGATAGCATATACACTCATATGCATAGATAATTATACAATTTCTACTATAATTAACATATAGTAAATATTGTGCTTTAACTTCACATATATGATATTTCCGTAAAAGTTCAAATTTTTCTAATTTTGATACACATAAGCTATGTTGTAATAATTCAAAATAACTGATATTGGCAATTTATCAATATTAGCAGATGAGCTCTTTTTGCTTAAAATTAGTTATATTAAGTTGAATCAAATGTAATTATCCAATAAAATTTAAAACTAAATGAATCGATAGAAAAATATGCGTCAATTGATAGTATAATTTTGAAAAAAATTTTAAAACTTGAATAACAAACAAGTTATTATTTAAAAACAATTAATGAGAAGAAATAGAATTATATATAAATTTTTAATTTTTCTCTTAAAATATCTCATAATAAACAATGAGAGTGATCAATCATTAAATCAATTTACAATGAGATAAATATCATTTTTATCTCATTGTAAATTGATTCCAAAGTAGCGATACAGAAATAAAATTTTCAAAAGCTTCAAGTGATTTTAGCAAGTAATGTTAGTAGGCAATCGCAAGCAAGTAATGTTAGTAAGTAGTAGCAAGCAAAGTAATTTTAGGAAATAGTAGCAAGAAAGTATTTTGAATAACTGACAGAATATGAAATTATTTTGGCAGATTCATGTGCTACAGAAGTTTCTTATATGCTAAAAAAATTAACTTAATATTTAAAAAAGCTTTTTAATCTGTTGTATTTTTTACAAATATACTACAACGCCATATAAAATGTATAAACTAAACAACAACCGGTGTGATTCAAACAAACTGATTAACTTTATTTTGTAAATTAACCCACCAATTCAATACAGTTAGCAAAACAGTTAGTCTTAATTTACTCATAAAATGAAGCTACTTTAAAGATCGAAGAAATTAAATAGCCGACCGATGACGAAATGAATGAGTCCTCTGAAAATAAAACAAAACATTTATTCCATTTAATCAGAACGATTTAAATATAAAAGTAAAGTACCATTCATTTGATTAAGTAAATTAAGTAATTACTTACATTAACAAGACAACGATTAATTGAAACTGATGGCGTTAAAAGAAAAGAAAAATACGATACCACACTAAGAAATTTCTGAAAAAAACCCCTATATTACGTACTTCAGATTAAACGGAACCTTTAATTTGTTCTTTCAGAATTAGAAACTTTCACCATAACTTCGAATAAAACAAATTATATGCCATTACCATTTTTTTCAGATACTGGTTTTAATTAAAAATTATTAACCGTTCCTTACTATACAAAATTTTTAATTTTTTTCCCTTTCAGAAAAATCCCTAAATTGCTATGCTGACAAAGAAAGTATCAGAAATTCCCTGCTATTACGACTGTTAAAATATTGCCACCGTAATGTCAAGTCTCTGAGGAGTTAGATTCGAAATAATTATCCCTCAGTCGAGGGGATAATTCGGGGTATAATAATTAACGTGGTTCGTGTGAATGCGTAATACGCGCACGGGAAGGTGGGTAGATGGATGTATTAGCCAGAAATCGATTACTGGTTATTATCGGAATGGATGAATGTCTCCAGCCTGGCTTTGACATGAATAATATTAATCTATTTACTTCGCCGATGCACGAAAATCGATATTCTGATTGTTAATTAGTGAATTTTTGTTGGAGGGGGATTTCTCTTCCGAGCGGTGTTATTAATCCAGACTAATTTTCTCAAATTTTTACAAGTTACAGAAAATGTTCTCCATTCGAAGCTCTAATTCGTTAGAGGGAAAGTGGTGTGCGTCCAGTCACGATTTACGAGAAATTGGCGATTTGTTATATATAATAAATGTTATATTAGAAAAAAAGTTACTACCAGGTGGATGAAAACATCAGTGTCATAGAAAGACTAATGAAGATTTGTCGCTTGTTCTTGAGTTACTATTATAAATGATGCATTGTACAATTTGCTGTTAGCTTTTACCACAGTTTGGTTGGTTGGTTGGTTAGAGGATCTACTTGGGAGTCAAAGCATGCCTTTTTGGTGAAAGAGGTCACTTTAATGAGGGCCGTTTAAAATGGTCGATGGAAGTGCACTTTGGCATCATTTCTTGCAACAATTGGTTTGTGCGTAGGTGTTTTCTCATTCATTACACAAGTCATTAGTTGCTCTTAGAAAAATATTCCCGATGTGCCATGTAATGGTTCGCCCTTTACCATCTCAAGTAATGCTGAATCGGCCTAGTACAACATCTGTTGTAATAATAATGAATGACATAAAATAAAGCAATACAGCATTTAAAAAAATACATATTATTTACCAACATATCGACGATTGATTTGCTAGTAAAGCCGAGTGCTTAAAAATGTCTGCAATGTTTTTTAAAGTATATCTACTAATAATGATTGTTTTAAAAACGAATATATCTCATTCATCCATGGTGCACCTCAAATAATGTTGAATCGGCCTACATGTGTGTTGTAATAACAGTGAATGACTCAAAATAAAGCATACATCATTAAAAAAATACATTTACCAATAGTCCTACGATTGAGTTGCCATTAAACCAGTTTAAAAATGATTTCATTGTTTTTTTAAAGTTGAACTATTGTTAATGATTGTTTTAAAAACGAATATATGTAATTATAAAATTGAAAGAAATATAAAAAATGAATGTGGCTAACTGATTTTTACTATAACTATTGTAGGGAAAAGTTCTAGTTGAATCCTTAGAAAATCCTTGCGTGATCCATTAACAATATAATGTAAAAAATAGGATATAATATTTCGGAGTATACAATAGGATATAATATTTCGGAGTATAAAATAGGATATAATATTTTGGAGTATAAAATAGGATAAAATATTTCAGAGTAAAAGTATTAAAATACTTAACATATGGCATTTTATGGCCAACTTAGTTTCCTATCAGAATAAGTAAAAAATCTGTAGACAGAAAACTCCAATTTCACTTCAACAATTCTCTTCATATATAAATATAGAGAATTCTATAAAATTATTTTAGCTTGGGATGGATATACTCTAAAATACTCAAAAGATTCACTGCAAAGTTCAATAATTCGACAGCACCCATCTTTCTCTTGACGACAATCATCGGCTCAACCATCAATGCAACTATCAAGTGGCGGAACTCGTCTCGAAGGCGGGCCGTGGCGTGCAATCTTCCAGTCAAAAACAGTGTCATCCATTGTCTGGAAGCTAAGCCTACATTTACACCTAGTATATTCGATTACAATTCCCCACAATCTCAATGGGAATGTTTAATAGCCACCGACCAATGGTGTCTGCGTGAGGTCCGCGGAATGATTCGACGAAAGGCAATAATTTATCCCATTTCTCTCATCGCAGGAAGGAAAAAAAAAAAAAACGAATCAAAGCGAATCTCGCCCATAAATTTCAAGGCTATTGTTTCGGGAAATAATGGTAGGCGGACTGGAAACACGAGATAGGAGGAGGGACAGGGACACGGAAATAGGCGGTCCACAGGTGTCTAATCACACCTCTGGACACCCGGGAGAAGAAAAGAATGGATTCTTCTTCTTCGCTAGGGTGCTGCTGTTTTGTGTTTCAAGTTGATATGGATGCTGATGAAATGATAAAATGCAATATTCGCACGAAAACCAGCTGCAGTTACGCTCGAGTCAATTCATATTTGCTGAGAAAATAACAGGAAACCTAAATGTATATTACTTGTTTCTCGGTAGATTTCATGCTTTAGAATGATTTCATTTTCTTTTGTTTCAAAATTTATGCAACGAATTGTAAGAACAGTACCCTCACCTTAACTATGATATATTCTTTTAATGATTAGAGGACATTTTTGAATCAATATAGCTTAAAATGGTATATTGTTATGGTTCTAATGCAACTGGCAATACAGAGTAGAGAAAGAGATTTCCTAAATTAATCTTTATGCCATAAGCAAGGGCTGCACCGCTGTAACTCTTTTAGCTCTACCCAGGGGGCACGTGAAGCTTGAAGATAGACTACGGACGCGAGTAACACTACTCCCACAACATTCTACGATCATATTAGATCGAGACCTACGGTTTAAAGTAGATTCCGAACCACTCATTCCCTCAACAGTACCGCCAGAACTCGAACCCGAAACCTTTCATACCGAGTACCACTCGGCCATCAGGCCCCTAAAATGATAGATTATTATGATACATTTATTGGACGAAAAAAAACATCGTAAGATATTTTGAATAACTGATTGAGTTTTCCCCTCTTCTAAGCAAATTCTATGAAATTTTACTAAAAATGCATTTTAATTGAAAAATACACTATATATCTTTTAAGCCCTTCCAGATGAGTATCAACCCTGAAGCCATCTTGCTCTCGTATCTCCGCCTGACCGCGAAAACGTTATTCCGTCACGTTATCTCTGGCTGTGTTTATAGCTGGTCGTAAATTGGGGACTGCGAGAATCCCTTTGATATGCGGAAAAAACCAACTGTGGTTGGAGTGCTGCCGTAACTTTCTTGTAGGGTTCTGTTAAAACGATTTTTAATGAAATGAACGGGACTCGTTCCCGTCTGAACGCGGCTTAGAAACATTGGAGATTTACATTTTACAACACTAACTGATAAATTGCTTTCTTGCTGTCTGTAGTTCATTTCTATACTTTAAAATGGCAATTCGTGCTAACAGAAGGGATACATCACTTTTGTACTTCATAATTTAAAAAAATTGAAGAAAACAAAAACATTGTTTTTTAAAATCAGATAGCTTATCAACAACTAACGTAACTTTAACTCGCCAGCATCATACATATCGAAAAACTAGGATCACCCAAAACATTTCCGATTACTTTTCATTCTATTATTAATCTTCAGTTTATGGACCCTCTTCCAAACGCTACTTATAGTACACTCTTTTCTTCACCACGCTTCGTGCATATTTTATGCGCAGAACTAATCTGCATGGAAGGACATTTTCGGAAAACAATTCTTATGTATGAATGTAACCACACGATACTACATTAACGGCTAGCACATATCCGGCAGGTTTTGGTACTTCCTTCTCAAGAAAACTCGGTTACCGCTTTCTGGAATAAGAAGGGGGCGGGAGGATATGTTTAATAAATACGGATTTTCAGCAGGACACCCCCCTTCTAAGTTTCCGTCTTCATGACTTTCACGTTCATACATGCACGCGCGCGCGTGTCACGAAAGCGTTCGTGCGTTCTTGTGACATCTCAATTTTCCACGACGTACGAGAGAAAAAAAAATTCCAGAAGGCAAGACGAGGGGGTGCACGAGGAAAGGGGCGAGCACCTAAAAATTACGTGACCGGGTTGCAAGGTGGAGACCTCTCTCTCGTCTTCTCACCCTTCGGAATAAATTGCATTCCAAGCTCACACTTGCTTCAATCCCCCCTCCCCTGTCAACCCCTGGCATTGATTGGTTTTCGAGTGTCGTGGGGATATACTTTTTTTTCTGACCGCCCCCCCTCCCCCCCTTCTCCCATCAGCGTCCTTCCTTTGAGGGTGTGCGGTAATTTAGGGGTGTAGCAGCAGCAAGTGTTACAGCCACGAACGAATTAAAAACAATTTTGCAAAAGTTAAAACGGTTTTTAGTGTGACTCAGCGAGGTCTAATCGCAATCGTACGTCTTGCCAGAACACGGTCTGGGGTCTCATTGGGACTGTAATTACAGTGTGTCGGTCAGCTGCGAGTGGTGGGCAACTTGCTTGGGTGCTCAATTAACATGAATTTATTCACGGAAGATGATTTAAATAAAGTAAAAAAAAAAAAAAAAATCTTAACAAAAATTAGCCTTCTTAATTCCTCGAAATGACATGATTATGTACTTATTCCAAGCAGTTTCTTGAATCAGCAGTTTCAAATGATCTTAAATGAAAAGTCATAAAATCTGCAAGTTTCACAATATTCAAAGTTTTTAAAAGATTTGTCAAGAAACCAAACTCTTTCTTACCAGCATTAAATTAAGTAAAGCGCAACAAAATGCATCAAATTTCAAATGAATTTTAATCAGTTTAGCTGTAGAGGTGCGTTAAACAATCATTGACCTCAACTGCAATACATGCAGATGATGAAATTGCTACAAATAATAAAGAATCAAGACCAACTTATTTACAACAAATATTGAAGAAACAAGACCAAAAAGGCCAGCAAATAAGAAGCTTATTTTGTCTTATTGAACAACCGAAGAAATGTATTTATTCACTCTGTTTAAATTCCATTCTTCTTGAATATTGAAATGTTATCTTCAGTTAATATGAAATAGTTTTCTTTAACCAACAGAAACAGCGCAATGACTCAGGCGTCGGTGTGGACATCGGTAGAGAATACTATAATCCTTTTAATTTATTACATTTTAATAAGTGTTTTGGTGTGAATAAACCTTTATTATTTTTGAGTGGACAACTTTTAATATCACCTAGCCTTTGGCTGTTGATAAAAGTTAGTGTTTTAAGTTAGATATATATCAGATAAATTAATTACAAAAATCTTACAGGGTAAAGAAGATAATTTAAAATTTCAATTTTAAAAATTAACATGATCGAAAATCATAAAAAAAAAAAAAATCAACATGATCAAAATTCATAAATATACTCATATTTTTTTATATATATAGAAATATTTTTAGAAAAATTGAAATTTTTTACTTACTTGTGACAAGAAACGACACTTTCTGCCTAAAATAAAAGAAAAACATATTTTTAGAACATGAGGCATAACAATTTATTTTAAATAAACAATTGTTACAATTGTTAGAATAAATTGTAGAAACAATTAATTGTTAGATTAAATTGTACAATAATTAAACATTGTTAATTAATTGCCTGACAATCAACTATTATTATGCTTCCTTTTCAAAACTGCATTTTATGATTTCATTCTATTTTTAAAATAATAGTTGGAAAGCACTTTCAATAAAATGCAAACATTGTGAATAATAATCATGCACAGAATGAAATTTTAGATAATAAATAGAAAATAGAAATTTTGATAATCACAAATAAATTACATCACGATACAAAGGAAGTAAATACGATTACGAAAAATACACAAAACTCGCAATTATTTCCGTACAATGAAGATTACGAAATAACCTGATACTAGTATCAGAAATCTATACGAGAATCTCCTACCATTTTTTCCCCGTCTCATTGTGAAGCAAGGATATTCTAAATCATCCAAATGATCTTCAGTATCGATTCTCATTATTTAATCGGAATCGATCCTCGATTGTTAAGCATTGCCATTTATTCCTTTGTGATGGCAGTACCAGATACCCTCACGCAAAGACCATTTTACCAAATATCTTCCATCGTCCACTAAATTGAACCCTATCCACATTTATCAAAGTAATGGTTTTTTTGAATAATAAAAAAAATCAAAAACGTGAGGAATTAATATAAAAGGATATGATAAGCTGTCCCTGAAATATTTACAACATCAGATGATCAATTTTAGGCTTCGTTTCTCAACAAAAGCTCTGGAATACGAAATGTTTCTTTTTTAGAATTGGCACAAAATCAACAATGGAGTATTCTTCTGTGTTGTACTAATAAGTTGGGATGATGAATTGACATTATTTCTGCTGAATCGCCAACTAGTTCTTGTATGCAAAATGAATGCAAATAACACAAAGAAAAACAAACCACAACCGAAGAAGTTCCAACAATATGATGATAGATTGAGGCAGTTAGATTTACATATTCTAGAATTCCATCTGATATTCTATTAATTACTGTTTCTTGCTTCCGCATATTTCTAAGAGTTGAACTTTTCCAGTTCAAATGCATCTTCTTATAAAAATTATTAATTTCTAATGCAAAACATTTGAAAAAGGAATTATTTTCTTGAATGAAAACGACCTCTCTTGATTGTGAAATGATTCAAAGCATTTTTAAATTCATGTTTAAATACCATAAAATAGCCTATATATTCTTATAAGGAAATTTGATTAATAATTTTTAAAAAATTGTATAAGTTATTCTAGATAGTATGCAATGAGCAATTTTCTTTTAAATTTTATTTTTATATGCAATCCGATTTGTTAGATATTTCTAAGATTTTTTCAACCTTTCCATTTATATCCTTAATGTTAATCAATGACCAAGCATTTTGGAAGTATTTCATGATAATAGTAGCATTTATTTTCATAAATGTACTGGAAGTATATATATATATATATAAATTTTGATGAATAAGATCGTTTTGAATATTTGATTTTACATTTCACTTTAAGACAAAGTATAATAAAAAGTGATTAACATAATCGAAGCAACATAATATTCAAGAATTATGACTTCCAGACATAGAAATTATTCCATTTTCAATTCCAGATCATATTCATTCAAATAATATATTAACTTTTTATTCATTTGCTAAAAAAATTTTTTTAAATACTTCATACTTTGAACCGTGGCGTACTGCTTACAACATGTATTTAAACCTCTTAAGCAGAATTAATGTATAAAAACTGCTATTTAAAAAAAACTGCTATTAAACATGTAGATGCTATTAAATTGTTAGTCCTTACTAAAAAATTAAGTTTCTTAAAATAAAAAGCAGACATAAATATAATTAAGAAAGTAAAATATTAAAAAGTACAGCTATTGATCAATAAAAAATCAACTTAAAAGTAAAAATAAAAATTTGAAAATTATAAATTCGGCACAAATAGGGATCACACAACGTCTACATTACTGAATATTAAACACTTGATGTTGGCCAATTCCGAAACACTTGACACGTCACGTGACTCGGATTGAGCCAATAGATGACCAGTACCTTGAATTTCTTACAAGCTTTCTCATTTAAACAATTGAAAACATAAACAAATCGATTATGTATTTTATACACAAAAAAAAAAATAAATAAATAAATATTAGATATGTTTATTTTTTAAATATGTATTATGTATGTATATATGTTTTTAGATATGTTTTTTTAAAGCCGGAAAGAGAAAAAATAAAATAAATAAATATAAAATAAATAAAAAAAAAAAATAAATAAATAAAAAAATAAATATTAGATATGTTTATTTTTTAAATATGTATTATGTATGTATATATGTTTTTAGATATGTTTTTTTTAAAGCCGGAAAGAGAAAAAATAAAATAAAAAATATAAAAAAAAAAAAAAAAAAAAAAAATAAAATAAAATAAATAAATATCAGATATGTTTATTTTTTAAATATGTATTATGTATGTATATATGTTTTTAGATATGTTTTTTTTAAAGCCGGAAAGAGAAAAAATAAAATAAATAAATATAAAATAAATAAAAATAAAATAAATAAATAAATATCAGATATGTTTATTTTTTAAATATGTATTATGTATGTATATATGTTATTAGATATGCTTTTTTTAAAGTCGGAAAGAGAAAATGATACAAGATAATAGCATGCTATTTATTAAATGTAGGCTATATTCAATATAGTGTCATAGATAAAGCACGTTACAAAACTTAAGACAGCTTTTGTAGAAACACAACACCAATACATGAATTTTATAAAGAAATAAAAATAGAAAACTCAAAAATCTCTAACAAACCTATATCAGATAAGCTTCTAAATTAAATAATTAAATAAAACGAATAAAAAAAAAAATTCAAACTTAATAATTAAAATTTCATAATTTAAGAAAAATGATGATAATAAAAATATTCCATCAAGTTGGCTATCATTATTCTTATGAAGAAGATATTTAAATAAATTCAGTTGAAAATATTGGCAAGAGAATTTTGACTTAATTATAGTTTTGCTTTTGTATAATTTATTACTTCTACAAAAATTGAAATGTGTAATTTAAAACTGTAATGTAAAATTGAAATGTGTAATTTTAAACCTTATAATAAAAAATTAATGTAGGAATCATACATTAATGAGTGTTTTAGGTTCAAGATTGTTATATTAATATAATGATTCTGTTATATTAATATAATGATTCATATTCAACTCAACTTCGATAGTAAACCAAAGTTGCTTTCTACCTATTCATGTTTTGGCGTGCGTTGACGCTTCTTAAGTAGACAATCTACATCGCCATCTAGTAGGAATAATCGGAACTTCACTTTAAAGATGCATGCTATGCACTATGTTCTTGATTGATACTATAAATTTAGGTTCGATAAAATTTATTTTGGAATTATAAAATTCCTACACACAACATTTGTATATTTTTCTGAAAATTAGATGACAATATTTTAAATTAATAAAAGATTTTTTTTTTTTTAAAAGCGCTACTGAGATTTTTAAAAGTCTTAAAATTCGAAAGTAGTAAGATTTATACTATTTGCACCAAGTATAATATTGAAATGTTTTTTTGTCATCTTATGCACTATTCAAGCGTCCTTCGATGGTAATCTTACAGTTTTTCATTTCGTGAGGATATTTTACTAAAGGGGTTTGTTTAACCTGGTACCATTTTTACCAATTTGGCATTTTGAACATATAGACATGTTGGTTCTACAATAAACATACATTTATTTGGAATATAAATTGTTTTTTTATTATGTATAATAGTAATAATTACAGGGTCTGAATGGCTGAGTGTCTGGCGCAAGTTGCCATAGGTTTCGGATTTGGGTCCCGGCGGTGTCATGGATGTGTGTGGTGGTTCGGAATCCACTTTAAACCGTAGGTCACGGCCTAATAGGATAGTAGAGCGTTGTCTTGAGGTTTACTCAGTCTTCAGCCCTCGTGGTTCCTTACTGATTCCTTACTTCGCTAAAAGTGATTTGGTTTGGTTTGTCGCTCTACGGTCATCTTGTGCACCCTTTAGGCTAAACAGATCGGAAACCTAAAGTTTAAAGTGGATTCGAACCACTAACAAACATTCATGCCACCGCCTAGATTCAAACCTGAAGCCAGTGATACCAAAGGCCAAAGCACTAGCCGCTTGGCCACTAGGCCGCTCGCTAAACGTAAAGCTGCATATTACCTTTAGCCATGGACCAGTTGCCTGCGATGTGGTCTATTGGACCTGGTGTAGGCTTTCCTGCATGAGGGGGATTAGTAACAACAACAGCAATAATTACTTTCAACTTATTGAAAGATCTCCTCTTATTGCTGTTAAGATATCCCTGGGCTCAGACCATTGGCATTAGTTACAAATATAATGCATACTGACTTGTCATTATCGGATATCTAATATCTTAAATCACAAAATCAACTAATTACAAATTCAACAAATTACTAAACAAATCAACTAATTACAAATGCCAAAAGTTGAATACAACCATTATTTAAGATTCCTTAGATGGTCATTTTACAGTTTTTAATTTCGTGAGCATATTTTAGACTCATGGGGATGGTTTAACCCAGTGGCATCTTTACCAATTTAGCATTTTGAACATATTCTGTGACCCTTTCAAATTTAGAACCAATTTTTAATGGTTCACATAAAATTTTATTTATATAATTGCTACACATAAAATTTTATATAGACATGCTGGTTCTACAATAAACATGCGTTTATTTGGAATGTAAATCGTTTTTTAAATATGCATATTAGCAATAACTACTCTAAACTTATTGAAAGTTCTCATGTTATTGCTGCCTAGGCCTAGACTAATGCTAACAGTCTAGCATTAGTTACAAACATAATGCATACTAATTTGTCATTCTCGCATATCTACTATCTTAAATCACAAATAACAAATGCCAAAAGTTGCATATGAATACAACAATGTATCTTTTTTGCCAGCAAAAGGCAGAATACCAAACAGAACCCATAAACTTTCATCAAAAACTTCTCGATGGCAAAACTCCATCAAAAGATAATTTCATCCAAAAGAAACCCCCCTCCAGGCAAGGTATAGTGATTAATAGACTTAATTTATATCAACACAATGCCCCCACCTTCCACTCAATCTGCGGAGACCGGGGATCTTTAACAGATAAATGGATTTGTACAGGTGAAGACAAAAAAGTAAATTACTATCAATTCGCGTGGCGCTCTCTTCCACTGCCTTATCGTTAGCGAGGATTATAAATAAAAATGGGGTAGTGAGAAGTTTTTTTTTTTTTCTTCTTTTCCTTTTAGGAACCATGGATCTCTAGCGCAGTATTTCAAAAGTCCGGATCTGCCCCAACACACGCCTTCCGGTTGGCTATAAATTCCTTAAAACATTCCCCCCCCAACTTTGATTTGGGTGTGGTGTTCGGATAAAAGAAACCCTAATTGTATTTCAGTGTTGGCACAAAATTAAGGCTTCCAACAAGGGGAAAGTGTTGGGCAATAGTTAAGGTAGGATGTTCTAGAGTAGGTGACGGAATTTTGTTGTTAAGTATTCCTGATGATTTTGTGAGTGTCAGTAATTAAATAGAAATGATTGTCAATTATGAGATGTAATAAAAATTTTATAAAAAAACAATAATAATAATTAGTTTTTAACATAAAAATCAATAATTTTTAAATGATAATAATTATTAAATAATTTGAATTATTAAATTTTGCAAGTTTATTTATAACATTAATTTGTTCTTGTAATTTATTGGGAGTCTACGTAAGCATACAACTAGCGTACCAATAGATGATGAGAACAGGATATTGCCACAGCTGAAAGGACTTTTAAGGGTAGATATCCAGCATTTTCCCTAAAATTACCCAGAGGACTATCAATATGAAACACTTGCATATATTGCCACAAGTGCCTCGAACTCTATTCTATTCGAAAGTCTTTGATGAACGGAGCCAGAGGATTCAAACTTGAACCATACTGCACTGTAACTGTACGAGTTACTACTGGGCTATAAAACCATATCACAGTCGTGGGACAACAGTATATTTGAAAAAATAAAATAATAATTTACAAATAAAAAAAAAATTAATCTACCAAAATTATAAAATTATATACTGCGCATCAATTTGTTCTTTCATTCTTCATTAGTGAACAGCCCATCTGTTGATCAAGCCATCCTGCCTACTGGAAGATTTGGAGACAGGAGATGTTTTCTTTTTACGATATAGCGTTGTCAGCTCTACGTCCAATGCTCTATAGTCATATTAGACTACACTACTAGTTAAGTGAATTCCGAACCACTACAAACATCTATAGCACAACCAGGACCAGAACTCGAAACCTATGTTACCGAGTGGCAGAGGACTAATCACTCAGCCATCAGGCTTCAATTTGCTCTTTATAGAAAGTAAATGTCAATCCGTCTCATATTATCAACTTTATCAAGTGAAGCTCTTTATTTCGATGAACAATAAAAGCATTGTAAAAATGCTTTAAATACACGCTATAAATATAGTATTAAGACGTATATATCACATATTATACATATATACATAATACATACATAATATTAAGCTCCATTTTAGTCATTATATACTTCATAAATACTATAATTATTATGATTGTATTATAAAAACAAATTTAAAACACAAATTCGCAGTTGGTTTAATTTGCAGCAATCAAGCTTTTTAAATTCACCAATGTGAAACAATTTTCTTAAAATTTATATTTAAAGATTCATAAAGCGAAATAATTATGAAATAAAAGTATTCGATTCATACGAACTTAAAAATGAAACAAATTGTTGGCTAATAAAATTCATTAAAAGATATTTGTGACGAAAGGAAAGAAAAAAAAAGTTTTTTTTTTTATTCACATCCAAAATCAGCTTACAGACTCATAACATTCTTTCTCTCGCCTGCTCTACAGGAAATTTATATCATCATCTCAAAAAAAAGTCTCAAGTGCAACTAAAATAAGAATTTATTACTCTATACAAGTGATGCTTGTACAAGAGAACACATGCTTGAGGGTTTCTTTTAAAATTAGATATTTGGTTCACAAGCATAACACTCGTAGTTTAAGTTATAAGACGTTCTCAAAATATCGAGATTTATGGGAAACCAACTTCTTTCTTTAATGATCCTTAAAATTCTGATTCACTGCAGCACGCTGGAAAAAAAATCACCAGGGGAAAATTTCATAACACCTGCATCATAAATATACAACACATTCTAATTTACAGGAAAAAAAATATACTTTTGATGTTGTCTTAAAAATTAATTTAAAGCAAACAGTTAAAAAAATTAAGTTTGAATGTATTCTTGAATGAAATATTCATTAACAAAGAGAAATATATTAAAAAAATTTAAGAAATCTATTAAAAAATAGTGCAGAAGTTGTGACGGTTAATTTTTCTGTGTTTGATCTTTTTTATATATAATACTTATCTTAATACAAGAAACTTTTATTTCTTTCATGTACACTCATGTCCATAAATTAAGGATAATTCAGAATCACACAGAAATTGAACTCTAAAATAAAAATTTCACCAGTAGAATTATCACACACATCTTGAAGAAGAATATGCAAATTACAGGAAACCACCAGATGGCACGGATAGTACGTCACAATGACGAGAGTGTAAGAGAGGGCTATATAAGGAATGGTGGCAAAGAAGTAAAATTGTTCACAAGCGCTTTAAAAGCCTTTCAGTGCAATAACCGCATAGTTATGGCACAAAGGAAGCATTTGGATGATTTTTTACGTGGTAGAAATATCGGACGACTGGAATGTGGACGTACCCAGCTGGAAGTATCCGAGAAACTTGGACTCGCCCAGAGTGTCATCTCCAGGCTTTGGCAACGATTCCAAGATGATGGTAATGCGAGTAGATGTTACAGCACAGGTCGTCCCCGAGTTACAACGCCGAATGTTTCGGGGCGCCATCGGTGCTGAATTTGTGTTTATGGATGACAACGCCCGTCTTCACCGTGCAAACATTGTAGACGAATGCCTTCAATTGGAGGATATCACCCGTATGGATTGGCCAGCATACTCACCGGACTTGAATCCAATAGAGCATGTGTGGGATATGCTTGGCCGACGAATTGCAGCCCGTCAACCCCCTCCCACCTGTCAACCGGAACTTCGGAGGGCATTGCTTGATGAGTGGTGTAATATTCCCCAAGATCAGATTGATGAGGTGGTCCGATGTCTAGACGGCTCTCAAACTGAACCCGATTTTCCATAGGGCGTTCAAGATCAGATTGATAATTTGATACTCAGCATGCCTAGGCGTTGCAAGGCCTGTATTGCATCGTCCGGGAGACATACTCCATATTAACCATCATACTAACCATGTTATACTGTTTTTTGTAAATAGGTTCTTATTTGAAATTTGCTCCAGGAAGTAAAAATCGCAATTTCTATTAATTATGTCAAACATATAGCATCTGTTTTGCTCTTTACCTTTTGTTTAATAAATAGACTTTACAAATAAGTCAAATTTGTTTTGCTTCTGTCTCTTTCTTTGCCTGAACTTCATTATCCTTAATTTATGGACATGAGTGTATATTACAGATAGGTTTTATACTATTTAATGAGTATGTTATATTTAAATGTTAATGTTTTTAATGTTTATATATAAAAAAAAAAACATTCAAGAACTTTTGTAATCATAATATCTGAACTTATTCTTGTATTTAAAAAAAATAAATAGGGTGCACTTATTTTATTTTATTTATCTAAAAAATAAATAAGATTTACTTATTAAAAATAAATAGGGTTTTCTTATATTTTTTTTTTTATTTAAAAAGAATAAATAAGGTTTTCTTATTTCATTTTACTTATTTAAAAAAGAATAAATAAGGTTTACTTATTTAATTTTACTTATTTAAAAAAGAAATAAGGTTTACTTATTTCATTTTACTTATTTAAAAAAGAATAAATAAGGTTTACTTATTTCATTTTACTTATTTAAAAAAGAATAAATAAGGTTTACTTATTTCATTTTACTTATTTAAAAAAGAATAAATAAGGTTTACTTATTTCATTTTACTTATTTAAAAAAGAATAAATAAGGTTTACTTATTTTTTTTTAAATGCAAGAATAAGCTCAGATATTATGGTCACCGAAGTCTATGGATGCCAATTTTTTTTATCATTAAAGAAATTTTTTTTTTTTTTTTTTTTAAATAATATTAAAAGCATTGCAATTTAAAAATAACATCCTCATAAAATAATATAAAACCTATCTGTAAATATACATGAAATGAAAAAAGATTATTGTATTGAGATAAATATTATATATATTCAGAAAATGAAGAAGTTCAAGCATAGAAAAATTAACAGTCTGACTGATTTTTAATTGATTTCCAAAAGTTTCTCTTTGTTAATAAATATCAACAATGGAGAAACGAAAAATAATTATTTTTTTGCCACCTTTTACATAAATATAATAATAATAATAACAGATATGCGATATTTTTAGAGTACATAACAGAAATGCGATATGTACTGAAAATCTTTGAAGTAGTTCAATTAAAGAAAAGCTAATTTATATAAATATTTTCGAAACTTTTAACCCCACCCCCATCAAATCTATTTATTTATTTAATTAAAATACGGCGTGATTCATTTATCAGCATATACGAAACAAAAAAAAGCCAATTTAAGACGAATTTCAATCCTAAATGGAAAACAAACGTATTGACACAAGATCATAATATTTATTACAAACTCCACTCTTAAACATTCCTCTGAGATCAATATGCTGCTGTATAGTAATCTGAAAAATTGCTTTTGAAATCCCCGATATTACTTTTCCCCAACAAGAAAACGCCAAGTAATTCTATACGAAAGCCACATGGAAAAGCGTGGGGACTATTTTCTAATTTACGACGAAGCTTATGCGTGTAATTTCCCAATTAAATTTGCCAGGGGGAACACACCACGCACACAAAGGTAGAAACCATCACCTCCTGGCATTCTTCTCCAACGTTAATATACTCCGACTGAAATTTGATTAATGGCCTTAATTTCTACCATGCCTGTTCAACTCTTCTTGTTTGCAGAACTCGATATGTTTCGATAGATAATACATCCAACGTCAGGCACAAGACAGAAGGCAAATTACAAGCAACATTAAGCAGAGGCTAGGAGGTCTACAGCTCTATCTTGTTATCGTTGTCGGGTCTTATAAATAAGGCCGGCCAAAAAGATTCGTTTCGATTATTTTTTTTCTTCTTTTTTTGTGGGGGTACCCTGTTCTTCTTTTCTTATTTATTCGGGGGGAACGCCAAGTAAAAATCTTTTGAATTAAGTTGGCCGTCGGGAGTTTGAGAGAGAATTGTTCTTCTTATCTACCAGCGAAGTTTCTTTTCTTTTAGTACTTCATTTTTTTTCTTTTCTTTTCTTTTTTGGCGAGTAGAGCGAAAGAAGGATGGAGGGAGGAGTGAAGAGGAAGGTTTTGGGCAATCTGCTCCGAGTTTTTTTTTTCTGTTTTAATTTTTTTTGTTTCTTTTTCTTAGCTCGGACCGACTCCTGGAGGATCAAGGTTTGTAATTTGGTGACCAATTAGGTGATATGGAATCGAGTGCAGCGAGATTGAGGAGTGAGAGTGGCTGAAGAGAAAATTCAACTTGCAGCTGGATTGAAAAGCACAATCAATTTTTTTTTTCTTCCCTTCGCGCTTTTTGGTCTTGCTTTTTCTTTTTTTCTTTCTTTTCTTTTTCTTTTAAGGGACACTGAAGGGAAGAAGTTTCGCCTGGAGTTCATTTTATTTGCCAGTGGACATAAAACATTCACTTAGAGTGTCTGTGTAATCGAGTGACTCGGAGGAGTTTCCGAAGTAATTGCTCTCTCTCTCTCTCTCTCTTTCAGACATGCAAGTTGTGTACATGCAGTGCTGCTTGAGTTTTAAGTAGTATGCTTTGTAAGAAAAAAAAAGCAAGGGAATCATTTTTAAATTTTCTATTTCTTCAGAATAAAAACTATTATTATTTTAATATGTTCTAATGCCCAATTAACATAATTTCTTGTTGGGCCTGAATGGCCGAGTATGGCTCCTGGCGCTCGGTGTCACATGTTTCGGGTTGGAGTCCCGGAGGTACCATGGATGTTTGTAGGGGTTCGGAATCCACTTTAAACCGTAGCTTCCGGTCTAATATGATCGTAGAACGTTGTCTTGAAGTTTAGTCAGTCTTCAGCCCTCGTGGTTTCTCGCTAAAAGTGACGCTGCTTGTCACCCTTAATCAAGGACATCGCCAACGACGAGGTCCTTTGGACCTACTGTAAGCATTCGTGCACCAGGGGGATTAGTAACAGCAAAAGAGAATATTTAAGATTTGTGCCCTTCTGTTTGAACTATTTTTTAAGAAATTCGTGATCAACTTTCTCATATGATATCTATACAAGTAATATTCCCATGATAATAAATAAAAATGTGTTTTTTTATCTAATAGATATTGGGGCCTGATGGCCGAGTGACTAGCGCTCTGACGCTGGCTGCCATGGAGTTCGAGTCTCGGAGGAGCCATGGATGTTTGTAGTGGTTTGGAATGCATTTTAAACCGTAGGTCCCGATCTAATATGAACGTAGAGAGTTGAGCGAAAAAAGACTGAAAACCCTACCCCGTAAAAAAAAAAAAACTCCTGTCTCGGGATTTGCTAGGCGGCCTTGGCCCACCATGGGGCTGTTGTGCCAATGAAGAAGAATAGATATTGGATATTAGTTTTGTGAAAACATGTATAATCTAATATACAATGGCAATTGACAATGAAAGCAAATCTTGAAAGTGTCCTTGTCTATGTCAGATGGGCGCGATAAATCTGTAGCTAGGATTGTCCTTCCGTTAGGTTAGTAGGGGAAGAGAAGGGAAGGGATTTCCCTAGAAGTTTGGGCATGGCAGTTCAAAATTAAGGTGGAGAAATGCAGATGCAGTGTAGAAGGCACTTCATAATATTCACTGAATAAGGATGAATTTGGTATATATCTGCCACTATAATTCCAAATGATGTTTAAGTGTCCAGTATTAAAAAACAACAACAGTTTACTATTTAAATTTACGAGCTTTTTTCATATAAATAAATGCTATATGCTATACAAATATATAGATACTTGAACAGAACTTTTATACTAAATTACATCTTAGACTCTATAATGACATCTAAGAAATATAGTTTTTATTTATTTTTTTTGCAATTTAAACATACAGTGAAGTGAAAAAAGTTCTAAAATTGTAAAACTAATTTAATTTAAACTAATGGTTTTTAAAACCTAATTTAGCAATTAATATAAAAGCAAAATTAAAATAGCTTACATTGAAAAAGTTACAGTCCAATATATTAAAAGAATACATTTTATTAATAAATAACTCGACTCGAAAGTATATCTCTCTCTTTTCCTTTTTAGAATGCGAACTTTCGTAGAAGTAAAAGAAAAGATTCCGGTAAAATAAAAAAGTGTGGAAATGCGGAGAAAACCGTGCAATTTTCACAACAGGGGAAATAAGAAAAAGTAAAAAAACAAGCTTTTCAAATGAAAATTCTTTTTCAACGCATTTGCAAAAAGGTAGGATGGTAAGACGGAAAGAAAGAAAAAAAATCTCTACTCCCCCTCCACCTACAACTTCCAGTCCGCAGTGCAAAGCATAACGTGAATACACAAATATTGCATCGCTACAACCCTCCCTCCCGCGCTGACGGCAATTGGTCATACACAGAAGCATTCCTGCAACTCAACTCAACAATATAAGGAGGTTGTTTACAGAAATGTTATTCAAACACATATGGCAACGCAAGCGGAAAGAATGAAGACTTCGCAGAAAAAAAGAAGAAATAGTTCATATTTTTTAAGAATAAATTCCGCACACTCTACAAGCACTTTGAAAAATGTATACATGTATTTTCACAAAAGGAAAAAGCAAGAAAATGGATGAAATAAAATACACGCGCTGAAGTCTTGAGATGAAATAAAAAGAATAAAATAAAATACAAATTCCATGTCATATATATTTAGGTGGGAAGGGGGTGAACGGTCCGAGCCCGTTGCTTCTTTTCTGTGAAGAACTGATCCATAAAATCTCTTTTTAAAAAAAATAAAATAAATAAATGGAAAGGGAAAATTTTCTTCCTTGGGTCCTTTACATGGGGCAGCATGGAGTAACTGAAATTATTGATTGTGCCTTTATCAAGAAAAATAGGGAAGGAATTTTTGGAACCGATACGAATGTATGAATATATATTTTCCCTCTGTGAATGTTAGCGGCATTTATCAGAGGGGAAAAAGAACACGCGATTTTTGTTTGCCTCTATCGGCACGGGCAGGAATTTGATATGTAAACAGGAAAAAGAACTCTCGTTATTTTCGGGAGCCTTCATTTTCGAATGTTTGATCTTTTTCCCTCATGAAAGAAACTTCACTCTCGCACAGAAATATATAATTGGGAATGTTTTTGCACGACATCAAATTTTAAAGAAACAGGGTCCGTAATTATTTACAAAAATATTTTGATAGGGATGAATAGTATTTGAATTTATTCAAAGTATCGATTTTATTGCATTATTCTCCATGGATGATGAGTTCTTAATCTAAAGTCATTAACTATCCACGGTAAATTTGCAGCAGATTCAACGTTACCCAGGGTGATTACGAAGGAAAAGACTGTTAAATTACACCCAAAAGAGGGAAAGGGAAAAATAATAATTCTATGCTGCCATTTATGTTTTTTTGTTGTTTCTTATCCCACTTGGCTGGTCAAGTCCACGAGCCCATACGTGCTCATGATTGAAGGGGAAGGAAGCAGCTTCTGTTGTGATGGAGCACCCGTAGGTAGAAGCCTGACTTTTGCTCCGTGACGCTCTTACAGTCATAGGAGATCGGGACCTACGGCTTAAAGTGGATTCCGAACCACTACAAACATCCATGGCACCGCCGGGATTCGAACCCGAAACCTGTGGCACCGAGCGCCAGAGCGCTAGACACTCGGCCATTCAGGTCCCAAATTTGTGAATGCCAAAGGCACGCGGTGTTCCCAGGTGGTCACCCACCCAAGTACTGACCGCGCCCAATGATGCTTGACTTCGGTGATCTAACGAGAACCGGTATATTCAGCATGGTATGGCCGTTGACATTTATAGTTCATATAATGAGAACCAGGAGGATCCAGGATCCTCTACAGTCCATCAGTATAACCAAAGCGCAAATCTCCGTCAACCACATTAAATGATCCGGTTAAACAAATCAAAGCCCAGATAAGAATAAAACTCATAGGTATTTCCTGGGGACGGATGGCCAATTGGCTAGCTGTCTGGCTTTTGGTACCACAGACTTCAGGTTCGAATCCTGGCGGTGGCATGAATGTTTGGCGGTGGCATGAATGTTTGGCGGTGGCATAATGGTTCGGAAACCACATTAAACTGTAGGTCCCGGTCCAATTAGCCTAAAGTGTACAAAAAATTACCGTAGAAGACAAACAAACCATAACTACTTCCTTCAAAGAGACATGATATGAATATTGTTTAACCGAGACAATGTGGAGTTTGAGCGTTCATCTAGCTCCGGGCGTTGCAATTTGAACTCGGAAAAACAAGCCTCCGTATCTTCCCAAAGCCACATACACATTTGAACGCATAAGTTTTGAGTCCTGCAGACCAACGTTTATACCGATGCGGTCAGAAAATGCAACGCATGCGAACTCAATTGCCAACTTTTGAAGACAGCTCGACATGGCGTCGGTCTTTGGTCGCGGATCAAAGCATTTATGACATTCAGGAAAACAACTGCATGTTCGCTGAAAGTTAATTTTTACACTCATATAAAAATTAAAATAATTGAATATTAGAAGAGATAAATATTAAGAAACTCCTGAAAATTAAAAGTAATGGCTGCAAGCTAATTAACATAACACATCAATAAGTATCGGTGAGTATAAAACCAGCACATCTGCTGTTAGAAAAATCTAAAAATTTCTCTTCACTTTGGATCTTAAAAATTTAATGTTATGCCACTAAATATTAAAGCTCATTACAAAATCAGTGAAGGATCTGATTAAAAAGATGTCCCAAGGACATCGATCTTGGACGGTTATCCACTATAAATTATGAAGTATTGTAAAAATCTCAGTGAGGGATTATCATGGGAGTAAGAGACTCTTAATTTTACCATAGAACAGAATAATGAAGCGATATTTAAATATTGAACTTGCTAGCTTTCCATAATCACCATTAATTTTTTTTTAAACTAGGAAACAAAAGTAATATCGATGAAAAACGGTGGTTTTCAGGTAGTTTTTGATCTAAAATGTAGTTAATTAGAATCTAAAATTAAAAAAAAATTACATAGCACTATTTAAATTAAGAACGAACAAGATGAATTTATTATAGTAGTAAGGTTCAGCAATTTAACTGTTAAATATAGAAAATATCAAGGCCATGAATCTTGTTCTGTAACTTCAACAAAGCACATTTTGAACTAATTTTAAAAACTACTAAGAAATAAATAAAATAGAGCTTATATATAATTAATTGTAAGTTGACATCCCGTAGGGATTTTATGATTATTTATTTATTTACTTTTTCATGGGGATTTAGATTGAAATTAATGGCGGAGAAACATCTAAAAATGAAAATTTTATTTGAAAGGTAAATTTATTTGGCTTTCACAATAATCGAAATTATTATTTTTTATAACATTCTTGTTTGTTATTTTTTAATGAAATTATTATTTTTTTTAATCTCCTTCTTGAAACTTATACATGAAATCCAATATTCCAGAACTCCACGCATAAACTTGGGAGAGAACATCAATAGGATTCAGAATCGCTTAGAAAACCCCGATCATTAAAGGCTTTGATTATACTTTCACCAAAGCTGAGTTGACTGATATTCATTTTGTGTATGACCTATTTAACGATATTGCTGTACAATTGTATCGGGAAGCGCAAGTCACTAATTATGGTTTCATCACGTTGGAGCTTCATCTCATTACACAATATGCATACGTGTTTTTTAGAATCGAACATTTAGAAATTGGTAGATTAAGCGTGGTGACCCATTTACAGACTCCTTAGATCACCTGTTGATCTTTTCTATGGTGTAATTTCAAGAGCATTGTTTACGAATCGTCAGAAGATTCTAACATCTATCTGGTAACGTAATCGGTCTGATGGCCATTTGGCTGGCCCTCTGACCTTTGGTACCACAGGCTTCAGTTTGAATCTTGGAGGTGGCATGGATGTTTGTGAATGGTTCGGAATCCACATTAAATTGTAGGCCCTGGTATAATTAGCCCACAGTGTGCAAGAAAGGACCTTAGAGCGACAAACTAAACTAAACTAAACTGGTAACGTGAATTGCCCTTGTTACTGCTAAATTATGTGCTATACTTGCTGTTGCTACTATTATTACTGCTACTGCATAGATGTCTAGCGTTGATAAACGATAATGTGCTAAATTTTGAATATTACCTGTAGTAACGTCTTATGTTTGCACATATTGTAGTGTTTATTTGGGGTGGGGGGTGGGGTGTCGGGTATGAAAAAAACAGTCTAAAGCACTTTAGACTGTTTTTTTACACTTAAGGCTCGTGCTCACCAAGGCGAGAAGATGCAAGCGAAAAAATTTGACCAATCACTAGCCTCACCGCGGTCGCCTGAAACCGGTTTGCAGTCCGCAGCTTGGAGTTGCCCAACTTTCAACTCGAAGCGGTTTTTCCCTAGGCGTAATGCTATTTCTGATGTTTCGCTGTGAAGGGGTCGAAAAAATTTTGTCGCTTGCCTCGTGAATCTTCACGTCTCTAGCCTCGGTGGGAACGAGCCTTTACTGTGACTTTACATCTCTATCTCTTGAGCGTGGCAATTCCTTTCTTATGCGATTCTGATCCTTATCTGTCTCTACCTCCCGTTCAAGTTTGTATGAGGTTTGTTGTTTGATTTGTCGCTTTATGGTCATTTTCTGCACACTTTGGCCTAATTAGACAGGGACCTACAATTTAACGTGGATTTTGAATCACTAACAAACATCCATCAGTTTGTATGAGGAGTTCCAAAACATACTGCTTATTGTACATATCAAAAAGTATTATTTTCTTCAATGCGCTTGAAAAATGTATCCTGTTTAATAAGAGCGATCTCACATTTGTCAGAAATTGGTTAAAAAATATTGATGGGTTTTCAAGAGATTACGAGGTCGAGAAAAATGTTGATTTTAGAAAGATATTTCTTATGAATATAATGCACTCTAATTAAACTTTATTTTTTAAAAAATAGCGAGATAATTTAATTAAAAAACATTTGATGCTTGCCATAATACTGGCAACAGACACACAATCTTTGAAAATAAAAAGACATAATACGAAAAAAAAAATACGATACAAAAAAATATCGTTGATAAAGTTTGATTCAAAAGCGATTCAGAATTGAAGTTTGTTTCTATATTAGATGTTAATATCTTGTCTTTTTTATTTACATTTTTTATTTCATTTCATTTATTTATTACATTTTGTTGCTAAAAATCTTACATTTAGTAGATTTTTAGAATCATCTACATGTTACAAAATAGAAAAAAATCGTTGTAAGCATGTTGAATAGTTAAGGTAAAAGAACTTGTATGGTGGTAACGTTGATTATTATGTTAATATACAATAGAAAGTAACGTTGATTATTATGCTAACATACATTAGTAGAAATTACCAAAAAAGAAATTTAATATAGTAATTATGTTCATAAAAATATTAAAAATCTAATTGTATATTGTTATATAATGATTAAACTGTTAAAGTGATCTTATCAGAATCAACTGTTAGAATAAAATCGCTCCTATTGTTTAATCTCCATTTAGAGTACCTATCTCCATGGGAATTTAACATCAGGAAATTTAAACCCATTCTGTAAACGTCCCAGCAATTGTTTGGTTGAAAAAATCAGGAATCTCTAATTTTCTCCCATACATTTTATCTCTACTAAACATTCGATGGAGGGTCCATTACCTAAGCTTAACTTTTTTGTATGGAAAGGAACTATTTTAACATCCTGAAGAATTTGACTTGAAATACTCTTTTTTTCTCTCTCCAGTGTAGCCAGTCGAAATCTTAGAGAAGCCTCAAGTCCACTGGGCCATGGGTATACACATAAATCCAGCGAGGTAAAAATGAACACGGAACACACCCACACACTCTTTTTCCTTTTTCACACACATGCGCACACATTGCATTCAGGTGGGCATATGTGTGTGTTGAGGGTGGTGTGCGATAGGCACAGAGAGAGAATGGTGGAAAGTTATTTGCTAAAAATAACCGCTCAGTTTTTTTTTTTTTTCTTTCTTTTCTTTTTTCTCTTTTCGCCCTCGCCTTTTTCTTTAAGGTTATGCAAGCCGAGCTTTAAGAAGTTTCTTTTCTTTTTCTTTTTTGGTCCAGCTAGGTCTTTGCATTTCTTCTCCAATTCGGGTTAGAAAAAAAAAAATCTTTTTTTTTTGTTCCTTCAATTTTTTTTCTTCTGCTTTCACCTCAGTATTTGTTTCTTCCTCTTCTTCTTCTTTTTGTTCTTTTATTTTTATCATTTTCTCGGCTGCTTCCTTCTCTGTCTTTGCAGCATCATCAATCGACTTTTAGAAAACCTCTTTTCTATAGATTGCAGATAATGCATGGTAGCCTCGGTCTTCTGATCGGCCATTCATCAATGTCAACCAGGCTCCGCCCACCTCGAATAAGGTGCCCCTGCCGCAGTGGGGTAGAGGAAAAGAGAACATGGCGGCTGCACGCGCGCACATGCATCCCCAATTCGAACACAGTTTGTGTTTGCGATTTTCGAATGCCTGCGACAAAGGATCACTTCACATTTAAAGAAGTAAGAAAAATAAAAAAGAAAAAGGCAAGCCACTTATGCAAGGATAAATTTGTGTACGCTTTATTGAAAGACCATCCCCATTAGTTAGATGATTCTCGTATTCAATTAGGGTAATGCAGAGTGGCAGGTTGTTGCGGAATAAAAAGAACGAGGAATGGAATACACTTTTCTAATGAAAAGAGGTTCACCTTGAGTGTAATCATTCAACCAGTGAGAATACTTGATGCAATTCACAGATACGTCTTGCACATTTATTAAGAATGGGAGAAAGACTGAGCCTTGTTTTCTGCAATCCAACTGTCATTAATTCTAGTTCAATGAAAAGTATTCTGCAGTACATTTTATAAAGACTGTCCATTTTTTTATTTATGTATTTCATATTTAATTTCTTAAATTATTATAATTATCTAGAAGTAAGAGTGGTAATAATGCATTTTATGTAAATGCTATACAGAAAAATTAGATTGATTTATGACACCTTAATCAAAAGCAATGCATTCATTTTTATTTATTTACATTATTTTTTATTCAGTATTTGAAAATTTTCAATATTTTCCACACATTAATGTGATGAAAATGCCATGTATGAACGCATTTAAACAGAATTATATGTCATTCTCCTTATTTAAATTAGTTAAATCATAAAAATCACCACCTAGTCCACTCTTTCATCAAAGCAGTGTTCATAGTATATCTCACTGGAACCCTTGTTCTTAAGTACATTGATGAGAGTTTATCCGATTTGGATTTATTATAATGCCAAATTTCAACATCCAAGCTCATTTTTTTTTTAAAAAGAAACTTTGTAACCACGCCTTTCCTATATCTGGCAATATCTACTGCAGGGCATCAGTAGATATTGCCAGATTTGGTCCTTTTTATACTGACTAAACTTCCTCAGTAGTGGCAAAGAACTGTCCTTGAGAGGTTGAATGTCACACCTGTATCTTTGTTTTGTAATTAACTTTTGATGTTTGTCCTATGCAACTTAAAATATAATAAATAATTGTTACATAACTTAGGCCCATCATAATCAACTTTATTTCCAACTTTATCAACTTTAAATTATTAATGTAGTTACAAATGTAAGGAATAAATATTACTAAATAAATTTTCATGTGCTTCTGGACTACTTAACTGACTACTACTGACTCTGGACTACTTCTTCCTACTTAAAACTCAGGCCTGCTATCCACAGTGATTAATTGGGCAACCAGCATGCAAGTTTGATTTGGTTTGGCTTGTCGCTCTATAGTAATTTTTTGCACACTTTAGTCTAATTAGACCAGGGACCTACAGTTTAATATATATTCCAAACAATAACAAACATCTATGCCACAGCCATCATTCGAACACGAACCCTGTGGTACCAATGGCCAGAGCGCTAGCCATTAGTCTGCTCAGCATGCAGGAGAACATAGGTTTGAATCCACTTTTAACGTGCCTTGCATTCATAAATAACAGAAACTTGCAGACATGATGGTGATTGAGACAACATGTGCTTCATCGTCAATGCATGATTCAGGAAATATTTTTCTCGTATGACATCAAATACGAAGCAATTAAAATTTAAAATCCTTATGGAAGAAAGACATTACCCATCTTCAAAACCATCTATTGTGTGGCTACTTGTGGTGCAGTAAGAACATTATCTATATGTACCACCATCTATATGTATCTACCTTCGATGTATAAAAAAATTTAAAAAGTTAAATAAAAAATCTCATTACAGAAAAAAAGATAAATGGATAAAAATAGTTCAAGACATAAAGAACTCTAATACGATTATTTCCTTGCACTTAATTGCAACTGCTTTTTACTTCAGAGTTCATATATCAAATTATTGATACTAGTATAAAAACCAACAAGTGCATACATTATAAATTGACCGAATAACTGCATCGCCATTTTGTTTTAAAAGCAACCAACTAAGCCTAATGGGATTTTAAGAAATAAATTTTTAAAAGCATTTCAGAAATGCGAAGTAGAAATGACAAGATAATAGGAATGATTTAATGAATGCAAATAAATAGCATGAATCATTGTGGTAATAATAAATAAGACAAGCCTTCTAAGATTAGCGCTATTTTGAGAAAGCATTTTAAATATGCCTAATAGATGCTAAACAGAAATGGTAAGATTACAGAAATGATAATATACTACATGTTCTTCCAGTGGTAATGCAGGATCATCATTTTGTGTTCTTGTATTAGATCAAGATTCACACTTCTTCTTTTAAAAAAGAAGAAAAAATAAAATAAATCCCAGTCGAGACTATAATAAAAGATAACAAGTCAGTGTAAGTAGTAGTCGAGCATAAGTAGCTTATCTACAAACAGCTAATTTCAACTTCATTCCATTTTTTTTTATTTGTTAGTTTTTGTAAAAATGTTTTTGAATGATGAAGAAGTGGTAAATTCGAATTCTCTTTTCTTCCTTTAATGTAGATGACCGGTTACAGTGAAGATTTAGTCTTTTTTAATTTTTTATTATTTAAAAAAAAAATTCTTTTTGGGTTCAGATAAGTATATTAAAAATCGTTTGCTCATTTTCTTTTTTTTTTTTTATCGCTTGCTTTTTCTTTTCACTTTAATACCCTCATTTTGTCTCGTGCAAAAGATTTGATCGCAAACGATTTTTTATTTTATTATTTTATTCTTTAATTTCTGTTCTTTTCCATTCCATTTTAAGAGTAGAAAACATCGTTAGCTTAAAAAAAAAAAAAAAAAAAAGTAAAGTAAAATGGCCGAAGGAAAATCAACGCTAATAAATCAAATGTGTTCTCATCTGTTTGCCCAGTGATTGCGAGGGGAAGGGAGGGGACAACGATTTTTTTTTTTTTGGCTTCGTTCCCAATGAGCAATGTTAGAATGGCAACGAAAAATGGCAATTGGAGGATAATTGTGATAAGCGAACCGGTATGACAAAAATTTCTGATATTTTAATTTTCTTTTCTCTCTTTGTATGAATGTACAAAGACCATACAAAAAATCAGAATATTTTATGCATTTTTTTTTCTTTTTTTTGTGACTGGCCGCCTTACTTGTTTAATATTCGATAATTAATAAACCATAACATGCTAAAAATGTCTTTTTTTTAAGCGAAAAAGTTTGACCAAAACGGATTTCAAATAAAATGCGTTATAACAACACACACACAGACATTTCTTTGTACCAAGTAAATTATGCACATAAATACACCAGAATAAAATTATTAAAGTTGACAGCAAAAAAATATTTTTTTAACATTGTATTAAGAGGAAGAAATTAATTTTTCATTCTTGCTTTATAAGAAAGAAAAAATCCATGAAAAGATGACGAAGTTAGTAACTTAATCAAAATTCTTATTAATACATGTTGACAGGAGTTTCGTTGTAAAAGATCTTGGCATTTTCAAAGAATAAATATACACTGAAGTGACAAAAGTCATGGGATAGCAATATGCAAATTTTCAGATGGCAGTAGCATCGCGTAGAACAGGTATAAATGCGCAGTGCTTTCGCAGAGCTTTCATTTCTGTTCAAGTTATTCATGTGAAGAGGTTTTGACGTGATGATGACCGCACGACGGGAATTAACAGACTTTGACGCGGAATGTTAGTTGGAGCTAGACGCATGGGTCATGCCATTTCGGAAATCGTTAGGGAATTCAACATTCCCAGATCCACTGTGTCAAGAGTGTGCCGAGAGTATGAAATCTCAGGCATAACATCCCACCATGGACAGCGCAGTGGTCGACCGCCTGCACTTAACGACCGAGACCGGCGACGTCTGCAAAGAGTCGTAAATTCTAACAGACAAGCAACACTGCATCAAATAATCGCAGAAATCAATATGGGACGTACAAGGGACTTGTCTGTTAGAGCTGTGCGGAGAAATTTGGCTTTCTTGGGCTATTCCAGCAGAAGACCGACTCGAGTGCCTTTACAGACAGAACGACATCGCTTGCAGCGACTCTCGTGGGCACGTGAGCATATCGGTTGGTCCCTGGATGAATGGAAAACCGTGGCCTGGTCCGATGAGTCACGATTTCAGTTGGTAAGAGCTGATGGTAGGGTTCGAGTGTGGCGCAGACCCCACGAAGCCATGGACCCAAACTGTCAGCATGGCACTGTTCAAGCTGGTGGTGGCTCCGTAATGTGTGGGCTGTTTTTTCATGGCATGGACTTGGTCCTCTGGTGCGACTGGACCGAACATTGACTGGAAATGTTTATGTTCAGCTACTTGGAGATCACTTGCAGCCATTCATGGACTTCATGTACCCAAACAACGATGGGATTTTTTATGGATGACAATGCGCCATGTCACCGGGCCACAACTGTTTGCGATTGGTTTGAAGAACATTCTGGACAATTCCAACGAATGATCTGGCCACCTAGATCGCCCGACATGAATCCCATCGAGCATTTATGGGACATCATCGAGAGGTCTGTTCGTGCCCAAAATCCTGCACCATCAACGCTTTCACAATTGTGGACGTCTATCGAGACAGCATGGCTCAATATTCCTGCAGAAGACTTCCAACGACTTGTTGAGTCCATGCCACGTCGAGTTGCTGCACTTCGCCGGGCGAAAGGAGGGCCGACACGATATTAAGAGGTATCCCATGACTTTTGTCACTTCAGTGTATTATGTAATAAAAATAAACATATTTAAAAGAAGATATACTC
The DNA here is from genome assembly GCA_021605075.1 of Caerostris darwini. Taxonomy (NCBI): domain Eukaryota; kingdom Metazoa; phylum Arthropoda; class Arachnida; order Araneae; family Araneidae; genus Caerostris; species Caerostris darwini. The sequence continues at coordinate 730,189 of BPLQ01004536.1, forward strand.
ATATTTATGCACTTGTGTCTCGCAGAAAAACTTTAACGAAATTTCCTCTTGGGCAGGAATAAACAAATTGGCTATGGAGTCACATACCACTTTTTGGATTTGCATAACTCTGAATTTGATTATGGGGTAAAATTAAAAATGAAAGTTCAACTTTCATTTGTTAGTTTTATTGGATGTTCTCAATTTATCGGGCTTACATATTTATGTGAGCAAATCTTTTTTAAAACGAATTTCAGTAATTGTCATTTACATTGCCAGGTGTCAATTTGGAAATCATGATTAAAACTACTTTGAATATACAGGAATATACAGGACCTTTTTAAGGAAACAATCAGATCAATTAACTTTTATAAGGAAATGTTAAGTTATTATATCATATTTAAACATATAAAAGCAATTTTATAATTTTGTTACATAAAATTACATTAATTTTGTATTATAAAATAAAGCAACAGCCCCATGATGAGCCACGCCGTCTGCCTGTTGGCAGATTTCGAGACAGATGCTTTCTTATTAAGGGATGGGGTTGTCAGCTCTACACCCACCGCTCAACAATCATATTAGACTGGGGCCTACGGTTAAAAGTGGATTCCGAACCACTACAAGCATCTATGGTACCACCTGGACTCGAACCCTGTGGCACCGAACGCCAGTCACTCGGCCATCAAACCCCTTGTTATAACAGGCATAATATTAATTATTTTTTTATTTCTCTGAAATTTTATATATATTAGTGAGCAATAGATTTAATTCTCTCAAATTTTGCTGTTCCCTATCCTAAACAAGGATTTTTATAAAAGGTAATAATATTATGAATTATAATATATATTTACTTAAGTACAAAAGAAGTATGTTTATATAATAAATTCATAAAGATGTCTTGATCTCTATCATATTGATGGCCAGTTCTCTCTAAATGTAATTATGGGTTAGAAAAAAAATGGTTTATTTACAGTTTGCAAGTAAAAAAAAAAAAAAAAAAAAATTACGAAATCGCAAAAATATGTGCATTCGAGTAACTTAATTTATAAATTTTAATATTAAGGTGATTAAATTAAAAATCTTAAATTTTTTTATTTTTTGAAAGGAATAATATATATATATATATATATACACTCAATAGCCAAAAAATTATGACCACCCCTACATTTTGCAATGAACTCACCCGGATGACGTGGAAGGCACGTGATCAGGTGGAAGTGGTATTTAACTGGAATTAGGGGTGGTGGTGTTAATCCATGCCAAGGCGGGTTGAAATTGTGTTGCGCGCCAAAGGTGGGCCAACTCGTTATTGACAGGTGGTCATAATGTTTTGGCTCTTGAGTGTATATATATATACAAAAAAATTTACCATATATTTTTTTCAATTATTCAAGCAATCACGTCTTTTTACAATTAATTTAATATTCAATACAGCGATTAATTTTAATCCATATTTCTTAGACATTTCAAAGTTTTATTCCTTTGTGCTTACTCTATGTACAAATTTAAGAAAAACCTATTAAAAAGACAACCTAATAGGAACAACCAATAATTCCTTCTTAAGCTCTCCCTAAGCTGCATTTTATTTACATTATTAAATAAATGGATAAAACGGGAAGTGAAAAACCTAAGTTTTAGTATTCGGAAGAAAGCGGCTGGAAAATATGGACGAGCCATACCGCGGTGACTCATAATTTGATGATGTGCCATAAATACAGAAGTAGAGCTCTATGAAAGAGATAATGGATTGCTAAAAGATCGTAAAATTTTATAGATATTTTCGATTCGCTTCCATATCTATAATGTCATAATGACTGCCCAACAATATGGCGGACCCCATAAACTCCAAGACGTTAAAATTTAACTGCACTGGCTTAAATCACAACATATAGGAGCTTTTCGAAAAAGCAGAGAAGGAACTTCAGCCAAAGCCCTCGAGATTTGCTTTTTTGGAAAAAGGTTTCTTGAATAATAAATGATTTTTGGATTAATTTCAAAAAATTGTTCGGAAAAAAAAACCCTCCCATATTTATTAAGCTAATTTAATATATTAATAGAAATTGATTTAAATTAAAATTAGTTTTTTCTTTTCTTAATGTTTGTTCAACAATATTTTTTTTATATGTAACAGTGCTCTTCCACTAGGCCTGGATTATGATAAGCGCATTAGTCTGATGGCTTGTTAACGCAATTTTCTGATGATTTGTTAGCGAATTAATCTGATGGTTGATTAGCGAATTAGTCTGATGGTCCGTGTTAATCTGATAATTTGTTAGCATATTAGTCTAAGAGGTCTGGAGTCTGATGGTTGGTTAGCGAATTAGTCTGATGGTCTGTGTTAATCTGATAATTTCTAAGCGCATTTAGTCTAATAGTTGGTTAGCAGGTTCGGAGGTCTGGAGTCTGATGGTTGCTTAGCGAATTAATCTGATGGTTTGTTAGCGAATTAGTCTGATGGTCTGTGTTAATCTGATAATTTCTAAGCGCATTTAGTCTAATAGTTGGTTAGCAGGTCTGGAGTCTGATGGTTGCGTAGCGAATTAATCTGATGGTTTGTTAGCGAATTAGTCTGATGGTTGGCGAGCAAATTAGTCTGATGGTTGGTTAGCAAATTAGTCTGATGGTTGATTAGTGCGTTAGTCTGATGGTTGATTAGTGCGTTAGTCTGATGGTTGGTTAGCACGTTAGGAGGTCTGTAGTCTGATAATTAGCGGCTTGGGATTCTAAACTTAGAGAATCGAGTGAGAAACGTATTAAATCCTAACGGAAATTTCCCTGTCTACGTTGGTCATGGACATGTTAAATCTGTAAACAAATTCCACCATTGGATCTGGAAAGGATGCCAACTTCTCAGTTGCTGCCTATGGGGTTGTTTGTTATAAACAACAGTGACAGGCCAGAACGCTAGTCAATTGGTATCAGGCCGCTATATCATATGAGAGAAAACTCACACCAGGTAGTCCGAGGCAAGATGCTGAAAATCACAAACATCATCGAGTCTGCTCGTTAAGAAAATTATTAGTATTACTTTATCATTAATTTTATTAAAATAGTTTACTACATCTATAATTAAAATGGATAATTTTTAATTTTTAGCTATCCGTACAAAATATATCTAAAAACAATATTATATATATATATTAGTTTGAAAATTACGAAATGGTATTTCATTATAAGAAATAAAATAGACTTTCTTATTAGAAAATCTAACTTAAAAATAACATCTTAAAAATCAATAGATTGAACAAATATGAAACGTCATAGTATAAGGAATATAGAAAAAATGAATTCAGTGAATACATCAAAAGGGAAAAAAACCAACAGAATAATCATAAAAGAATTAAATTTGGTATCATTATTCTAATTAAAATTTCTCAAACCTTCCTTCGAGAAGCATTTAGAGGTCGTACTGTTTTAATTACATCTTTGTGAATAATAAAAACGGAAAGTAACACCACCTCGTTCATTTTTTTTTATTTGATAGTTTTATTTATTCCATTTTTTTATGCGCAGGTAATTTTCCAAACTTCCTAATGACACAAGCCAATGTATCCGAGAATCCACGTTGGATACATTAAAACTATCGGGTAATTTTTATTCTCCATTTTTTACTTTTAATGAAATAAAAAAAGGAAAAAAAAAACTTGACACAAAAAATAGGAACTTTATTTGTGCATCGACTTAAAAAAAAAGAATGAAAAAAGAAGAAAATTACGAAAGATTGCGTTTAGAATGTTTTCTTTTGTTATTTAAACAGAGCATTATGGGTAAAAAAAAAAAGATATCCGCGAACTCAGATGACAGTGACGAAACTGATAATAATAATATTAATAATAATATTCGAATTTGAAGCACCCAAAACGAACACAAAAACAAAAATAAATATAAAATACGAAGAAAAACATTTTTTTTTTCACTTTCCTTTTCTCAAAAAAACGGGATTTTGTCTTTACGCCTACAAATGCCGCTGGCGATGGAAAATAATAATAATAAAAAAAAGAAAAAGAGCGGAAAAAAAAATTAATAACCGTTCGAAAGAATAGAAAAATGGCGCTCGAGCTGCAGCCAAACGAAAAAAAAAGTCAAAAAGAGAATTAATAAAATAAGGAAAGGTATAGCAGAAAAGTATAATAAAAAAAAAGGAAAAGTTTCCTACCTTTCCCAGTTTTTCAAGGTTGAAAATATGTATAACAAACGAAAAAAGGATTAAAAAAAAAAATGGCGGAGTAGAGGGAGTTAGAAAAGAAGAATAAATAAATAAACAATAAAAAAAAAAAAAACTGAAGCTGTCAAAAATGATTGATATCCATCCAATTTTCGCCCGTTTTCTTTGGGTTGTTTTTTTCACCTGCGCCCGTTCGTTACATTTTATCCGGAAAAATTATAATAATGAAACTGAAAGAAAACGGTTCGCTGTGTTTGCAGATGGTGAGGAAATAATTATTCCGACTAGAAAAACGCATGTATTTCTATTTAGTAATGAAATTGTAAAATATGAATATTTTTTAATCTATTTTTGATATAATGCTGTAATTGAAAATGACATTTATGCTTCAAATATTCGTTGCAGCTTTGGACACACGTTGTAGAAATTCAATAGACAAAGGTGACAACTTTATAAAATAAGCATTGAATAAAAAGTTTGCTGTTATTAACTTTTTGTATTATTCAATAATGTAGATGATTTAATCCTGACAACTATATGACGCTGATAATAAACGAAAAAAAATTTCACTTCTGTAATTTAAAAATATAAAAAATTGTAGTGTGCGGCTTAGGGAACAAGATTGAAACTAGGTGTCACTGAGTTCAGATACCTGAGGTACAAGTTGGAGAAATCGCAGTTTTATTTACCCCCTCACAAACACCACACACATACAGTTAGAGACAAATATTTAACACATTTAAAAACAGATAATTATAGATTTGTGGAAGAACTCCACTTCTAAGCCTAAAACCTGACTCTCGGCTACGCGCAGGGTGCGGGAAATGCACTTCTTCTCCGAGTGAGAGTCCGTAGACCACCTGACCATTTTTCCTGAACGCCACAGGGAGTTTTGGTTTGGTTTGTCGCTCTACGGGCATTTTTTGCCCATTTTGGGCTAATTAGACCAAGACCTACAGTTTAACGTGGATTCCGAACCACTCACAAACATCCATAGCACTCGATGCTACAGGTTTCGGGTTCGAGTCCCGGCGGTGCCATGTAATGGTGTAGAAGTGGTTCGGAATGAACTCGAAAACTCGGAATGAACTGAAGTTCGGAATGAACTCGAACTACATGGCGGTGCCATGTAGTGATTCGGAATCCACTTTAAACAGCAGGTCCCGTTCTAATATGACTACAAGAGCATTGGGCGTAGGGCTGTAAACTCTACCCCGTAAAAAGAAGACATCTGTCTTGAAATCTGGATGGGCGGATCAGTTGGCGGATGGCCTTGGCCCACCAGGGGCTGTTACGCATGATAATGATGAATAAACATTCATTCATATCAATGGCCAGAGTGCTAGCCAATTGACCATCAGGCCGCTCCAGTGGGTAGGAGGAATGATTACAAAACTATTTTTAAACCAAGGTTTAACTTTTTGGTTTAAATTAAGGAGGAAGAGCTGCCTGCTTTCATCACACGTCGTTTTTGTTTTTTAAAAAGTCGTTTTTTAAAAAAAGAAATTTCAGATTTTAAAAAAAAGATCAAAACACGAAAATGATCCGGCCATATTTTAATAATAATAAAAAAAATCGATTTTATAAAGACTTATGATTTTAAATCGATTTTATAAAGACTTATGACTAAATTACGATTTTAATAAAGATTATGAGATAAAAACTTTTTTCAATAATGCACAAGACTGGATTCAAGTTTTCGATTTATGTTTTCATTTATTTACATATTTCATGTTCTGACACAAAAATCTGCCTAAGCATAGCCATTGGTTTCTATAACTAAAAAATTATTTAAAATATATATTAAAATTATATAAGAAATTTCTAATAATAAATTTGTCTTTTATTAATAGACATACGATTTTATACTGAACATTTAATTCGTTAGGTAGTCGTATAAAAATATAAAATTTCATAGATTATAAAATTGCTTTAAATATTTAAAAATCAAATTTTTAGTTATTAATCTGATAAATAAATTTAAAATAAATAATAAAAACATAACCAATTTTATTTAAATAACATATTTAACAAATGCATTTTTTTCTTTTGTATAATCATAAAGAAACGAAACTCAAACAATTTAATAGATCATTTACGAAATATCAAATTTAAGCATTAAAAAAAAATAACTACGTATCTTCCAAAGCATTGTTTTCATTGTTTCATAAACTACGCACGTAATTTGTTTACCAAATTCCCTACATACAAAATGCAACACTCTATCCATCTAATCTCAAAACACTCTAATCGCTATTTCTTCCATTAAATTTACCGTTTAAACCTTTATAATGGAAAAACAATCACCCAAACAAGATCTGACACATGGAATTAGAGATATCGAAAAGCTTTACAAATTGACATTTAAAAACGGTTCTGGAAATTTTTATGACGAAGCATAAAAAGGAACAAAGAGGAAATAAACATTTAAAAACAACAATGCACACACATGAAGTAAAAAAATTGCCTATTCTTTCGCCAGAGGGCTTATAAATAAGTAAGCAAAAACCTCTCATCACTGCAATAACAGTCGCCAATTTATCGCATGATCATGAGATCCGATATTTTGGTAGCTTTAATGGCAATATTTCCTTTCAATATTCCATTAAAGCATATAAAAGCGGATAGAGAGTTTTTTACAAAATGGGCTTCGAAGACCCTGAGTCAATTTACCTCATTTTTATAACAATGATCGCATTTTGGGGCGTTTCATTTTCTTTCGAGTTGATGCGTTTTGTCGTTCAGCCATTTTGTTTTTTGCTTTTGTTTCATTCGATTCTTCACATCGAATTCACCTGGAAGTTATTTTTTGATCGAATGCGGTGGAGCGAGTAAAAGGGTGGATTTTTTTATTTCTTCAAGTTATGACAGGGGAAAATATTTCGAGTTTTTAAAAGTTGTGTACGTTTTGCTCATTCTTTTTAAGAAACTAAAATTTGTTATGGACGTGTTTACAAGTCGAATTTATAGGAAATTTTATTTAAATTTAGCCAACAGTACTACCATTTTTTGCTATTCACATTTTTTAATGCAACTTTGTTTTTGCTATTCAAATTTTTTAATGCAACTACGTTTTTGCTATTCAAATTTTTTAATGCAACTACGTTTTTGCTATTCAAATTTTTTAATGCAACTACATTTTCGCTAATGTATGCAAGAAACACTAATTTTTCAACCATTTTAGAACATATTTCAATTTCAACTTTTTTAATGCAACTACGTTTTTGCTAACATTTGCAAGAAACAAGTTTTCGAATTAGAGGTTAATTAACCATATTAATTATTTTTGTTAATCAAATGCACAATAAGTTAATTCCCTTCGAGTACTTTCCAACGATATCACTTATACGAATGGCTAATGATAATTACAAAAGATATTAAGGATGACTTTTTTTTCTTTTCTAATTGTACCATTTGTATTTTATTTACGCAAGGTTTGATTTTATTTTAAAAGACCACAACTTTAAAACTATATGGACGGCTTCAGAGCTTTTGAAATATAAAAAATTAAATTAAATAAAATTAGATTTTTATCTTCATTTAAGAAACACTACCAAATAAATCTTCGATTGATGGGATAAGGAATTAATCATAATAGACACAATGTTAAAGGTCATACAACTGCAAAAATACATTTAAAATTTTAGATAATGAAAATTCACATAAAATATATGTATAAAAATTGAAATAGTTTCATTTTAAAATCTAAACACCATGCTACAAAATCAAAGAATGAAAATGGCCAAGAACAAAGATCGATTCTATTTCATCCCTCTCTTCTTACCCACACATTTTCAATTGCTTCAAAAGCTGTCTGATCGATTCTTTTTCCCTCTGTAACAAAGAGGCTGTTGACAGCAAGCGTCGACATGATTCGAATTAGAGGATGGAAAAGAAAAAAAAAAAAAATAAAACCATCCCACCCCCATAAAAAAAGATTGGAGGAGTGAGTCATTTTTGCATCGTTACCACTTGGACTGCTCAGGAGAAAGATTTCCCCTAACCCTAGCGTCACTGGAAAAAGTAACGCGCACGAGGTAATGATGCAATCATTCACGCGCGCGGAATTGTGGGCAGGAGAATCATTAAGTATTATGCGCTATTACTTTTCGAAAAAGACTGTTATGAAGGGGGTTGGGGTAATGGATGTCACAGCCGACACCTTCTAGGATGTAGTGTTTTATTTCTAGATTGCTGGGCTTTTTTTTTCTTCCCTCCACCTTCTCTTCCGTTAAGTTTAATTCATTGAAAAGAGAGGTAACAGGATATTCCATTATTGTGTGGATCATTTTTCATTACAAGTATGTTATTTTTGCAAGTTTGTATATGTTATGGAGGGGGAATGCAGGGATCATTGCAGTTGTTGCAGGATTTTGCAGTTTGTTGAGTTTGTAAATATTTTTTATTTATTTTTATATATATTTATTTCCAATGGCGGGTAAAAAAGACACAACTGGATATATGCAGAACAAAACAAACAGAACAGAACAAAACAATATAAAATAGCAAATGGCAAAAAACAGAAATGCTTATTTTATATAATACTGTTTATTTTCCTTTCCAATGATATTAATGGTTTTTTTTCTCCCAAATTCAAAGAACTGGAGTACATGGTTTGCTAAGTTTATATCTTTAGAATGGTTGCCACGACTTATAATGGTCAATATCGTTCCATAGAAGGACGTGGAAATAATGCTTTCCAAGTTGATTTTTCGCAACTATTGGATATTAACTCATTGTATTTGAAAAAATACAGAAAATTTCATCAGACAATGCGATTTTTAATGTGAGATTCTTTGACACATTTCCGATCAAGTCTACTCATTTGACAAAAAAAAAAAGGAAAAAACACACCCAAGAATGTATCCTGTTGAACTCTAGCCAGCGCACAGTATCACAGGCATGCGGGTGAAAATGCTTAACAATTTAATTAATTTGATCTTTTTCTCTCCTTTCTAAATTGTATGCAGAATATTATTTTAAATTCTTATTTTAATTCTAATAACATTATAAGGATTTCTTAACTTAACAGAGAATATTGTTAAACAAACAAAAAGGTATTTAATTTATCTACAATCAAGGATGCAATAATAAAGAATGTAATTCTGTTAAATTTTTCTTTAATAACATAAAAATTTAAGTTAATATTATTAAAAACAATTATTGCAAAGTATATAACTGAAAAGATATGTCACCTGTACAGATACTAAAACAGATTATATTAATCATAAATTATCTAACTTAATTTACGTCTATCTTTGCTATAATAGACGGTCATTTATCAATTGTAACCATTATTTTCCCTTACAAGATTAACAGGATTATACCTTAGCATTATTAGTACCTTAGTATTACCTCACTTTGTGTTTAGAAATTCACATATTGTAGATAGTAAAACGCAGAAAATTTTATAGCAAAATATTTTAATAATTTATAACCATAAAACTACTTCTTTTTCTTTTTTTTTAATAATATTTTATTTGATGTATGATAAGGACCTCAAAGGAAAACATAACTGGTAAATGAATAAATTTTGAAATCTGATCTAGTAAAATAACACTACACCTTTTCTCTTCAAATATATACCTTGAACAAATAAAATTAATAAGATAAGATTAATGAATTTCATTAACGTTAGGGTTTAATTATATTTAATTACACTACAATTTCTCTTTTCTAAAATTAAAAGGTTTTTGGCAAGGGGGCTTTCCTACTCTAAGGGGTGAAATTTGGGGGTGGGAGGTGGTTGGTTTCAAATTGTGGTAGCTAAATATGCTGCAATGTAGCAGAACCACGAGATGCAACATAGATAAGGCTGTATCTACAACATATGCGTCGTTTCAATAGTACATAGCCTCAAATAAGGGTCCCTGACATTTGAAAACAATGTAACTTTCAAAAGCGTAACTCCTCATAAATATATAGCATATATTGAGTATTCATAATTTAAATAACTACTCTCAGTAAATAATTTATCTTCTATAAATACATTAGAATTCAGTTATTTTACTATACATTTTTTTATTCCAATTAAATAAAGAAGTGATATTTTTTAAATTTAAGGTTAAATGAACAAATCCCACGAACATAAAATATTTTTAGAATTAAAAATGCTGACAATTTTTTTAACCGAATCATATAAGGTGTTCAAAACAACATAATTAGGAGCGAAAAATGAAAAAAAGGCTTCCAAAATATATTAAAAGAAATCTTACATTCGTTATTTTTTACAGTAAATAGTGCTTTTTAATTAATGAAGGACTTTTTAAAAGTTTAAAAATAGAATGCTTCTTATTATCCACTGCCCCTAAAAAAAAAAAAAAAAAAAAAAAAAAAAAAAAAAAAAAAAAAAAAAAAAAAAACCGATTCTAAATTTAGCAACTAACGAACAAGATTAGCAAATAAAATAAAAAAAAAATAAAAACAAAAATACTAAATATAAAAAAAAAAAAAATAAGAAAAGAAATAGAAATAAAATATGCTATATATGACGCTTTTCATATTTATAATCTTTTTAGCGAAATCAATTAAAAGCTAGAACGAGATGAAAAGCATGAAACAAGAAAAAAAAGGAACTGATGAAATTTAAAAAAAAGAAGATTTAGACTGAAACTTTGATAATCATGGCTTTAATTGCATGAAGTTCACATTTTTTAATAGCCTCTATTTCTTCACCTTTAAAAAAAAAAGATTCTATAACTTTGCATATAACGAAGTTAAAGAAGACGACCATATAAATTAAACTCCAAACCTGGAGCCCCTAATTAGCTAAAAAGGCTCTAATGAGAGTACTTCTGTTCCTTCGTCATAATAATAAGATAGAACAAAAATAAAGTATAAAAAGAACCGCGCGAATTGTTCCATGAGCAGAATCGTCTGCGCAAAATAACACAGCTGGGCACGTGCAGGTGATGAATCATCACTCAGAAAAAAATATATAAAAACAATAAATAAAAAAAAAGAAGAACATGTTATTAATAAACAGATCACGATTATAACAGCGACATCTTTCTTGTAAAAGGCAGTCATTGTTAGCCAGGAATCATCGATTACTGCTGAGTCAATCGATTACTACACTATACAGTTAGGGCTTGCATAATTCAACACTAGATCCTCCACCTCAATTTGTTATACCCCGCACAATTTTTGAATGATTGAAATAAAAAAGTAGAAGAAGAAAAAAGATATCTTTCAGGTTCTTTTTTTTTCTTCCTTTTTGATTTAGTGACGTTATTGCTGTATGTTCATGTAACAAGGGCAAACGATCCACACCTGTCGTTTCCAGACCGTTGAATAGCGACAAAGTTGGAATCACGCGAAGTATCGATTTATGACCCAAACATTCCTGGACTTTATCATAATTCTGCAGTTGACTGTCACTGTAGCTTTTTTCAAGGAGTGTTCTCTTGTAACTGATACACAAAGGATGTTTTCACTCATATTAAAGTAGCCAGAACATACTAAATAATTGCTGAAAAAAAAATGTTCACGGCGTGTCGTGGAAGCACAATTGTGGCTCAAAACGTCCTTGGATTCACACATAAAATGGAATACGTAGTAAATATTCATTAATCTGAATCGATATGTTTCACTAATAGCCATTTTTCTTGAACATGAAAAACATAGTGTTTTACATAGTACAACAACTACGGACAGATCCTGATAGATTGAGGGGTGTTATTCCTTCTGGGAATATTTAAATGGGAAACTGCGAGACTTTACTTCTAGAGTGACTAAAATAATTCAATCAAGTAGTCTTCTATATGATTTAAACCACTTAAATAATTATTTTAATTAGTGGTCATACATGCAAAACAAAATTTATTCTATATTGACAGTAGCTATACTACGTTTTACATAGTATAACTACAGGTAGATTCTGATAGATTGATGGGAGTTATTCCTTCTGGGAAGATTTAAAAGACTTTACTTCTAGGGGGATTAAAAAAGAATTCAACCAAGCAGTGTTCTATACCATTTAAACCACTTAAATAACTATTTTAATTATTGATCATACATTCGAAACAAAATTTCTTCTATACAATTTGAATGACTTAAACAACCATTTTAATTATTGGTCAACAAAATTAAATTTATATAAAAAAAACAAAATTTATTCAAGATTATCTGCGCTTAATTTCGAAATATTGATTTAAATATATTTAGAGATTTACTAGCTATTGGAGAACATCATCTTAATTAAAGACCTTTAAAATTGACATATAAGTTCATTTTGAAATACTATGAATTACTGAATTTGTATGTAATAAAAATACATGATTGAGAAAGCGAATAAAATAGACTACCACACTCGAGATTTCATATACTCCTAGAACTCGAGATGAGATAAAGTTGATGTGTGGATATAGTTTAATTACTGGGTGCAATTTTGTCACATTACTTATATATAAATTATATTTGATCATTTATTATTCTAATAAGAAGGAGTTCGTTAGTTTTGATAATGAGATTTTCAAGGGTTAGACATATCAAAATTTAAATGAGAATTGCATCCAATAAATACTTTCTTAATGCTACAAGAGTTTTTTTAAATAGGATTCTTGAAAGTGAATCCTAAAATTGAAATAATCTGGGATTGTATCTTCTTCTTCTTCTAGTTTGTCCTTAATTAATAATATAAATTTTAATCATGCAAGGGGATATAATCATAAGAATACATATTATATGATTAACATTTATGTTATTAATTAAACATTAAAACAAGTAATAAAAAAAAAAAAATTTAAAGTCAATTCCTACTTTTTTTTCACTATATTGTAGAAAGTCCTTTATAAACAATTTTCATTCGTTTTTTTAAGTTTATCTGGTGCCCTCTACTGGTAGATATATGCAACTTAAATCTAAAAAAACTAAAATTAATTCATTAAATTTAATTAACGAATTAATATTTGAAAAAGCTGTATTAACATCCAGTGTCATCCACTACTAGTTAAAAAAATGTATTTGAGCTTGAGTGCAGGAATACAAAGTATTTTATGAACGATTGAACATTTGAATAAGATATATATAGGGAAAGTTTGAGCTAATAGAGGGAATTGAATAAACATTAAATGAATAAGAAAAATTTAATTCAACAGAATTAAAACAAATTCCGACTTTAAAGACATTGAGTTCATTGAGGTTCACGAAAAACATAAATATATATAAAATAAATAAAAGAAGATAGAAATATATAATTAATAATATAAATGTTAACCATGCAAGGATATATAGTTTATTAATTATTAATATAAATGCTAATCATGCAAGGAGATATAATCATATACATGTTGCATGTTTAACATTTATATTATCAATTAAAAACTGAAATAAGCATTAATTGTGCAAGAAAAATTTAATTCAACCGAATTAAAAGCAAAATTGAACTTTAAAAGATCTTGAGTTCATTCAGGTTCATGAAAAAAATGATGAACAACTCACTCTTTAATAGTGAATAGCTCAAATTATCCCCTGGTTCGTGGATTTGAGTAGCTTGCAGAACGTGAAATCTGTCTCACGTGTCGTCGCCTTCCTCATGCTAATGAAATTTTCTGAATAGGCTTTAATAAGCCTCGGCTCTGGATGTGGCTGCTGGTTAGCAGGATTAATCAGCTCTATTAAATTAATTGCTCACTTTAATAAGTGAATCGTGAGATCTTTAGAGCTAGCAAGCGGAAAATGAATCACTTCCCTGCACGCTACCGATGAAGAAAGATTTCTTTGGCGAAGCTATCCACGGGAAAAAAATTAGGAATTTAAAATATTTATTTACAAATCTAATTTTTTTTTTTAGTTAGATACAATTATATTAAACATTAAATTTTTCTAAAGACATTAGCGATGAGAGTTACCATTCAATAGCAAATATAAATGTTTGATATAAAATAGTTTTCTTTTAAAGAACTAGATGCCTTTTTAAATCTACTTGTAGCCTACAGCAACGTTTGAAGATACATTTATTTTTTGGGGAAGGAAATATATCAATTTTTCGCTGTAAATTTCTTATAACAAATCTATAGTGAAAATGGAATAGAGAATTTATTCACTTTTTTTATAATGTTACAGTTTACATTTAATCTATAAATCTAAGGATAATGTTAACTCACGTATAAACTTCCCTTTTTTTTTTTTTAAATATCTTTTCAAAAAAATAGTCTTTCTATTAAAATACATCGTGCAAAATAAATCATATGTAACAAAAATTATAATTAAAAAATATTATAAATTTTAAAATAAATTTATGCAGTAATTTGCATGCTGAAAATGTGTTAATAATAAATTGAAAGAACTGATTGTAAATTGCTAACTTTATTTATGAATTGACTTAAAAAGAATTTCTTAAATTTATAATTTATTAAATTTCATTGTATTTCTTTCATTTATTTAAAAAAATTTTTGAGGTTTGTATTTCATATACAAGTTTGCAATTTTTTTTTTTTTTTTTTTTTGCCATATGTATTTTATTCTTGTACGATTCAATATTTATTTTTTCAATATACACGAATCAGTATTTTATTTACAATATCTAAGGTCTGAGTGGCCGAGTGGCTAGCGCTCTGTCGCTCGGTACAACAGGTTTCGGGTTCGAGTCCCGGTGGTGCCATTGTTGTTTGTAGTGGTTCGGAATCCACTTTAAAAAGTAGGTCCCGGTCTAATAGGATCGTAGAGCGTTGCGGGGGCATTGTTACTCCGCGTCCGTGGCTTATCTTCAAGTTACACGCGCCACCTGGTTAATGAAAAGTGAGTACGTCTGTGCATTAAGGCATTCAAAGACCAAGCTGTCTGTGTTTGCCAGCTGCATTAGAAAGAAAAAGAAATTTACAATATCTTGGAGTATAAAAATTGATATAATATTTTCACTAACATACGATATTAAATGAAATAAGAAAAAGCTTTGGACTGGTTTCAGATTTAATCTTTTTAATATTTTTCTATATAACGTTTTTTTTTTCCATTTCATCAACAAAAGCTTTATATTGAAAATATAATGATTAATAATACTGAAAATACTTGGTCAATAAATAAATAAAAACATATATATACAAAAAAAACTTCTGAAGGAGATCAGCAATAGCTTTTTCATATAAATTACTTATACATGACGTTGATAATTTTAAATATATTATGGACAATTTTAATAAATGTTGGAATATATTTAGATAATGAATGTATAATATAAAGAATCTTTACATAATTGTATATGCATATGTTTTTGCAAATTACTAATTTCTGAATTTTAAATTATGTATCAAGTGATAGTTAGTATAGTTTATTCTAGAAAATAAAATAAATATAAAACTCTGTATATAAACCACTTGGATTCAGGGAAAAGGGTAATGAATATTTGTGATAACAACTGAACATAAAAATTCAACACTCTATGCATACGGACAAACTTAATTTTGGTTCTAGAGAAATTGGAGAACCATTTCATTATATAATCATGAATTTCCTTTCAATATTTTTTTACATTCAGTGATACAGAAATATAATAAATATAATATACATCTCATGGACTAGATGGAAAATCATAAATTTAATAAAATTTATAGAAAAAATGAACAATTAATCAGCCCAAGAAATCTTTATCTCTAAAATATTAATTGAATTCTCTGTGCCTATTCTTGCACTTTAAACAATAACTTTTTATTTTTAGTATTTTGTAAACAGAACGCAGTCATAATATTTTATGTACCATGCCATGCCATGCCATATTTTTCAGTCACGTTTATAACCATCATTCATTCTTTCTGTATAGCTTAGTTTTTGTTTCAATCATGTTAGTTTCAAAGTATAATACCGTATTTTTTTGTATTAAGATTCATTGTATTCCTATAATTCTGTAATTGAAAGTTTTAATTTTTTTCTTCTTAAATTTTGTATATTGTTTTTTCGTCCTCGCCTTTTTTAATTGATAGGGTTAAAAGGTAAACTGAGGTATGGAGTATAAAGTAAAGTAATAATATATTATGAATAGAAAAAATTTGATATTATTCAAGAATTTAATTAGTTTAACAACTAATTAAATTCTTGGATAAAGAATAAGTATATGTTTTATTCTTGGATAAAGTTTAAGTATGTATACTTCTTAAACTTTGTATTTTTACAAACAGAGTGATAATTTAGCAACAAATTAAGTTTGACTTCACTCATATTTTAATTATCCACGAGCTTGTAACGAAATAGAACAACATTAAATCATATTTCTGCGTAGTGGTGTGGGTGCAAATTTAATATGCATCCACAGAAATACGTCTGCATCTTCTCTTATCCTCACTCGCTGTTTAAGATTCATTGCATTGCTTACTGATCAAGATTCACTGTATTCCTAAAATTCAATTCATTCTCGCTGATTAAGTTTCATTGTGTTCCTATAATTCTGTGATTGAAAGTTTAATTTTTTCATTTTGAATTTTTTTATATTGTTTTTTCATCCTCACCTTCTTTAACGAATAAGGTTAAAAGGTAAACTGATATATGGTGTAAAGTAAAAAGCATACTATGTAAAGAAAATTTTTATTATTATCCAAGAATTTAATTAGTTGTTAAACTAATTAAATTCTTGCATAAAGAATAAGTATGTGTTTTATTCTTGGATAAAGTTTAAGTATGTGTACTTCTTAAACTTCGTATTTTTATAAAACCAAGCGATGATTTAGCAACAAATTAAGTTTGACTTCACTCATATTTTAATTATCCACGAGCTTGTAACGAAATAGAACAACATTAAATCATATTTCTGCGTAGTGGTGTGGGTGCAAATTTAATATGCATCCACAGAAAATACGTCTGCATCTTCTTCGCTGACAAGTGATTTGTTGAGAAAACCAGAAACCCACTTGAGTTGCTGCTCCCCACCTCCACCCCCGCACTAGGAAGAAAGTAAACAAAAGCCAGAGAGGACAGGTAACTAACAAGATTCTCTCTTGCACAAGAAAACAAATTCCTCCTCCCAAGTTTCTAATTTCCTCTTCCAGCAGCAGGGCGTAAGGGATTCCGAAATATTTTCTTCATTTCTGGGGTTCTCTCGGATTACTTCGCTTGAAATTCACTCTTTATTAAGTACCCTACCCGAATAATTAAAGCGGAGACATGAATAACCGAGGTACATTAATGGTGAATTTTGCACGCTATTAAAAATTAATCCCCTGCATTCATAACGCCCGCTAATGAGGTAGCTGACAAACAAAGACATTTTTCAAAGATCTAATGATAAAATGACGAATGATTGCGAAGAATTGGAAAAGCTCATTATTGCAATGTTGTTACTGTTCCACTTTTCTTTATTTTCTGTTATATTTGTAAGTAATTTGTCAGTAAGTCAATTGAAATGTTAAGATAATAACAAAGTCTTTGAAAGACATAAAATTTCATGAAATTAATGAATTCTACTGTCAGCCATAATATAAGTAGAGGTAAACATCATATTTGTTTAAGTATGTGCGATTCATTTAGATATTTAGTTTAAATATAAGTTATGATTTAATGATCACTAGACTATAAAATTTTTTTAAATTTTACTTTTTTTGAGAGCATTTTTAAAAAAATTATTATTAGAGCTTGTTAATTACTGTTTTTGATTCCCTTAATTTGGCAACAATTTGGAATTTCAAATACTTTTGATGATTTAGAGCAATCACTATAAAAGCATTATAATGAAATTTTTTTTTTTAATACAGCATTTGCAATTTAACATGTAAATAGAGTAAAAATTAGTTTATATTACCTGGAAATTTTTTTCAACAGAATTGTTAATTAATGGCATAAAATGAAAACTTAACTACTACCAATACATTCTTGACTAAAAGAAGGTAGGGGGGGGGGAAGGTAAACGCTGCTAAATTTTTAAAAATGTCTTTACTAGCCTAATATCACGATTTCAAATGGGGCAATAGCATTGGAATTTAGATCAGAATGCTTAATGAAAACACACATACTGTTCTTACATATCAAAAATATTGAAATCTTACACGAAATTTAAAGTAAACAACAAATCACCGACGTCTTATTTATAGTCACTAATCAATTCAGATTTAGTTTGGTTTGTTGCTCTGTGGTCATTTTGTGCACACTTTCGGCTAATTAGACCGGGACCTACAGTTTAACGTAGATTCCGAATCACTCACAAAGATCTATGCCATCGCCAGTATATGAACCTAAAGCTTATCGTACCAACGGCCAGAACGCTAGCCAATGGGCCATCAGGCATCAATCAATTTATTGAAACTTGATAATGAAAGCAGATATAAAAGTAACAGTAAAGAATACATAATCAGAAAAATATACTATATAATTACTTTATTATAATTTCATAATTTATAAATCTTAGACATTCTCATCCACTAGTGTTTTTCTACACCAATTCAATATTTGGGGGTGGGGGGGGACCACCTTTTACGTTAACGGATATCACTTCTTCTAAACCACGGATTTATCGAGAGGAAGTCTGAACCAACTGCTGACTTCCTGCAGAAAGACTACTTTTTTAGGGATCGAGAAGAGATTTAGATGTCAGGGACAGGGAGGCTGAGATCAAACGATTTCCCGAACACTACTTATCTAAACAGGCACGCACACACAACTGTCAGGAGTCCGCAAGGCGCGGTCCGCCCCACACCCCACACTCACCAAGCCACCACTAATTCGAAAGAAGTCAACTGCAGAAATGCAATAGGGCTATCACGAACGCAATTAAAGCTCATTTCCAGTCTCTGCTGTAGAAGGAACTCCAGTGGGGTTGGACACAGTGCTGCTGTCAGACCACAAGACATGCTCCAATGAAAAACATTATATATATATATATATATGTATTCCATTTTTTTTAGAATAAAAATAAAAAGTGCTAGGAGGGGTGGAGTAGCTAGGAGGATGGTATCTTCCTGATCAATCAGAGAAAGAAGCCACACCCAAGACAGATTTTGGGGCGATTTGTAAAGGGTGTTATGTCGTTGGCAGATTTAACCCCGGAGGTTTCGTATTACTTGGATTATCAAGTGGCTTTTTTTTTTTGGAAAGGTATTTTTTTTCCTTTTTGTGCTTGCAGAGAAGAGAGAAGAAAATGGTGGAGGACGTCGGCATTCAGTCATTAGTCTTCAAGATGAAAGGAAAAAAAATGTTTTCGTATGGGAAAGGCTTAACATTTGTAATTGATGGGGATGAAAAAGATAGATGCGAGTTTTAGAAAAATAAAATCTTTGTAATTTGTTGTTTTTCAATTTTGTGCAACAGTTCTTTATTTCGTTAGTTTCATGTGTTAAATGAACAGATTGTTTTGGGTAAAGTGGGCTAGGACTCTTTTTAATGGTATTATTTGCAATATACTATCAGATAGTATCAGAAATATATCTAAGTACTATAAGCGAAAATAAAGATCTTATATTCTTAGAATACTTTATGATGATCGAGTGATTTAGAGAGCTTCTTATGGTACTTCCACAATTGTATTTTTGTCTTATTTATCTTTTTAAACACTATACTATCATTATTTATGCAAATGACCGCTACTGAAGAATATTAAGTAAACAATGAAACCTATGTCATTAAATATCGACGTATTTAATACCTTAGATAAAAATTTCATAAAATCAATTTAATAATTCAACAAAAAATAAAATTATAATTATAATTTTACAAAAAGATACTACAATATTATTAAATAACATACACTAAACGCAATAAAAAGACGTAAATAAAAGATTTCACCAATATTTTCTATTGTGATTAATATTTTTTAAAATAACTCTGTATGCTGTGTTTCTTCCACAAATAATAGTTGATACCTTTTTCAATTGATGTAAAAAAAATTAATATAATAAATATATTTGTTATATTGGTTTTAATACAATAATCAAATTAAGCCTGAACTTACTACCACATGACTATTGGCCAAAATAATATGCAATATTTTCATAGTCATTTCAAAACAAAAAATCTGTATAAAATAAATTCATCGTCATCATCATCAGTGGCGCAAATGGCTGGCCGACAGCCCCATGGTGGGTCAAGGCTGTCTGCCTAATAGCAAATTTCAAGACAGGATTTTTTTTTTTTTTTTTTTTTTTAAGGGGTAAGGTTGTTAGTCCTATGCCCAACAGTCATATTAGACTGGGACCTATGGTTTAAAGGGAATTCCGAACCACTACAAATATACATGGTACCGCCGGGCCTGTGGCACCGAGCGCCAGAGCGCTAGTCACTCGGCCATCAGGCTCCAAAGTAAACTCAAAGCATATAAACTTGATTTTACTGAAAAGTACTGAATAATATATAATAAAAGTACTGAGTAAAATACTGAATAATGATATTTTTTTTTATACTTAAGAATCATTACATATTAAATATAATGATTATCCAGTACAAAGATTCATACCAATCCATCATAACAAATCAATATACTACACATACCATTATACCAATCTCAACAAATGGTACTTATGTTATTGATTTTTACGCTGTTTAAATAACAATAAAGTAGGTTTTGAAAATAGAATTTTTGCATTATAGAAAGAGGTCAGTAGAATAATTAAATCAATTATTTTAATAAAATTAATAATAGTTTAAAATATATAATTTAGATAATAGATCAAAATTAACTATGGATTAAAATTGATCAGCTTATTTTTAAAATACGAACCTGACTGCCACATTCTGAACGATGCAAATTTGCATATTTTAAAAATATAAACTTAGAAATACCAATGATTAATCTCAATTTACCACAATTTATTCTTACAAACAATTACGTTAAAGCAGTAGCACGTAATAATTTCTATTTGACTGATAGTTATTACTTGTAATAAACAATTACTAATTTTAAACGCAATAATGGTTAGAAAAATATTCGTAGTAGAATAATGAATAATAATAACAGGGAAAGGCTGTGTAAATTGATTAGAGGGGAATGAAGTAATTCAAAAACGTGTGCACAGATGCAGTAAATTTCACAACATAAAATCTACATTAAAAATAATTTTCTGAAATACTTTAAGACATAAAAAGGAACCACTTTTGATAAATATTGATATAATTTCAAATTATTATGAAAAATGGACACTAAAATACTTTTACTAATATTTGTAATATACTTTTCTTATTTAATATTGTAATATTACTTATTTTTTATTGTAATATACTTTTTTATAATTTGTATGCAGATTTATCTAAATTTATGTTTTGATATAAATACGTACTTTAACTGTTTTAATACTGAAATTCAAAACATTTAAAAGTTCCAAATAAAAATATAATTTTCCATTGGTGTGTGTGTACATCGATGGGTCATATAAAAACTAATTTAAGGGGATCATATAAAACTATTTTTTTGTCATATAAAAATATTTTTAATATTTAATAGTATCACTAAAATGTCCGACTCGTGACTCAGCGGCAAGTGGCTACGAGCTAGTAGCGACGGCCAATGTTCGAATCCATTGGCGGCATTTATGTAGTCATTGCTTTCAGAAACGAGGAGGCACAATGGTGATTGTAACAATGTGTATAAAGCATCTCTTATCGATAGTTAGACTATCTGGTAGGACTTTGACTTGGTAGGACTTGGCTGATCGTTTTTTCTCATATTATATGTACATGCGGACAAGTTACTTCTATAAAGTTCTCTCGGAAGACATTTATCTGCCTTCAATACCCGTCGGTCGGCTGTTTGTGATATAAATGAGTCCCATAGATGCTCTACCTTCCTCTTTCATAGGGGGCTACTACATAGCCCTAGGCAAGGGAGTGACGTGTGGAAAAAAGAAGTATTCTAAAATGTGATTTTTCTTGCTTAATCTTTTCGTAATTATTTTGCTACAAAATTATTTTGTCCAGAACAACCAAAACTAAGCAATATTAATAGAGTAGCCTTGAGGACAGCGTTCAAAATTTTACAATAGGCGTTGGTATCGGTTTGAAACCTGTTTAGTGAAACACCGAAGCTTTCGTGTCTAAACAAGAGATGGGAACCAATTGGTCAGTAGTGATTCACCTTAGGTCAAAATATCCGGCATTTAAACGTAGCAAAACAATAGTAATTATAGAAGTGGTTTGTATAATGTATTGTAGTTCCTTTATTAAAATTTTTGAAATGAATAATTATATATTTTTTTTGCAAACATTCAAGAAATTTTATTACTTATTGACATATTATAATTCACTGATTTATTTATTTTTAAATCGAGTCAACGCATTAGCATACGAAACTTTTTGGTGTCTATCTAAGATATTAATCTAAACAAAAATTAAAAGTAAAACTGGGCATAGGGAACGAACCAAGGGGAAAATATATACTGCACAAAGAGAGAAACCAATTTTAAAGTAAATCAAATTATTCTTCGAATTCTCCCATTCAAATAACTATTCTAATCCGATACAGCAAAATGAAATGAATTGAAAAAAAAAGCATCGAATTTATTCGCGAATACGGTTACAGAGGAGATAAAATGCGAACTTTTGAAAAACCCAGTCGTTTTTTTTTTTTTTACTCGCAAGAATTATCTGACTCTGAAATGAACTGTATCTTAATTGAATTAAGTCAAGTTTTCCTTCAACAGACATTTTTTTTTTTTTTTTTGAAAAAGAAGTGAAATAAAATTTTATTTGAGAATAAATGCTTTTAATGTCTTAGTTTGGGTTCAAATTTTTCCTCATAATTAAGTTTAGCTGTGACGGTTCTGTCAGTATGCTAGTTCCATGCAATTTCTTGCGAATGTTAGTTTTCGAAATTATTTTCTTATCTATCCTTAACTAAACTGAGTGTAATTAAAAAAAACTTTTTATCTCACCTTTTGAATAAATTCAGCCTCATAATGCATTTCATTATATTTTCATACTTGCTTAATTCAATTATGCAGACTTCATTTATACCTCCAGGTATTTTATTCTTTATTTTCTATCGCCTTTAACTCGGTAAACAAATGTTAATTAAAGTGAAAATATGTATTAGAAAAATTTCTAATCAGAATCAGGATTTTTTTGTTTCTCTGAAATATATTTCGTGAATAAGTATTGCTTAAATATGTTTAAAAATATATTCAGGATATTTTTTTCAAAATAATGAATCTAATAATTTACAGGAATATGAATAATTATTATAAAAAAAATTTGTAAAATTAAAATTTATTGATAGATGCATAATGGTAATGCTGGGAATTTTTCATATAAAACATACAAATATTTATTCGATAATTATTGAAAATATTTGCATGTTAATAGCGAAGAATATAATTAAAACAACTACTTTCACTTTAATTCAAATTCCTCAAACTATAAATAATTCATCTTTGTTGACTAATAAAATAATTGAATAAATTTCAAAAAATTGAAAATAGTTGAATAAATTTCAAAAAATTGAAAATAGTTGAATAAATTTAAAAAAAAAATCAAAATAATTGAATAAATTTAAAGAAATAAGAAAATTCAAAGTAATTGAATGAATTTCAAAACATACATGTCTTTAAGCAAAATTAAAAAAAAAAAAAAAATGTTGATGCTTCAGATTGCCAATATAACCAAATTAATAACGAAAATTAAGATATTTAAAGATCTTGATGCCTTGGTGTGGTGCAACATGTATGCAGTATAGCAGAATTTCACATTTCTGGTGTGACCTGAGTAACGTTCAATCTGCTACTTATCAGCCCTTTCAACAGCGATTGACTTTATGTCAAAATATACGGCATTTAAACACAGCGAAGCAATAGCAATTATAGAAGTGGTTTGTATAAAGTAATGTAGTTCTTTTATAAAAGTTTTGGAATAAATAATTTCATATATTATTTTTTGTGGACATTCAAAAATTTTTATTATTTATTAACATAACATAATTCACTGAGTCAACGCATTAACATACGAAACTTTTTGGTGTATATTTAAGATATTAATCTAAACAAGAATGAAAAGTAAAACCGGCCATAGAGAACAAACCAAGAGAAAATTATATACACTTCACAAAGAGAGAAACCAATTTTAAAGTAAATCAAATTATTCCTCGAATTCTCCCATTCAAATAACTATTCTAATCCGATACAGTAAAATGAAATGAAACGAAAAAAAAGCATCGAATTTATTTGCGAATACGGTTACAGTGGAGATAAAATGCGAACTTTTGAAAAACCCAGTCGGTTTTTTTTTACTCGCAAGAATTATCTGACTCTGAAATGAACTGTATCTTAATTTAATTAAGTCAAGTTTTCCTTCAACAGACATTTTTTTTTTTTTGAAAAAGAAATGAAATAAAATTTTATTTTGGAATAAATGCTTTTAATGTCTTATTTTGGATTCAAATTTTTCCTCATAATTAACTTTAACTGTGACGGTTGTGTCACTTTTCTGCGAATGCTGCTAGTTCCATGCAATTTCTTGCGAATGTTAGTTTTCGAAATTATTTTCTTATCTATCCTTAACTAAACTGAGTGTAATTAAAAAAGAAAAAACTTTTTATCTCACCTTTTGAATAAATTGAGTTTCATAATGCATTTCATTATATTTTCATACTTGCTGAATTCAATTATGCAGACTTCATTTATACCTCCAGGTATTTTATTCTTTATTTTCTATCGTCTTTAACTTAGTAAACAAATGTTAATTAAAGTGAAAATATGTATTAAAAAAAAATTTCTAATCAGAATGAGGATTTTTTTAAAAATATATTTCGTGAATAACCATTGTTTAAATATATTAAAAATATATTCATTATTTTTTTTGAAAATAATTAATTTAATAACTTGAATATGAATATGAATAATAACTATAAAAAAGTTTTGTAAAGTAAAAATTTATTGATAGATGCGTAATGGTAATGCTGAGAATTTTTCATATAAAAAATTCAAATATTTGTTTAATAATTATTGAAATTATTTGCATGTTACTAGAGAAAAACGTAATTAAAAAAACTTTCACTTTAATTCAAATTCATCAAACTATATATAATTCATCTTTGTTTACTAATAAAATTATTCCATAAATTTCAAAAAATTGAAAATAATTGAATAAATTTAAAAAAATTAATTTGAAAACTTTAATTTAAATTAAATCGAAATTAATTAAATGAAATAATTAAATTGTTTAATTTAGTTAATTTTAATTTAATTTAAATTAATTAAAAATAATTTTTTTTTTAAATTAAAAAAAATGTTGTTGCTTCAGATAGCAAATATAGCCAAATTAATGATGAAATTTAAGATAAAGCAAAATTTTTAATAAACTATTTCTCCATATCCATTCATAATAAATGAATTTTTATTCTATAAAACAATCATAGTAGTAATAATGAACAATTTTAAGAAAATTACGTAGTTTCTTATGCATTTCTTAATAAATATTTTAATATTTTTTTTTTTTTTTTGCAGACATTCAAGAAATTGTATTACTAATTGACATAACATAATCGATTGTGATTTATTTGTAAGAACCAACGATTTTTTTTTTAAGAATCGATTCAACGCATTAACATGGGAAACTTGTTGGTGCATATATAAGATATTAATCTAAACAAAAATGAAAATTAAAACCGGTCAGTGAGAGAAAATTATATACACTTCACAAAGAGAGAAACCAATTTTAAAGTAAATCAAATTATTCTTCGAATTCTCCCATTCAAATAACTATTCTAATCCGATACAGTAAAATGAAATGAAATAAAAACATCGAATTTATTCGCGAATACGGTTACAGAGGAGACTTTTGAAAAACCCAGTCGAGCGTTCATTTTTTTTCCCTCACAAGAATTATCTGACTCTAAAAGGAACTGTATCTTAATTTAATTAAGTCAAGTTTTCCTTCAACAGATTTTTTTTTTTGAAAAAGAAGTAAAATAAAATTTTATTTGGGAATAAATGCTTTTAATGTCTTATTTTGGGTTCAAATTTTTCCTCATAATTAAGTTTAGCTGTGACGGTTGTGTCAGAATGCGAGTTCCCTGCAATTTCTTGTGAATGTTAGTTTTCGAAATTATTTTCTTATCTGTCCTTAACTAAACTGAGTGTAATTAAAAAAAAAAACTTTTTATCTCACCTTTTGAATAAATTGAGCCTCATAATGCATTTCATTATATTTTCATACTTGCTTAATTCAATTATGCAGACTTCATTTATACCTCCAGGTATTTTATGCTTTATTTGCTATCGTCTTTAACTCGGTAAACAAATGTTAATTAAAGTGAAAATATGTATTGAAAAAAAACTTTCTAATCAGAATGAGGATTTTTTAATTTTTGTTTTTCTGAAATATATTTTGTGAATATGAATTGTTTAAATATATTTGCAATTTTTTTTTTATCAAAATAATGAATTTAGTAACTTACAGGAATATGAATAATTATTATAAAAAAAGTTTTGGAAAATTAAAATTTATTGATAAATTTATAGTGGTAATGCTGAGAATTTTTCACGCAAATATTCAAAATTCAAAATTCAAAGCTGCAAATATTTCATGCAAAATATTTATTCGGTAATTATTTTGCATATTAATAGAGGAGAACATAATTAAAAAAAACTTGCATTTTAATTCAAGTTCCTCAAACAATTAATAATTCATCTTAGTTGATTAAAAAAATTATTGAATAAATTTCAAAAAATTGAAAATAGTTGAATAAATTTTAAAAAAAATAGTAAAAAAATTTGAAATTAATTGAATAAATTTAAAGAAATAAGAAAATTGAAAATAATTGAATGAAATAAAAAAAAAAAAAAAATTGAATAAATTAAAAAAAATA
The DNA here is from genome assembly GCA_021605075.1 of Caerostris darwini. Classification (NCBI taxonomy): domain Eukaryota; kingdom Metazoa; phylum Arthropoda; class Arachnida; order Araneae; family Araneidae; genus Caerostris; species Caerostris darwini. The sequence continues at coordinate 757,044 of BPLQ01004536.1, forward strand.
CATATCTTTAAATAAATTTTAAAAATATTGATGCCTAAGATAGCAAATATAATCAAATTAATGATAAAATTTAAGATATTTAAAGATATTGATGACTTGTGGTGGTGCAAAGTGTATGCAGTAGAGTAGAATTTATCGGCTCCTGGTGTGTTCTGGGTAACGTTCAATCTGCTATCTATCAGTACTTTCAGCAGCGATTGACTTTAGGTAAAAATATACGGCGTTTATACTAAGCGAAACAATAGTAATTATAGAAGCGGTTTGTATAATGTAATGTAGTTCTTTTATCAAAAGTTTGGAATAAATAATTTTATATTTTTCTTTGTGGACATTCAAGAAATTTTATTACTTATTGACATACCGTAATCCACTATGATTTATTTATATGATTCAACAGTTTTTTTTTAAAATAAAGAATCGAGTCAACGCATTAACATACGATACTTTTTGGTGTATATCTAAGATATTAATCTAAACAAAAATGAAAAGTAAAAGCTGGGCATAGAGAGAAAATATATACTTCACAAAGAGAGAAACCAATTTTCAAGTAAATCAAATTATTCTTCGAATTCTCCCATTCAAATAACTATTCTAATTCGATACAGTAAAATGAAATGAAATGAAAAAAAAAGCATCGAATTTATTCGCGAATACGGTTACAGAGGAGATAAAATGCGAACTGTTGAAAAACCCAGTCGAGTGACCATTTTTTTTTACTCGCAAGAATTATCTGACTCTGAAATGAACTGTATCTTAATTTAATTAAGTCAAGTTTTCCTTCAACAGATATTTTTTTTTTGAAAAAGAAATGAAATAAAATTTTATTTTGGAATAAATGCTTTTAATGTCTTATTTTGGATTCAAATTTTTCCTCATAATTAACTTTAATTGTGACGGTTGTGTCACTTTTCTGCGAATGCTGCTAGTTCCATGCAATTTCTTGTGAATGTTAGTTTTCGAAATTATTTTCTTATCTGCCCTTAACTAAACTGAGTGTAATTAAAGAAAAAAAACTTTTTATCCCCTTTTGAATATATTGAGCTTCATAATGCATTTCATTATATTTTCATACTTGCTTAATTCAATTATGCAGACTTCATTTATACCTCCAGGTATTTTATTCTTTATTTTCTATCGCGTTTACTTGGTAAACAAATGTTAATTAAAGTGAAAATAGGTATTGAAAAAAAATTTCCAATCAGAATGAGGATTTTTTTTGTTTCTCTGAAATATATTTTGCAAATAAGTATTGTTTAAATATATTTAAAAATATATTTATGTTTTTTTTCAAAATAAAGAAGTTAATAACTTACAGCAATATGAATAATTACTATAAAAAAAGGTTTGTAAAATTAAAATTTATTGATAAATTTATAGAAGTAATGCTGGGAATTTTTGATGGAAAAAATACAAATATTTATTTGATAATTATTGATAAAATTTGCATGTTTAATAAAGAAGAACATAATTTAAAAAAATTTCACTTTAATTCAAATTCTTCGAACTATAAATAATTCATCTTTTTTTTCTAATAAAATTATTGAATAAATTTCAAAAAATTGAAAAAAAATTGCAGAATTGCAGAAATTGAATAATTTTTTGCAGACATTCAAGAAATTTTATTACTTATTGACATACCATAATCCACTATGATTTATTTATATGATTCAGCGGTTTTTTTTAGATAATGAATCGAGTCAACGCATTAACATACGAATATTTTTTGGTGTATATCTAAGATATTAATCTAAACAAAAATGAAAAGTAAAACTGGGCATAGAGAGAAAATATCTACTTCACAAAAAGAGAAACCAATTTTAAAGTAAATCAAATTATTCCTCGAATTCTCCCATTCAAATTACTATTCTAATCCGATACAGTAAAATGAATTGAAATGAAAAAAAAAGCATCGAATTTATTCCTCGAATACGGTTACAGAGGAGATAAAATGCGAACTTTTGAAAAACCCAGTCGGGCGTCCATTTTTTTTTTTTACTTGCAAGAATTATCTGACTCTGAAATGAACTGTATGTTAATTGAATTAAGTCAAGTTTTCCTTCAACAGATTTTTTTTTTTTTTTTTTTTTTTGTGAAAGAAGTGAAATAAAATTTTATTTGAGAATAAATGCTTTTAATGTCTTAGTTTGGGTTCAAGTTTTTCCTCATAATTAACTTTAACTGTGACGGTTGTGTCAGTTTGCTGCGAATGCTAGTTCCACGCAATTTCTTGCGAATGTTAGTTTTCGAAATTATTTTCTTATCTGCCCTTAACTAAACTGAGTGTAATTAAAAAAAAAAACTTTTTATCTCACTCTTTTGAATAAATTGAGCTTCATAATGCAATTCATTATATTTTCATACTTGCTTAATTCAATTATGCAGACTTCATTTATACCTCCAGGTATTTCATTCTTTATATTCTATCGTCTTTAACTTAGTAAACAAATGTTAATTAAAGTGAAAATATGTACCGAAAAAAAAACTTTCTAAACAGAATAAGGAATTGGCTTTTGTTCCTCGGAAGCATATTTCGTGAATAAGTATTGTTTAAATTTATTTAAAAATATATTCGCAATTTTTTTTTTATCAAATTAATGAATTTAATAACTTACAGGAATATGAATAATTATTATAAAAAAGGTTTGTAAAAATAAAATTTATTGATAGATGATAATGGTAATGCTGGAAATTTTTCATGCAAAAAATACAAATATTTATTTAATAATTATTGAATTTTTTTTATATGTTTAATAGAGAAGAACATAATTAAAAAAAACTTTCACTTCAATTTAAATTCTTCAAACTATAAATAATTCATATTTGTTTATTAATAAAATTATTGAATAAATTTCAACAAATTAAAAATAATTGAATAAATTTCGAAAAATTATGAAAATAAAAAAAAATTGAGTAAATTTTAAAAATTTGAAAAAATAAAAAAATTGAATAAATTAAAAAAAATTCATATCGTTAAGTAAAATTTAAAAAAATGTTGATGCCTCAAATAGCAAATATAACCAAATTTATGACAAAATTTAAGATAAAACTAAGGTAAAATTTTAAACAAACTATTTCTTTGAATCCATGCATAATATATAATTTTTTATTCTATAACGCAATCAGAGTAGCAATAATAAACAATTTTATGAAAATTATCTAATTTTTATGCATGTTTTTAATATTGTTTGATATTTTATATAAAAAAAGGGAGTAATCCCATTATATCTTAACTCCTCAAACCCCTCGGTTGAGCGTAGGTCTGGCAATCCAACCCCGTAAAAAGAAAATATCTTCAATCTCGAAATCTGCCAACAGGCACCTTGGTCAACCATGGGACTGTTGCGCCAATGATGGTGATAATGATTTATATACTTGACACTCTTAAACGATATCAGATTCAAAAACGTTTGGCCAAATAGGTTCTTAACATCAAAATCTTTTTAACGTTTATTAAGATCTACTATTGAAAAATTTATATCTATACTTTTTTGAATTAAAGTTATTTCCAAAAAAATCGAGATAACTTATACATAGAGTATCCTCTACAATTCTTATAAATTTGTTTCATAATTTTTATTCTTTTTTTATTTATATAAATACACAACTTTTTTGTGTACTATTTGCGAAATTATATTATTTCTAAGGCAGAATTACTGAATCGTAAAAACGTAGAATCCTTAACGTTATTATTTTTTAAAATCTCCGATTAAATCTCTTTCAATATTTGATTAACATACTCTCTCTTTACTTCACTTGAATTTAATTCAATAAAGCACTCTAATATCACTTATTAAAAAATTAAAACAATAAGATTAATAATTTGATTTGAAATTAAAAATTTAGGTCATTGAGACATATATAAAATATAAATAATTCATTGCAGCAAAGACAATATTTTCTTTATTGCTCAAAAAAATCCAAATTAAAGAAAGTGCCAAGAATTGCTTTTAGAAAAAAGCTAATTATGGTTTGTTTTAATGAACACAGAAAATCTTTTAATTCAGATATGTGAAATCTAATATGTATTTGAAATCTCAAGGACACTGAATACGTAGATGTTTACGAAGTAACACTAGACTCATTAAAAACAATTTTCTAATCTCTCTATAAAGAAAACATAGAATCCAATTACTATTTTATTACAATTTTTTTCAATTCATACTATTAGTTCACGCTCTCTCTATATATATCCTGTTCAAATTTTCAATCGTTCATAAAATACTTTTTATTTATCCACTCAACTTCAAATACATTTTTTTGAACTTGTAGTGGATGACACTGGATGTTAATACAGTTTTTTTCAAATATTAATTCAGTAATTAAATTTAATTAATTAATTTTAGTTTTTTTTTAGATTTAAGTTGCATGTATCTAATAATAGATGGCGCCAGATGTAAGAGAAAAATTTCAACTTTATTTGTAAAGGCAATTTATCTGCAATATAGTGAAAAAAAAGTAGGAATTGACTAAAAAAAAATAATTTTTTTTTTTATATTACTTGTTAAATCTCTGGTTAAAGGGGTTCTGGTTAGTTGGGCTGGCGTGTTCTCTCAACTTCATATCAACGTAGTCTTTTGTTTGCTGGGGAAAGAAGAAACAAAGACTAAAGAAAACAACCCAAAGAAGATAAAGAAAAAACAAAAACAAAATATTTTCCTTTTCATCTCGCGTAAGTTTCCTTTTTTCACTCACTTCTTTTTCTACAAAAAAAAAAAAGAAGAAAAGTCTTGTGTGTGTTGACTGCTGTTTCCGCACAAATACAGCGCATGAATTCAAACTATCTCGGTTTTTTTCCCCTCCCATAAAGAAAAGTCCTGCCCGAACGTCCGGCCTTCCCAGTGACCACTCCATCATAGCCGGACAAAAAGAAAGGACTAAGAGCAGCAGGCGCCTCCAAGTCGGTTCGGAAAACGGGAACAAGAGCCATTATCCGGCCAAAAGAAGCTGGCCATTTTTCTAGGGTATGAAGTCTTTCCGCTCCCCTCTTCCTGGCTCATAATCACCCCCCATCCCCCAAGAAAATGGAAAGGAGAAAAGGAGGAAGAGGTTACTGTGCTGCGATTAGGCGGATTATTGTATATATAGCCTAGAAATCGGTTCCTTATAGAAGAGATTCAATGACATCATTTTCATTTATTTTGAAATATTCAGATATTTGAATGCTCTTAGCATTGGACAACAACTTTACTTTACATTAAGCATTAATTTTAAATACTTTTAAAAAAATTTTTAAGTATAGGCTTGCAGATTTTAGACGAATGGTTTATATAAAGTTACTTTTAATACTTTCATCAAATGTTCAGATAATGATAACAAGTTTTTAATCAAATAAACCGAAAACTTAATTAATAAAGTTAGGTTTGAGGTTTGGTTTGGTTTGGTTTATCTACGGTCATTTTGTGCATACTTTGGGCTAATTAGACCATGAACTAAAGTTTAAAGTGGATTGTGAACCACTAACAAACATCCATGCCAGGTTTGGAACCTGAAGTCTGAGGTACCAAAGGCTAAAGCGTTGCACCAGGAGGATTAGTAACAGCAGAATATTAATATAAAAACTTTGTGATGGGGAGATTATAAAATTTTAAACAAAATTAACATTAATACGACCTGATGACTGTTGATTTATTTAATACGACCTGATGACTGCTGATTTAATTAATATGACGTGAGGACTGCTGATTTAATTAATACGACTTGATGAATGCCGATTTAAATTGATGAATGTTAAGAAAATAAATTAAACAGTGAATATGACTACCCAGTAACAATGACTTTATTCCTTGCTTATCCATTAGTTAACTTGCATTAGCTGATAAATGTACATCTCCTAACAATATAGAAATAGTATGGTGCATTTAACATCTTACGTGTGTAGAGACTTAAAACAGATCACTACCATTATCCAATTGCTGAAGATCGATACAAATCAGCATTGAGTGAGCACTTGACAAAAGTAATTTGGAAAGTATCGCATACCAAAAGATAAAGTTCCGTGATACAAAAGGACGATATTAATCTTTCTTTTCTGGTCTCAATGGCGGCCAACTTTCCGAGTGTGGCATACGATATAAGTGGTATGCGCTACAGATAAGCACGATGCTCATTCTCGGTCATCATTAGGGGTAATCAAAACCCTGTGGACAACGTCCATTAGGCGGCGACCGAGTGATCAAGCTACCACGCTCCTCCATCACTGATACAGCAGTGAGCACAGTCCTCTAGTATTTACTTCTTCTGGCGCGTGGGATATTTCGGGGCAATTAAAGGAGATGAGACCGGGGTTGATGGGCGTCATGTGCCATCAGGTGGGAATGTGATGCTTCTTTTAAGTGGAGGATGAAAGTTGGGAAGTGGAGATTGGGATAAAATGGACAAGTAATTCGTTTGCATCATTCATCCTGATTCGTGCCACGATTTTCGACAAGTAATATGCAATGCAAATGAATAATACAATCTACACCAACAAACAAATTTAAGAGGTTTTTTCCCGAAAAGCATATGCGTTCTTCACCCAAAAGCTCGAAAAATCAGTATATTCGTATCTAAAGCCAGTTTTAATAATATACATCTTATTTCTCAAATTAAATTCATTGAATCTATCTTGAAGAAACGAAGTATTCGTGGACAGTACGTAATATTTTACTTTAGTATTGAACTAGAACTTTTGTCCAGAACTTAGCGTTAAAGCATTAATTTTAAAATAATATATATATTTGTTAGAAATAAAGTTAAGAGTGGGATTTTTGCTGTGATTAATTTTACACGAACCGGTTTAATTTAAACTTTTTAGTACTTTTATCAAATATTTTATTAATTCTAAACAAGTTTTAATCTAGTTAGTTAGCCATTTATTTCGTGACATGCTGCAATGAAGTCACAGTATTATACAATTGCAAATTTACGTAAAAGGAGAAATATACATAGTTACGTTATACAGTAGTTAACATATACATAATTAATTTATTAGAGGCAAGTCTTGCCTTTAAGAAGTCGGCTAAAATGATGCATTTGATTATTTACGAAGACAAAATGAAATATATACCAATTACTAAAAATTCATGAAGCTATAAATATTTGAAGATTGATGATTTTACTTATCTTGGTTCAAACATTAACACTCTAAATGAAATTGTTATTGAAATAAAAAAAACATATTCTTGCAGCTAGTCGCTGTCTTAATGGTCTAAGAACTTTCTTAAAGCCAAAATTAATTAAAAGATATGTAAAAATGTTACATAAAGCACTCATTAGACTTGTGTTCACCTATGAATCTGAGACTTGGACTAAATCACAGGTTGAACAGTTGTCCATCTTTGAGCGAAAGTCTCTTAGACATATGCTTGGTGTTGCGATGGAGAGAATGGATTGTGCAGGCAACGATATAATTTTGAATTATATAGGTTGTTTAAGGAGGGAGATATCATTAAATTCATCAAGATATGACGTATGAGGTTTGCAGGTAACATCTGCCGAATGGACCCCTCATCCTTGACAGTTAGAATATTCAACTATATATAATTTGAACTAGAACTAGGGGTAGGCTCAAGTTGAGATGGAGCGATTGTGTGAAGGCAGATTTTAAAGTTTTAAGCATTACTAACTGAAAAACTGTCTCAAAGTAGAGACTAGAATGGAAGTAGGTACTCGGGAAGGTTTTGGCCAACCGTGGAAAAATAAAAGTCGGGTCAATAAAAGGAGAATACATAATCAACAAAAATTACTTTTAAAACAGCATATTTTCCGTAGCGGAAATATTTTTAATTGATGTAATTATTATTTTTTTTTAAGTTGGCATAAAAACAATATTTGGCTATTCGCTCTTTATAACAACTTTTTCTGCGTCAACTCCAAACTGACAGAAAAACCAACACACAGAAAGATTTCAAAATGGTAACAGATGAATTTTCGTGTTTAAAAAATGTATATATATGAGAAATGAATTAATTTATTTATTTATTGAATTCTCATTTTAAAAAAACTCGGAGAAATGATACTGAAAATTGAAATAAAAAAAAGAAAAATATTTATAAAAATAGTTTAGTTAAAAGTGCATAAAACAACTGAATGACTTTTTATTGTTAAATAAGAAAAAGACAGAAAAAGAAAATTGCAAAACAGCTCACTTCCCACAGTCAGCAACTAAATCCTAGTTTGAAAAATGTAAACACGCTTAAAAATAAATTAAAAAATTTATTCAAATTTCTTTTTACTACAATTTTTAACAATGACTTCAGAATAGAATTATGTAATATCTTACAAAGATACCTGGAAATAAATGAATTCAACGCATTAAAGAATCAAAATACTTATAGAGACACACAACACAATAGTTAATTTTATTTAAATTTTGCAACACAATTAGCTTTTCTTTTTTTCAACAAAAATTTAAATCTCGGTTCATTTCAAGAAATTCACAGCAGCGGGAAACCTTTATTATTCTTTCATTAAATCCAACATCCATCACACTCAATTAAAAAAAGAAACCTGAAAAATGCATCAAAGCGAGTGCCATTAATCCAACATGTTGCAACACAACCTTTTAGCAGCGGAAAAACACGGCACTAGAATTAATGATTTTTCCCAGTTGAGTATTAATACCAAACTTTAGGCAATGCCATCTAAGGCGCGAGAGTACGAAATAAAAAATGTCATAATCCCCTAGCCCTGTGCGTTCCGCTTTAAAATTATATTGGTGTGTGGAGAATTAAACAAAAGGCACGAATAAGAGGGTGGAAGAATGTAAGAAAGATAAAAAAGAAAGGAAAAATATTAAATAAGTAGGCACAGCTGTCAATGTACACACGTTAAAATTATGTCTCGAAGAAAGCGGTAAAGAAAATTCAAACATTGCAGTATCGCTTAATAAGATTTAGCGTAATTAAAATACGCCAGATCATGTGTTAAAAGTAAGTCGTGTTTTTCCTCGCAGTTCCAAAAATGATACAGCGTGAATTTTGATTTAAAATAATAAACTGGGAGTATTAAGAAAGAATGTTATACCTTGTTGAATTTAAAAAATAATGTTAAGATATTATTAAAATTTCAGGACTGATATTTCATGAGTTTAGAATTTCTCAATTACAATGACTTTTTTTTTTGTAAGGATGTAATTGTAACGAATTTGTCAATGCGAATAAATCACTGGATGAAAATGATCATCAAATGATCAAGTCATAGAGCATTACGGCATGCATAGATTGATGATTTTTAGTTTAAAATTTTTATTTATTTCATTTCGTGTTAACAGAAAACACAAAAAATTAGTATAATTTAACCACTTCACTTTAAACTTTCATTTTAGAAATGAATAAGTGTGAAAAAAATCTCATTTTCCAGTTTTCATTAAAATAAAATCTTTAAAGAAGGAAACCATAAAAAAAATTATCTTTTATTAAGAGGAGACAAAATAAAATTCTTCTTCTTCATTGGCACAATAAACCCCATTGTGGGCCAGCCCTGAATCTGGCAGATTTAGAGACAGGAGATGTTTTCTTTTTACGGGATAAGGTTGTCAGAAATTTCCAACGCTCTGCAGTCATGTTAATCTGGGACCTATGGTTTCAAGTGGTACAATCGGCCATCATGCCCCAACAATAAGATTAACCATATTTATTAATAAAATAATGCACATCAAGCAGTAAGGGATGTTACAATTTTTTTAAACTGAAACTTTTCAATGTGGATGATGTTATTGATCTTGAAATTAAATAGTTAAATAGGATATCGTTTTTTTAGCTAGCTTCCTTGGTTAAGAATAGATGTGATAGACGCAATTTTTTGTGTTAAAGTAATCCCCTGGAACAGTGTAGGCGAAAGCAATGCCTTTCTAAGTACCTTGGTTTAGAATCTCACCAAATGTACTTGTTTTTCAAAGCAATGGTAGATTTGGTTTGTAACTCTACCGTCATTTTATGTACACTTTGGTTTAATTAGACCGATACCTACAGTTTAACGTGGATTCCGATCCACTCACAAACACCCATGCTACCACCAGGATTCGAAACTGAAGCCTGTGGTACCATCTACTACTACACGACACCACATCATTGTGCCTAGAGCTGAGTTGCCCCTTCACAATTTCAGAATTATGTGGGTGAGAAGTCTGTTTGGGCTCTGTAACGTTCTACAGTCATATGAGACCGGGGACTACAGCTTACAGATTCCAAACCACTACAGACATCCATGGCACCGCCGGGATTCGAACCCGATACCTGTGGTACCGAGAACCAGAGTGCTAGTCACTCGGCTATTGAGGCCCCCATGTGGTACCAAAGGCCAGAGCGCAAATCAATTGGCCATCAGGCTGCTAAGCAGTGGTAAAAGAACCAAACGTACAATGCTTAGCAAAATAACTAGCTCACAGAAGCATTCAGGTTAAAAATTGTTATTATACAAATAAATTAATTTCTATACCGAACAGTACTGTATAATGGTTATTAGAAGTATATCAATAACATTTTTCATTGAAAATTGAATGGGATATATTTAGTAACTAATTTACAAGATTTACGAGTTTATTTTTTAGTTTAAAGAAGCTTCTTTCTGACTATAAAATGATTTTTTTACAAACAAACTTCCCAAAAAGCGGAAAAAAAGTCCCACGCCATCTTCAACTTTCATTTCCCGAGTTATTAGGAGTCAGAACTTTTCTAATAAGTATTTCCACGTCGCTAGCGTATCGATTGTGACAGTTTCAATCACATCCCAGAAAACTCTCTTTTCCTAATCCCACAATCGGAAGGGAGGAAAGGATTTTTTTTTCTTTCCTCTTTCCTCTTTGGCCTTCTTACTATTTTGTCATTTTTCTTTCTTCCCAGAGATTTACTATCCACAACTCAATCAACTATATTAGAATCTTTGAAAAAAAAAAAAACTTTTAATTTTGTTTCTTTAGAAGATTTTCTTAGAAAATGAACACATTTTATTTTTTAGTTTAGTTTATTATAGATATGATGGAAATTGCCTATTAGAAATAAATTTATATAGTATCAAGATTTAGGACAAGTTTTTAGATAGAAACATAATGTCAAATCAAATATAATCAGAAGCATATTTTGTCTACTGATACAAGTGGGAATTCTTTAATTTTTAAATGAGGAAATGCACATTAAAGAAAAAGTGTTGATAAATTATTTTACATTTCAAAGTTTTAGCAGGAATATTTTTTTAATTTCTTAAGAATATAGTTAGAAATTTAGTAATCGCCTGGATGCATATTTTATTTAAAAATAAATCTGTTATTCTGATTTTTTTTTAAAGAATTTTTAAATGTTGAAATCTAAAGAAAAAGATAAATAATTTTGATAAATAATTTTATTTTAGATTTCTAATTTTTAGACTGGAATATTTGTTTAATTTCTTAAGAATTTAGCAATCACCTAGACGCATATTTAAAAAAAAAAATAAATCTGTTATTTTGAATTTTTTTTAAAGAATTTTTGCCAGGTAAATTATAATATTATATTTTATTGCATTATTTTTATATATGAATTATTTTCTTTCTTCAATATATTTCCTACTAAGTTATAATGCCAATGAAAAAATCTTGATGTAAAGAAATGTTATTTTAAATCTTCAGGAAAATGTAAGTTGCAACTTTGATAATAGATATAAAATTTTTAATAATTACATCTTTTGTCAATTTGTTAAAGCGAAGCCTTCTTTTACAACATTTTGTAATTGTATTCATACTTATTTTGATAATTCTTAAATCTATTTATTTTATTTTTTTTTATCTTTTGTAATATGTGTATTTTTGAATTTACAATTTATTTGATGTTTTTATTATTCTTTAATTGATTTGTTTGTTACTTACTTCTGTAAGCCTTGTGTTATACTTCGATATACAAGAGATCTTGCAAATTGCAATAAAAAATTACTGCTAGTCATAGTTTTTATTTACTATTTAGAGAGAATAATAGAAGAAAGATACTATCATTTTATTCTGCAACAATATATATATATATATATATATAAACCTAATTGCAACGTGTATAATTCTGTTTAATGCGAGTTTAGGAGTATATATTTGGTGATATACAGAAAGCCAGATTTTCTCAACTTAATTTAGTAAGAGTGGATTACTTTCCTAATTAAAAGTCAATTAAGCTAATAATTACTTATGCAAGTTTTTATTTCCTATCCATTAATTATAATTATCCGTTAGCGGGACTTATGTATAATATCTTCTTATGTTCACCAATTAGCGTTCTTCTAATTAATCAACGTTGAGTTGATGGTTGAATGGGATTAAGCAATATACTAATTCTAGTCATAGTTTTTATTGACTTTTTCTCTTAAAGTTTCATAGACCCATAATGTCTGATACATACTTAAAAACACCCAACCAATTATAGGTCAAGATTTACTTAGAACAAAACTTTTACTCTGTAATCTTCAATTAAATACTTCAACAACCTCATCATCAATGGCAGAACAGCCCCATTGTGAACCATGGCCGTCTGCCTACTGGCAGATTTCAAGATGTTCTTTTTTTAAGGGGTAGAGAAATTAAACAATTAATTTCTGTTTTTTAACTTAAAAGCATATTTAGTAAAAAAAATATATATATATTAAAAGATAATCATTTTAAGCAATGCTCGGAACAAACGGCATGAAATTTAAATAAAATATGTTAAATCTTTCTAACCTGGTGTAAATCCTTAGTGCACTTTCCATATTAAAATGCCACGCTAACAAAAGAATACTAATACATTCCCATAACAAAGCGAATTTTCAATATTCACATCAACACCACTTATTCACCCAGCAGCCCGCACAATTCAATTTGAAAAATACCCTATTAATCGCAAACCTCATCCCTTTTGCGTCCACCAACTACTCCTACATTCATGGGGAGAGGAAAATCATTCCCATAAATATAATCGAATTTCGATCGCTCCATCTAATTTTCCTTTCAACTAAACCTTTCTACAGCCATCCCTACCCTCCTTTATCTATCGCCAACATCTCATTATTTCTTGCACACTCTCACTCTATCTCTGAAACCCTGTTCAATCAGGAAAACCGCCTAAACACGATTACACCGACACCGCACAGAATGGGATGGATGGAAGAGAAGAGGGTGGCACAATCGTCCAGTAATAATCGTTCTTCAACATTCCTTTCTTTGCTCAGTGGTGAAAACCAATTATTCCCGCCATTGCCACGCATGGTAATAAAATAATCTGGGATCTTCCCCCCGTTGTATACGTTGTCCATCGCCATCAGATTTATCCATCCGGTAGTGAAAAAAAGATAAAATAAAATAAAATAGAAGGAATTGGATTTTGTTGATTAAAGATTGGTAAATTGCAAGGACCCTCGCCTTGCTTTTTTTTTTTTTACCACTCTCTTTTCAGCTTCTATTTTCAGCAGGAATTATCGGGATCTGTCACCTAGCTTTTGTGACGCATTCAGGTTTTTGCTATTTATTTTACCATGAGGGATTTTTGTCACTGGTGGTAGAAGGAGTCGCGAATGTGTCATTAGGATAACAATTCTGGCAGATTAGCAAGCAGATTAGAAGGTTTTAAAGGATTGTTTTCGTAGAAGTTAGCGTGGTGTTTAGAAAGAAGAATGAGTGGGTGGCTTACAATAATTACCGAGTCTCTAAAAATAATTATTTTTACTCAGCAGCATAAAATTAAAAAAAAAAAATAATCTTAATTTCTCGGTTTATGTTTGAAATCAAATTATCAAATTGAAGGCTTTGTTGAAAAAGATTTATTTTCTCTTTTGTTTATACTCAAAAATTGTTGTTGTTTCTTATCCCACTTGGCTGGCCAAGCCCACGAGCCTATACGTACTCATGATTGAAGGGAAGGAAGCAGCTTCTGTTGTGATGGAGCACCCGTAGGTAGAAGCCTGACTTTTGCTCCGTGACGCTCTTACAGTCATAGGAGACCGGGACCTACGGCTTAAAGTGGATTCCGAACCACTACAAACATCCATGGCACCGCCGGGATTCGAAACCTGTGGCACCGAGCGCCAGAGTGCTAGACACTCGGCCATTCAGGTCCCAAATTTGCCAACGGCATGCGGTGTTCCCAGGTGGTCACCCACCCAAGTACTGACCACGCCCAATGATGCTTGACTTCGGTGATCTAACGAGAACCGGTATAATCAGTACCGGTATATACTCAAAAATAGATTCAAGTAGGGTCCTTTCAGTAAAAAATACAAAAAAGTGTGATAGCCAGTGCCAATGTAGTACTTAAGTATTTGATAAATAAGTATTGATGAGTACGTTTTACGGAATTTGTTATAAATTCGTAATTGGCTAAAAGTTATAAGAATTCCCAGTTTCTATGAAATATCTAAATTGTTTTATTTAAACATATAATGCCTAATTAATCCAATGTTGAGATGTTTACGATTCTGGTTTGATTGGAATTAAATAAAAATTTTGGCCAAACTAAAAAAAAGTGAAGGTAATAATACATAACTGATTATGTTGTTGTTGTTTCTGATCCCACTTAGTAAAATCTAGACCAAGCCCACGAACACGTGTGGTTTCATGGTTTGAAATGGGATAGCTTCTGTTGTGATTGAGCACCCGTAGAGAAGTTCGACTTGGCTCCGTGACGCTGACTTTTTTACGGGGTAGGGTTATTGTTTATGTATGTATTGTATACTATTGTATTATAAATTAGAAACGAATATATCTGTCTCTGAAAGTATATTAATTTGTTTGGATTAAAATATAAAAGCTTAGATATTTTATTATTGGAGATACTTACTACCTTGATACTAACTTTAATAACGCTTATAATAATGTAAATAATTGTATTTATGTCAAAGCAATTCGTTTCTATATATATTTGTTATATATATATATATAATTTTTATAGAGATTTTTTTCTAAAACTAGCAGACCACTTAAAAAAAAAAAAAAAAAAAAATCAAACAATTTTTTTTCTATAGATGAATATTACACGTTATAACAAAAAGAAACTTCAATATTCTTATTAAAACTTAACCATTTTTTTAGCAAATTGAATTGCATAAAAAAAACAGTTTATACAGAAATAGCTTACTAAAAAAAAGTCCATAACGTCTAAATTACACTATTTGCGGGGTAGGGTAGCAACAGAGTTTGTAGCAGATTTCTTCCACTTACCCTATTATAAGAGTTTTCAGGTAAAAAAAAATAAAAAAAATAAGCAAATAAAAATAAATTTGCTTTAAAAGTACCGACTGCCATCATTACGTCGAAAAAAAAATAATACTTGGAACGACCCAGATCTGCCAAAAAGAGATGGGAAGAAAAATTTTAAAGTGCCCAAGCTTTTAATATAAACGCTAAGAGCCGCAGATTCTCCGGAAAGTGCTTGTAGTAAAAGAAGGTAAAGAAGTTGGAAGAGGTTTCTTTCTAAATTAATGGTTGTTCTTTTCCTTGGTTCATGTCAGGAACATGGAAAACGAGAAGGTAAAAGCGAAATTTAGTGGAAGCGATGCACAAGGTGAACGCAGTCTAGGAAAATGATCCCGTTGTTGTACCATTTACGAATAGGAGAAAATAGTGTAACAATTATATTGTTTGGTCGATTAATAGAGACTTTTTGCTGGTGTTATTTATATTAAGTCCTTTTTTGGGTTAAGAAATCTGTTTAAATCACAGTTCATAATAGCAGAAAAAAAATACTTATGATATAAAACTCGTATTAGACCTTATTAAAACCTTATTTTGGTCTATGGCTCTCAAACATGGTCTTTGGTAAGATCTGATGAGGCCCATTTGGCTATATTTGAACGGAAGATTTTAAGGACTATTATTGGAGGTGTTAGTGAAATTGATTGTTGGAGAAGACGGTGCAACGCAGAAATTTATAAATGCTATGAAGAACCAGATATTATAAAGTTAATTAATATGAATGGATTAAACATTTATAACAATATTTACACTGATCAAATCGAACATAACGGAAATTAATTGTCATAATAGTGTCTTAAATAAAAACAGATTTGTGTCTGCCAATAATTCCTTTTATGGGTTAAGAAATCTGTTAAAATCACAGTTCATAAGCAGAAAAACTAAATTATTGTTATATGAAACCCTTATTAGACATATTTGGATTTATGGCTCTGAAACTTGGACTGTGGCAAGATCTGATGTGGCCCATTTGGATATATTTGATCGGAAGATTTTGAGGACTATTCTTGGAGGTGTTAAGGAAAGTGATTGTTGGAGAAGACGGTACAAAGCAGAAATTTATAAATGCTATAAAGACACAGATAGTATAAAATTTATTAAGATCAATAGATTAAACTGGGCTGCTCATGCATATAGAATGAAAGATTTAAACTCTGTAAACAGGCTACTTTTGGCAAAGCCATAAGGACAAAGAGGAAGAGGATGACCCAAGTTGCGATGGATAGAGGCAATTAAAAAGGATTTTGCTGTACTAAAGGATAAGAATTAGAGTACAATTGTCACCCAGAGGAATGCATTTCCATGCATTCAAAGGAAAGCCTTGACCCATTCTGGACTGTCGTGTTATTGATGGTAATGATTTATATTAACACAGAAAAGAAATAAAATAGTAATGGCTTTTTTTCTTTCCAATACTTGAAACATTCATGTTTCTGCGCAAACTGAGCCTGACTCCAACCAGCTTGTTGACAATCAGACAATCTATGGGTTAGCATCGGTTCCTAATGTTATTGCAATTTAGAAGAACAACCCAAATGGAGGCATATGAGAAAGTTCGCGCCGTATTCTAGTAATCCAACAGTATTACTTTACAGTCTACAGATTTATTTAAGATGAAAACGCGATGACTTGAACCTAAAATTACTATGTACTTGAATATCAACAAACTTCTATTCGGATTGTTATGCTAAGCTGCAATGACATTAGAAACCAATGTTAATCCATAGAATATCTAATTGTTAACAAAGTCCTTGGGGTGAGTCTTAAGTTGTGTTAAGTTTGCAAAAGACCTTTTTCTCTTCTCATGGTTATATAAATATAAAAAATACCCAATTTTTTTTAGAAATCTTGATAATTATCATTTTATACCTGCCAATTCGGGTGACTTCCGAATTTCGGACCCTTCTCCCGAACTCCCCTAATTGTACATAAATTTCCCGAATTTTACCAAAAACCAGGAAATTCCCTTAAGAGTATTTTTGTACAAAACATACAGAGAATTTCGGAGAAAATCCCTGACAATGAAACGATACAACCATCATCACAAGTGAAAAAATAAAAATCACTTGTAAATAATCACATGAAAATATCTCATTTCAAAGCTTAGCACTACGTCCTTAAAATAGTGTATGATGGCTTCAAAAGAAGGAAAGAAAATGTAGGAAATTAGTCATATCTCGTATGAAGCATAAAAAGAAAAAGTGTCCATCATTTTCCCGCCTTCTAACCGAAAACGGAACAAACGACTTCCTGACAATCCATCCTTCGTTAGTGTGGGTTTTGTTTCGGATTGATTGCTATTCTTTGATATGGGGGTGATTTTATGTTTAACAAAGAGTGGTAAATCAAAAATATACCCTACTCAGTTTAAATGTATTATGCAAAAGAATTTTCTTATATAATGAAAAGATATGTTTTAACTATTCATGAAGAATTTTAATTGAGAAAATGTGTCTGTTTTAAATAGTCTTCCCGCAGAGAAATGCTAATATTTGTATTGGTAAATCCCAAAGCAATGTTTTACTTTTTATGTTATTCCTTATATATTTTTAGTATAGATGTACTTATTTCGTAAAACTTAAAATTCCCTATACCAAAAGTCTCTCGAATTTTCAGTCTCCAAAGTTGGCAGCTATGTCTGGAAAAGGAGATGAGAAGATCTACTAAATGGTTAAGATCCAATGTTGTGAGCCACGGATTCTCGGAAAAGCACTTGAAGAAGTTTCTTTCGAAATTAATGGTTGTTATTTTTATGGTAGGTGGCTTTGGTTATGGTAGGTGAATTTTAGTGTAAGTGATGCGAAAGGAATGGAGGTAAAATGTTGGACGTTGTTGCAAAATGTTGTATTAGAAAATGCCAGTCATTTTGGATGAAGCAAATGGTTTATGTGTACTGTTTTACAGAGATACAAATGGCTAATGGAGCGAGGGTTCATTCAATGGCGGTTCATTTAACGAAATCTAGAGAATCATATGATGCTGCAAATTTATGCATTAGTTAAAGGAAGCTTTTTCAGATGACACAAATGGGACTTAACAGAGTGAATAATATGTGGCAATGCTCTGCAATAACATGCAATTGTGATTAGAAAATGGTTCTAGGATAGAATAAATGAAGTTATTTTAAAGCAAAATGGAGGGCCAAATTATATATGCTTAAATAACCGTAAGGGAGAACTAACATTAATGAATACCAATTAGTATGAAAAGAATGCATTAATGTATAAAGAGGTAATGCGAATAGTTACTGAAAAATATTTCTTGTTTAGGTTATTAATATATAGTATTTAAAATATTATTATGTTATAAAATAATAAAATTATGTTTTCTGAGATAGGATCACAAAAATAATAACTTTAGTAATTAAAACTTCATAGTAATAAACTAATAGTTAAAACTTCATAATAATAGTAATTAAAACTTCTATTTAGCATAAGCGAATTATTAATGTAAAGAGGTGCGGGGTTTGTAAAGAATAATATTATTATTATAATAATTAAAAGCCATAGTGCAATAATAATAACAACTTATTTTAAAACTGACAATTAACTATATGTGAGCAATAAATTATATAATAGAATACTTATGTTAAGCAGGATATTGTATAGCAGAATATTTATGTTAAGCAGAATACTGTATAGCAGAATATTTATGCAAAATTATAGAGATTTTTGATAATAAATATCATAGATAATCATTCGTATAATTATCTCCATCACTATTTTAATACTTTTTTTTATTATTATTCTAAATGTAAATTCACTTATGTATTGAAGTACCAGAATACTTTTTATATTATAATGTGCTTACACATTATAAGCATTTCATAATATATTTGTTTTACATGGATGCTTACAATTCTACTTCAAAAAATTATGAATGACTAGTAAATTATTTTGCAATTACTATTATTTTTAAATCTTTTTTCTTGTTAACTTTGGTAGTGATAAAAAAAAACTTTTCAAATTATCCTTTATTGAATCAAAAACATATTAAAGACAATTTTGAAAATAGCATTATAATAAACGCACTGTTCTAGGAATAAATTGGCTCTGTTAAGAAATAATTACAATTCATAATTTTTTAAATATAGTTTTAAGTATGTGAACTTTCATTTCACTAAACTGTTAATACGTGAATATCAGTAAAACACATTTTTCCCATTAAATTTACTGTAAAAATATGAAGGCAATTTAAATAATTCTACTTTTATTCAATTATACTACGAAAATGAAGTAATGAGGAAAAAAAAATTACTTACTAAAAAATCAGAACCTTCTCCGCTACTTAAGTAATTCTCTTTTTATTTCGTCAGTTGATGAGAGAAATTTCCTAGAAGAAGAAAAAAAGTGTTTAAAATTTCTAAAAGCAAGCAAAGCATATTTTTTTCCAAAAAACATTTTAATATGTTTAAAAACTATGTAATGTTGAAGCAAATATGACGTGCTTTCATATGTCAAATGCAGAAAAATTTGTATAAGCAAAAAACTGTAAGTCAGGAGTTTTTTAATGCTTGTTTATATGATTAGAGTTTGCCCATAAAAATAAATTTGCCCAGCTTAAAATTTTTTCTATAACGTTTCTCACGAAAACGTAGAAATGCATTTAATAATTTTTTTTTTTTTTTAGATTTCCAGAAGAAATTTTTTTTTTTAAAACCCTTTTTTTATATGGATTAATATAATAAACTAATTAATGATTCTCAATTCACCACAAAAATGAATATACAAAAACTACAATATAGGCTTTTGTTGTTTAGCGAAAATAAGATATTAGGTCATAAAAAAATAAGGTTTATTAAGATCAAAATTTTAAAAAAATGCAGTAAATCAAAAAGTAAATGCTTTAAATGTACCCAAAACATTTCGATATTGAACAACAACACAATTGAAAAAGAATTTTGAAAATCAAATTACAAAGAGGAATACAATATCTTCAAAACATAACATGATAAATTATAGTGGCACCTCAAAAATAATTTAAAAAATGCTTTAAATCATACATAGCATTGAAAATGCCATTGAATATGCACTTGATAACTTCATTTCTCGCCGCATTGGAATAAATTGTCTTGGATTATGTAATTGCAATATTACAAGCTGCAGCCAAATTCATACATATCATTAGACATTAGTAAGCTTTCATGACATCTAATAGTCAAACTAACAGAATGGCAATGACAAATGCTACTGTGCATTTAACATCTAACCAATAATGGAATTATGCAGATTGGAAAATACAATCCATTTAATTCAATTAAATTACTTTCTTTTCCACTTTATCAATACAGTTAAAAATACAAAGTATCTAATTGTCAAACTGTGACAAATGACAAATGCTACTGCGACATTGCATTTGGCATCTAACCAATAATGAAATTATGCAGATTGGCAAATACAATCTATATAATTGAATTGAAGTATTTTTTTTCCACTTTATAAATACATTTAAAGATACAAAGTATACAGTAATTGCAAGTAGTGTTTACAAAATATTGCAGACAATTTCTCTATTTTCATTTTGCTCATAAAAACATAAAAAAATTCGAAGGTCTTTATATTTGTTTGAAAAACTCCCGATTCCAAAATAGGCTTTTTCATATACCCATTTATTTCGGCTTTCATTTAATGTATTGAATTCTACTTTTATTAAATCTATTGAGTTTTCGATTACGACACTCATGTTTTTGGTAAAAGTCATGCCATCGTTAAACGTATATGATTTAAATATGAGTATATGAGACTGCTTTATTAAAATATATACACAATATATATATATTAGCATTTAATTTCAATATCATAAGCTGCAAATTCATACATATTATTAGACATTAGTAACAGCTATGATGACATAGTCTAATTTCATGATCTAGCTTTCATGATATTATCTAATTGTCACACTGTCAAGTTCTTTTTGGAAAACCATACTGACTTCATACAACATATTGACTAAATTCTTTACTTGTTTTCTTTTATATTGATTTATTTAATGAATTTTATAACAACAAGAAATTCCTTTATGATTTTATATCATAAGAAAATACAATTGCATACATTATTGTGAAAATATCAGATAAATTCCTTTAAAATGACTGATATTTAATTTTTTTTTTTATAAAATCTGTTGGAATAGCAAACATTGTTCTTTAAGTGGCCACATAGATTTTCAGATTATATAGATTAATTATGTTATATATTGCAGAAATATTAATATAAAATTTATTTTTATGTTGATAAATATATGTTAGAATAATTATGTAGATTTTTAGTAAGATATTTCCAGATTAATGGTCTAAAATGCTTGGTCATCTTATCACAGCCATCCGATAAGATCTAATCTCTCACAAAAATGCAAGGTGCCTATAGCAGAGATATTTTTGCCATCGTAGGAAGTGGGAGAAAGACTATACAGTCACGGTCGCAACCAAAAGAAGGACAGAGAGTTACGTGCCATAATTCAAGACACAGAAACGGCGTGGACAGCGTTTTTTATGCTTCATGCTTATGCCACGACCTATTGAATTCGGCCTCTTCTTCCCCCAAGTATAGGGATTTACGACACCCCAGCTACAAGAGAAACAGACGTCAGCATATTCTGGCTCTTTGGAGGGGTTGTGGACTACTACTTCTGTTCTATTTTTTTTTTTTTTTTTCGTTCTTTTGTTCTATGGAGTGGGGTTTGTTTCTACTTTAAAAAACAAGAGAAAGAAACTGAACCGAACAGATACTTACAGAATCGATATCGATGTGCAATAGAGCGTTTCATCGATTTTATTTCGCTCGAAGGCTTAATTTAGTGGTTTCTGAAAGTCACCCTTGGGTTCTAGAGGGAAGGGTGGGGCGATTTTTATTTTTTGATTCTTTTTTTTTTTTTTTTTTATCGTCCTTCCCTTGCTTTTTTTTTTCATTGTCTAATGAACAAAAAGGATAGTCGATGCACTGAAGGACGGTGGTCGTTAGATAACGATGAACTAACAGAGTGTATCGGAAAGCATCGTTTTATAAAGATATAATCGATAACGAGCGGATTATGTATTTGAAAAGATACACTTTTAGATAGGCTTTGTTTAATCATATAAGGAACAATATAAATATTTCAATTGCAAAATTATAGAGATTTTTGATTATAAATGTCGTAGAAATAATCAATCATATAATTATCTTCATTACCGTTTTAATATTTTTTTTATTATTATTGTAAATGTAAATTTACAATAATAATTTTTTTATTATGTATTACTCTATTATGCAGTAAGTACTAGAATACTTTTTATATTATAATGTACTCACATATTTTAAGCGTTTCATAATATATTTTTTTAGATAAATATCCAATATATATTCGAAGTAGAATTGTAGGCAATGATATAATTCGCTTTAGTGTTGAAATGGTACAATTTAAAAATTGAAACAGATTTTAGGGTGCTCAAAAGTAGTAAGTTTTATATATATATATATCTTTTTTTTATGTAAAGAACATCTTTTTGTTTTGATTTGAATATTAATAATAAACAAAATTTTATTTCACTTCATTGTCCATAGCCAACTTTGTAACTTCTCTCTTAAAAATTCAAATTTTGAGAGTTGAACTAAAATATGTATGCTTTATTGATTTGCTAATGTCAACCGTTTTCAAATAATAAGACAGATTTTTAGTAGTAAGACATCAAATTTGTTTAAATAGTTGTTAAGTTTAAATAGAAAGACATCAAACTTGTTTAAATAGTTGTTAAGTTTAAATAGAAATATATCAAATTTGTTTAAATAGAAAGACATCAAATTTGTAAGACAGATTTAAGATCTTATGCAAATGACTGGTGAAAATTTGAATATTTTAAAAAATTATTTGTCAAACAGTAGAAGTGATTTTGATTGCCAAAACGTTTCATTCTTTCAAATAAAATCTGAATTGTCTTAATTCAGTTGGCAGAAGTTTGGCAAGAAGAATTTCTTTCCAAGTATACAGCTAGACGTTTAAATATTCAAGCCAGTATCTCTCCCACTCAATATTTAAGTCCTCCAAATGACCTTTCCTTGCACCTTACCTTGTCGAGGCAAAAAAATGTCAAATGAACTAAAACGTCCAAGCACCAAATACCTCGAACAAACTGCAAACATCTTAAGCTCACTTAATGGCCACTGCAACTTAGAACACTTTTGTATTAAGCGTTCAGTCTGTCAGTGATCAAATTTTCTTCCTTCACTTCTTAAGTCTAATGACAATAATTAGCATAGCAATTAATGGCTTCTTCATAACGGGTCTTAAAGCCCACTGATGGATGGTTTCATCGAGATATCGAGTACGATTAAATAATCGATTCGTGGCACGATTCTTTCCAAGAATTTTTTTCTTCTTCTTCTTCTTCTTCGTTTTTTAACTTCCTGACTACCATTTGTGAACTCTTCAATATTCTGATGTTGCCAACTGGATTACCACAAAGCCTCCGATTTCCCTCTTAAACGTCGTAATTGTTGTCAATTATACGATGCGAGCAGCTGTTACAGTGTAACGATTGGAGTAAGAGATTTTTGAAGCAAGAACCTCACCCTAAGTTGACGGACAATGGCAAAGGTTGCCTCATTAGGGAAATGGGCTTGCCATGGCCGTAGAAGTTGATCTTGGCGAGTGCCAGGTGGAGTTTGGTGACTTATTAATCGCATCATACTTTTTTTTTTGAGCATTAGTTTTTTTTTTAATAAGCTTTTCATACCAACAATAAGATCAGTTCGTAATGATTGTATAATTGTATTTTTTTTATTTAGGAACTCGAATACGCATTTGCAATTAGTAATTAAAGCACAGATAGAATTTTTATACTAATCATTCCAGAAGAATTATCAGCATGCTAAAAGACATTGAGAGAACATTGAACTCGGATGTATTTATTTTGAATGTACAATTCATAATAAAATATCATAATTATTATGTAATGCATCATGAATAATTAATGAAATGCATAATAAGGCCTAATGCATGCATACAATGCAATGTATATATACATTGTTACATAACGTTTATTAATTATGCATTATTGTTATGTATCATTTTATACAATGTTATACATGCATTAATAAAATGCATAATTAAATACCGTAAATAGAGTATTTATATCCTCGCATAATACCATAATATTATTTTTTTCATTATACAAATTAAAGTTAACTGTTATCTTATAAAGAGTATATCTTTTAATTATTTTTGATTTAATACAAAATTTAATCAACCTTTTATAATCAAATAAATAACGTTTAAACATTGATCTCAGTCTCGAAAATGCTTACATAATTATATTTATTTGGTATAAAGCAGGTTCCAGTAGAAAGAAAAAAAGGACATAATTTTATGTGGATTAAAAAAAATCCCATTTTTTTTTCAGTATTCTAATTCTAATTTTTAATAATCATTCACTACGAAAACATCCTTTTAAATTTTGACCTCTTCAATTGCGAGATACAAAATAAAACAAACACCGATTCCTAAACACTTCCATATAACGACATTTAAAAAATGAGCAAAAAATTGTTTAACATAAAAATGCTTTAAATTGCCATTCTTTAAAAGGGAACTCGATCCTTAGCAAATGATAGCTGTAAACCGAGAAAAACCGTTTCCAACTCATCTAAAAAAAATAAAATAAAATTCAAAAAAAAGGGAAGAAACAACACCAACAAGAAAGCATGACACCGAACAGCGATTAAGGATAGTAGGTGCAACATCGATTACTTTTATCGTAATCGTAATTTAAACACCTAAGAAGCCAGAAACACAAAAGCAACCAGAAGAAGCACTCGAAGAAATTACATTCAATTTTAAAAGGCAACTTGGGCCAGCAGTGCGTTTCCAATTATGAAAAGAGAAACATAATTTACGAGCCAACTTTTAACTATAGAATTACTTTCTTGGCGCACTTCTGCTAATGAGGGCCGACTTCTGACAGATAAATGCTGTCATTCTGCGCCAAAGTGTGTCTTTTCTTTCTATTGCTATCTTTTATCCTCCCAGCTGCCTTTATGTGAGAGGAAGACTGAACAAAAAAAAAAAGAAAAAAAGCTAAATAAATAAAAAGGGTGAGATACTCTTTTTAACTCAACTAACAACGAACTCATCAACATAACTTTATTTTTTATTTGAGGTTGCTTTTTTTTTCCTAGTGGTGCGTTTTATCTGAGAGCTACCGTCTGTAACCTCGCATATAAACAGTCGTTTGTCTGATGAATGTGTGACAGTTTAGATAGAAGAAAATAAACTTACGGCGGTTCTGCAAAGGAAAATATCCGTTTAGATCAAAGATTACCATAAAAAATTATTGTCATATCTATTTAAAATTTTTATTGTTAATTATTATTTTAAATTTCGAATTGATTTACTAATCTTAATTATTTCATCTTTAATCTTTACAGAGCATGTGCTCTATAAAATTTTCTGGTACTTACGTATTAACGATACCTTGGCGACGGTTGCGGCAATAAAGAGCACACGTGCCAACCGCAGCTACAGATTTGGCGGTTTTTATTATTCAGTTTTATATTAGGCTGTTAAATTGGCGACACTTAAAAACCGCCAAGTCTGTCGCCAAGGTATCGTTAATACGTAAGTACCAATTTTCTTTTTTAAATTTTAATATTTTGGATTTCTATAATTAAGTAACTTTTAAAATATAAATTATTGATATGGAGGTACAGGGTATTGCCCTCGGTACTCCAACTAAACATCAACCATTACGTTACATTACCATAAAAATTTTTTAATATATTTATTGCCGATTGGTAAATGAACAATTGAAGAAAGGTGAAAAGTATAAGATCAGTTTCTTAAGATTCCAAAACACACGTTTCTTCTTTTTGGTTATTTATAATACGTAATTTAAAGCAATACGTATTACTAAAATAGTAAAAACCGAACTTTAAAAAAAATTCTAAAATTAGTTTTAAAAAAAATTAAATTTCAAATTTTATAAGTAAAATAATAAAAATTTTGTATGCTGAAAATAAACATTGAGAAAATATTAATATTTAACCTTTTTAAATAGTAATTTGAAATAGTTATAAATATTTCAATTTTAATAACGAACATTTTCGTGAAATTTGGCCACTGCCTACAGATATATTTTCAGTGGCTATTAAAAAAAGCATACAAATTTATAAGTCATCCATTAATGGACCAATTCAACTTTTGATTTCTTTTAGCAAAAGAAATTTTTATTGAAATAAAAAAAATTGAAATTATTACTTTTATTGCAATAAAAAAAATCATGCATTATATTACCAAAATTTTTTATTATAAATATCACATTCAGATAACCTGTTATTAAGACCGATTAATTTTCTAATATTTTCTTCTAAATATTATACAGGAATTTAATTTCTAAAACCATATAAAGGACAATAAAAAAATAAATAAATTTACCTCAACTTTACAAACTATACTTTCAAGTTTGACTGAAACTTATTGCTCTGCTTAAAAATAATTTTTAATTGATTTCAAAAAGTATCTGTACAGCAATTTGTTTATTTTTCAGCAATTTGGTTTTTTCTTATATTTGTTTATTTTTCAGCTCATAAATTACTATTCTGTAATAATTTATTTATGAATATCATTGATTCATGTAAGTAATCAAACGAAAATACATTGTGTTTAAAATTCTTGATAAATCAGGGAACCTTCTTAATTATCCTGGAAAAAAAAATCATTTAAAAGTCAACAGCCTTTTGAAGAAAAAGAAATAAAAACACTTTACAGTATGGCTGACACTTTATGCCACTACCATATTCGTTTTACTAGAGTTTCATACCCGGCGCTTGTTCAGCAAGCTGTACTCGTGTTGTTTCTATTATTACAACCAACATAGCAGGTGGGAGGTAGAGCAAAGAGAAGGGGGGCAAAAAATGAAAAACATCGCGGTTCCTGCCTTAATTACTACTTCGTTTCCCAGTAGCCAACATTTTTTTTTCTCCCGTCGGTGTTATTTATCACGCAGCCTTTTCACCACCCCTAGCCAGAAACCTTTTTTTTTTTTAGCTATTTTCATTCTTGAAAGTTACCTTTTATCACGGTTGAGATACATATCTTAAAAAAAAAGAAACAGAGAGAGAGAGAGAGGAACGGAAAAGTGAAAACAAAAATATTAGCAAAAGAAAAAAAAAAGTTATACTTCACAACATTGAAATATGGTTGACTGAAATAGTGCAAAATAGTGGCTTGGAAGTTATATATGTATTACAATTATAGAAAATTTTAAAAATAACTTCCTTTTTTTTTTTGTTCCATTAGCATACGAAAAGCTTAGCTATATTTCAAAACAAGACGTTTTTTTCTCAAAAAATAAACATCTTTTCTTTAACATAAGCGAAATATTCACGAATGGTTAATCATTATATAGCTAGAAAGCTATATGTATATCATATAGTTAATAAAACATTAAATTTGTATTCATTAATGCTTTGCAAAAAATATTAATTACACTGCAAAGATAAATAATTAAAATGTAATAAAGTACTATTAATTTCTATAACTTTTGTAATAACCTTGTATTAACAACCATGTAATTGCTTCGAGTTTAAAAAATACAAAACAAATCTTTCTATTTTTAATACTATAATAATAAAACCAGTTCCATTTTAAATCTACAAATATATATAAATTTTTTTAATTTCAAAATGTTTAAACAATACTCATAACGATAAAAATGTATTTTAAATATTTAACAATAGTTATGTTAACAATACCATACTTTTGTGGTAGGTATCGGTAATTTTCATGTTTTAAAATTCTATGAAATCTATTCTTAAATAAAATAATTTAAATGGAAAAAAAAAGTACACAAACATTTATTTTAAGAATTATTAATTAAGAATTAAAAATTATTTTAGTATTGATTCAGATTTTATCAGGTATTGAACTCTCTCTAATAAAAAAAAAATACCTTTTCTTCTAGAACTGTATTTATTTTTAAAATTGTAAATTAGAACAAAAATACCCATTCATTGCAATCAATTCATAAAAATACAAATGAAAAATATAAAACAAAAAATGAATATAAAAATAATTAAATCCCTTAAAAAAATAACTTCTACAGATTTTTCCATCTGAATATAAAATAAATACTTCAATTTAAGCAACTAAACTGCAATTAAGTTGAAATAATCCTTTGATTGACGATGTAGAAATACTACATAGCTATTAAAGAGCAGCAATAGAAACAATGTTATTTTTATCCTTGCAGTCAAATACGAACCAAAATCAAATATCGTCCTTTCAACTATTAACCAAACGCCCCTCCCCCTTCTAGATGAGTGAAAGCGAAAGACCTATTAAAATAAACAAAACTCGAATGACAAATAAAAAATAAAAATTAAAAAAAGCAATACGATGAAAACTGTTAACAGTAAATCCTAACGGTGTTAGAATACTTGCACTTAAAGCGTTGGGAAGGGAAAAAAAATAGCATGTACGTAAATTTTAATTAAAGGGTTTATTTTATGAAAGAACAGTTGCTTATATTTCATTTTCTTTTCTTTTCATTTTCTTTTTCACCGTTCTGTCTTGCTCGCCGACGTGAGAGTTTTTTTTCCCGAGAGTTTTTAGCGTCACAATAAGCTTTTTCAAATTACGATCTCTTGATTCTCGAAAGTCACCTTGCTGGATTAGGTTTGTTACTCGTTGATCGTCGGTGTTCTTTTGCTGAGTTGTGTTGTGTTGTTGCTGTGAGAAAAGACATTTATTTGCTCCGCCATAAATTTACTGGAAGTGCTTTAAACTCGGCGTTATTTATACAACGTGCTCGCTTGGATGGTTTTGTGAATTTCGAAGCTGTTCTTTCAGGCACGTACGATAGTAAGACATTGAATATGAATTGAAATTAAGCCTGATTTTGAACTATTCATGCAATTTTGAACTATTTGATGCAATTTTTTTTATATTTAACACTGAGGATTAATATTAATACTAGGAAATAAGATTTTAAAATTAATAGGTTTTTATTTTAAAAAAATCGAACTAGTACTGTATTTTGTACTTGAAGATGAGTGAATAAAAAACGAATCTAATACAGAATTTATATCATCTTAACCGTTAGCTTTATTAGAAAGTGTTTTTTCTTCTGTTTTTATGCGAGAATTGGAAAGACTTAAAAAAAAGTGTAATACTATTATATATGTAAGAGAGATTAAGGTTTAAGAAATAATGGATTTTTTATTTAAAATTTCATTTCAGTTGTTCCTATTTTTTACTAATTCTTTATAATAATCAATAACAATTTCTAAAATTCTTATCATGGATTAGGTTTGTTACTCATTGATCGTCGGTGTTCTGTTGTTGTGTTGTTGTTGTGAGAAAAGACATTTATTTGCTTCGCCATAAATTTACTGGAAGTGCTTTAAACTCGGCGTTATTTATACAACGTGCTCTCTCTGATGGTTTTGTGAATTTCAAACCTTTTGTTTCATTCACGTAGGCACTTTTAACATAGAAGACGTTGAATATGAATTGACATGAAGTTTTTGAGATATACCGATGCAATTTTTTATGTTTAACACAGAGGATTAATATTAATACTAGGAAACATGATTTTAAAATTATTACGAATTTATTAAAAAAAAAATCGCAGTAGACATTTTATGCTTGAAGATACTCGGATTAAAAAAGATTCAATACAAAATTTATTTCATCTTAATCATTAGATTTATTAGAATGAGATTTTTAAATGAGAATTGGAAAGAAAAATAGTGCGTAGACTATTATATATGTAAGAGGGTTTAGGGTTTAAGAAATAATGAATTTTTCATTTAAAATTTCATTTCGGTTGCTCATATTTTTACTTACTTCTTAACAATAATCAATAACAATTTCTAAAATTCTTACAGTTAAGCTTCACGTCACAGATTTAGAAATTGGAAATTGAAAAACGAAACAACAATATTTTTGGACAATTATAAATAAGAGAAACGTTTTATTCAATACAGGAGAATTTTCTTTTAAAAAAATAATGATAAAAAAATATTTGGCACAACTTTGAATTTTGTTACATTATTTTAGTAGGCAAATTTTATATAACTTTTAGGAAACATTTTTTAATATTTTAATATTATTGTGGAATATTGATAGAATTCTATTAATCATAGATTTTTTTTAATCTACTAAAACCCCCAAAAGTTTTTCAATCAATGCTCATTTAATTAATTTTATTAATTTCAATTACTCTATGATTTATACATTCAATAATACATTCAAATATTAAAATTAATTTTAAATGCTAATATATTTTATGAAATAAATAATAACTGCACAGAAAAATATTTAAATATTTTTACAGTGACACATATTACATCAGATTAGAGCACAATGAACTTTTAATGAAAAGCAATTCCCGTATAGCTTTCGATTCCCCTTCAATATTAATTAACCGCGCGAAAACACACGAGATAATTAAAATATTTCTAAAGGGAAATGCCC
Organism: Caerostris darwini; assembly: GCA_021605075.1. Lineage (NCBI taxonomy): Eukaryota > Metazoa > Arthropoda > Arachnida > Araneae > Araneidae > Caerostris > Caerostris darwini. Next base: position 787,651 of record BPLQ01004536.1, read on the forward strand.
TTTTGCCTTGGCACTCTATTTTTGAAAAGCGTTTCGAAATGTTTCATAGGAAGCGAATTAGGAACGGTCGATCATTAAAGAACTTCATAAATGCCAGGGGGGCTACGCGAACACACACGAAGCTTCAACTCATAGACAAAAGAAGGGGAATAGCCTGCATAAAGGGATAAAGTGACTTACAAGGTCAATTAATAAAAAAAGGGGGGGAGGGGTGAAGAAGATGCATGCTGCAGTATTTCATGGCAAGCCTCAAAATGTTTAAAGAATTGAAGGGTGGAGAATTTATTCGTAACAGTACTGTATAAATTAAGAAACAAAGAGTGGATAAAAAAGTATCAAAATATTTGCAAGCTTTGTATGCTTGGTTTATAAGTTTTCGTGCGTAGAAATGTTATAAAGTGATAATAGGATTTTTTTTTTTAACTCTGAATTTTTCTTATAGAAATATAAATAAGCGTATAATGTTGAAAGAAATTGCATTATATATTTGTCCATAAAATATCCATGATATCACAAAAGTTAAATTTGAAGATTTCGAAATTTTATTTTATTTTCCATGTCATTTCTAAAGTGTTTTTAAATTAAAAATCATGCAAATATTTATTTGTAGTTTGTATTTAAATGTTTAGTTTGTATTTAAATGTAGTTTGTATAATAAATATGATACTAAGTAGCAAGTATGAAATTTATTACCATATGTTCGGTAACAACTCGTTAATAGAAAAGTATGCATTTATATATTTTAAAAATTATTGAAATTATAAAAGTATATATTTATACAACTATGGAATTTTTTAATGGGAACTGATTTAAAAATGCAATCAAATAAAATAATCACTGTAATTTTATTAAAATATAGTAAATCAGATTTGTTTAAAATATAAATATTTAGGTTTGAATAGTTTTGGCTGAAATATAAATATTTAAACCAAATAAATATTTAAAAAAAACAAGTAAAAATTTTTAATAATAATTTAAAAGAATTTGGGCTGAATTTTTAATGATCAGAAATTTCTGATTACTATATACATGCAATGTACCCTATCAGAAAATTGACAACAGTTAGCTTAACAGCAAATGTTACAAACAATAAATATAATAACTACTATCAATCTAACTATAATAAGCAATTGTTACAAATAATAGACTGATAGCAATTGTTACATTTAACTATAATAAGCAGTTGCTACAAATAAAAAATGCAACAATTGCTATTAATTTAACTATAATAAGCAATTGTTACAAATAATGATTTCAGCAAAGATGCATAACACATTTTCAAATTTACACGTAGGTCAATTTTTTAGAGCATATTCGCAAACTATAAAATATGCCCCTTAGAAAAAAAATGAAAAAAAGGTAATAAAAACAATTTTTTTCACCACAAAATCCCGAGATTAAAAACTCTAACCCCTCCTTCAACACATAAGCCCTACGGTGGGGGCGATCGAGAAATGATTTGAATAAAATCCGAGTTTTCTTATCGATAAACCCGGTCGTCATTAAGCCGGGCATATAGCATTACGAGGAGAAAATTAAATAATGAGTGTGCAGCTAATAGAATCAGTGCGGTCATTTAAAAGGCCTTAATTAGAAACCTCCCCAGAGGGTTTTGCCTTATTTCCGAAAAGTCTCTTCGGCGGAGTAATTGAATTTATTTGGGAGAACGGGGGTTAAACCGGCTCTAACCAGCACCTCTTGGTACCCCGCAAATAATTAAGGACGGAGGGTTTTGTTCCGAGAGAGAGAGGAGTTACGCGAAAAAGAGAGATTTTTTTTTTATCTATGTGTGTTTTAGAAAAATATATATAAATGGATTTCGGTCGCACTGAAAAATTTATGAGATGGTAGAAAATGAAATCATTAAATTGCAATAAATGTATTGCATTCCCTTAACCCAGAATAATATTTAGAAGTTTTGTTTTTTACCACGGATTTGAATAATGTAGTGCCGCCGAGGTGTAATTAATATAATGAATGAGAATCATTTCACGAAATAATGTATTTGAAGTAATCGTTTTAAGTAATTTTAAAATAAGATTATTTATACTGGAGGAAGCTATTGAACATTAAAAATGCATTCAAGTGTCTTCAGGCAGTATGTTTTTGGTGCAAAAAAATTTAGTCGAGGTTTTGTTTACACAGAATGTTTATTAATTTATAATAATTATGATGCACATTTTATTAGTTTAAGTAGTGGTTAAATAATTAACTGGTAAAAACAATTTACAATTTGGGTAATTAAAAATTATTAAATCCCTTGTTGCAATGAAAATAATAATAAAGTTTTCCTTAATGAATAACACTTATCATTTGGGTTAATTTTTTTTTAGTCTTTTTTTTTCTAATATATTTTCCATAATTATTATTTTTTCATAATTTCAAAAATTCAATAATTAGGACACACTAATTTCAGTATTTATTATTTCAATAATTAGGACATTATTTTCAATAATTACTATTTGAATAATTATGACAAATTATTTTCAATAGTTATAATTTCAATAATTAGGACATATTATTTTCAATAATTATTATTTCAATAATTAGGACATTGTTTTCAGAAGGAATCAGTTTTTAGAGCATAACCGTAAACTCTAAAATATATAAAACTTAGAAAAAGAAAGAAAAAAAGTAATAAAAAATTTTTTTTTCACCACTGAAGCCCGAGATTAAAAAGTCTAACCCTCTCCTTCAACACATAAGCCCCACGGTGGGGGCGATCGAGAAATGCTTTGAATAAAATCCGGGTTTTCTTATCGATAAGCCCGGGCATCATTAAGTCGGGCATATAGCATTACGAGGAGAAAATTAAATAATGAGTGTGCCGCTAATAGAATCAGTGCGGTCATTTAAAAGGCCTTAATTAGAAACCTCCCCAGAGGGTTTTGCTTTATTTCCGAAAAGTCTCTTCGGCGGAGTAATTGAATTTATTCAGGAGAAAACCTCTTTGAGCGGGGGTTAAACCGGCTCTAACCAGCGCCTCTTGGCACCCCGCAAATAATTAAGGACGGAGGGTTTTGTTCCGAGAGAGAGAAGTTAAGCGAAAAAGAGAGAGTTTTTTCCTATGTGTGTTTTAGAAAAATATATATATAAATGGATTTTGGTCGCACTGAAAAATTTGTGAGATGGTAGAAAATGAAATCATTAAATTGCAATAAACGAAATGCATTCCCTTAACCCAATATCATATTTAGAAGTTTTGTTTTTTTACCACGAATTTGAATAATGTATTGCCGCCGAGGTGTAATTAATATAATGAATGAGAATCATTCCACGAAATAATGTATTTGAAGTAATCCTTTTAAGTAATTTTAAAATGAGATTATTTATACTAGAGGAAGCTATTAAACATTAAAAATGCATTCAAATTTCTTCAGGCAATATGATGTTTTTGGTTCAAAAAAATTTTGTCGAGGTTTTGTTTACACGGAATGTTTATTAATTTATAATAATTATGATGCACATTTTATTAGTTTAAGCACTGGTTAAATAATTAACTGGTAAAAACAATGTACAAGTTAATTAAGTACAAATTATTAAATCACTTGTTGCAATGAAAATAATAATAAAGTTTGCCTGAATGAATATAAATTAACAACAGCGTTAATTTTTTTAGTCTTTTTTTTCATTTGAGAAAATACTAATAATGAATTACTATTTTTAATCATTAAGTAGGAAAAATATATCTCATACGTCATACATACGTCTTCTTACATACGTCATAATAAATATTAAGCTTTACAAATCATTGCCCTCTTTTTTTTAAATACACATAAACATTATTGGTTCTCTAGAATTCTAAATAAAGTGCAAGGCGAAAACTGAAATTATGTATTGACTGTAAATATTAATTGGATGATAAATTGTATATTACATTCACAAAGAACGAAGTTAATATTAATGTAAGTACATTTACAGATTAAATAGAAATCCACGGAACAACAGAATGCTGATGACTTCAAGAACTGACAGGAAACTCAAAAAGAAAGTTTAAATTCATTTTCTCAAAATTAATTATATTTATTATTTGTAACAATTGCTTATTATAGTTAAATTAATAGCATTTGTTACATTTATTATAACTATAATAAACAATTGTTACAAATAATGTGGCAATTGCTATCAATCCAACTACAATAAAAAATTGTTACAACTAATGATCTCAGCAAAGATGCATCACACATTTTCACAAATGTCAGTTTTTTAGAGCACATCCGTAAACTATAAAAAATACACCTTATAAAAAGGAATTAAAGAAAGTAATAAACAATTTTTAACACCACAAAAGTCCAAGCTTAAAAATTTTAACCCCGCCTTCAACACATAAGCCCTACGGTGGTGGTGATCGAGAAATGCTTTGAATAAAATCCGGGTTTTCTTATCGATAAGCCCGGGCATCATTAAGCCGGGTATATAGCATTACGAGGAGAAAATTAAATAATGAGTGTGCAGCTAATAGAATCAGTGCGGTCATTTAAAAGGCCTTAATTAGAAACCTCCCCAGAGGGTTTTGCCTTATTTCCGAAAAGTCTCTTCGGCGGAGTAATTGAATTTATTTGGGAGAAAACCTCTTTGAACGGGGGTTAAACAGGCTCTAACCAGCGCCTCTTGGCACCCCGCAAATAATTAAGGACGGAGGGTTTTGTTGCAGAGAGAGAAGTAACGGGAGAGTTTTTTTTTCTATGTGTGTGTTTTAGAAAAATATATATAAATGGATTTCGGTCGTACTGAAAAATTTATGAGACGGTAGAAAATGAAATCATTAAATTGCAATAAACGTAATGCATTCCCTTAACCCAGTATCATATTTAGAAGTTTTGTTTTTTTTACCACGGATTTGAATAATGTATTGCCGCCGAGGTGTAATTAATATAATGAATGAGAATCATTTCACGAAATAATGTATTTGAAGTAAACCTTTTAAGTAATTTTAAAATAAGATTATTTATACTGGAGGAAGCTATTAAACATTAAAAATGCATTCAAGTGTCTTCAGGCAATGTGATGTTTTTTGTTCAAAAATTGAGGCGAGGTTTTGTTTACACAGGATGCTTATTAATTTATAATAATTATGATGCACATTTTATTAGTGTAAGCAGCTGGTTAAATAATTAATTGGAAAAAATACAGTTTAGATAATTAAAAATTATTAAATCACTTTTGTTGCTATGGAAATAATAATAAAATGTGCTTTAATGAATATAAATTAACAACAGCGTTAATTTTTTAGTCTTTTTTTCACATGAGAAAATACTAATAATCACTTACTATTTTTAATAATTAATTAGGAAAAATATAATATTTCAATAATGTTTTTCTTACATACGTCATAATGAATATTAAGCTTTACAAATCATTGCCCCTTTTTTAAAATACACATAAACATTATTGGCTCTCTAGAATTCTAAATACAATGCAATGTAAAAACTGAAATTATCTATTGAAAGTAAATATTAATTGGATCAAAAATATAAGAATTCGTATGATAAATTGTATATTATATTTACAAAGAACCGAGTTAATATTAATGTAAGTACGTTTACAGATTGTGTAAAAATCCACGGAACAACAGAATGCTGATGACTTCAAGAACAGAGAGGAAAAAAGGAAAGTTTAAATTCAATATGTCAAAATTAATTACATTTTATATTTGTAACAATTGTTTATTATAGTTAAATTAATAGCAATTGTTAAATTTATTATAACTATAATAAACAATTGTTATAAATAATGTGGTAATTGCTATCAATCTAACTACAATAAAATATTGTTACAAATAATGATTTCAGCAAAGATGCATAACACATTTTCACAGAGGTCAGTTTTTTTAGAGCATATCCGTAAAAAGGTGTATAAAGTTTACGGATATGCTTCAAAAAACTGACCTATGTGAAAATGTGTGTGAAAAATAAATTTTTTTTACTATCAAAAAGCCCGAGATTAAAAACTCTAACCCCTCCTTCAACACATAAGCCCTACAGTGGGGGTGATCGAGGAATGCTTTGAATAAAATCCGGGTTTTCTTATCGATAAGCCAGGGCATCATTAAGCCGGGCATATAGCATTACGAGGAGAAAATTAAATAATGAGTGTGCAGCTAATAGAATCAGTGCGGTCATTTAAAAGGCCTTAATTAGAAACCTCCCCAGAGGGTTTTGCCTTATTTCCGAAAAGTCTCTTCGGCGGAGTAATTGAATTTATTCGGGAGAAACCTCTTTGAACGGGGGTTAAACCGGCTCTAACCAGCGCCTCTTGGCACCCCGCAAAATAATTAAGGACGGAGGGTTTTGTTCCGAGAGAGAGAAGTTACGGGAGAGTTTTTTTTTTTTCTATGTGTGTTTTAGAAAAATATATATAAATGGATTTCGGTCGCACTGAAAAATTTATGTGACGGTAGAAAATGAAATCATTAAATTGCAATAAACGTAATGCATTCCCTTAACCCAGTATCATATTTAGAGGTTTTGTTTTTTGTCGCCGAGGCGTAATTAATATAATGACTGAGAATCATTTCACGAAATAATGTATTTGAAGTAATCCTTTTAAGTAATTTTAAAATAAGATTATTTATACTGAAGGAAGCTATTAAACATTAAAAATGCATTCAAGTGTCTTCAGGCAATGTGATGTTTTTGGTACCAAAGAATGTATTCGAGGTTTTGTTTACACGGAATGTTTGTTAATTTAAAATAATTATGATGCACATTTTATTAGTCTAAGCAGTGGTTAAGTAATTCACTGGAAAAAATTATATTTTAGATAATTAAAAATTATTAAATCACTTGTTGATATGGAAATAATAATAAAGTTTGTCTCAATAAATAACAATTATCAACAGCGCTAATTTTTTTTAGTCTTCTTTAAAACCACTAATGATACGTTATTTTCATTAATTAATTAGTTAAAAATTTAATATTTCAATAATACTTTTCTTATTTAAGTCTAAATCATTGCCACTTTTTCTAAAATACACATAAAAATCATAATTGATACTCTAGAATTCTAAATAGTATACAAGGTGAAAATTGAAATTATGTATTTTAATTATATTACTTGATGGAAAATGTAAGAATTCGCATTATAAATTGTTTATTATATTTATGAAGAACCATGTTAATATTAATTTAATTATGTTTACAGATCCATGGAACAACAAAATGCTGACGACTTCAAGATTTGACAGGAAACTCAATAGGAAAGCTTAAATTCATTAAATCAAAATCATTTACAAGAGTTCTTTTTATTATTAACTATATAAAGAACCGGCATTTTCTTGAAAAACCATTTTGAGGAAAACTAGCTTTTTTTGTGTGCTATAATAGAAGAAAACCATATAATCTTATTGCACCTTCTTTTGAAATTACGATTGAAAAGCAATATCATATATTAGTCGAGCATTAATAAATGGCTTTATTTCAACATGTACGAAACTAGTATCTATTCCTCATGAGTTAAATAATAATAATTTTAACATATTTATTTCATAAACCTATCAAAATAGGATTATGTTGTTGTTGTTGTTGTTTCTTATCCCACTTGGCTGGCCAAGCCCACGAGCCCATATGGACTCATGATTGAAGGGGAAGGAAGCAGCTTCTGTTGTGATGGAGCACCCCTATAGAAGCCTGACTTTTGCTCCGTGACGCTCTTACAGTCATAGAAACCGGGACCTACGGCTTAAAGTGGGTTCCGAACCATATTTGATAACATCCATGGCACCGCCATTTCGAACCCGAAATCCTGTGACACCGAGCGCCAGAGCTCTAGACACTCGGCCATTCAGGTCCCAAATTTGCCAACGGCAACGTTTTGCCCAGGTGGTCACCCAAAAAGTACTGAATGCCCATGATGCTTAACTATCGGTGATCTAACGAGAACCGGTATATTAGCATGTACGCCGTTGGCTACTAGGATTATGTAGTATAACAAACGTACATCCAGAAGGGGGCTGGCGGACTTTAGTTTCACACCAACCTATAATGGCATTGTGAGCACAGTTTATTAAAATTAATAAAATTTATTATTTATTGATCATATTTGATAACATTTTATCATTTATTGATCCTAATTGATAAAATTTATAATAATTTTCACACTCTGAAAACGAACGTTTTGTCGTTTCAATATGAAAAATATATTTACAAGAATATATTGCCCATATTGACACGACAGATAAATTGAATGCCCCGTAATCCAACAGGAAAAAGTTATGACAGCTACGTTTCACTTGATGGATAGAAAGACACACATGAAAAAGTGATAATGCCAGTCATTTGAAAGAAATAGTATCTTGTAATAATACGGTCTACTACTAAATTGTTATGGCATACCTTGAGTCAAACAACTTGTTTAATATCGTTATATACATTCAATAAATACATTTCCTCTTAGAAATTAAATTTTTACCTTTTGTCCAATAATTACTTTTAATGTTCTCTTTTTTACGTTTTTAAACCATATTAGAGCGCTGTAAAAAACTTATTAATAAAATAATAATTAAAAATTACAATTTCAACTTTAGATACAATAGGTTTAGAAACTTAGTTTGTCTTACTGAGGTTGCTCAAACTGTTACTGTTTGTTGAGCCCCTGCCAACACCAAAACTTGGATGTACGCCTGTTTATATATATATATATAAGCCTTGATGTTTGCCAATAAACATAAAGATTGTGTTATATTATACAAAATAACACAAAGACGAAGAACTAGAAGAGTCTTAAAAAAATCTATGCTCAAGAAACGTTTCTGCATTGTGAAGACATTGTTTCACATATCCATAAACATTAGTACAAATTACGTCTCAGACGATATGGCATTAATATAAAAAACAGAACAAACATCTCGGTTTTATGCGTTATCTAACGTAATGCATCTAAAAGAAATATCAAGGATTATTTATTAATAACAACAGCAAAAACAACTGTCCGCACCTTACGTCCTTAACTTCTTTTCCGATAGCATCGCCATCAAGTGAAAAGCACACACAGAAAGTTTATTTTCATTCCCATTCCCATCTCGATCGATTCCCCCTTTAGAAAAAGGTCAAGTCATTACACGCAAAACACACAGACCCCCACACACCAATGGAAATAGAATTGTTATGCCCATTAAACCATTTCCTTCCGATTCTTTTTTTTTTTTACCACCCCTCCTTTTTTGTTTATTGCTATTTAACGAAGACAAATAACCGCGTTTCATTACGGAAGTTCCATATATGGGAAAACGGGATTAGAGTTATGGATGCAGTTACTTTTTATTTAATAACCCGTAGTGATATTTTTTTGTTTCTCTTCTATATATCTTTTTCTTCCCCTGAATGGGGCGGCTATTAAGGAATGGGGGTGGGGGGGAGTGCATGAAGTGAAATAAAATCCTTTTCCCAACCCCCTATTCGGCGAGGATGAGCGCTCTTTTTATCTGTTGCGAGGAATTTATAGCAAACCGTTTGGGCATCCCCTCCATAAAGCTGTCAACGGAATTGCAGGTAACAAATCGCCCCCCAAGCGCCCTGCTAAATAGAACGGGCGGAGGATGGGTTCTTCATCTTTGACCGATTGAATTCCAGTGTCGTCCACCCCCTTCCGTTTTGACACTGTCACCGCCGCGACTGAAATTCGACACTTGCCGAGCGAGGCGATTTTTCATCGCTAAAGACAATTATTTTAGAAAGGTTAAGATTTTAAAGGGATATTTATGTTTGGGAGATGTGCGTCACTATCATGTGTTTGGTATGTGCCACTCGGACATCAGGCCCCTCACACTCATTAATTACAATATTAATGACTGTGAAGGGCCTGATGGTCGAGTTGCTAGAGCTCTGGCGCTCGTTAGCACAGGTTTCGGGTTCGAATCCCTGCAGTACAATGGACGTTTGTAGTGATTCGGAATCCACTTCAAACCATAGGTCCCGCTCTAACATGATCATAGAGTGTTGCGGGGTTATTGTTACTCCACGTCCGTGGCTTATCTTCAAGCTACACGTGCCCCTGGGTAGTGCTAAGTGAGTAACATCGGTGCAGCGCTTGCCTAAAGGCATCAAAGACAACTGTCTAAGTATTTGCAAAGCTGCATTAGAAAAAAAAAATATTAATGAGTGTATTATAATATATGATATCCCATCGATCAAGGATGTAGAAGTATAATAATGCATTGTGATTAAATATTTTACAAATTATTAACAAATAGGCTAATTAATCTTTAGAAAAATCAATTTTAGCTTCCTCATACTTAAATACTTGCCATTCACCTCTGCATTATCACGATGTAATGTTTTGATAAGTAATTTTTAAGAGTAACAATTTTGTGTTCTTAAGGAATATATTGCGTGCTTTATCAATAAATTATATTATTTCTATTTATTGTGAATATTTCAAAAAATACTTGCTTTAATAAATTATCATTAATCAAAATCGAATAAGAGAATGTTTATTCATTTAAGAATAACTGCTTTTTTAAGGGAAATAAATAACAAATTATTATTAATTAAAATAATTTCTTGAATATTTTGAGATTTCCTAAGGATTATTATCTGATACTTCGATTTCAATTCAGTCATTTTCACACGTAAATTAAAACGTAACCGTGTCTTTGCTTTCGTAAAATAAATAAATAAATCCTAAGAAATACTTTAAAAAAATAAGTTACTTAATGCAATTGACATTTTAAACTTATTTTGCTCTTCGTTACAGAATGAAATTAATTAAAAAAATTAACTAGTAATGCAAAATTCAACCGAAATGTCATGCCATTTTTTTAATAACAGTTCCTTTATATTAGTAGTAATTAGAAAGATTAATATTGAATAATTCATATTTACAAGAAAAAAATAATAATTTGATATTATTTTACATTTCTGAGTTCTTTTACAAAAAGAAAAATAGAAATATGCAAATGAAAATTATGTTTGTGGAAAAGATTAAATTAAAAACATAGTCAGAGTCGATCAATTAGACAATATATTTTGTTCAAACATAATAAGCAAATCAGGTTCATAAATATTGAAATAAGTTACTTAATTATTAAAAACGCATAAAATTTGAATTAAATTCAATATTTAAATAAGAGTGTCTTATTTCTGATTAGTTTGCAATGCACTTAAAAATATTAAAAATAATTATTTTAATCATAATTTAACAACATTTGTATAAATTATTGTTAAAAAAACCTTTTGAATTAATTATTCATCTTACATTAAATCTTACATTACATCTTACATTATCATTAAATTTGTAAAGAATTTTAGAATGTCAATTAGATGCAAAAGTGAAATTTGCTTATTTTCTTGCATGAAAAGTAAAAGCACTACTTTTTTTCTTATGCATATTGAAATTATGCATTTCGAAATATTATACGCGACGAAAATAGATTTAATGATGATAATGGTAATTAAAATTCCATTTTTAAATGTGATTCCAAATATTATCAAACTAGAATGAATTCATTTAATATTTTTTATATGTTTTATTTCTGCTCCAGTTTTTTAAGTCTTTTTTGTTTAAAAATATCAATATTCTTTATTGATAAAATGTTTTGACTTTTGGTAGTCAAAATAAGGTATATTTTCCTAATTCTTCGTAAAAATTTATGTTTAAAATTTATGTTCCCAACAGAAATAATCGCATATAATCATTAAATTATTTAAAGGATGTTCATTATAATGTATGAATAATTTTTTGATGCACCATGAATGGAATAAAAACACAGGTCATAGTTCACAGTATTTTATACAGTTCATATGCAGAAAAACTAAATTCTTATTACAGAAACCCTTATTAAGCCTATTTTGCTATACGGCTCTGAAACATGTACTTTGCCAAGAACTGATGAGGCCCAGTTTGGCATATTTGATGGGAAGATTTTGAACGCTATTCTAGGAGGTGTTAGGGAAAGTAATTGTTGGATAAGACGATACAACACAGAAATTTATAAATACAATAAAGATCCAGATATTATATAATTTATTAAGATCAATAAATGAAACATTCATAACAATATTTACATTGATCAATCAAACATACAAAAAATTAATTGTCATAATAATATCTTATCTGAAATAAACAAAAATGGGTCTGCTAATAAGATCTTTTATGGATTAAGAAAACTGTTTAAATCACAGTTATATGCAGAAAAACTAAATTATTGTTATATAAAACCCTTATTAGACCTATTTTGGTCTATGGATCTGAAACATGGACTTTGGCAAGATCTGATGAGGTCCATTTGGGTATATTTGAGCAGAAGATTTTAAGGACTATTCTTGGAGGTGTTACGGAAAGTGACTGTTGGAGAAGACGGTACAACGCAGAAATTTATAGATGCTATAAAGACCCAGATATTATAAAATGTATTAAGATCAATTGATTAAACTGGACTGATCATGTATTTAGAATGAATGATTTAAAGTCTGTAACAGCGCTCGTTTTAGCAAAGCCACAGGAACAAATAGGAAGTTTGGTTTATCGCTCTATGGTCACTTTGTGCACATTTTAGGCTAATTAGACCGGGACCTGCAGTTTAACGTGGATTCCGAACCACTAACAAACATCCAAGCCAGGATACGGACAGAGAGGAAGAGGACGACCCATGTCGTGATGGATAGACGCAAAAGAAAAAGAAATCTCTTCAAAGCAAAGCCTTGGCCCATCCTGGGTTGACGTGCTATTGATGAATAATGAAGAAATCAAGCATAAATGTTTTAAAAATGGAAGTAAACATGGGAATTTCCACATTTTCAGGGATTTGATTTAAATCAATTTCTACGTTTTGCATTCTTTAAATACATTAACATTATTATAAATTGTTATATATTCTTATTTTGGGCCTGAATGGCCGAGTGGCTAGCGCTCTGGCGCTCGGTACCACAGGTTTCGGGTTTGAGTCGCGGCGGTGCCATGGTTGTTTGTAGTGGCTCGGAATCCACATTAAAAAGTAGGTCCCGGCCTAATAGGATCGTAGAGCGTTGCGGGGGCATTGTGACTCCGCGTCCGTGGCTTATCTTCAAGTTACCCGCCCCACTTCAAGTTACACGCCAGGTTACTGTGTTTGCCAGCTGCATTAGAAAAAAAATATATATATATTCTTATTTTAAATGAACCACACATAAATTGGAGAACAAGAAATAAAGTCGTTAACGAAATAAGCTTACACTTGACTACAGTAATTTAATTCCAAAAATACTCACCGACTTTAAACGTGCGAATGCCTTTAAAAATGAGTTAAAAGATATCGGTTAGTTCAGCGAAAATATCAAACGGCGATATCTCATTCATCCAGTCAAGGTAAAGAATCCGAAGAATCCATCGGGTCGAAGTTAACACCCTTTTAACACCAAACTAACACAAGTCATCGCTCACACTACTGAAAAGGAAATTTTAATAGGAGAGGAGAAAATTTGTAATTGCAGATAACGCTTTTAAAGATTCGAAAGCGAGAAGGGGGAGAGACCTCACCCTTTCCAATTATGAAACGTGTCAGATTCGAACGTTCCTTTCACCGATCCCTAACACTTCTGTCACCTTTCCCGCCCTTTCTATACTAAGAGCTAATCTGCTGCTTTATCTCTCAAGTGGCGTAAGTCGCCATCTTCAATTTTCCCAAGAAATTCAAGAGGTTGAAGACGTAGAGTGTAATTTTGCTAAAGAAACAGGCTAGACGTTTTTGATAGGCTTCACATTGTTCCAGGGATATATTTTTAGAAATTTTGAATAGAAGCTGGTTCTTTTTATCTTTATACCATCCTATACATTTAAAAAAATGAAGCGATAGATTAATACAATAAAAAAAATCAATAAAAAGACACTAAAAAAAACTCACACATTTCAGTTTCAATTATGTCGATATATAGAACAATACTTAGTTAATTAAAGAAGACTTATAAAATGTATAGAGCAACTGTTGAAAAAATATTTTAATAAGAGTTAGATATAACAAATGTTAAAATAATGTTATATTTCTTTTAAAGTTGTTAATTAAATGAAAAATATATGGCAATTTAAATGTATGTAAGAATTTATGTGAATACGCAAATCCCAAAAAAATTTTTTTTTCAAATCTGAATATAATTTGCTATTTTTTATATAAGATGGAAATTTAATTTTATAGTAATTTTAAAACTGAAATTTTTTAAAAAAAAATTAATTAAAATAAACTGAATTATTTTCGGTGTAATTAATATGCATAAAACTCTAGTATATTTAAATTTTAGAGAATTATAAAAGCATTGGAATTAATATAGAAAACATGTTAAAATATTTTAGAAATGTTTTCAAGAATGTAATAAAATTATATATCTGTTGTTTCTTATCCCACTTGGCTGGCCAAGCCCACGAGCCCATACGTACTCATGATTGAAGGGGAAGGAAGCAGCTTCTGTTGTGATGGAGCACCCGTAGGTAGAAGTCTGACTTTGGCTCCATGGCGCTCTTACAGTCACAGGAGACCGAGACCTACGGCTTAAAGTGGATTCCGAACCACTGCAAACATCCATGGGCACCGCCGGGATTCGAACCCGATACCTGTGGTACCGAGAGCCAGAGCGCTAGCCACTCGGCCATCAGGCCCCTATTATATATCTAAATAATTTTAAGTACGCATTTTGTTTCTTAATTCTTTGCCGATCATATCGAAAAGTTTTTTTTTCTAATGCAGCCGGCAGTACTAGACAGTTATCTTTATGCCATAAGCAAGAACTACATACCGCTGTTACTCATTTAGCACTACCCAGAAGGTACGTGTAGCTTGAAGATACGCTACTACCCCACAACGCTCTACGATCCTATTAGACCGGGACGTACTGTTTAAAGTGAATTCCGAACGACTACGAACATCCATGGCACCGCCGGGCCTCGAACCCGAAACCTGTGGCACTGAGCCACTCGGCCAGTAGGCGCCTTCTACCTGTTTTATACTTTAATTTGCATGTCATAAACATCTCACCCTTCTTTTCCCTAATCTGTAGTGCCTTCTTATTTTAGGAAAACGGTTTCACATTATTCTAAATTTTAGCTATTTATTTATGGGCCTTAAAAACAGGTTCCCAAAATGACTAATAACATCCCCTTAGGAAGTAATGGAACGATCAAGAAAGGAGATAGGTCGCAACTCACTGGTTGTGGTGGGCGTTAATAAAAACAAGTGACAGGAAAAAGTATCAAGAAGACAATAATAATTGCATTTCCTCGTCATATTTAATGGGACGTCGGTTTAGTGTGGTTAAATTTGTTAACAAACAAAAGAAACTGACATGAAACAAAGAATCACAGTGATTTAAGCAAGTTGTTGACAAAAATAGTGCCGAAGTTTAATTCATTCATAGCAGGTTCGTTGTTCTCATTCGCGAAATTTTTTTTTATGTTACTTATATATTTTTTATTTTCATTTTATATTTCTTAAAGCGAATATTACTACGATTGGTTTTAATAAACAAATTATTGTTTTAATAAACATGTCCACTCGGACATGAGGCCCCCTCATATCGAAAAGTAATAAATTTATTAATGTTTTTCCATTTATCATTACAAACTAACTATAAATAATTATGCATTCAAAACACTAATAAAATCATCAATTACGAAAAAAAAAAAAAACTGTAAGAAGATTTAGAGCAATAAGAAAAGAAAATATAAAAAATGATTTTAAATTTCTTATACGCAAAAAAAGAAATATGTTATAAGAAAATGCACAAGGTCTGAAGTGTGAAATCATAAACATGACTTAGAAATCAAAAATAATATATATTTTTCTTTTTTATTTGGAGTCATGAAGTTTAAAGAATTATTAACAATGTAGAACAATTTTATTTATTTATTTTTTTTTGAAAACAAATAAAAACTACTCAATATCTATTTTAAAAATAATACGCACCAAAAAACATTCACATTATTTCCAGAATAAATAAACATCACAACAAATCAGAGAAATATATTTCTTAAACCAAATGATTCACAAAATTGAAATCGATAAAAATCATATCAAATGTTATTCTAAGGTGATGATTTTACACGAAAACTTCTCATTCTCATTAACAATCGTAACAGCAATCAGTTTTTACAACAGTTAATTGTAAAACCGTAACAAAGCCAACTAACGTCACTTGTCTTATTACTAACTCAACAGCCCCCTGTCCAAATTTGGGGGCCGTTACCGTAAGCACCCCCACGTCATAACTTGATATATTCAGTAATTATACTCTAGCGCGGGAAAAATTCGTTTCTTGGAGAATGTCGAACTCTAATTAAGGTCCACCCCTCCCTCTCCTGAAAGATTCGAATGAAATCGAGAGGAAACGTGTCGAAAAATTCGCAGAGGGGTGACCCGATAGAGGGGGGATTCCAACTCTGCAGCGCAATTAACTGCGTATTAAGCATCCTTGGAAGAGTCGCTTAATAAGAATATGAACCGGTGCTGGAAGGGGTGGCTTCGATTATTGGAACACCCCCTTCAAAGGATGATGTTGCAGACGAATGGAAAAGGAATATTGTATGCATGATTCACGTGGGTGAGGTCTGGTATGCGTGGGATCAGGCAGGTATTCATGGTGAGTTTAGAATGAAGGAAAACCATAGTATTGTATTTCACAAGAAGATTGTATGTCACAAGAAGAGTTTTCGGCAATTATCAAACTTATTTAATAAATATACAAATTTAAATATATTAAATTCATATTTGTAATAATTAAATAAAATAAATGTATAAATGAAATGATAAAATATATAAATTAATGCTTTTATTTTTAAATTTAATATATTAATCACATTAATATATTAAATTTAAAAGTAAAAGCTAATAAATGTAAAAAAACACCCAAATAATTAATGCTTTTCATATAAAACTCGATAAAGTTAAAACAAACGTTAACATCACAGTTATTTATTTTTTTTGTTGTAAAGCAGCTGGCAAACATTTAAACAGTTGTTTTCGATGCCTTAAGGCAAGCGCTGTACCGACGTTACACACTTAGCACTATACAGCAGGTGCGTGTAGCTTGAAGATAAGCTACGGACGCTGAATAACAATACCCCCGCAACGCTCTACGATCATGTTAGACCGGAGCCTACGGTTTAAAGTGGATTCCGAACCACTGCAAACATCCATGGCACCGCCGGAATTCGAACCCGAAACCTGTGGTACCGAGCGCCAGAGCGCTAGCCACTCAGCCATTTAGGTCTGAAAGTTACACAGTTATTAAACATTAGACTTATACATAATAAGTTAATAATTTTATTTATATCAAAACTAAATAACACATTTTTCATTTATTTTAAGATAAAAATTGAATTTGTACGTTAAAGAAGCAAAATGTATTAGTATGTGTTGCTAATAAGTAGTAATCAAAAAGACGCTAGATACATAGAATTTTTAGGACAAAAAACATCTACATAATGGATAGTTACTTATATTTTAAAAAAATATAAAGTACATAGAAATTTTTTAATGAGGTTTTCATCTGAAAAGTACTTCTATAAACATTTTTGATTAAGTATTATGTTTAATAAATAAATAAAATAAATAAAAATAAAAATAAAATAAAATAAACAAATAAAATAAATAAATAAAATAAATAAAAAATAAAATAAAATAAGTTAAATACATAAATAAAATAAAATAAATAAATAAAATAAATAAAATAAAATAAATAAATAAAATAAATAAAAAATAAAATAAAATAAGTTAAATACATAAATAAAATAAAATAAATAAATAAAAATAAATAAAAGTTAAAATAAATAAATAAATAAAATTAAATAAAAATTTTAATGAAACTAAATAATTTTTCAAAATTAAATATGAAATAGTCTTTGAATAATATATATGCAAGCAACTAACTCCCTCACTGGAATGGTGAAGAATAATTGCACAGCCCGAAAGTTGAATGACTAGCTATATATTAAAGTTCAAGAACAAATTCTAGTAAAGACAAACAATAAAAGTTCTCCCCCAAGAACAATATCACGAGCTAAAATCCACAATAAAACCCATTGTATTCATTGAGGAAGAAAGCACAATGGTGTCTGAATCAAGCCCTAAGACAAATAAAGTCTTTTAAGGATTTTTATCTGGTCCCTTGTCGGATTTGATCAAATCTTACAATGCAATTCCGTTTTCAGAGAGAGAAAGAAAGTAAAAAAAAAAAAAGCGAGAAATTCACATTTGTCTGAGACAACAGTCTTTTGGATCTGGACTTATTTTAAATATTAACTAAATTTCTGGTGCGTCTCATTCTCTCAACCCCCCCGACCTCCTTTTTTTTTCCTTTTACAGAAAAAGAACAGGGTAGGTGGGGGTGGCAAGAATCCATGTCGTGTTCTCTCAACCTCGAAATCCCCTAGTAATTTCCTCTCTCTCTGCAGAGAGAAGAGCAGAAAAACTTTCGGTCGGTGTTGAACTAACGGAATTTCAAGAAGTGGGCACGACAGTTCTGGGAGGCTTATCTCTGGGAGACCATTTTATGGTGGACTTTCAGGGGGCGATTTTTGCTTCCGAGGAGACATAAATGGGGACGTGTGATATAAACCCAGTGGATGGAAAACCGCTAGGGGAAAGGATAAGACACGGGTGGTGCTTTAACAAGAGAAGCTCTCTTGCGAGCATAAAAGAATGGGACAAAGCATTAAAATGACTCTGGACTCGGACGTCTTGTTGGTTTTATGCATCTTATAGTTGGACAGCAATCTTTATGTCTCTTGTAGTAAGTAGAGAGTAAAATTTAATTTATATAAACTGAGTTATAAATAAATGGAAATTATTCCATTTAAAACAGTAAAAATAAATTAGTAAAAGAGTTATAAATACATTGATTACAATAGCAACTTTTTAAAACATCTTTGTTTAATTAGTATTTAATTATTTTTAGATTAAAAAATTTTTTAATTTAAATTGTCACATAGATTTTATCTTTTGGTTAATAGTTATTTCGAATATTATGCAAGAATAATATATTTAGAAAATTGGGCCTAATGACCAAGTGGCTGCTCTGGAGCTCGGTACCACAGGTTTCGGTTTCGAGTCCCAGCGATGCCATGGATTGTAGTGGTGCGGAATCCACTTTAAACCGTAACTCCGGTCTAACATGATCGTAGGGCGTTGCGGGGATTATTGTTACTTTTCAAGCTACACACACCTCCTAGGTAGTGCTAAGTGAGTAACGTCGGTGCGGCACTTGCCTTAAGGCATAAAAAGACAACTGTCTAGGTGTTTGCCAGATGCATTAGAAAAACAATTTTTAAAATCATCATCGTTATCAATGGCGCAACAGCCCCATGATGGGCTCAGGTCGTCGGCCAACCGGCAGATTTCGAAACAGGATATGATTTTCTCTTTTTACGGGGTAGGGTTGTCAGTCCTACGCCCAACTCTCTACAGTCAAATGGGACCGGGACCTACGGTTTAAAGTGGATCCCGAACCAAACATTCATGGCCCCTCCGGGACTCGAACCCGAAACCTGTGGCACCGAGAACCACAAAATTAAAATAGTATTCATAGAAATTTTTCAATAATAGATGTTATTAAACGTTAAAAAGACTTTGATTTTAAGAATCTATTTTCGATTAACTAAAAGTAAGACTAAAAGACTTTGATTTTAAGAATCTGAGATCGTTTAAGAGCGTCAAGTATGTAACACATCATCATTGGCGCAAAAGTCCCATGTCTGACTACTGGCAGATTTCGAGACAGAAGATGTTTTCTTTTTATGGGTGTTAAACATAGGCTAAACGATCTACATTCATTTTAGACTTGGAAGGCCTTCAGTTTAAATTGCATTCAGAACCACCACAAATATCCATGGATCTCCGGAACTCGAACCCGAAACCTGTGGCACCGAGCGCTAGTCACTCGGCCATCAGGCCATATTTTGGAAATATGTTTTAAAAATTGCGAATATTTTGATGATTATATTTGTTATAGCATTAGAAATTAAAATTTGAGTTTAGTTATACTAATGTTTAATAATTTTCGAGGATAGTAATTTTTTTTATTAAAAAAAAAAAAAAAAAAAAAATGAAATTCGAGCACACTACAAACATAGCTTGTTTCCATGATCCAAAATATAAAACTGATTCGGGCACAATTATTAAATTGTTATATTTTTACAGAAATTACTCAGAAGGATTATTTATGATAGCAAAGAGAGTTATTTATGAATATTATATGTACACTATAAAAATAAATATAATAATTAGTATTGCAAGGCAGTTATAAATAGTCTAAAAACCACAATTTTATCTTCCTGTTTGCAACATAATGCATACGAATCTCTCGATTAAACTAAAAACTTCATTTTTACTGCATTAACAAATTCATTAAAACTAATATATTGACTAAAGAAGAAATTTAATTTTCAAAATTGCATGCAAACATTTTACTTCATGGTTAATTATGTATTAAACCAAGCTAAATGGCTGCAGTCAAAGAGAGACTGATCAACAAAAACATTAATAAATTACGCTTAGAAACTTTTATATTCCGTAATAGCACCGTAATTAAATTTTATAGTTCCATTTTTGTTTAAAGAACAACTCACAAATAACTCCCACGCAGTCGGAATGTCTCGCCCGTTTCTTGCAATGTGAACACAAAAAGCAGGTTTAATAAACTTTCTGCGTCTGAGATAGTAAACTGAGCATGTAGTTCGAAGTTTAACTAGGAAAGTTCTTGAGTATTAATTAAATAGAAGGCGAGAGAGAAAGTTTTAAACTTAGAGGTTGCTTTTTTTTTTTTATAAACTCACTTATGTAATCTAGTAGTATATTTAATGTTAGACGAAATTGCAACATTTTATTAAAATATAAAACAGAATAGTTTAATTATTTTAGTTAAGAAACTAAAGGAATATTTCAAAAGATTAATGGGCGATTCCAATAGAAGCAATTTTAATTGCCCAAAAAATTTAAATTTTATTTATTTGTAAAATTATTCTCACCCGCTCCGTGCCACAGGTTAGGGATTCGAGTCTCGGCGGTGCCATGGATGTTTGTAGTGGTTCGGAATCTATTTTAAACCGTAAGTCCCAGTCTAATATGGCTACTACTATTACTCCACACCACATCACTGTGCCTAGAGCAGAGTTTCCTCTTTACAGTTTGGGAATGATGTGGGTGAGAAGTCTGATAGGGCTATGTGACGCTCTTCAGTCATAGGAGACCGGGATCTACGGCTTAAAGTGGATCACGAACCACTACAAACATCCATGGCACCGCAGGGATTCGAGCCTGATACCTGTGGTACCCAGTGCCAGAGCGCTAGCCACTCGACCATCAGTCCCTAGTCTAATATGACTGTAAAGCGTTGCGCGTAGGGCTGACAATCCTACCCAATAAAAAGATAGCATCTCCTCTCCCGAAATCTGCCAGTTGTCAGGTGGCCTTGGCCCACCATGGGGCTTTTACGCTACTGATGACGACGACGGTGTAACAAAAATTAGATATTCAAAATTGCCATTTATAAAGATGATAAGACAGATACGACGATAAAAATTCAAATGATAAATAAACCAGCAAGTGCCACATTTAATTTTGCTTTTATATTGTTTTGTTTAGGGACCTGATGGCTGAGTGATTAGCGTTCTGGCATTCGATGCCACAGGTTTCGAGTCCGGCGGTGCCATGGATGTTTGTGGTGGTTCGGAATCCACTTTAAACAGTAGATCCCGGTCTAATATGATCCTAGAACATTGTCTTGATTTTTAGTCAATCTTTTTAGCCCTCGTGGTTCCTCGCTAAAAGTGAAGCTGCATATTACGCTTAGCCAAGGACCAGTCGCCTGCGACGGGGTCTTTTTGATCTGGTGTAGGTAGGTTTTCCTGCACCAGGGGGATTAGTAATAGCAACATTTGAAATTACAAAAATAAAAGTTTTATTGATATTTTGTTATTAGCAATAAAAAAATTAATTTAGCATAAAATTATCAAATAATTATTTTAATTTCATCATGCTTCAATATTTTAGCATAGTCACATATCGAAATTTATTACTTTAATTGATTCGATAAAACTAAAAAATAAATTCAAATGAACTGTGTTTATTTAAAATAACTTTAAAAATTACAAATAAATAAAAACGAATAATAATTATCTTAAAATACAAAAGAAAATTTTATAACAAAAATATTTTGATTTTATACATTTTTATACTTAGGCCAACCAGTAACAATAATAAAGATTTGAAAAGATTTATTGGATTAATTTAAGACAAAAATTAATGATTAATTTCCTTGAAAGCAAAGTAAATCGCAAAGCATTTCGCAAGACATTTAATAAGAGACATAGATCGCAAATGCTAACTGTAGAGACAACTGTTACGTTACTTAACGAATTACTTGGGTCTGAAGCGCCAGCAAAGGGGATTTATGACTGTTTACGATTAATGATCTGTTAATACCGAGATAATTTATGTTAGGCCCCAAATACCGTAATGAAATGATTATGGGAAAGATTCATGATAAACACGGAGACGAGCACAATGCCTTTAAAACTGTAGTAATTGCTATGAATAACGCACGCCAGTGAGTGTTATTCATCGTTATGTTCGACCAAGCATGTCGATTCCTCTTCATTTACGACCCCAGAATTAAAGACATTTCATTGTAGTAATTGTAATCCGTTCATGCCTTAATAAATATCTCATTTTATGCTGGTAAACTTCAAGAAATATTAAGGGTAAGAATATCTGGAAAAATTAAATAAATAAAACATTGTATCATTGACATCTCAAGTTATTAATAAATGAGATATATAATTTCGTAAGTTTGCAAATATGCATATATATGAATTATCCAATGAAACAATGTTATGAAATGGTTAGTGTTTCATAATCAGTATTGTACGACATTGTATGGCAAAGAAAGAACCTGTCTGGCGGACAGTGCATTGGATTTTCAATCTAAGAGTTCTCGGTTCAAAATCCAACACACCAAACCGAAAGCTTCCGTATTTACTATATATCTGATACTGACACGATAAATATAAAGGCCGGATTGTCCTCACAAAAGAACACGAGAAAGAGGATACGAATCTCTCAGATGCCGATCATACTGTTGTTGGCTATAAATTGTGTAAATACAATGTAAGTACTGTAACAAATCTTTCATATTGCACCCTGAGTAACGCTGAATCTGTTACATATTTTCCATTCCAATAACAAATACAATCCAGTTCAAATGTTCGGTGTTTAAAAATTCTGAGAACATTATGTTACTCATAAAACGAATGTGGCCTGATGGCCAATTGGCCGGCGCTCTGGTGCTTGGTACCTTCAGGTTCGAATCCTGACAGTAGCAGGGATGTTTGTGAATGATTCGGAATCCACTTTAAACTGTGGGTAACTAGTAAGGCCGAATAGAAGCTCTCGTGTCTCTTTTTGAGAAAAGAATTATCTATTTAAAATTACTAGGCTCTATTTAAAATTATTAGGCTCTATTTTAAATCTGTAGGCTAGAAAGTGCCTGCTTCGAAGAGAGTGCGAACTCTAAGTTGCCATTCCTGGAGATTTATGTTTAAAATAGATGAGAAATATAACCCCTGTTGAGACAACGACAGTCTTCTTGCCTCATGAATCTGAATGATTTACGACATTATTATAAACTATTCCCAAGAAACTTTTATGTGCACTGCAATAGAATATTATATGCAAATATTCGTTTACAATTATGTTGCTACCCCATGAGAAATCCTATTTTAATCTAGATTATTTTTGATATATTACAACGATTTTCTTGAATATGAAAATGTAGGTACAGATAGACAAACGCATAGACATGAAAGCAAGTCTTTTGATATTTCAATCACTTTTCAGACATAAATTATTACATTATAGAACTTGATCCCTATGAAAGAAAGTCTGGGTAAGATCAAAGTAGAATATTCAATTCATGTGAATGCATATCTCGCTTAATGTTAAAAGTTTTAATCTTAACAGGTTCCTTTCAAAGTATTCTGTACCAAGCAACTACTACAAACATTTAAAGTTCCCTTTGAATGAAACATATATGTCATATATGCATATAAATAAATTATTTCCTATAGTACTTATAGTATATAAAGAATTTTATTTACATGAATATTTGCTCCTAAATATATATAATACTCTACAGACATTTGCAATATGATATGCGGGTATGTTGTGATATATATATATAAACTAGAAACACGACCATTTTGCACAACATGAGTCGCTACAATTATCTGTTACATTAATTACGTAGCAAAACCATCATATCATTTGCAATACAAAAGCATTGAAATGTTCATATTCAGACCCCTAAAAAAAGGAATAAGAAATTGTTCAAGATTCGAAGTGCGCATGAGCTGCAGCAATGAAACTGAAAAACAATATACAAATATCAAAAGATTTAATGATTAGAACTGCATCGACAGATCAAAAAATAAATAAACAGGATGTTGAACATTTTGTCCAGGAGATCCATAAAACCCAATAGAAATAAGTAAAACTAACAAAAATAAATTCTATAAAAATCGAAAATAAATTAACTGTAATAGACTCAGGACAACTTTATCAAGAAATACGTACCCACAAGATGCTATAAATGGTGTTATTTCTGATCTCTGGATGTCTGTTCCCAAGGCAAACACATGTCTAGCGACACACTCACAAAACACACCCACTCACCCACACACACAAATATGTATGAGGTTCAGAGCTAAAATAAGCCAGATAATATTTGAAAAATAAAACAAATTACTGGACGCTTTTATAAAATTAAAAAGATAAAGATATGATATAATAATAGTAGTAAATATTAAAATAATAGTAAACAATCAAAAGAATTTCGCATAAAAGAATTCGAAATGATATTTAAATAAATAAAAAAAGGCTATACATTTTTTTATTAGATTGAATCAAAACTGATAATACTGTACAAGCTAATATATAGCAATCCTTAATTCAATACAATAATCCTAATTATTTTTAACCAATCCTTAGCTGAAATCTTCTAATCCATTTAGTTAACTAGATCCTTATAAATTAAGAACTGTTTTCAATATATTACATAAGCACTAATCCAAAAAGATAATTTCCTAGACTTTTTTTTAAACAGTCACAACCATTTATAATCCTCACCTCGGACCCAGAAACGATCCACATAATTTTACGTGTATTGGTACGCTTTCTTTCAAAAAATAACAAATTTTAAAAGAAACTATAAATTTAAATTCTTTGCTTGCAAATACAAAATATAAATTCATCCTCAAATCAATTACCAATATTATGAATATGGGCTTAAATTATTGGCTTGCGGTAGCCACATTGAGATTTTAAATTATGTGAACTCAATTCAAACTCAAACAAATACTATTGAAAGTTCCATCGTGTATTCCAGTTATAGGTACGTTAATTCTATATACCATAGATTCATTCCAATTGATATAAATGGATAAATCTGTACACCATAGATTTATTCCAATCGATATAAATGGTCAAATGTGGTTAAATCTCTAGTTACCACTTCTATGAATGCTTATATTAAAGTGCGGTAGTACTGGAGAATTATGTTAACATTATTATGTCAGCACGCCGAAGTGACATTCCAATTAAAGGTGGTCAACAAACTCAGCAAGCTGATGAATCATTATAAAAAAACACTGAAATTTGAAAAAAAAAATATTTTGAATATTGAATTTTATAGCCATTGAAATTTAAAATGCATACTATGTACCAAAGTTTACCAATAAAAGAAAATTTATTACCTATTAGCTTTCTTCCGATGAAAGAAATCTTACAAGATTAAAAATCCGCAAAAATAAATGGTATAATCTGTCACCTAATCTATACAGCCATAGAATGTCAAGATTTGTGTCGTATATCAATAAAAATATCAAAATCTTGTTTTAAAAAAAAATCAAAAACTCTCACTTTTTGGGTTTTTCCATATTCCTCAATGCAAAATAAGAAGAAGCGGCAGAAAAAGTTTCTAAAAATGTAGCGTTACCTTGGAGACGGGTTTATTCCTCCAGAATATCTTGCATAACCGCCTGAGGATTACAGTTCGAAGGCATTTATTTACGCACTCCCTCGGCTGCCCCTCCCTATATATTTTTTTCAGTCAGGTTGTCGCCAAGCCAAAGTGCATTTCATCCTAAAACCGAAGAAGAGAAATGCATATCCTTCTTTTTTTTAACTGTCCGGGCATTCTTCTTCGTTGTCAGGTTTATAGCGGATATCGTTCCGGGCATGCGCAGTCACGGCGCACATAACGCATAAATAACAGCCTTTCTGGGATACATAGATTGCAGGGGACGTTGACATGTCCCCGGATATCATTGGGATAGCAAGTGATCTAAGTCCGGTTTGTCGTCTTAGCATGGGGCTTCTGTGATAACGGAGGAAAAAGAAATATTAACAATAGGTATTTCGTGCTGGATATTTTAGTGTTATTGTGGTATCTATAAAATGTCACTCCAGATTTAGTATTTTCTGCATGGGGCACGAGATACCAAAGAATTCCCTTTTTAAAAGTATTGCTTTTAAAGAATTATTTTGAAATGCAAAGAATAATTCATGCCACAAAAAAATTATCAACGAAACGAAATATTTAGATAGATACATTCATTCTTTTTTAAAACGCTCTAATTTATGACTGTCTTACTGGTGAACGATTTTAATTTTCAAAATGCACCCAATCATCACAAATAATAATAATAATTATTATTATTATGAAAATAGTAAGCAAATATGCTTCAAATATAAGCTTAAAAATTAAGAACAAAAATTTAAGGTACTTAGGGTTAAACTAAATTTAATTGCGAATTAGAATTTTAAAATTTTATACGGATACAAAATGTAGAACATCATATAATCCAAAACAGAATTGTTGAAATAGAATCGAATCGAATCATTAGAAATATAATATGGAATATAAATAGAATACAGAATGTAGAAATAGAATATATTCAAATAGAATAATAATATAATTCAATAAAATTTCAACTTCAATAATATATTGAAATAGAATATAGAAATATAATAGAATAGAATCGTTGAAAATATAATAAATATTTAACAAAACCATAACAATATTTTGCTACTTAATTTGATTTTCAAAATAATATTCAAAACAAAATTCAAATAATAGGAAAACGATTTGAAAATCTTGCAGATCATTTAACAGGGATTTAGAATTTCGAAATTTTATGTCGATACAAAATATAAAACAGCATACAACCGGAGACTCAATAGAATCGTTTAAAAACATAATATATTTATAACAAAACCATAACTATATTTTGCTATTTAATTTGATTTTAAAAATAGTATTCATAACAAAACTTTTTTTATAGGAAAATGTTTGAAAATTTTGCAGATAATTTATTTTATTGCGCTAGAGAAAGAATTATGTATTGTACATTTAAAGTTCAGGTTATTAAAAAATGAATTTATTTTATTTTTTAAATAATTTAAAATTATAAATATATAAATAATCAGTTATAATTAATAAACAATCGATTTTATGCACATTCATCAAATTTTATCTATTATGTTATTAAATACCTACAATATTTTTCTTATTTCATGTAAATTTCTGTACACACATTTTTTTTATTAAACTTTTAAAACGCATGTTGCCAAATTGAATTGAATAATAATACTATTGTAAAAAATTATAGTTAATTTTTATAAATGAAATATATTGAAAAACAATTTTAGATATGATTTTAAAAAACAAAATATATTTATTTCTTGGCTTTTTCGTAATTTTCATAAAGCCAATAAAAGTTTTACGTTAGCAAAAGTGAAGAAATTTTAAGGAATCTCAATCATCTCAATTTAAAAGTCAGGAATTGCATTATAATATATTTATAAATTTCTAATGCAGTTTCAAATGATCCGAGTAAACAGCGAATAAATTATGAAATATTAACTATCACTTTCAAAAATACTCCAACCATTAATAAATGGAATTTGAGACATTCAGCCATTAAAAATGTACATTTAGCATAATTAATGATTGTCGATATTGCACATTCATTTCTTCACTAAACGAGCTTTTATTTAAAATTAAAAATTTAGTTCTCGAGTTTACAAAATTAAACGAATGATGAATTCTCCAGAGAAAGCTGTGAAGGAATGTTTACGAATAGGATAAAAGTCTAAGGAATGGTATGAAATTCCAAATTTATGTCGAAGAAGAACATGTTCTTCGAGACAACTAAGAATTAAATATTTAATTAAATTGTTTAGGATATTCAGTTAAGACAACGGAAAGTATTTTTATTATTCAAAAAGAATAATTTATAATAAATCGAATCGAAATATTTTATAAAAGCTTAATATAATTTGTCATATTCCTTAATGATATTGGTCCGTTTTATTGAAGGACATATATATAGCTGACAGTGTTAAATATTTACAGGGTTTAATTTTTACTTAAATATTTACAGGGTTTAATTTTTACTTAAATATTTACAATTAGATATTAACTACAATAAAAAATCTGTTGTTCACACTAGGCCGACCTTTTCTCAGCACGGTCCATCCTCGTTTGCCCTTTGTTCAACCGATATCCCCCCCCTCCCTACCCATAGCTGCTTGGATGCCAATAAGGCCCCAAAGTGGGGTGGCAGTCAGTACTTCACTGAACTTCACAATATTATTCTTAAATTTACCTTTATAATTGTTAATAAATAAAAATACCTTGATAATTTTTAATATTCAGAAATAAGCCAAATCGCAAAATAGGGGCCGTTGGGATTTGGCGACTTTTCTTGGCCGCCAAGCCTAGCCAAATGTGGTAACGAAGGTCCCAATGCCTGAATGGCCAAGATTAATTACGTGATTTTG
This sequence comes from Caerostris darwini, assembly GCA_021605075.1. Classification (NCBI taxonomy): domain Eukaryota; kingdom Metazoa; phylum Arthropoda; class Arachnida; order Araneae; family Araneidae; genus Caerostris; species Caerostris darwini. The sequence goes on from BPLQ01004536.1 coordinate 816,446, forward strand.
ATAGGCCAAGATTAATAACATGGTTTAATTAAATCACTGGAATATTCTAGAAGAATTGAAACCGTTAAATTTAATAATGATTCATATCACTCGTTACAAGTTCATGAGGCTGCTTTCTTTCTTTGTATACAGACCAAAGTCTTCCGATTAGCGACGTCTGGTATTGAAGAATTTTATTTTAAGAATAAAGATTCCAGGCATTTCTTAAAATTGAAAGAATTGCAACAGGGAATTTTTTCATGCATTTGGAATGTCAAGATCATTAATAAATTAATGAGTGGTGTATGGTTGAAAGTTTGATTGCTAAGAATGTCGTGTTTCTTATTTGTGGAAATTATATGATTCTAACGGTTATGAAAGATAAATCTGATGGATTATATGGAGATGCAGAGTGAAATTTAATGTTGTAATACAAAATGTGGAGAGATCCATTCGTCAAAATTCGTGGTTCTCTCAATCAAAAACGAGTTTGTACGATATTATGAGAATTACGTATGACTGGATTCGTAGGCATTCGACTGCGGATATATCTGAAGAAATTGATTGTGCACTGAATACCATGAATAAGTGGAAGATTTTTTTCTAGAGTCATCGATGTTATTATGAAAGAGAACATTTTTCTATGTGTAAGTAATCAAACGTAACCTATGCAGTTTAATCAAATTCCAGCATCCCGGAGTAAGTACATTTTCCCTAAAATTTCCAATAATTTATGTTCAATTTTTCCATTAAAATACAAAAAATTTTCAGTATTTTTCTTTGTGTTATTCTAATACCCCTTCGCGAAATCGAACTATTGTGGTAGGATTGTAATTCTCTTCATTTAAAATCGCACTTGTTGTTTGGCGCACTTTGGCGAAATAATATTTGACGCCAAATTCCAAAGGCCCCTATACTGCGATTTTATCCCGAAATGAATTACTTCGTTATCAAATTTTAAGGATGATTATTTTAATTCACGCACATAAACTATATATTTAAAATTCTTATAGTTGTGTGTTGTAATTAATTTTATTCTGTGTATTAAATTTCAATTTATTCTATCTATTAATTACATTCTATTCCTTCTTTTATCATTGCAATTAGATTTAAGTTTTATAACGCAATCAATTTGAAACGAATTTTTAATCAATTGAATCTATAATATCTGAATTCTTCAATTTTAAATTTAAATATAAATTCTTCTGTTAAACATACGTAGGGAGGATGTAATACATTTTCACGTTATAAAAAAGAAAACTTTATATTTTCGAACAGTAAATTTGAAATATAGGGAGTTCTGTCTTAAATTTTACTACTTATTATTTTTTTTACATATTCATCATAGAATAATGACATTTTTTTCCTTCTAAATATTAAGAAAATTTCATAAAAACAAGCACATAAAATAATAAACAAAATTAAAAAATTAAAATAATTAAAAAGGAAAAGAGAAATATAAATTACAACAATAATTTTTTTAAAAATAATAATTCACTTTAAAATGAATGAATTGGCCTTTCCAGCATTTACATTTTAATCTTATTAACGAATTCAAATAATTTTCCACAAAACAGTACGTTGCTACTTTAGAAGTAATTACAAGTAGTATTTGTACTACTTACAAATAAAACATTACTCTGGATACAGAAATACATTAGCTATAAAAGTGTAATTAAGAGAAATTCTATCATTTTTGTAAAGCAAACTTCTGTTGTCATGAAAACTACTTTTTTTATAAAAAAAATATCTAGAATAAAAGTTACAAATAAAAATTATATATTTTACATATTTCATTAAAAATGCTAAGATTTATGTTAGCAACTAATTACAACGGATTGAATATAAAAAACTATTCTCAATCAAGCATTTAACAAACTGTTTTTAATTTTAAGTAACATTCATATTTATAATACTAATTGTAATTTATAATAAATAATAAAATATTTGAAATAAAAAAAAATCACAATTTACTTCCAAAACTTTTCGTCACAGCTTGTTTTTGGAATTAGGCTTAATTTTCATGACCTAAACATTGATACTTCAGGAATTCAACGAAATCGTTCTAATTTCTTACGTTGCCAAACTCTTGCGTTAATTAGACGAAAAAATAATAAAACTCAGAAAATTAAAGAATAAAATATATTAATTAATAATCATAAAAAAATAAAAAAATTGCATTACTTTTGTACAATATAAAGATACAAAAAAAATTTTATTCCCCAATTCTTTAGGAACCACTTTCCCTCAAAAATTCTAAAAAGATTTGTTCCTCTTTTTCTCATCATGCAAACGATATTCTCTAGCGACGTTGACCAACGTGAATGAACTGCAGTCGAACCAATCAAATAGAGAGAGCTTTCATGTTTTTCATCCGCATGAAAGGCTGTGGACACGTATTGATTTCATATCTCGCTTCAAAATTCATGGGAGAAGAAGTCATTTGATGGCCAGTGTCCATCTAGGAATTCTTTTTTTTCTTTTCATATCATTCGGAATCTAAAAGGTATGTGATGGAAAAGAGGATGGAGTTTTGCAATATTTTTCCATGTTTATCTTGAAAGAGAGATGTCTTATTTTTTGTTTCAGTAGTTTGTGTCTCAATATCTTATATCGAATGGAAAGTTATATTTTCTTGAGGTGGATTTTGCAGTCTCATATATTTAATGGACTATATACGACTTAATAATAATAATTTATTTTTTTTTTAGTTATTTCCTAGTAACACTTATTATAATGTATATAATATTTATTATAATAATAAATGTTTCCGGTATCATTATATCATTACAGTACTAAATATTGTGCTTTTTCAATTATATATACGTAAAATATAATTTGATATATTATTTTGGTCAAATTGCAAAATAGGGACCGTTGGGGTTTGGCGACTTTTTTATGACGCCAACAGGGCGTTAAGTAGCCAAATGTGTTTCTTGTAATGTGTGCAATGTTAGAAATTCTACTATTTTTGTAAATAACAGTAATAGTAGAATTTGTACTTAGAATTGCCATCTTGAAAACTACTTTTTTATAAAAAAAAATTATAGTTATAATATTTATAAATAAAAATTATTTATTTCCCATATTTCATTAAAATGCGAAAATTTATACTGGTGACTAATTACAACGAATTGAGTATAAACAATTATTCTCTGCCAAGCATTTAACAAACTGTTTTTAATATTAAGTAACACTCATATTAATAATACTAATTGCAATTCAAAACAAATAATTTGAAATAAAAAATCATTATTTTCTTCCAAAACTTTTCGCCGCAGCTTAAACACAATCGAAACCTGTTTCTTGGCGCACTTTGGTGAAGAGATTTTTTTACGCCAAATTCTAAAGTCCCCTATTCTGCGATTTTACCATTATTTTTATTGTAATTAAATTTTATTATCTGGGTATTTATGCTTTTTCAAATGTTTTTATTCAATTTATAAAATATTTTAGTATAAACTATGAAATAGGCCTTTATTAGACGGAAAAATAATTTATGAGTTTTGTGTTTAGTCTTAAAATTATTATTATTGATTAAAGCATAAACTTGAAAAATGCTTCACAATTTAAAATAACATCTGGTTGCATGTATTCTTCAAAAAAAGAAAGTTAGAGAATTGAAGCCTGCAGATGACGAAAAAAACATAAATAACTTTTATTACAAATTACAGTAAGGACTAAAAAAGACAAACATTTATTATTTTTTTACTTCTTATCAAAGCTGAAAGACACAGAAGAGTGGACAGTTCATTACTGAAATGTAATTTAAAAAGTTGCTACAAATAAACTCGGACAAACAAGTTAAAAAATGGAAGAAAAAAAAAATACTATTCAATTGTAGAAAACTGGTTTAACCTCACTGATAGTTCCGATTTTCAAAATTGGATTTTGGAAATATGATTTTTAGAAAAACAGAAGTGTTTTTATGTCAGCCCTTTACAGTGACAGTTTTCAAATTGCAGTATTTTGTAGAATTCGGTATATAAGATATTTAATAAAATGATAAAATTTATAAATAATAACGAACCGCACGTGAAAAATCCCAGTAATAAATTAAATTTTCACTTAATATAAAAACATTCAAGAAATATTTTATTTCTCTTTCTGTTTTGTTTATAAATACTGAAATTCAAAGAAACACTGAACAATTAATACAATACACACAATTAAAAATGTTTGCTAACTATTATTAAATAAAATTATTTAATGTGAAATATTACGGCTCTTGCATATATTACATTGTATTTTCACAACAACATTTTTGTTAAGAACGTAGTATCGCTTATAAGCATATAAAATCATAAATCAAATCTACAGTTCTTTAAATTAATAATCTGTTCCTATAATGTTTCGAAGAGTATTAGTGGTATATTTAATGATATTCAATTTTACTTTATTTTTATTTGGGTGAATAAATCTATAGTTTGGTTTGTCACTTAAGCTTTTTTTTTTTGTACACTTTTGGCTGATTAGACCGGAACTTACAGTTTAAGTGGATTCCGAACGACTAACAAACATCCATGTCACTGCCAGGTTTCGAACCTGAAGCTTGTGGTACCAAAGGACAAAGCGCAATTGGCCATCAGGCCGCGAATGAATCTATAATCTCAACAGGAATAATCATAATTTATCAATAACTATAAAATTTTCTCTCATTTAAATTTATGATATTGTTTCGTACATTTTTTCTGTTTAGGAATGAGATTGTGATATGTTTTAATTTATTAATAAAAAATAATTTTGAGGATATAAAGAACAAATAAGTAAAGCAAAATTAGAAAAGGTTCGTTTTATACTTTCTTTTAATTTTATAATCAAACATTTTTTACTTCATAAAATAATTACAACATACACGATCTAATTTGATTTAAAGCATTTTATATAAATTCAAACATATGCTAAAAATATCGTAGGTATAGTATTTATTGGAACTTAATATAATTATTTTTATTGTGTTATAATTTTATTCATTGAAAGTTAATATAAATTTTATTCTTATAACATTTATTTATACAAAAAAACTAGAATTTAGAGAGTTAGTTAGTTCCTTAGTTAGGGACCTTAGAGAATTTAGTTACAGACTCAATCTTGTTCGAGTGGGAGGATTGAAAGAATAGGAGATATCGTATGAATAGAATCGTGTTGTATTCTCTCAGCGTTCTGTTTAGGGTTTTCAGTTCTGACTTCGTTTTCTCAGCATTTCTCCTATACAATATACACATTTCGGATAGCTGCCTCTGAAAGTTTTACCACAAACAGTTTTTGTTCTGGTAAGGAATAATATGCCTTTACCAATGTGATGCCTCTGAAAGTCTTATTACAAGCAGTTGTTTTTTTTTGTTTGCAAGGAATAATAAGGATATACCAATGTGCTGCATCTGAAAGTCTTACGACAAGCAATTTTTTTGCAAGGAATAATATGCATATACCAATGTATTGCCTTTGAAAGTCTTACCAAAAGCAGTTTTTTTTTGTAAGGAATAATATGTGCATACCAATGTACTGCCTCTGAAAGTCTTACCACAAGCCTTTTTTGTACGGAATAATATGTTCATACTAATGTAATTGTATTGCCTCAGAAAATCTTACCATAAGCAATTTTTTTGTAAGGAATAGTATGCATATACTGCCTCTGAAAATCTAACCACAAGCACCTTTTTTTTTGTAAGGAATAATATGCACATAACAAAGCTAGCGTTATGGCAATTGGTATCACAGGCTTCAGAATGGGTGTTTGTAGTGGTTCGGAATCCACGTTAAACTGTAGGTGCCGGTCTGTTTAGCCCTCGTGTGCACAAAATGACCGTAGAGCGACAAACCAAATCTGAAAGTCATACCCCAAGTAGTGTTTTTGTAAGGAGTAATATGAATATGCCAATATGTTCAATGAATGAATGATATATGAAATAAGTATCAGGTTTATCACTGGATCGTTTACAGTTAATAAGTAGTAACTATTTTAATTTAAAAGAAAAACTTGCACTGAAAGTTTTAAATTTACTGTCTGTAAATGGAAAATGGTAATTCGAAATCGATAAAAAGTTCTTTAAAAAACATATCCTCATCGTAATTTTTTTTCATAATTTATCATTATAATCAATAATGAATGGAATAAATAATTCAATTCAAAGTTCGTGTAAGGAGCTGCCTACCCTCATCTCTAAATATGCCCGGATGATCAATGAACAATCGGCAAGAAAGTTTGAGGAGCGCGATCATTAGAAACCACAAAAGGACCGGTCGAAGCCCGAATGATCTGAAAATCGGTCTTCAATTGAAGCAGCAGCACGTTTTTCGGCTATTAATCACGGCAAACAATTTGTTTCGAATAGAAATGTTTCTGCAGCACCAGCATCGAACATCGGTTTCGAGGAACCAGAATTGGTCTCGGGAGAACCATGCTTGAAAGTGAGGTAATCAATTCGCTGCAACGAAGATTCCTTTAGAATAGTTATTCTCCAGAAAAGAGAAAGTAAGAATAAATTCTCTAATGGGTTTTGCTACCAAAAAGGGTTAAAGGGATTTGGGAACAGAAGGTGCCCCAGCAACAACATTAAGGGGGGCGGAGAAACTATTTTTATTGGGAAAGTAGAGGGCTATTAGCAAGGGAGAGATTTCTCTGTAGGTTTTCTCTTGAAAGAGGCACCTGTTGATTTTTCCCAATCAATGGTCTGAAAAGATGGATTCGTGGAATATTTAAGGAAATGTCAGGGGTAACAGAGTCGCGAGTTAAATTATTTGTATGATGAGAGCTAATGCATTTATTTATTTATTATGAAATCTATATTCGTGTTTCTTGTACGTAATGTTAAATGGAACTCCTGAAGTACATGGTGATTCCAAAAGTCAGGGGCAAACTTTAAAAATTAATAATTCGAAAAAAATGCTGCTTGCAAAGAAAATACATTTTTTTCCAAATGTTGTTTTAAAAATATACATTTTTTCAATTAATAAAAAATTAATGCTTTTTGACTACCAGATGATGATGCCCAGATAGAGACTAGTCCGGTTGTGTATGACCAGCAGCTTTAGAAATAACAATTGCTTCAAAAAATGAAGTTGTTATCTTCTTTTTCCACAGGTAGTTTCTACATATGAAGAATAACATCTCAGGATTGGGTTCCTTCTCATATTGGTGCTCCTGTAAATGATTGCAACTCTCAACATTTGGGGTTTGGTTTGTTGCTTTACGGTAATTCTTTGCACACTTTAGGCTAATTAGACCGGAACCTACAGTTTAACGTGGATTCCAAACCACTAACAAACATCCAAACATGAAGCCTGTGGTACCAAAGGCCAGAGGCTATCAGATCGCCAACATTTGAAAAATAATCGTGTCCTCAGTGGTTCTTTTGATAGTGTTGGGACATCCAGATCACCAGACCTCATACCTTATGACTTTTGGTTGTGGGGTTACTTAAATTTAAAAGGGTACCTTGATAAATCAGCAACAAATGATTGGTTAGCAACATTGAAAGACGCATTCTATATATATATATACCATGCTACCGTAAATGTTACATAATGTTGAGAATAGCGTAATGCTTTGTTTGCAGTTGAATAGATGAATAATGGACATTGTATTAAACACTCATCAACCATTGATATATCTGCAGGACGTACTATCCTATAATTAGATTATACATGACAAATTAATCTATTATTTGGCGCTATAATTTGAAAGCATGACTGTTCAAATTACAGCATTATCTGGTAGTAAAAAAAATTAAATATTCTAGCGCAAGCAGGATCTTTCTTTCTTTATTAATTTGTAAAATTTGTCCTGGCTTGTAATATCAAGCTGCATTTATTTAGTATGAAATTAATATTTATGTTTTTTGTTCACAAAAATTAATAAAACATGCAACATTAGAACGCGCATGATTTTAACATATTTAAATATTTTCGTAAACGTGTTATTTATAATGTTTATTGTATAAATTTTAACTACTGTTGTGGATGTAAATCTTACTTCAATTTACTACATATTTGTTATAGTACAAGAGAATTATTTTCCTATTCTCGCTAAAAATGACTAAAAAAATTCAATATCTACTTTTGAATATAAAAATAGATAATTTATGCCCTTCGAAATATATCGGAACACGCTACATCATAACATATAATTATTTGAACTATCACTACATTTCAGGGGTCTGATGGCCGAGTGACTGGCGCTCGGTGCCACAGGTTTCGGGTTCGAGTTCCGGCAGTGCCATGGATGTTTACAGTGGTTCGGAATCCACTTTAAATCTCAGATCCCGGTCTAATAAGACTACTACTACTACTACTACTACACTACCACATCACTGTGCCTAGAGCTGAGTTGCCCTTTTACAGTTTGGGAATGATATGGGCGAGAAGTCTGATTGGGCTCTGTGATGCTCTAAGTCATATGAGATCAGGACCTACGGCTTAAAGTGGATTTGAACCACTACAAACATCCATAGCACCGCAGGGTCTCAAACCCGAAACCTGTAGTACTGAGCACCAGAGCGCTAGCCGCTCGGCCATTAGGTCCCCAGGTCTACTACGACTGTAAGAGCGTTGGACGTAGGACTAAAAACCTATCCCGTAAAAAGAAAAAAAAGCCATCACCTGTCTGGAAACCTGCCAGTAAACAGACGAGTTTGGCCCACCATTGGGCTGTTGCACCAATGAATAATATCACTACATTTTACAAATAAATTTATTTGAATAATCTTCTCAGTTGTTTAATTTTATTTTTTCACCAAATTTTAAAATCTTTAAAAATATGCAAAATAAATAAATAAATTATGAAGCGAAAATGGGTTAGCTATTTGATTAAGTAAATAATGATATTTATCTACTTTAATAAAAATAATTAATCTTTCCTCAATTTTGTAAAAAAATGTTTGAAGTAACAACTATTACAAAAAGAAAAATATATCTATATCGAAATTATTATAAAAGTTAATCAAAAGATTTTATTAATGGGTGGCATTACCGCTAAACGATATTAAAATATCCCTCTCCTCAAATTTTTAAAGTAAGCACTCATAAGGATCGTAAACGTCAAAAGGTAAACGTAAGAAAAACACATTAAAGGGAGCTCGAAATTAAAACGACGACAAAGAACCCAAAGAATCAATTAAAAAGTCTTCAAAGAACAAAATCGATAAATCGACCAATTTTACAACCGATATTTCGCGAAATTCACCTCGACTTTTTCTTTATTAAAAACATTTTCCTGAAACTGGAAGCCACTTTAAATTCCCTGCGTTTAGATAAAAGGATATATTTTCTTTTAAGATGAAGACATGGAGGGATTCATCTCCTAATAGCTATAGTAGGAGTAATTAATGGAAAAGAATCGATAAGTTCGGCTTTTTCATTTTTGTTTTTCTTCGTCACAAAAATTCTTCTTCTTTTTAATGAACGTGAAGTATTTTGTAAGTTAAAGCATCGGATTCTTTGAGTAAAATACACAAAAGTATTTGTGGAAAGTTTTTGTTGTGGTACAGATGATTATTTTTATTGCTTAACAAAAACATATAATACACATAAATAAACAAATACTAATTTTTGTAGAAGGTACATAATATTAAAAACAATTTAATGAACCAAAGTATTAGAGAGGGGACTGATGGCCAAGTGAATGGCGCTCGGTGCACGGGTTGCGGGTTCGAGTCCCTTTAGGGACATAGATGTGGTTAGTGGTTCGAAATCACTTTAAACTGTAGGCCCCGGTCTAATATAATCGTAGAGTTGTCTAATACAGAGTGAGTTAGTATATGTATTTTGGACTACGACTGACAATCCTACATCGTAAAAAGAAAAAAAAATCATCTCCTGTCTCGAAATCTGCCTGTAGACAGACGGTCTTGGCCCACCATGGGACTGTTACGCCATTGAAAAATATAAGTATTACAGAATTGTTTTTTATAATAGAAAACTATGTTTTTACCTTACAAATTATATTTTTCCTGTTTTTATCTTACTTAACAAAAACATATACCACACATAAATAAACAAATACGAATTTTTGTTGAAGGTACATAATGCAAAAAAAAAATTTTTTTTTAATGGACCAAAATATAACAGAGGGACCTAATGACCGAGCGATTAGCACTCTGGCGCCATAGGTTTCGGGCTCGAGTCCCGACGGTGCCATGGATGTTTATAATGTTTTGGAATCCACTTTAAACCGTAGGTCTCGTTCTAACATGACTGGAGCGTTGGGAGTAGGGCTGACAACCCCATCCTATAAAAAGAAAACATCTCCCGTCTCGAAATCTGCCAGTAGACAGACGGTCTTGGCCCACCATGAACTATATTTTTGATTCAACTATATAATTTTTGATATAAAAAGCATGTAATACAAATAAGAAAAAATTAAATAGAGATTTTTTAATGGATTACTTTTTTTATTAATACGCTTTTATTAGCTTCACCTGTATGTTTGTATGTATGTATGTATGTATGTATGTATGTATGTAACTGACTTTTTCCCCTGGAGATCTGTTTCTCCTCATATACACTATTTAAGCTGCAAAGAAACATTTACAGGCATCTTTCAGAAAGAAAACAGTTGATTTTTTTTAATACGCTATTATATTAGTTTCACCTGAATGTTTGTTTGTAACTGACTCTATGGGCTCGATTTTGCGCTACTTTAAACGATCAGATTTAATTTAAACGTTGTAGACTTACGAAGGACCAACGACACTAAAATAGTTTGATAAGTTTATTATCTCATCATGATTAAGATCGACAGGATTAGAGATTTTATTTTAACTTATGAAGAGCAATTTAACCCATGTAGAATGAAAGTATTCAGTAAAGACATTCAAACCTACGTGGGACAATGGATGACGCGCCTGACTACGGATCAGGAGATTCCCTGTTCGAATCCTGGCTGGCTCGACATATTCGCATTTAGCCTTTGTTTTACTCACAATTACAATTACACCTCATTTAAATATTATAGTTTAAAAACACAATTTTTAGTTTTTTTAAACTATTAATTTATTTTTTACTTTTTAGTTTGTGTAACTCTAAAAGCGTGTATTTTTAATTTTTTTAAACTATGCATTTATTTTAATTTCATTATTTTTATACTTTCAGAAGAGTAATTTCTGTTTCATATAATAATCTGTTAATTATTTCTTAGAATTATTGTTTAAATCAGGATTAAAAAATAGCTAAAAATTCATTGAACACATATTCTGTGATAATTGAGAGTTTAACAACTAAATATGAAGGAATTGTACAAAAAGGTAAAATTGTAACTTAACAGCACTTAATAAATTTTGTTCTGATAAATCGCAGCAATCATCTTAAATTATATTTTACCATATGCTTTAAGTGTTGCTAATCTATAGAGGAAATTTTAAATGCTTACCACTAGATATGAGAATCGATATATGTAGATTAAATGTATCTATTCTCATATCTAGTGATATACATATTAGATTATAATAATAGTGATTATCTAGTGACATACATATTAGATTATAATTACAGCATAATAGATTAAATGTATATCATTAATAATAGAATAGATATTACTAGGCTGTTTAATATAAAATGCTCTTAAATTTAATAAATTAAAAAAAAAAATATCGGTGAATAGTACAAATTACCGTTTGACAAATTGTAAAGGAAAAATTATTCTGAATAATTAGGTATTTAGAAATAAAAACTAAATATAATGACAGATACATTTACAAAGAACACAATTACATGCATTTCAAAACTTTATAATTTTAGAGATAATGCTGCCAAATGGCGCAAGTGCAAAATGTAGTTTTTATATAATCAAATAAATAAAATTATCAATTAACTAAAATATTAATAATAATAATAATAATAATAAATGGTGATAATTTGTACGATATTTTCGACTACACCACAGATAAAAAAAATTTAGGAAGTTAAGTGTTACAATTTTTAATTTATACTTGAATTTACACATTGCATTCACCACCGCCATACACATGTATATGGATTTTTATATAGTTTTTGATGCTATATTTCGATGCTAATAAGTATTTGATGCTATTCAAATATAAAATAATTTTTTTATTTAATAAAACGTGCTGCCTTATAGATAAATAGCTGCATGTGCATAGTGGAAGTCAGCGCCCGATAATGTAAACATCCCGTCTGTGTGGGCGTGAGCTGAATGGAGGGAGAAAGAAATGTAACACCGGGCTTTGGAATAAAAGAGAAGCGTTTTTTACAGTCCACTTTTTTGCGGTGTTTTATTCCTAGACCAAGCAAAACGTTATTGTTATATTATTAGTAAAACTTTTAAAAACTTTATTACATTGTTAGTAAAACTTTTTAAAACATTATTATATTATTAGTAAAACTTTTGCAAAAAAAAAGTATTAAACAAAACCGAGATTAAAAGAGATTTTTGTGATTTGAATTGAATTTGAAAAAGAAGAAATTTTAATAACAAAAGATAGAACGCATAACTTTTATATTATTCATTAGTAAAATTTTTTTATTGTTCAATTAAACTATTATTGATTGATGAAAAAAATACATTCTCCATGATTTATTCGTCAATAAAAATTTTTAAAAATAAAAGAAATCTTTCAGATAGATGTTTAAATAAAAATTTTTTTTACGATTTTTAAAAAAGTATATAATTTTTTAATATAGAATAAACAAAATGTATTTTTTTATAAAAAAATATGAATAAATTTAGGCAATATGTGAATATAAGCTAATAATTAAACTGTTTTAATTTAGGTTCGACTCTTAAAGTTAATCAATATATACATAAAATTATTTATTCTACTACCACTGGAATTTTTTTATGTTATTTTTATGTGCAATTAATTATTTAGTAAATCTTTCTTAAATACATATTTGAAAAATATTTACAAAGCATTATTCATTTTAACTCAGTTCTTGGTAATTCAAAATAATATTCACTTCATATAATCAATATTTTCTTTTAATATAATTTATTAAAATATTTTATATATTTTCTTCATATTTTCAATATTTAATATTTTCTTCATTTTACACATACATATTTTTCAGAAATATAATAGAGGCATTATATAATGATAAAACATCTCAATGAAAAAATGATAAAAAATTAATAATAAAGTTTTAAAGATGATTCTTTACAAGAATTTACCACAGAAAGCAAAAATGAAATAGATATCCATAAAATATGGAATATAAAGAACATTTATTCAAAAATTTGAAGTGATTCCATGCGTTCTTATGTAAAAAGACATCTCTCTCATGTAACATAGAAGAAGATTCACTCATGGTTTCAATATAAATAAAATCTGGATCCAAAAAAATGAAGATATAAATCCAGTGACAAAAATCCTGATCAAAACTTGGAAGGCAAAACCATAAAAGCACCCAAAGCGCATGTTACGTTTACGAAAATTGTTTTTTCAGAGTATTTCTACGGTTGTTACATTAGCCAAGGAGCTATCGTCGAGATTTCTGTCAAAAGAAAAAAAAAATATTGGTTTTAAATTTCGATTGGAATAAATTCTTCCCATTCCTTTTGTTTTGTTTTTTTATGTTCCATTTCAGTCGTTCTGAGTGAAAAAACATAACCTATACACGCAGACGACATTTCTATTTTATCGAACGCAAAAACCAGAAATCAAATTGTGATAACCCGTGGGTAGAATTTTCGAGAATGCAATCTTGTTTTCCATTAAAAAACAAACAGATTTTCAAACAAACATACACACAAGATACATTGAAACCCCGCTATTTTATATGCGAAGAACGTTTTCTTCTTCTAAAAGTACAGGTTTCGAATTTTCCTTTGTGGAAATAATAGCGTTCCTTTTTATGTATAAACATATGCATCTATACATAAATATATTTTTAAACACCATCTAGACAAAAATCATTCTTTGTTTTCAATTTAGGACTTAGTTTTTATGCCTTGTGTTACATGCATGTTTTTCACCTTATTTTTATTTTTTTTTTTTATCTCACACATCATTCTGTGAAAATTTTGGCTTCAGTATTTTGTTACCACATATATTTTGTTTCAAGTTTTTAGAAGAAAAATGTATTTCTTTTCTTGAAATATTTTTAGAAATAAAAAATAAACATCTCGTTCTAAAGCATTCGACAAAAGAACCAAGAAACGGTGGAATTATTCTAAAAAGTATATAGGCAAGAGCAAAGGAATATCCACTTAAGGAACAACAAATCGGATTTACTATAAAGTAAAAATGCTTTGCAGTTACTTAGTAGAGATTTTTATCGCCGAGTTTAAAACTTTTCAAATCAAACTTTGAGACCTGGTTTTTATAACTCCATTTCCAATATTAATAATTCTGTTTTGAATGATCTAAGCAACTATGATTATGACATTTCTGATTTCAGAAATCGCAAAAGACCTCGAGCTGTTCTGTGAATTCTATGTGAATAAAGTAGAGTAGTAGCTTTAGTAGAACTTTTTATTGTTGAGTGTAAAACTTTTGAAATGAAACGTTGAGGCCTAAATCCGTTAATTTTGTGGCAAAAAATGGTTTTAAAATCATTTAATAAAATGTTTTGAATGAGGAAGTTGACCTTGGAGGTCAACTTAGATTCTTATATAGATTTGCTTAGTAAAAAATAACTTAGGATTTATTATTATTCTAAAATTTATAAATGCTTCGTTCTATTATTAAATACAAAAGTGATTTTTTTATAAGAAAAAGAATTGGCCCAGTAAACGCTTCAGTTTCTTGCAAAATCTTTATTCTAGATAAAAATTTTAATGTAAACATAAAAATGCTAAGTATAACTTGTGCACTAAACAAAACTATTATTTTTTTGCAAAAGGAGATATTTAAAATCATTGGCAATTTCTGGCCTCTGATAGTTATCACTGTGGATTTACGGACTTTAAATACGTGGTCAAACAACTGTTTCCCATTATGCCAAAGTAAGAAATTTCAAATCTTAGCGATTTTTAATGAAATGATAACAACTTTAAAATGAAAAACACTATTCATTTCATGACAATAAAGTTGTTTTATTTTCAAAATTGTTTATATTGATGTTTCGTTGAATGATAGTCATAAAAATAAATAAATAAATAAAAATTCTGAGACTGGCCAAATTTACGCTTGGTTAATGAAAAGTACCGAAACGCCTGTAGCTCGAAATTTTCCACATAAGAAATTTTAACTTATCTTTCAAAAAGACACTCATTTGTCTTCCGCTCATCTTTCAGACAAAAAAATAAAATAACACAGAAAATAAAACTAGCACAAATATCACAGATCGCACACACGAAAGCAACAGAATAGAATCAATATGCTAGCTTCAGATAGGGTCATCAGAATTATAACTATTGTCGTAGACAAGTCGATTTGATTAAAAAATGTTTCGCCTGTTTTTGGCAATATTTTCACCCTCATTGCTGCATGTCTGAACGTTACAGGATTTTCCCCACCTTTTTGGCTTATATACGGCACTTGGGTAAATGTTTGGATGAAAAAATGCATTGTAGGCTTATATTCGGAAATATAGGGTAAGCTATTAAATCCAACACCTAAATGTACAACAAGCAGTTAACCAGTTTGTTGATGAGCGTATTTCCACACGTCACTTTAAATGCCGCCATGAAATTGACGGAAATTCACAACTGTTTTTTCTCCGAAGAACTCTGCCCCACCATCTGCGTCCTGATGGCCAGCTGGCTAACGCTCTGGCCTTTGGTACCATAGGCTTCAGGTTCGAATACTGGAGTTGGCATGGATGTTTGTGAGCGGTCTGGAATCCACGTTACCCAAAATGTGCACAAAATGATGGTAGAGCGACAAACCAATCTGACTTACTATCTATTGACTTTCTAACCAATCAGACTATTATCTGGTTTATTTTTTGAAGTAGACAGGATGATGGGATATTATGTCATCAGGTTTCCATTTTATAGAAACATATACACTGTAGAAAATACAGAATAATTAGAATTATGTATTTATAATATTGTGTTGGCACGAAAGTTGTCTAATTGTTGTCTGCTGTCTAATCATATTTACAATTCATTTTTTATCAATTAAATAAATTGTAAAAAGCAGCAATTATTCAATTGCCAATCGGATATCAACTAAATAAATAATAAAAACTCATCACAATCACACATTTACCAGTTATTTTAAATAAAAATATCGATTTTTTCCCCATTTGTAACCATGTTATCAAACCAGAATGACAAATTAAGCAAACTCAAGACTAAAAGCAATGTTTTCCTTGCAAAGAATTCGTTCATTCTTTTCCATGTCTTTGATTATTTTCCATACATATTTCCACTAATGAATGCGAAATTATTTTTAAATAATTAAAGCATTGTTTTTTATGCATCATTAAAAATTTTTAAATAATAATAATGTCTTCCCTACATTAATTCATTTCCTTTCATCAATTGGGTAGTTACATCTGAAGACACAAAATCCAATCCTCATTACTTTACTTTTTTTTTAAAAAACCCTAGTCATTTTTTTCCTTCTGAAGGCACGAGTGCTGCCACTAAGAAAGAAAGAAAGAAAGAGAAGAAAAACAATTAAAATAATCGCTCTCCTCGAATTTATTTTTTCTAATGATTTATGAAGAATTAATTGAAAGAAGCCGCCTGTCAACTATTTCGAGATCAAAGTCCAAATCGCTCTTTTTTTCATTCATTTTGTTTGAAAAGGGAAATGTTACAGAACAGCAGACCTCAAATGTGATTAACCAGAACCATTTGCGTACAAAAGCAAAGGCTGCTGTCTAATTGGACAACACGCTCAAGCAAGCTGTTATCCGATTACCAGGCGGTAATTCGCTTTCGCCACCTGAATTGAACTAGTATCGCCTTTAACGATTGGTTGCTTCAAGTAATGATGCAGACGTAATACCATCATCGACGAATGGGTGCGCGATGCTTAATTTATTAGAGTTAATTGGGCTGTATATAGGAGTGATATTCAATTCTGGCGCCCTTTTTTTTCTACCCGTGGGAGAAAGAGATAAAGAATAAAATGCACCGAAAAAAATTTACAGGGACAAAGTACTTTTCACTAAATTAACTTATTTAGTTGTAGAAGTTAATCTTCTTAATATTATATGTTCATATATATTCTTTCTCATGTCTTTGATTAGTTTTATAGCAAACAGTATGCAAATTTTGACACAGAGAGATGATACAAAAAATCGTTCATTTAAGATAATTTAATTTTTGTATTATTGTACTTATTGAAAAAGCCTAGAAAGACCTGGTGGGTTAGTGTGTTGGGCTTAGTACCTAACCGAAAGTCTCCGTGACTATACCAAAGATGGATATAATAAAACCGTAAAATGAAAAAGGCTCGTTTTTTCTTACAGTGGTTAACATGTGCAATTTACATGTAGGAGAGCGCAGGTTCCAATCACTGTTGGTATCCATTGCAGTCACTGCTTTTTAAAACGGAGAAACACAATTGTGTCGTGTAAAATGTTACGCATCAATAGTCTGATTGCCTGGTGGTAATTTTCCAGTTTTTTTGCATACGTCACGCTAATGCGAGGCAGTTAGCACATAAAGTTTTCTCTGGAACTAATGTCCCACTATCCTCTCCATCACCTTTCGTTGGGTTGTTTGTGACATATTTAAGTGATCCACGAGGTCCACCGATGTTCAAATCAATAGAAACAACATCGAAAAAAAAAACCCCACAATTTTTACAATAAAATTTTATTATGCAGATATTATTATCATTACTTTAATTAAAAATCGAATGCTGAGGTTTTCAGAGCACAAGACAGTTCCTCAGACATTCAATTTGACTCCAATAAATTAAAAATATCCGAAATAACAAACTGTTAGCAGCATGTTTTTATGTCCATCCAATAGAGCTTATAAATTCACACGGAATGCAAAACAGCATTACTTTACAAAACCAATAATCCGACACGACCTGCTTCCACACCGTACTAATGAAATCACAACGAACTCGTCCAAACTTTTCACATTAACACACAAACTTCACAGCACAGTTCACCATCCCATCCCCAAGATAAGACCTATCAACATTTGCATTCATATGAATATTTTCATTACGTCCCTCGGAGACCTAAGGGCCAACACATTTTGCATTGCTCGACAACCCCCTCCGCATAAACAAAGCGAGGCATTTTCTTCATTGCCCTATTATCTATCCCGAGTACAACACGGCAGAGTAAATGAGATGCGAGACCCCGATCACCACGAAAAGATAAGCTTTTATTTATCCTTTTCCTTCACACCGAGTTAATTCAGGGGTTCGTTGGCTGCATGCAGGTTGCAGATCCGAAGATAGTGTTGGTGGAAAGGGTAGGGCTTAGAGCTGCTGCACCCTAACTACCTCATCAATGTTGTTTGGGTAAGAAAAATATAGTTTAAGAGGTTACTTGCAAAATAGTTAGAGAAGTTGTGTGGTTTGGAGTATACTTTAACAGGTCAGACTTTACTCTTTTTTATTTAACCGTACACGTGCACCACAGACAATGCTAGCAAAAATAAGTAATATTAATAATAATTTTATCTATAATGCAATAGCGCATGGGAGATATAAAACAGATTGAAAAATAAATAACAAAAATAAAATAATAAAAAAATAAATAAAATGTAACAAAAAAATTACAGGGGAAAATAATAAATACAATAATACAAAAAAAAATAAATAAATATTATTATGTCCCAATGAACAAAGTAAGTAAATATAGAAGTACACATTAATCATACTGACAGAAATTCCCAAATATAGCAAAATCTAAAAAGGATGGTGTCTTTTCTGCAAATGATAAGGGCAACAGGAATTAGAGCATCTAGAATTCGAAGATTTTGCTTTTATAAATATATTTACAAGAAATGTACAGACTTGTGAAGGCCACAGGGAGGAGGGTCTGTCTATACATGTTTCTTCATAAATAAGGGTTATTAAAAACAAGCTTACGCATTTTAATGTATTGTTTAACAACAATCACATAGAGCGTATTTTTGACAATAAATACTAGTGTTAAAAAAAGACACATGATTAGGGATCCTGCATCAATGCTGGCATGTTATCGACATATGTTCTTCTATTCAATACATAAATTAAATTCTATTCATTCTATTCAATACATAAATTAAATTATATTCATTCTATTCAATACATAAATTAAATTCTATTCATTCTATTCAATACATAAATTAAATTCTATTCATTCTATTCAATACATAAATTAAATTCTATTCATTCTATTCAATACATAAATTAAATAAAATTATTTTTCTATTTTTTAAATTTTAAATTTTTATTAAATTAAAACTGAATTAAGTTTATTCTTTTAAACTTTCATCACAGTCTTTGCTTTACTCTTCTCCCCCCGTATCTAAGGCTATGTTGCCCCTTACCAGTTACAAAAGCAAGAATAATATTTTAATTGTAAAAACCTTCCAATTATGGAATTACAAGAATACATTTGAATCCGAAGACTGACAAAAAATATCCACAGATTGACAAAAATAAGGACGAATACCTGCAGATTGACAAAAAATATAGTATGCTACTATATAACATAACTAACATAAGCATAAGTGAAACGAAAAATATACAAGTCAAAAATAATACTATGGCCATTAAGAAATAATGGCTATAAACAAGATACGAATATGATATAGTATGCCGTATGAATATTGTGACAGCATTCAGCCTATGAAATATGAAAATGTTATTGTTTAAAATGCAATGTAAGCGCAGACAATTCAACTAATATTTGAGGAGTAATGATTTCATGAGATGATTAATTCTGGACTTTCTCTATACAGTATATTAAGTTTATGATTTTCCATCCGATCCATGTGCTGTAAGTTATATTTCTGTACTACTGAAGGTAAAATTGTTGAAAGAAAACCTTAAGATGCCATGATTCTATCCGAAAAATAACCAATTATATTTTTTTAAGTAAAACGCATATATGCGGAGGAGGATCACAGTCCTTAAAACCCTTGATACATGCACACAGAGAAATTTGTTCTCACGATGGAGTTCCTAAAAATGGCACATAAAAGAGCATTGAAACGCAATGACTAGAGGTTATTTTAACACTATGTACGTCACCAATCGTTCAGGAAACATCCTCTTCAAAACCCTGTGTAGGCGGAATGCTTTATATTCTCTGCCTGTCAAACCGCACAATTATGGGTTGCTTTCATTTCTGATTCAGCCATCGGAAGAAGAAAACAAAAAAGGGAACAGGGGGGTTCATAATCGCACTAAGTGATGTTCTCATGACAAGTGTAATTGGACTATTCACAGCATTCATTCCCGAAGTAGAGTTATTTATTCTCTGCGGACATCAGAACAAGAAGCAAACAGGCGACGGGCTAGCCAGACAGTTGGCAATAGATCGTTCCATGTAGGCGGAAAAAAACTATCCAAGAGCTGTGATTATAACTTGCATGTTCGCCTTCAATAGCAACTAATTGCTGCCGCTGCCGCTGTTGCAATAAAGGAAATAAAAAAAATAATCCTCACATATCAGTGACAGAAGTTAATCTTTTAGCTGGAGCAGTTGGAATGATATAGCGTTGGCCGTGTTAATGTATTTTTCAGGCTGGAGTCTCGGAAAAGTGTGGTAACAAACAACTAAGTAGAACTAATAGAGATAGATTGCTTCGGCCGGTAGATTGGGTTACGGGATGTAGTAAGTAGCAGAAAAGATCCGAAACGGAATGAATAAGAGATAAAGGAGTATTATGTGCTATTTTATTGCCAATTTCTTTATCAAGCAATAAAATGTGTTTTTTTACATTTAAGAAGTTCAGCAATACATATTTTTTTTTTCTAAATATCATACATAGAATAATCCAAAAGTTAAAATAGTAAATAGTGCTATATTCATATTTTGTTTTTATTATATAATAAAATGAAATTTTTATCTGTAAAATGTTTTATGTAAAATAATAAAATATATTTTCTTCGAGACAAAGAAATGTCGAATAAATATTATGAAGAAGTAGCAGAAAAGTCCAAAAAACAAAATGAAAAAGAGAAAATTCTGTATCATGTGCTATTTTATTGCGAAATTATTAATCTATATAATATAAATGGATGAATGCATGTGTATTCTAGCATAACTATGCTACTTAGCTTTTTAATTCCTTCCCTAAAATCAATTTGTGTCTAGCGAAATTCTCGAGAAAATTTTTTTTTTTTAATTTAACAAAAACATCTTATTTTGTGCCTGGAGTGATAAATTGGTATCGTTGCTTCATCTATTTTTTTAAATTTAATTTTAAATAATTTCTTATTGAAATACAAGGTTTTTTAAGTTTATGTGATTGTATTCTTTTTATATAAATTTTTTGTTTGTTTCAAATAGGCTTATTTATATTTTATTTTCCTAAATTTTTAAAAAAGTAATTACTCAAAATAAATTTTCATTTATAATTTTCAAACGATAATTCCCTTTTCTACAAAACATTTTTTCCTAATAAAATTAATCAAAACTGAAGATGCTTTATTTTTATTTATCCTGGCAATGGCAACTCATATTTGCAGATTATATAATAAATGCAATTTTAATTTGGAGAATGCTCTATACTAATTATTATTATTATTATTTTTGAAACGTTACGGTAGTAGATAATAGTAGCAGGGGAGGAGGATTTTTGGAGGGGATTTTTTTTGGGGGGGGGGAAAGTTCTACAGTATTTTTTTTCCTTAAGGGGATTTAGTTTGGTTTACCGCTCTACTATCATTTTGTGCACACGAGGGCTATAAAGACCGGGACCTACAGTTTAAAGTGGATTCCGAACCACTCGCAAACATCCATGCCACCGCTAGAATTCGAATTTGAAGCCTAGAGGCCAGAGCGCTGGTCACTTGGTAACCATGCCGCTTTCTTAAGGAGGAGGCAAAGGTGGTAATGTTCAAACCTCTGCTATATAATATTTATTATTTTTATCTATAAAATAATTCATTTGCTCATACTTTAGTGTTTATTCTATTTGAACACGAAATATAGGTTAGATACAATAGATTAAATATTAGAAAAGGAGATAGAAAATAGTTGTATTTATTAGTTTGTAATGATCTATTAAAATAAAATGTAATTTTATTTATAGAATATTTCACAATATTTTTTTTTTCAAAATATTGAATAAAAGTATCAAAAGTTCATTTAAAAAACGCATAGTGGAAAAGAATGTTAATTTACCATAAAAAAAACTTAACAAAAACTCATCGGTGAATACAAACAACGGACTGTTTTGAAGAGAGGGTTAACTTTCAGCAAAAGATGATGCCTTAAAAACTATTTTCAGTCAAAGAACAAAGTTTATTCCACAAGACAAAACAAGTTTTTGCCCCAAAATATTCTATATAAAAGGAAAACAACTCACTGAGTTTAATTATAAATTTTCTTTCATGCTACAAAAAGTATGAAAATTATTAATAACTTAATTTTTACATTGTTTTTTTTTTTAACAAGGATATAAAAGAGAAACTTACTGTTTCATCACACAAAAAAAGGGGCTTGAGGGATTAGGAAAATAGAGAAAAATCAGCGAACAAACTAATTTTTTTTGCAAGATAAGGTATACACATCTCAATTTTTTAACATTTTTGTTACCAACTAGTGCATGTTTTATCCATTATTTTCATTTAATTAAATTCTTTTTGGACACCTTCTGAAATTTGTTTGTATTCTATAAAAACCAACACGCGTTTTTGAGTTTAAGGAATTTACCATTAATTTTTCATGACTTAAAACTCTTCTCATAGCAATCTACTGTGTATCAACCTACAATAAATTTTTAGATATTTTCTAAAAAAAAAAAAAAAAAAAAAAAAAAAAAAAAAAATCGCAAAATTAATTTAGAAGAACGAATACAAAAAAAAAAAATTTGCGTTTTTCCTTTTTCTACTGCTTTCCGAGGATTATTCTGAAATAAGTCTTTCAAATTATTTATAAAGAATTTTTACAAAAAATAAATAATTTTACAATTCAAAATCTGTTTTAAAAATAAAGCGAAAGTAAAATAATTTCTCAGTGAAAAATTTATTTTGTTTTCTTGCGTTGGCAATTAAAATTTTTTTTATCTTCTGTAGGAATCTGTTGAAAATTAATTGTTTTTATTATATACAGCACTTTTGAAAGTTATTTTTCTTATATTTGAAATAGAGTTTAGCGAAAACAAATAAGTATTCACGTACAATTCAAAAAATATTTGTTTTAGGTTAACAATCAATTTTAATACAAATATACTCTTGAAATAATGTCAAATTTTCTATAATGAGAAGTAAAGAAAATATTATTTGGATTACTGTCAAATATATATCTCCGAAATATTTAATAAACTTTAAAAGGATAAAAATTATAATGAGATACAAGTAGTTTTTCAACAGTATCATTGCATTGTTATTGCTTTCTAGTTAGAAAATATTTGTCTAATTCAAGTTACCTTAGTAAATTCATATCAGGAAAACGATATTAGCCAATTAGAAATAGCTTATTACAATATACAGTTGAATGGTTGGTTGTCTTAAAAATGAAATATAAAAATTTATTTGGCTTTCCTTTATTTGAAATAAAATATAAATAAATATTCTTCATTATACATGATAGAAAAGAGAAAATAAATCATTCCAATAAATATGACATTTGCTGTTTTCTTACTGAAATGCCACAACATGTTCGATTGAAATTAGCTGAACACATGAATATTCAGCACGAAGAAAACAAATTCCATCATTGTCATTAAACATAAAAAGTTTAGCTTTTTCTTTACTTCTGTACTGCAGGTTTATGTTATCTACATAAATTATCTTTCGAAGATAGATTTTTAAAAACGGCATGCATTTTTTAAAACGCATTTCGAACACAAACAGAACTGTCGAGAATCGTTACATTCTAGCTAACAAGCTTTGCCCAACTGCACGATTGGATCCTTTTTGGTTAGAAACTCGAACATGTTCCAGAATTTTGAATTAATTCCAACTCTAAACCGTTAGAAGTGGCTTCCAGATGCGTCCGGCGAGCCATACAATGCAATTCGATTACCAAAAAATTCATATTTACAATGCAGAACGGGATGGAAAGCATGGAATTAAAAATAAAAAGTGCCTTCCTTAAGTATGATTAATGTTCAGCCAGCGGGGAATTCGAAGATTTTGTAGAAAAAAAAAAATAAATGCAAACAACGCCAAATGAATGGAACTAGAAGATGTTTTCGATTAACTTCTCAAAACTTACTGGCGAACGGTTGCTGCTGCAAGAACATTATTTTTTTCCCGCTGGAAAAATGGAATGGGAATGTTTACCCAAATCATTCCATAAAGAAGGCACAATCGGAAATAATACTACAGCAAGAAGAAGAAGAAGACAGATTGAAGAAGTGCTCAATGGAGTGTGGTAAAAACGCTTCCAAATTAATGAGTGGTGGAAAAATTATGGAAACAGAATTTCGAACTGTCGAAACATTTGCAGGAGGAAAGGGAAATGGCTGCATAAAAAAAAAGCACCCACTCTACTATCCATGCAAGTTCTGGAATCTTCTTGAAATCCAATTTAAATGCTAATGCCGCAAAGATCTTAAATGCCTTTAAATCGCTTTAAGACGTTCCATCACCCCCTCCTACGTTATGCACCATTCTGGTGTGTTTCTTTGTCTCTTACTCCAGAGGAAATCGCACATTCCAGGAAAAAGAGGGGGTTGGGGGAAGGATATTTAAGAGCATTAGAAGGATGGAATGTTATTTGAATATTGGTGAATAATTTCGGTCTTCTCCAGGTACCATTTTAGAGGGATTAATACTTGTTTCTTCTTGTCTTGTTCCAAAAGGAACCGGGGTGGTTAAATAATTACTAAAATTGAAAGGGCGAGGTTCTCGGACCATTCAGAGTAATTATTTAGAAACTAATGCGAATAAGTAATTTGCTTAGAAATGTATACAAAGTGGGGAAAGTTCAGAAAGTTTTGAGAAGGGAAACTAATTACCTAGAGTGCAAATTATGTTTTCTCTTTCAATAATTCGTTTGGGAAAAGTTTGATTATTATTTACAGAACTTCAGAAGTAGTAAGAGTTGGAAATTGTTCACTACGTGCTGCCTTTCAAAAGATATAAATGTTTTGACTCTTTGTCTTCTGTGATTCGGCTATTATTTTAAAAGGAAACTTTTGGAAATGATTGCGATTTGAAGATGAAATTTCATAAGTTTGGAAATAATCATTTAAATTATTTTTAATTAAAATTATAGTAAATCATTTAAGTATTCACATTAAAAGTAATACATAAAAGTTCAATTAGAAGTGCACGAAAATGGAAGGAACAACTTTTAGAATATTAAATAGATTTGATTAGAATAATTTATGAAATTTATTGGCAAATACTAAATTAACAAAAGAAAATTGTAAAAATAGTATTAAAAAATAATATTTTAATAATTCCCTTGAAGATTTCTTTTATATGTAGAACAACAAGTTTTTTTTATATGTAGGACAACAAGTTTTTTTTATATGTAGAACAACAAGTTTTTTTTATATGTAGGACAACAAGTTTTTTTATATGTAGGACAACAAGTTTTTTATATGTAGAACAACAAGTTTTTTTTATATGTAGAACAACAAATTTTTTTTTATATGTAGACAATTTGAAGATTTTTTTTTATATGTAGAACAATTTGAAGATTTTTTTTTATATGTAGAACAATTTGAAGATTTTTTTTATATGTAGACAATTTGAAGATTTTTTATATGTAGAACAATTTGAAGATTTTTTTTTATATGTAGACAATTTGAAGATTTTTTATATGTAGAACAATTTGAAGATTTTTATGTAGAACAATTTGAATGCACTTACCGAAGAAGTGAAACTGTTGACCAGGAATAAATTCTACTCTTCAAAAAGTTCTCAAGATTTCTGAAATAAAAAAGTAATGCATCAGTTCCATCTTAAAAAACCGAAAACAAAAGAACGACACAAAGAAAAGAAACTTAATCCAAAAAATAAAATTTTACAATGAGAAAATATAGTGATACTGCAATAAACAAAATAAAATAATCTTAATGAAAAACTGAATATCATTGCCATTAATGATTCTGTACTCAAAAGGGAATTATAATATACGAAATTAAAATTTATATAAACATTGAATAATAAGATTTAACCCTCAGTGGCTAAGTACACAGCACACATAGAATTAGAGACATTAAAAGTTGCCGGGAATGGGCAGATAAATCTCTAGGATGGAAAGTCCTCCCTCTGGGTTCGAGGAGAAATATTAAAAACCTATTAGATGCCTTACCTGGGAGTTATTCATTCTAAATTGAGGTTTGTTTTTTTGTACACTTTAGGCTAATTAGACCGGGACCTACAGTTTAACGTGGATTCCGAACCACTAACAAGCATCCATGGCAACGCCATGATTCTAATCTGAAACCTGTGATAACAAAGGTCAGAGAGTTGGTCAATTGGCCATCAGGCCGCTTATAAATTGAGGTGAAAGAGAAAAGCTGTATAATGGGTGATATCCTTAGATAATCCGTGAAGTACCTTAGATAACGCTGAATTTGTTATACGTTTATCTTTCTAGTGACGAATGATTAAAGGTCAAAGAGGTTGGTATTTGAAAATAACAACTAAGACTTCACTACGAATTCATCTCTTTTTTATTTTTCATTTTGGAATGAATAAATTAGAATATTTTTGCAAAGAATTACACCTGTCCAAATTTGATTCTATCGTATGAACTCGGTTAATTTATATGCATCATTTCCAACAAATTAATCACATCTCTTTACATATTTTATCAAAGCAACTATAAAGACACTCTGCTATTGACTTGTTACATTATAAATTAAGTAATGTATAGTTTGTTTAACAATATAACATACAAAAAGGAAATTCCGACTTTAAAAAGGCTCAACTGGGTTCTAAATTTATACAAAAATCTCATTAATCAGATAAGAGCTTGTTTGAAAGCAAGAAGCGATAGATAAGCCGAACTGATAAAGATTAATTAATTAATCAATCGCGGTTGGCGTGAATATTAAGTCTTTGGGGCAGAAAAAAAGTTATTGCTTAACCTTTGATACATCGACCAGAAACCTGAGACAAGCCTCAAATTTCTGGTTTTTAGTTTTATTTACTTTGTTGATAAAAGTAGTATCAACTTTCCTTATTAAGTAGCATCTCAATATAATCAAGCTCAGATAATTGCGGAAAAAAATTTTTGATATAAAAAAAATAAATGTCTAAGTGATAAATGATATAATAATTAACCAACCCTTGACAGCATCACTGATTCTGTAAAAGATTTTGTAAATATCATCTTACAAATGAGGCAAAATATTGCAAAATTAAATTAATCCTGGTTATATTGCATATACTTTAAAAATATAAAATCATATATTTACAGTGAATCAAATTCATCTCGTGTTGACTATAAAATGTTTGATTACAACTGTTGGAATGCATTATAAAATTATTTTGAAAATCGAGTAGATTCGCTGGAGATAGTGACAGAATACCTCGAATCGACAGCCGGATTGCTTGATTCAGATTTAGTTTTCAATGATTTTTTTTCAATATGGTACGAAATTGTGGAATTTTTATTCACGAACCCTTTTCTGGAAATCATTACATCTCTTCCCTCATCTTAAGGAGTAATGCTAGCGCACCAAAATGGTTTTATCCATTATAAAGTGATGTAAAATTTTAGAGGGTCCATGGTTGACATGCAGATAGCTCAAGTAATTAGAATAAAATATATATTTATAGTATATATATATATGTAATAATAACAGCATTAGTTATTTGGACTACATAAAATGTTTATTGTCATTTCAGTTCTCCACATCTTTCAACAGCCAACTCCCACCAAGTTGGCTCTGCTCTCTTCTCCTAAGTTCGATGTTCAGAATTCAAAGCTCCCACGCGTGAAGTAAATCTTCATCAACACATGCTCGTCGTACGACATCACCTACTTATTGCTTTAGTAGTCAAAAAAATCCTACATATTTATATATAAATCCCTTTTGTGGTTTATCCCCAGAGCAATTTATTTTTACTTTTAATCTAAGATTTGTGAAATCAATATTGGTATTACCATTATATTGATATTATCCATTACTAAAACGTTATTAATATTTTTGTGATAATTGACACTCTCTACTAATAGGGTAGTTTTTTATATATTTTTATTTTATTTTAGTAAACCAGAAGGCATTAGAGGGCTTTCTGCATTATGACTGAAGGGAGGGTTAGACTTTTAGGGGTAACTGACTAGTTTTTCAAAGTAGATATTGTAGCACACACCACAAGTGGGGTGGAACCTTTATCCTTTTGCATATTAATTGGTGCATGTAAGCTATGTAAGAAATGGAACGGAACGCTTTATCAAAAGTTTGATTGTCCTTTTTGATAAGTATTCCTTAAAATATCATCATGAAAAAAATAGTGTTATTTAATACTAAATAGAAATTAAAAATTGCGTGAAGGTAAAAAAAGAAGTTCACATTCAGCATATTATCATCAGCGATATTGTAGTAAACACACACACCACAAGTGAGGTCGGAATCTTTATCCTCCTGCACATTAGCTGGCGCATGGTAGCTAGGTAAGGAGTGGACACTTTATCAAAAGTTTGATTGTTCTTTTTGATAAGTATTCCTTAAAATATACCCATGAACCAAACAAACAATGCAATTTAATACTCAATAGAAATTGAAAAATTGATTGAAAATAAAAAACGAAGTCTATACTCAGCTAATACGTTAATGAAGAAATAAAGTTTTACATTAATTTTGTTCAAATGCCCTTTTTTCTTATTTTTCTAATACATTTCTTGAAAGTTTGTCAAATTCTAATTAGATCCACTACCAAACCAATCGTGCTAACGGTTTCGAATGCTTATAAAAAAAAAAAAAAAAGAAACCTAAAATGAAAATACACTTTTTAATTTCCTTTTGAAAGTGGTTCGTCCAATCAAATTACGCCACTCTGCGCGGACAACCGCAAGGGAAAGTTCGAAACGAAATAAATGAACAATCTCGTAATTTTTGCCCGACGACTGAATTTGATTGATGAAGTGCATCTTCGAAGGATTTCTTAAAGAGTTCGGACATTATTGTTTGAAGAATAAAGGGGTTCTACAATTTTTTCCGTCCAGAGATAATGAGAAAAGGACAAAAATTATATTGGAAAACATTAATTTGATTGTGTGCTTTTTTTTTTCTTTTCAAGAATGATTAAGTAGAGTTTATTTGGCAGGACTAGGATCAAACATGATAAATTTACTTATTAGAGTAGTTAAATTTTTATTTATTTGTCAGTAATCAACATCGTGTATGTCGAAAGATAAAAAGTACAATAGTATAAAGATCTAAAGCAGTGGTGGTCAACCCAAATGATCTTGGAGGCCACTTTGGAAATGCATCCTAACTCCGCAGGCCGCACATAAAATTATATATCCCCATATTAGATTTAGACACAATATTAACATTTTTATGGAGTGAAAAATTGAAACATAATGAGTTATTATTTTTGTGTAAACTATTATTGTTACATGCAAATAGAGATAATAGAATAATAATGATACTAAACGCACACTGTAAAGAAATATATAACACTAGAAACGAAATACAAAAAATATACAGATATAATGAAATAAAAAAATGAACTCATTAAAAAATATTTATTTTACAAGTGCGATATTTTTTTACACAAGAATATTATTTTAAAATCAAAGTTAATTTTTTCTGATAATTTCGACAGTTAATTTTGAATATATGGATGCACACATAATGTATTTTTTAATACATTGATTTTCACTACTTTGGCCCTTCAAGTAGAATGTTGAGAATTCGTTTTAATAGAGAGTATTAATGTATCATTTAAATGTATAATTTTAGCACATCATTGCAATGACACTAAAAGTTTTACATTTTGCCTTTCAATGTTCTAAACTGAAATAACAAATCAACAAATTTAAAGAAAGCAAATAGCGTTACGGATAAGCGTTAGCGTTAGAATGGGGACGGAGAAACTATTAATTTTATTTTATTTAGATAATAGGCAAATAATGCTGATACGAATATCATTAAAAAGATACAATCCCTTATTTTCAATTATTTTGTGTACTTTCACCACATTATTATTCACAACTAGAGAACCACATGGAGAGTTTAATTTAAATGGAAAATTTTAGTATATTGTTTGAATTGAGTGTTTTATCATATCATTACAGTGATGCTAATAATTTTTATTTCTGCCTCGCACTTTATTATTTTTTCAATTCCTTCTATTAGCTCACACACTCCTATATATATCTTGTTCAAATTTTCAATCGTTCATAAAATACTATTTATTCATCCACTTAAATGCAAAGACATTTTTTTCGAACTTGTAGTGGATGACACTGGATGTTAATACAGTTTTTGCAAATATTAATTCAGTAATTAAATTTAATTAATTCATTTTATTTTTTTTTAGATTTAAGTTGCATATATCTACCAATAGATGGCGCCAGATAAACTTAAAAAAAATGAATGAAAATTATTTATAAACGACTTTTTTTTTATTACTTGTTTTTAAACTGAGAACGCCAGACTAATAGATTTAACGTAACATGATAGGGTTACTGTAAAAGAATAAATAACTTTTTTTATTAATTCTTTTTTTTTGTAAGTAAATAATAACAATGCGAATTATCATTCAAAAACTCAGACTACTTATTATCAATTATAGTGCGTATTTCTTCCAAATTATTATTCCCAGCTAGAAAACCAGTGTTCTTTTTATATGGGTAGAAATTTATCAATCTTACTTTGAGTCTATTTCCCCAATTAACGTATTCCTCAAAAAATAAACAAAACAAAAAAAAAAATGAATAAAACTACAAATTAAATTAAATTTACTTTATTAATTTTACTTACTTTTTTCCTATAATAAAAAAAAACAACAACTTAAATCAACTAGAAATGTAACATTAATATCAGCTAATTAATGTTACAACTGGTTTCTTTTAAAAATTACGACATTCACTGACTGTACAAAAAATGTAAAAAAATAAAAACAAAAGTAATAAAAAAATTGCAACAATAAAATAACTTACAACAAAGCAAAAAAAAAAAAAAAAAAAAAAAATGTTCCTGTGAGATATTTATTTATTTATTTACCTGTGCATTAAGTAGAATCTTAAGAAAATGAGAGATATTCGTAACATTGTTATAATGAATATTTTATTATTCATCATTAATCTACGAGGCTTTGATATTCATTATTCATAACTTGGCACTAATTTTAATAACGTTTTAATTAGTTTTTGTGAGAAATTAATTTATCTTCATCGCATTTCAGGTTTAGTTTTATATCAATGTAATAGATTTATTTTTTTTACTTGTCCAATTATTATATTTACAAAAATTGTCACGTTCTAATTTTATTATCTCTTTAGATTCTTTACGCATGTAAACATTATTAAAGGGTAAAAAGAAATATGACTAGTAGTAATTGGTAGTTTTTATTCTAATTGTAAAATTTTTTTTTTTTTTTTTTTGAAAAATATTTAATTTTTTTTTTTTTTTTTAATTTATTGTTTTTATTCGAAAATACTAAATTGTAGCTCAGAATTTCTCTCTTTGCTGAAATGAATAACGAAGGATCGTGATTATATATATTTTCATAATACCTAACTCTCTGGTACTACATTCCTTGGTGAGCCAAGGCCATCTGCCTACTCGCAACATGATGTTTTTTTTCTTTTTACGGGTAGAGGTTTGTCAGACCTACGCTGTACAGTTATATTAGACCGGGGCTTGATGTTCGAGTTGCTAGCGTTCTGGCATTCGGTACCACAGGTTTCGGGTTCGAATCCCGGTGGTGCTATGGATGCTTGTAGGGGTTCGAAATCCACTTAAAGCCGTTCAGACCCGGTCTCACATGACCGTAGAACGTCACACAGCCTAATTAGATGTCTCACTCATATCATTCCCACATTTTAAAGGGCTAACTCAGCTCTAAGCACAGTTTCGTGGTGTGGTGTAGTTTAGTAGTAATAGTAATAGTAGTAGTAGTAGTTATATTAGACCGGGACTTACGGCTTAAAGTGGATTCAGAATTACTACAGACATCGATAACGCCGAGGCTCGAGCCCGAAACCTGTGACAACAGGTGTAAGAACGCAAGTTACTCGGCCATCAGGCCGAAAGAGTTAATATATAAACATCCAAAATTTTACAAAATCATCAAATACTTTCAATTAATTGCAGAAACATTAGGATCAGAAATAAAAATTGTAATATCGTCAAATTTTTATATTAATGAAACCTTCATTTACAGAATCCACCAGATATTGTAGTTTAATCAATTGCCACTCAGCTTTTGCTGCAAATCATACTTTTTCATAATGTTTTTGACGAAGCGGCTTTCATCAAAATCTATTAAAAAATCCCTTGTTTTCCGGAATTTTTAGAGTTCATACAATTTTTATCATTTCGGGTCTTAAATTTTAAAATAAATCTTCGTTCGCTTTTTACAAATCTATTTGTTAACTTCAAAATTTGACGATGTCATATTAGCATAACATAATGATTAATAATATGAACAAAACATACAATAGCAGCCAGCATTTTACCGGATTAGAAATACTTCATAATTACTTTTTGTATTATTCAAAGGAAGAATTTTTTTATATTCTTATGATAATGTTAATTATCGTGTGATGCTAGATACTATTAAGGAATAGATTATTACAATCAAAAATGAAATATCAAACATAAGGTTTAACAATGCGTTCTAGTTTAAATGAATTTAACTGCCTGAAAAATGATACATAAACTATTGCCAAGGTTACTACTTAATTTCACTTCAAATTAAAATAACAAAGCACGTGATTGGAAATTCAATACATATATGTAAAATTCAAAAATTGACGTCATTTCCGTTTCGTTACCATTACCATTTTTTATGCAGGCAATTCACGTCGTTTCCCGCCTAAAATAAATAAATAAAAAGAAGAAACAAACAAACGTGATTTCCATTTTGATTTGCATGAAAAAATATAGGAAAGTTACATTAGATAAATAAAACGCTCACGAAATTTCAAACCCCACGGTCAAAATACGAAAAAACGGCGACGTAAGAAATGTTGCACTTTCCTCAAAAACTCCCCCGTTTCAGCAAAAGCAGATAGATATTTGAATATCTCGAAGCTCGAAGATCGTTGAGAAAGTTTTCACTCGAGAGCATAGTAAACTGAGGTGCTGTGCCTCAAAAAGATGGTTGGCTGTAGAATACTGCACAGAGTTAACCATCTGCGTTTTGGTCAACGCAGGGACTAGAAAATATTCAAGCTTCAATAACACCATTTCGGTTTTATTCCAAAAATAGAGTATGAAATTCTTGAAATGTAAAAGAAAAAAAAAAATCAACTCACAGTCAAAATTGGAATATTCTTTTCTTTAGTGTAAACAGGATAAATGGATATTTATAAATTTTTATTTCGTACGTAAAAAATACGTTTTATACTTTTAGAAGTATGTAAGTTGCAGTTAAAAAATAAGAAATTCATGTAGTAATACAAAAACTTGCAAAGCTGATGGGTTTAAATGAAGTTGTTATTATACTATTTTTATTGCTGTTGTAAACA
Source organism: Caerostris darwini (assembly GCA_021605075.1). Classification (NCBI taxonomy): domain Eukaryota; kingdom Metazoa; phylum Arthropoda; class Arachnida; order Araneae; family Araneidae; genus Caerostris; species Caerostris darwini. Next base: position 850,022 of record BPLQ01004536.1, read on the forward strand.
TGAGATTGTTGCTTGGTTTGGTTTGTCGCTCTACGGTCATTTTTTGGACTTTTTAGGCTAATTAGACGAGGACTTTCAGTTTAACGTGGATTCCGAGCCACAAACAAACATCTATGCCATCTTCAAGATTAGGACCTGAAGCTTGTGGTACCAAAGGCCAGAGCGCTAGCAATGGGACCTACGGTTTAACATGGATTTTGAACCACTCACAAACACTCATGCAATCGCCAGGATTTGAGCCAGAAGCTGTGGTACCAAAGGCTAGAACAATGGCCAATTGGACATGCCGCATGAGATTGTTGAAGAAATTAATAGGTTTATTTGATATAATTACCTAATATCTATATTGTCAATCTAATATTCAATCCGGAAGATATTAACTCATTTTGATAATATTTTTTAAGCAATTTTTTCTCAGAACTATTTTTTATAATCAAACATAGGATAGGATGTGTTTTGTTTATTATTTTTATTAATATTATCGTCACTTCTCTCAAGAAACAAAATTCAGTTGTCAGGTCAAATTTTCAATTCCAAAATCTTGTATGATATTAATTTCCTTGATGTAAAACCTTGAATTTTCAATAAGATTTACTTGAGGAAGATTTTACATGGCAAAGATAAATATTGGAAAAAATTATGCTAGTGAAATAAATAAAACAGCATCATGGATAGAGATATTACAACCGTGCTTCCTCCTACACAATGCCAGTACGCCTCTTGTGGCGTTGAAGAGAAATGATCAGTTGGCATCGGGACTCTCACCCGAGAGGAAGTACGGCGCAACGGCGCTGCCATTAGTTACAATCTCTCATACCGAGAAGAAATGAGTCGATTTACAGCTTAGAAGTGGAATCCTTCAACGAGTGTATAAATATATAACTTTAAATTACATATTGTGTGTTAAATATTGTTTGCAGTTAATTGTGGTGTTTATGTGCTTGTAAATAAAGCTGTGTATTCTTAAACATATGTCTCGATCCAACCACACCCAGATCCAGCTACACAAACAACCGACATCACTAAACATGGTTGCATGTACGCTATAATGTACGTTACAATGCACGATTACAATATAGAATTCCGTGGAGATTTTTGCAGTATGAAGAAACTAAATGGTTAAAAACAATTTTATTGACGCAAAAAACTATTTCGAATTTTCAGAACTTGTATGTGTTGTCTTCTCCATCATATAAAAAGATATCCTTTCTGATCAAATAAATTCTATGAAAATTTAATTAATCATTAAGTTATACAATTGGAAATTTTCACTTTCAAATTTATGAAAAACTACTAGAAATAACAGAAAAAATAAATAGAATCATATGGTACAAAACGACTAATAAATATATTTAAAAATAATAAATGGAACATTTCCAATCTTATCATTTGATTATCGCAATTCTCTCAATATATTAGATCCCAAGTAAAATAAATTACCAGAGTATTCCTCCACATTAACCACACGAGAAATACCAACCACCAATTTATCCAGACTGCAATAACACCCACCACCAATCTTCCCTTTTCAGTATTCCCAGCATCATTCCTCTACAAAACAATCAAACTAAGAGGATGATTTCTAACTCTAAACAATTACCACAGACAAATAAACAACCAACCAACCTTTGGGATCAACATCACCCCTCCCCCTTCCACCACCCTCTCTCTATCTCTCTCTTCGAAGAGTTTAGTAAATTCAAACGATAGAGATTTTGGAAGTAGCCTGGAGCAACTCAACCCGACTCCGAGCCACATATTTATTAAGTCCAATTTACACAAGTAACCGGGGGTGAAGTTCCACCAAGAATCGGCGTGCAGCACACTGGAATCGGTCCAAGAAACTTATGCATAAAAGATGTTTGTCTTAACACTCGGCCGGGCGTTGAAGAGTGGGTTTCTAGATCTTTCCAGAACTTTCTGTATTTGTATTTGGAATTGGTGAGGAATTTAAAACGCCAGGCAGATTATGCATGTGTCTTTTCTCCGCAAAGTTGGCTGGCTTGGCTTCTGAATATTCTGATATTTTCACGGGAGATTTAAATCAGACGGTTGTTCTTTTTTTTTTTTTTTTTTTTTCTTTTCTTTTTCCATTGGAGTTCTTTTTTTTCTTTTTAAAAATGCGTTATGAAAAGCTCGTTTCTTATTCAGCAAATTTTTTTTGTAAAGTTTTTTGGATTTTATTTATTTTTTCGTGAGGTCCCAAAGAGGATTTTGATTCGATCTTCAGTGGGTAAGAATATTTTAAAAGAAAGATAATGCTATAAGATAATTATGAATAAAACATGGGTATATATAATTAATCATTGTTGTGTAATGTGGTGCAAGTTTCATATTTTTTTTTTTAAAGAAATTTTTTGTTTTCTTGCTGCTTAGCATGTGACACATGTGTTTTGTTTTAAGTAACTCATTTATGATTATATTTATAAGCCACATTTATAATACGAATACAATTTATTTCTAAAATATTATTTTGAATGTATTTTAGATTTATTTCATACCAGACGAGATATAAAATAAATAAATAAAAAATATTAATAAGCATGAATTCTTTCTTCAGATAGAATCATAAGTTTATGAAAAAAAAATTGTGTTATGTCACACGTCATTTAAAACATGTTACGTGTAATACGTGTGTATATGACACGTCATTTAAAATTGTGTTATGAAAATCAATTATTTTATTTCCGAAATTGCTTTGTTGCATTGTCACCAAAAGAAAAAAAAATCTCATGTTGGCGAAATTCGCGCCTGGCTAATGGAAAAGTACTAAAACTTGAACCAGAAATAATGACATACTATGGTAAATAATTAGTGCATAAAAATAACAAAGGAAAAGGAAAATTACATTTATTTTTAAACTTACTTTGAGTATTTTGAATGCAACCTTTATGCAAAAAGAAAAACATATAAATCTTTCAAAGTCCGCGTTAGAATCCGAGTTTCTAAATAAACCATCAGATTCACTGTCACTCACTGGGATATCTGTGTGCATATCATAATCACTTTCAGTATTTTCCGTAATAGAATTTATATTCTCTTCATACACAAAATCGTTCTCACTGTCATCTATACAGTTACTGATGCAGAACTTTTCAAAAATCTCAACTACGACTTAGTGGAATCTCAAATCATACGTCTTTTACCCATTACGCAACCATTCTAAATCTACTTTTTTTAAATTTCCTCCTTCTGTCGCCATCCACTCCATCTATTTAGATCTAAATCTATCAAAAATGGCTTGTTTAAATAAACATCCAGCGATTGGAACATAAATGCCAGTCTTCCCGGTATTACAGCCATTTTTGTTTTCCTTTCACGACACTTGTCTTTCGCTTAATTTGTCAGATGAATGGAGGTAAAGGTGCTGTATTTAATAAACCATCCAAACCAGTATGGACGGTTTATTAAATACAGCGCTCTTTCTTCACACCAACATCTATGCCGTTAATCCTAAGTGTCCTACCCAATCTTTTTTTCATTTCGGCTTATATATATATGAGTTTTGAACTTTGGATCCATCTTTTGAAAGCTTGGCTTATAGACGAATTGGTTTATATTCAGAAATGTACGGTAATTACTTTTAGGAATGACAAATACTTTATAACTTATGTCTCCATATCTCTTTCTGAAAGTTTTATTTCATATCTTTTTTTCATGTTTTCTTGTTTAGATTAAAATTGATCATATATATATATATTCTACGATTTTTTATCGCATATTCATTAACTTGCACCTAAATTAATTAATACATTGATGTCTAAAGCAATTAAAAATTCATTGTCTTATGAAATTATACATTTACAATGCGCAATTTTTTTTTTAAATAGTGAATATTGATGCATTTTATGATTAACTTGGGATTAAATGAAAGCTATATTATTTTTTTAAATACATAACTTACTAAAAAAATTTCTGGGTTTATTTTATAGCAGCTATTTTACACGATTAAAATTATGTTGATACTTCTTTATTATTGTGTCCCCATATTAAACTGCCTAAGAAATATCGTCAAATGAGTCGGCAGTCCTGACCACTGTTATATAAAGACCTCCTTTCACGAGTAGAATTCTTTGCAATAATCTTTGATAGGGCCTGAATGGAAGTGTAGCTCTCGGTACCACAGGTTTCGGGTTCGAGTTCCGGAGGTATCATGGATGCTTGTAGTGGTTCTGAATCCACTTTAAGATCCCGGTCTGTTTAGCCTAAAGTGTGCATAAGATGACCGTAGAGCGACAAACCGAACCTATCTTTGACACCATTTAAAAAATGAAGATCGTAATAAAAAGGAAAAATATTTAAGTTAAACTTCGTATCTTTAAAAAATTTATTCAGTATAATTTTTATAAAACTTAATGGATTCTTTTACGTGTCAAACTGAATTCAATTCGAGCTCTATAACATTGTTAATGATTTTTATTAAAATATTTTTTCAGAGTTTTTGTTATTCATTCTCGTATGTATGCTATCTGATATATATGCACTGACATATAACCCGATATATATACCGACATATAGCCTGATATATATAATATGTTATTATGTGTTCAAATTAAATAATTTGTTCAAAATTCTATATCAATTTTTTTAATAAAACTTATAAGAACACAGAATTTTATAAATAAGTTAATACAATTAATTTCCTTTTTTTGAATACTGCTGAAAATTGCTTAGAATAAATTCGTAACAACAGGGTATAAAAAAAAATCAATTTAAGCAACCATAATAATATAAAACAGATATTAAAAACGGCCTACATTGACTCAATAGAAATCTATATCTTGTTACTTTGAAAATAAAGTTTAAAGTTTAGTTTTCTTTATTCTAAAATGAATACTTTGAACAGCCATTCAACGTCACTGCGATACTAAAATAAATCTACATCAATAAAAATATGTGTCACATTTTCAGTCTGATCAGTTTGATTCACGAATGAATAATTTATTTAATTTAAAATTCTAAAGCAGCAAAAAAAAAGATTTTTTTTTTACCAAGTCCCAGCGAACTTCTTTCCAGATGTCAACTCGACCAAACATCATATTCCAAACTCAACTTGCATCGGTTCACTTCAGTTGAAAGAAAAGTTTTCCTCTTTCTTCGCAGACTATTTTTTTAAAGAGCAGAGGTAGAGATCAATCTTCAATAGAATCGTCTGCCTTTCAGCCCATCCAATTTAAGATTCATCTCAACTCGGATAGAAAACATCGGATGGAACAACACGAACATCCATCAATTTCGTATTGGCATGGAGGCCGTATGAATAAAGCCTTTCTCTAAGCGTCGTTTAGAATTTTTCTAACATCGTTAATGAGAAAATGTTTTTTTTTTTACTCATTTTTTTCTTCTTTTCTTTGGTGGCAATATCTTTTCAGCAAATGGATCTCCAGATTTCTATCAGATGGTTGGCAACGAATGTTATTTGTGTGTTTACATAGTATATTTAGTTTATCAAGAAAGAAAATAAGGTAACAAGAGATGTAATTCTAATCTGCATATTTGTTTGAAATAAATAAATGGTGTTTTTTTTTTCCTCTCGTAATTTTGTTATACAAAATGATTTGTGGAATCATTTTGCGTTGTAAATTGTTTAGATAAAAGTAATATGGTCTCAGAAATTAAAATATTACTTTTATGCAATTATTAATTCAGGTTATTCATAAATATACAAATTAAATTAAACTATTGCATAAGATGGTAATTAATACAATTCCCCAATATATTACCAGAAACAAAATTTGGATAATAAACAAAATAATTATCAAAATTGTGTTAGTGATAAGCAAAATAATTATTAAAATTGTATTACGAAAAAGGAAGTAATGATTTATTTCCAATTTGAATTTCAGCAGATGAATTGTATTTAGAATTGTAAAGATCCATTCATAAGAGGGTAATTAATACAATTTCCCAATAGATTATATCAAATTTTGTTTCTGGTAAACAAAATAATTATCAAAATTGTACTACGAAAAAGGAAGTAATGATTTATTTCCAATTTGAATTTCAGCAGATGAATTGTATTTAGAATTGTAAAGATCCATTCATAAGAGGGTAATTAATACAATTCCCCAATAGATTATATCCAAATTTTGTTTCTGGTAATCAAAATAATTATCAAAATTGTATTACGAAAAAGGAAATAATGATTTATTTCCAATTTGAATTTCAGCAGATGAATTGCATTTAGAATTGTAAAGATCCATTCATAAGAGGATAATTAATACAATTCCCCAATAGATTATATCCAAATTTTGTTTCTGGTAAACAAAATAATTATCAAAATTGTATTACGAAAAAGGAAATAATGATTTATTGCGAATTTGAACTTCAGCAGATGTATTGTATTTAGAATTGTAAGGATCCATTCATAAGATGGTAATTAATATAATTCGTCAATAGATTACAGAAACAAAATTTGGATGATAAACCAAATAATTATCAAAATTGTATTAAGAAAAAGGAAATAATGACTTATCACCAATTTGAATTTCAGCACATGAATGGTAATTTAGAATTGTAAAGATCCATTAAAATTCCAAAGTAAATTCGACTGTTATACAATTCAATCATTTTTTTTTATCTTATGCCTGTCTCCAACCTCTCGATCATTAGTCGAAGAGCAGCCCAATACAGTAGCGAACGGCAAAAATTACCACTAAAGGATTGACAGTAACACAAAAAGGGATACAGTTAAGAACAATTGAGTACATGATGAGGTGCTCTCCAGTCATGGGCATGCCATAGTCGCAAATTGTGTAGATATCTGTAGCAGCCAGTCCTATTCTAAGTATACAGGTGACTCTGTAAGTAGTCATGGCCCGTGACAAGTCTACAGGAGGCCAAGAAGACCGCTCTAGGCAAGGAAATCTTGTTGACTTCAATAGGGAATTCCACTTTTTCTCAGAAGTCTTTTCTCTGTACAGGTTGAAATAGTTGAATTTAATAGTGAAAAATATATATCGCCTTATATGACGCAATAGCAAAGGAGGATCAGGTTTCATCATTTGTAATCCATTCTTGGCCAACATATCAGCTACTCATTTCCATGTATCCCGCAATGGCTGGAAACCACCGCAAAGCAATGAATTTATCGGTGTTCAACAGCCTATCTTTATTATGCAGTTTCTAGAAATTTCGCATTCACGGTGATTGGGATTTGGCAAGGTCTTAATTGCCGTAATAATTCAATCATGGCCTAGTTATGTGAACAAGGCAACATGTAATAGAAAAGGTTTCGATTAATGGGAAAGTGACATTTATGCAATGTACATTTCGAACAAATTCTCTTGTCGTCATTTACACCAAAGGACATAAAATAGAATATTTGATGAACAATAAAATTCACAGTGAATAGGAGATAAAATAAGAATAGGCGATTAATGAATAAAATATAAACTCTTTTATAGTTTAATTCGTTTCACTCAGATGGAGACATCTGTAAATAAAAAAATAAAATGAAACATTTAAAAAGTATGAATTATAAAAATACTGTAAAAGATTAGTGTACAGAAATAGAATCTGCAACTCATTTCTGACGAATAATTTAAAACTAAAATATTGAAAGTAAAATTTATATCGAAACGAAATTTAAAAAGTAGACAAAATACTCAACTTGCAATTTCAAGAACTGAAATTCGTACCTAAGTTTTATTCTAAATATATCCAAAAAGCTTTTCTTACATTTTATTTATTTATATTTTTATTCAAAAATTAAATCTTAAATGTAATTCTATTTCAGTCCAGAAATAGAGAGAATAATATTATATTTCAAATTTGACTTGAAAAAGCAAACTCTTAAAAGTTAAAATCTCTCTATATTTTTTATTAATTCTGCCTCAAGTAATATATTTTGTTCAAAAGTCAGCTATAAGAGGGAAAAATCTTATAAAATATAAATCGAATATATTAACTTTTCTCACAATTTTCGGAGAGAGTATATTTTCCCTTAAAGGTAACTTGAACACTTAAAAATATTCAATAAAATTTCACTTTCCAGAAACGAATTCTCGAAATGTGTTTGAGCTATTAAATGGATCAAAGGCTTATTATATATTTTTTTTCCTAACCCAAAGGGGAAAAAAATCTCTTAAAATATTCCAGATATTAAATCCTCGCTCGTAGCTAGCAAATGAAGCAAAAACATGAACGCTCAAACTGTTTTTATAACTGGCAATATATTTGCGGATGTTATTTTCCCTTCTTTGCTAGCGAGGGTGGAAGGAAAAAAATCGTTTGGAATATCCCGAAATAGTTTCTTCTTCGTTGTCGTAAATGTGAAACAATCTAATAACACCCGTTTCGAAGACTGATTAATGTCAGTACAGAAAACGATCGTAAAAAAATCCTTCGCACATTTAATAGTGGTTTTGGAAAATAAAACAATGTGTTTTCCCCGCTTTAAAACTATTTTTTTCATAAAATAAGTGCAAGCATGAAGACGTTCGAAGGATTATGATCGCTCAGTTTTTGTTTCGGAAAGAAATTTAACACATCGGAAGAATTTTAAATAAATTACGATTGATCAGATAAAAATGTTTATGAGTAAGGAAAACATACTGCTAAAGTTACACTACACTTGCTGTATTTTTATTTTTTGAATTATGTAGCTGTAAAATCAATTAACCTCAATAGTGTTTTCTAAGAAAAATTAATAATATTTAGTAAAGAAACAGATTTAAAAAATTATTTTAGTCCAACGCTATTTCATATAAAATTTTAGGAAATATCTATCTCTATTTGAAACTCCTTTTTCCTTTAAATAGGAGATTTTAATCATACAATTTGCATTTTTATAAATACTAGTCTATCATTTCGTTCCCAGGAGAGAGGAATATATATACTTTAACAAAGTACATAATAACAACCTGTCAGTCAAATTTGACAGCAGATAAGCTGTGTTAAGCATACTTATATCACATGCAATTAGTGTTTTGTACTAATGAGAACAACCTGTCACTCAAATCTGACAGCAGTTATTCACTGTCATGGATAATGAGACTTCATGAAATTAGCGATGTCTGTCTGTGCGACATTTACAGGTCGAAACAATCACAGATGGAATATGAACTAAGAGTTGTTATGAGTTGTTGCATCGTGATTAGTGATAGACCATGGGCTGTGAAAGTGTCTACTCCATTGAGAAGTGAGGGATGTTGACCTCCTCCCCCTTCTTGATGGATTTTCTTAATGGGAGGATTTTCGAAAAGAAGCAACAGAGTTCTGTGATGAGTCGACCAGAAGTGTTTAATTTTTTTTAAAAGTGACTGAACTGGCCGGAGTTTCCGCCTGTCTTCAAAGAGATGCCCTTGTGGTTTCGTGTCTGCCGCAGTTCGGTTGGATTAGATTTGTAGAAGACTAGAGAACTTTTCATTTCTAAAATATGGATTGGTTTGGTTTAGTTTGTCGCTCTACGGTCATCTTGTGCACATTTTGGGCTAAACAGACCGGGACCTACAGTTTAAAGTAGATTCCGAACCACTACAAACATCCATGGCACCGCCGGGACTGGAACCCGAAACCTATGATACAGAGCGCCAGAGCACTAGCCACTCGGCCATTCAGGTTCTTCTAAAATATGGAGGATAAACGAAATAATAATAATAACAATTAATTGTTAAATTATCAGTACATACTTAGTCTTTTAATTATAATCCTGGATTCTATTGTATATTTCATTTTCAGATACAGTAAAAATGCACTTTTCTTTACGTCAAAAACTGAAATACTTCAGTTCACTTGCTGTTTCTTTTTTCTTAAAAATAGAATATAAAACTTCATCGTAAATAACTGTAATATTGTGACACTGATGTCACATATAAAGTGACATTACAAATTACAATCACAAACAATACATGGCTAGTACTTCAGTCAGGCCGATACGATACAATGTAAACAGCAGTTCATCTTTGGCTGTTCCAAGAACTTCTAGGAGTTAATTTCTGGACTCAGTGGCGGAAGATTAATCGATTGCGAAAAGAAAATGTCTCGAAAATTTCAGATTAAATGACTTAATCCGTTTTTCACCTATCTCTCCGCAGAAAGCAGTTATTTCTCTCCGAGAACTAATAACAATAATGAAAAAATAATATAAAATAAAGAATAATAAGAAAAAAAAAAAAAAAAAAAAGAGTAAATACCCTAAACTAAAAGAATATAAGTCTTGCCGACGAGAAATTCTATCCGCCCGTTCGGCAACGGGTGGAAATGCTTGCAGCGCCATCTATCATTCTTGACATATGCTACCGTGGGAGGGGCTTGGGAAAAGCATGCAGTGTATGCTCTATGCTTTACTTTTTTTTTCTTTAAACAAAGTTTTTTTCATCTATTTATTTCAGAGGTGAGGTAAAGGAAGGGGGGAAACGATGCCGTGCGACCGACTTTTATTTATTTTAGTTACTACACTGCGCTTATTTATTTAGTCTTTTTCTCTTCTTATTCCCCATTCCAATCTCCAAAGTATTATTATCCCTTTTTTTATTCCCTCTCTTTTCCCTTTTACGTGCAGTTTTTTGGATTTGCTGCAACACAAGCGAGTTACTAGTTAACAACGGTTGTTTCGAATTTTGTGTTTTCTGCAGGTAATGCGATGTAGAAGTTCGTTGTTGTTTGGGAAAAGAGTATGTTTTTCCAATTTTTATTATTGTTTTTTTGTTGTTGTTGTTGCTTTTTATCCATAAATGCATCCGTTGGAAGCAATCGTATGTAACGCATTAGTGGATAGAAAATAAGCAGATGGAAGGGAAAAGAAAAAGAACAACAAAAATATTTGGAAATATCAGACATATATTTAGGTATTTATTTCTATCTGGATTATACGAAACTTTGTAAATAAATAAGGTGCATAATTATGGGAAACATATCAAAACAGTTACATTTTACGGTAAGTAAGTTTTTTTTTTTATTGGCGAGTAATCAAACAATTTTGGAAGTAAAATCTGGAATAGCTATATGTTTAAATATGGAATAATATTTTAGATATCAAATGTGTACTTTTTCTGTTAAAGATCAGTTATTTAATTTATATTAGGTACAGTTAAGGTAATATTGCTAAGTTTGGTTATTTTCATTCATGTTACGTTACATAGATAAAATAAATAAAAAAAGTTGACTTAGTTTATTATTTTCTTTATAAAAATAATTTTGTTTCTCAACGTATAAGTTAGCCATCATTATTTTGTTTTTAAATAATGTCCTTTAATTTTTTTCTTATAAATTATTATTTTTTTGCAAATAAAACAAAATTCCACTCATTTCATTTAAATATCAATATTAATTCGTATTCAAAATAAACAGATATTTGATACTTCAAGTAAATTTTCAATATTAATTTATTTTTAATTTATATTATTTTTCTTTCAACATATCTGCCATATAAACCATCTAATACACGGTTTTAATCCATAAGGTATTTTATGTATAAAAGCACCAAAGTGAAACTGACATTAAAATAAAAAGATTTAAATCCTTTTAATAGTACATTGTAATTAAAACAAACCATAATTAAAATAAAAAAAAATCTACCAAATATTCATTTTCTGCTATATTTAACTTTATTATTTGTTTAAATGTTTAATAAGTTGTTTCAATTTAATTACCTATTTGTGCCAAAGTTTTGTCCTTATTAGAGCCTACGTAATGTATAAGCCAATTTTATTATCTAATAAAACTATAAGCAAATACAAGATTTCAAATATACATAAAAATATTATCTAATGGAAATATGCGAATTGAACAGTGCTAGTGGATAGCAAAATTGATTTCGAAATTGAGGGTCTTTCTGAAAACCGAACACAAAGCTTCGTGTCTGTAGCCAAAAATCTGTAAGCTAAAAATTCTTTCCTTTGGGTTCTAGAAGGTTTGGTTTTGGCTCTACTGTCATTTTGTGCACACTTTGGGCTAATTAGATCGAGACCTACAGTTTAATGTGGCTTCTGAACCATTAACAAACATACATGAAAGGTCAAAGCGTTAAATTGGCCATCAGGCAGTTTGGGCTCTATAAGGAGAGTGAGAACACCGCAGATACCCTTCTTTGTGGTTTTCATTTTAAATCATTCTGTAAAATGTAGGTTCAGTATAGTTGGGCTTCCTGGTTCATCTTGGTTAAAGCTAAATCTGTCATAGGTTTGTTGTTCTAGTCCAAAATAATCCCAGAACATGCTCGGCAATTAAGATATTATGCTATGCTATTATTTTAAACAGGATCTTAATAAACACTCTAGAAATAACTCGTATTAGATATCAATAAAGCCATCTTAAACTATTCGTTACATTGATTTAATTTAAAAGTCAGAAAATAAGAACAAAATGCAATAAACGCCTCTGCCTGGCAAACATGAATTCGACGTTACAAACTACACATTTGATGTATAATGATTAATATAACATTGACAGTTAACCGTTCTGATTTGAGAGAGTGAAATTCGTCAGAATTATTCATCTACGGTAACTCCGGAGAAATTCCTCCAGCTAAAGGTTATACAATGATCAAGTGTACCCAGTTGTGTTGAGCTCAGACCAATTATATCCTGAGCAGAATTCGAAGGATATATTTGCAGTTGCAGTGAAGGAACATGTGTTTGCTTCCCTCTCCCAAACTGTTAACCGCATGTGGAGGAACACTTTAATGTTCTCAGCATGAGATGGATAAAATGGGAAATTAACCACAGTAGTTCTTGTTGGAGATTAAATTGCTTTTTATACAGACGAGGATTGTTAATAGTTTGAGTTTTAAGTATTTAATTAATTGTTTAGCTGTCATTAAGAAAAATTTAATTTATAAATAAATTATATATTATTAATAATATATTAAATAAATTTATATATAAATTAATAAAATATAAATTTAAAATAATCAAATAACTATATTGTTTTTAAAACCTCTTTTGCTTGTATTTTTTGTATTAAAAATGCTAAAAATTTGAATAATTTTAATATTTATGCATTATGTAATTAATAGTTGTATTTGAAGATCGACATATAATTTTATAAATTTGCAACGGTACTTACTATCCATATAAAATTTTTTTTAAAAATCAATTGGTCTCTTTACAAGAAAAAGATGACTTTAAATAATCAAAGATAAAAAAAAATTCACGCAATAAAATAAACGTAAGCAGTACACATAATATTTTAGTGAAATTTAAATGTCTTAAAAATTGATGTAAATATGAAAAAAAAAAAAGATTAATAAATTAGTGCGATTCCCAACTAGTAACCAATAGTAATATGTGACAATTAGCATGCTGGAAGACTCGGATGCAAATATTGTGGTAGCGCCATTTGCCATCATTGGTTTCAAAGGAGGTGACTTGATGACGATTGCATTAACAAGTGTAAGCATATCGCAATGGAAATCAGTCTATTTAGTAGAAATTTCCAAATAGTTTTCTTCCATACAACAAGCAAATGCAGAGCAGTTACATCTAAAAGTCACCCTGAAGACCATTCTTCTCTTCACCCCTCATCATTGGAATGTTCATTAGAACACAAGGTCCACGATCCCCAAACCGCAGCAAGATGAATAAATGGGACACCAAACCTAGAGGTGTAAAAAAAGGCAAGAACCAAATGTATTAATCGTACAAAAAGCCCCAGAGACTTAAAAAATCCAAGATGATTAAATGGAACGCAAGACCGGGAGATCCAAAAACAACACCAAGATGAATAAATGGTGCACAAGGTTCGGAGATCCCAAAACAACACCAAGATGAATAAATGAAGCACAAGGTTCGGAGATCCAAAAACAACACCAAGATGAATAAATGGTGCACAAGGCTCGAAGCTAAAAAAAACCCAGCAAGTTGAATAAATGGAACATAAGGCCCTGAGATGTAAAAAACAAAACAAAAGATGAATAAATGGTACACAATTGCTCAGAGATCTAAAAACAACAGCTTTAAATAAATGGAACACAAAGCCCAGATACGTGTTAAAAAAAGAATAAATGGAACATAGGGTTGAGATGAAGAAAACAAAAGTGTGACGTACACAAAAGAAAAAAAGGTCTTACATGTTTTTTAGATTAACTGTTTATATCACTATTATGCATCAGATAATTAACATAATTAATCAATGTTATTATATTCTATAGTACTAGTAATTATAATACTACCAAATATATTCTATATTACTGTTAATTAATATTAATTAATTAATTGTGCCATAGAACATATTCGATGCAGTTCCTGGCGAAAGTTCAAAGCGCATAATGGTTAAAATGGCACACAGAAATTAATTCCCAATTTAATTTACCTTTAAAGAACAAATTGATTTGACAAATTTGATTTAATTCTTTTATTAATGATTATTTAACAATTATTTTATTAAATTAATACTTATAATGTGAAATGCAATTGTTTTGTGTTATGTTTACGTCAAATGTCAAAATATTCAATAGGAAATATTAAAATAAAACACATATCTTTGAAAAAATACTGAAGGTTACTTCTTTCGTCAAAAACTGGAAATTTCAGCTCTAGTAAAATATAAATAATAAATTATTAAGAAATCATTAAGAAATAATAATACCACAAAAACAAAACCAAATACTACATCGTGCAGATAACTACAACACAAAATTATATAGATCAAGAGTATTAAAATTTATAACTCACTCGAATTCTCGAAAATATTGAATTCCATTTTAACACAAAAGAAATGTTAGAAAATTAAAAAAATATATATTTATACGAGTGGAAGCAATTAACTTAATAATTAATAAAAAAAAGATTTATTAATAAAAGATATTGTCTGGGATTGTGAGAAAACATTATAGTTTAAAGAATAATTTCTTTATAGAGGAAAAAAATTAGTTAATTATACCCATACGTAAGAGTTTACAGAAAAAAAAAAAAGCAATGAACAGAAACACCGATTCTAAAACGAAAAAAAGTTTATTTTTATAAAATTTCGAAAAGAACAACTAAATTTCCAAGTTCTTAAAAAAAAAAAAAAAAAAAAAAAAAAAAATGGCGTTTAACTATTATCCATCGGCTTCTTTTAAAGTCGAGTAATTTTCAGAAAAAAAAAAATCACGATTATTTTTTTTCTACTATGATCATTATAGCATTTTTGCGAGAATTTCTACAGCGGTGCTGCTGCAATAAAAAAGAAAAGAAAAGAGAAAGATAAGAAAGAAAGAAAGAAAGAAAAAAGAAAGCGAAGATTATAAAATGCGCGTAAATGCAGGAGCTAATAGCCCAAATTAAGTTATTTTCAGTTCGAATTGCAGTCGAACAGTGGCACAACAGAATGTCAACTTCTGAGTGTTTACCTTCTTTTTAATTGAGCTTTTCCGCCTTTTACGGGGCATATTTCGGCAAATGCAAACGTATGGCGTGACCTACGCTAGTAATACGAGTAGAGGGGGAAAATAATAATTGTGATAAATTGGCCACTGTTTAGAAAAAGAAACTTTCTCAAAGTTTCATCGCCAGTTTTAACGTTTTCTTTTTCTTTCCTCTTCTTTTTTTTTTTTTTCTTTTCGTTTATTTTGTTGAAAGGCAGTGTGTCTGAGATAAAACTAGACTGGTTTTGAATCTTTTGTTCGTAATTTTTATCTTTTAAACTTCTTTTTTGCATGGATGAAAAAGCAAGGAATGCTTAATATTTAAAGGAGAATGTTTTTGTCGGTGAAATAATAACCTTTTTGGTAAAGCTCAGTGTTATTCAAAGCTTAAGTACCAATTATGTTTATTTTAAATTTTGAATAGATATCGTCACAAAGACTTTAATGTAACTGTTTCTGTACTATTTTGAAAAGACTGAATAAAAAAGTTAAGGTTAGATTATTAAATATCTTTCTATTCATTTAAAAATTTCGTAATTTTTTTAAAAATCAGTAAAATATTATTGAAATGATTGCATACTTCATTTGAGTATTGATAGAATTGCAAATATTTTATGTATATTTCTGTATAAATTGTCAATATTTTTAATCTTAATAACACGTCAACCATGGTAAAACAAGAAAGTGTGCAAGTAAACGAGTGTTCTATTCTTGCTGGCTTTTCCAAGCCTTGAATTGTAACGATTATTTTCAGAAACAAGGGAGTGCAACGTAGATCTACCTCTTCATGGTGCACTCTGGGCAACGTCTGATAAGGCAAAATTATCTACAAATACGGCCTTCAGTCTGTCTCGCAGTATGAGTTTCTTGGAGTTCTGCAGTGTTAACGTAGGTGGATTGTCCCAAAACAAGAAAGAGGATAATTAAAACGACCCTTAAGTGCTTCTTTGAGGATGTTGTTGCCAGAAATAGACACAAGCTCTGGTACAATCCTATTCATGATATCCCTGAATGGCCTAGAGAAAAATTGGTGGCATTGCTACAGCTTTTCTGTGGTCACGATTGTCTCCGCAAGCACCTTCACAAAATTAAATCCTCTCTGTCTTCTGTGTGATCACCAGGAAGAAATGAATATGTGTCACCTTGCTTCCTATTTTGCACTACCTCCTGTTTCTTTATGGAAGAGTTATTGGATTACCAGACTTATGTTGATGGATTAGCAGATGTCATTTGTTTCTATCATGTTCTTCGTATTTTTTTTTATGGTGTCTGCTGTCCTGTAAACTTCAGGAAAGAAAAGAGTCGCTGGCGATTGTAACATGAGCGAGTATCTCGTATTGGCATTCTTGGTTG
This sequence comes from Caerostris darwini, assembly GCA_021605075.1. Classification (NCBI taxonomy): domain Eukaryota; kingdom Metazoa; phylum Arthropoda; class Arachnida; order Araneae; family Araneidae; genus Caerostris; species Caerostris darwini. The sequence continues at coordinate 866,664 of BPLQ01004536.1, forward strand.
GTTGGTTTTATGGTATTTTTCCTTTGCGATATTACGTGAATGTGGGTCTATTAATCCCTCAAAGGCTATTTATTCCCCCTTTATTCCCGTTTCATTAAGAATTGGTGGTGGTATACTATGGTATTCTATTCAAACATGGTATTCTATCTTGAATACGAGGTCATTAGTGTAAAAAAATTACGGCTTTGTTTTCTATATTAATTAAGGGCAAGCCAGTTTGAATAACTTTTACATATGCTTAGTTAGAATATTTTACCCGAGATTATTGTTGTGATTTTGGCTTCAAGATCAAATATTTTACATTCACACACACATACACAAAATTAATATAGCAAGGTATAATATACTTGCAAGGCCAATTTTCTTATTATAAAATATTTACTCTATTGTTAACTCAAAACAACAAAACCATTTGATATTTACTATTAGTATTCATTGTATTATCCTTATTTTTCCACTAATTTATTTATTTCTACAACAATAATTTCATATAGTTTACTAAAGTATTCAAATAATCTTAAGTTACTCTAAAATATATTAAACTACGATCGTTATGTTATCGTTATTTTATTACCATTTATGCTACAACATCAATTCAAATAGCATTTTCATCATTAATTTGAATAGAATTTTATGGCAAAATATGATTAAAAACAGTCTTTTAAATAATAATGGCCATTTAAAAGCAAATCAAATAATCTTCAGTTGCTTTAAAATATATTAAACAAAGATTGATGTTTATTATGTTTATTTATTACCATTTATGCTACAACATCAATTCAAATATAATTTTCATCATCTGAATGGACATGGCAAAATAAGATTAAAAACAGTCTTTTAAATAATAATGACTAATTAAAAGCAATCAAATAATCTTGAATTGATCTACAATATATTAAACTAAGATTGATATTTATTATGTTTGTTACCCTTTATGCTACAACATCAATTCAAATAGCATTTTCATCATTAATCTGAATAGAATTTCATGGCAAAATATGATTAAAAACACAGTCTTTTAAATAATAATGACCATTTAAAAGCAATCAAAAGCTTATTCACACAAAAGAACGTACACATTTTATTGGTAAAATATTTCTGCTGAATTTGAAAGGAGATTTGAAACTTTTAAATACTCATTATTGAAAATAAATTATTTTAAAGACACTCTTTTTACTTATCCCCTTTTTCCCCATTTAATGATAAAAACATGCAATAAATTGGAAAAGCATTAAGAATGCTATCCAAAAAGAAAGGGATTAAAAAAATAATATAATAAACGAAGTTTATTTTATTTTTACCAACTTCCAAAAATAAAGATCTTTTCACCCAATTGCATAAAAGACGAGAGGGAAAAAAAGTGTCAATTTAACTATCGTCTTTGATGCACAAATGACGGCACATTAACTCAAAACAGTCACCATTTTTCCCTTTTTTTAATTATACGTATCAATTTCTTTATTTTAGAAGACCAAACGACATTTACTTCTATTCCAGATAATGTCTAGACGACATTAAGGTAAAATTTTCCCTCTTTTCCTAAAAATCTCCCTTTAATCCTGTTTCCTATTTTCCAGCAGCTAGGGAAAAAAGGGAAAAAAAAGTTCCCGAACAAAAAAATACTGAAACCTCTCATTACAACCGCAACTTTAACGTCAGGTAATATTTATAGCAAGTGCTTTATAAGCCAAAGAGGTAAAGCAGTCTCAATTACTGACCAAGGTTGTAAAAATAAAGGTTGTAATAATGAATGTGAAGAAGGGGAACGTATTAGTAACTACTGCTACTATAACGATGCTTTTCGAATACAGCCACCAAGAATAACTTAATTAGGGGCGCACTTAACTATACATGGCTTTTCAATTACGGTAAAAAGAACTTTTTTTTTTTCGTTCTATTTTATTTGTTCCATACATTTTATTTATTTTTCTAGACGAGTGAGCGAAATCAAGGTATCGCGTTCGAAGATGTGAAGAAAGTGGAGCTATAGAATGAATAAATTATGAATGTTGCTGAGGATCAGACGATAATGATGACATCGCCAAACGATTCAAATGATTAAGGTTCTTTTTTTATTTTTTTCGATTAGAGTTGCAGAAAGTTTTCTTTTTTCTCGTTTGCTGTATGTATTAAATAAAATATTTTTATAACTTTTTCTTTTTTTTTGGGCTAGTTAGTGGAATTTTTCATCAATCTTTGAAAAAGCAAATAACGATTGAATTGAAAGACCTAATGACCATTTTAATTAATTAGGGTTATTATTTATAACACCACTGCTCAGTGAGGATAAAAATCAAAATAAACTTTTTCATTTTTTAAAAAATAAAATAATTAAAACTACAAAAAATAAAAAAAAAGGAACGATGTTTTGAATAAATTGTGAAAGTGAACACATTTTGAATAGTTTTAATTACTGTTTGCTGTTCTTAATTATTGTTTTGAATTTTAAAGTTGCATTAAAAGTTGAAAGGAAAAGTATACAAAAAAAAGCTTATGATTATTATAAGGCTTTTTTTCTATATCAAAAAAGATAGTTAACTAAAACATTAATAAAAGTGCCAAACTTGCTTGTGCCATCTTGAGCAACATAAAACCAAGCTGATACATATAAAAATTAAATATTAAAAGGAGGTAATAAAAATACTTAAAATGAAAGGACAATATGCTAATTATTTAATAATATTGAAGAAAAACCAATATTTTTAAGAATTTTGCTTAGTAATATATATACTAGGGGTACTTGTAAATAATACAATTACCGATTGATAATGGTCATATGATCTCAAGTGATTACAAGTGCTTACTGATGACAACAGAAAATGCCCGCATTCAGCTTTTGTAACTGAATGGTAACAATAAACGAGTTACTTGATAGTTTGCAAACGAGAACTTGATGTATAAACGTAATCCATAGTACATAACATAATAAATGATTTTTTCTTGATACACAACGGTTATGTAATATAAAATTAATTGTACTATTAGTTGAAGGTAAACAGGATGTTCGTAAACATTTTTAACAAAATAAAATGAAAGTATTCAGAATAGAACTTACGGCTGCATTTATTCAGTGAGTCGGAAAAGTGTGCCGCCACTCTTGACATCATTTGTGTCTTGCCGGAAAGAGGTATACATCTGCAGGGCATCATTGTCAAGGATTTATGTTATACTAATATCCAGCGTGGTGTCGATAGTTGTAACTGAATGGCAAATCAGGATTTAAAAAAAAGCATTCTTCATCCTCAATGCTTTAGAATTTTTCCATAACATATGAAATCATTGGTATATGCCATATCTGTGGACTTCGTAGTAGATCCCGTATCAAGAATCGTTGTTACAACTGATAGGATAAGCATGATACCAAAATTCTTAGAAAGGGGACGACTTTCACCCATTTGAGTTATGCAACAACTTTTTTGGACGCTATTTTGAACATTTTGAGTCTTGTACATATTTATCTGATTTGAATAGGACAGTGAAATTTATGATTTTGAACATTTGGTGACTAGTAAATATTTATCTGATTTGAATAGGACTATGAAATTTACGAATTCTGAATGATTGATTTGATGAATGATTTGTACATATTTATCTGATTTGAATAAGACTGTAAAATTTATGATTTTGAACATTTGGTGACTAGTAAATATTTATCTGATTTGAATAGGACTATGAAATTTACGAATTCTGAATGATTGATTTGATGAATGATTTGTACATATTTATCTGATTTGAATAAGACTGTAAAATTTATGATTTCGTTAATTTTCTTTCTTTTCATTGTTGAGATTTCAATTTGGGCATTTAGTTTTATTCTTATCTAACAGTCAGAATAGAAAGCGGCTGTATTATTTAATTGCAAATATTGTTCATCTTGATTATCTTTGTTAATTTGTTTAAATACACGGGCACCAAGCATTTGTTTAAATACATGGGCACCAAACATTTGTTTAAATATACAGACACCAAACATTTGTTTAAATACACGACACCAAACATTTGTTTAAATACACAGACACCAAACATTTGTTTAAATACACATACACCAAACATTTGTTTAAATACACAGACACCAAACATTTGTTTAAATACACAGACACCAAACATTTGTTTAAATACACAGACACCAAATATTTGTTTAAATACACGGACACTAAACATTTGCTTTAACACACGGACGCGGTTAAATATATGGACATTCTATGTATCTGTCATTAATGACCAAAAGATACTTCCATTATTTCCTGATTAAATTTACATTTAGGATTTCACTAACCTGATTAATTAGAATCTGTCGAATTCTAATTTCCAAGAAAAATACATAGTTAATAGATATCTTACTTAATTTTCGGTTTGGAACCATTGTTACCAAATCTTTTCCCGCTTCTTTTACTAGAATCTAGGAATAAAATAGAAATGACAGAAAAAGCATCGGGTACAGGCACTACCATGAATGCTATTCTCTGTGGCGTATATTTAAAACAGTCATGTCTATCATTTTTCTTTCTAAGAAGAGAAACATGCTGTGCCAATATAACAATAATAAAAAAAAAGCAACTTCTCAACTTTGTGAGAAGAGGCTGAAAAAGTGGGGAAAAGTTTATGCTTACATTACCATCATCAGGTGGGATTTTCTTAATGGTCTATTCTAATTTGTTTAAATAGTACAATGCTTAAATTTGTTAAAATAGTACAATGATTAAATTTGTTAAAATAGTACAATGATTAAATTTGTTAAAATAGTACCATGATTAAATTTGTTAAAATAGGATTTGTTTGGGTACATGGGCACTCTATATAACCCTAATTAGTGACCACAAGATATTTAAATTGTATCCAGATTAAACTTACATTTAGGATTTCACTGATTTGATTATTGATAATCATGAGAATCTCTCAAATATTAATTACCAAGAAAAATACATAATTAATAGATTTTTACTTATTTTTTGGTCTGGAACCTCTGTTTTAGATTTCACCAAATCCTTTCCCCCTTCTTTCACTAGATTCTAGGAATAAAATGGAAATGACAGACGAAACATCAGGTACAGGTACTACCACGAATGCTGTTCACTATGGCGTACATTTAAAACAGTCATGTCTATCATTTTTCTTTCTAAGAAGAGAGACATACTGTGCCAATATAACAATAATAAAAAAAAGCAACTTCTCAACTTTGTCAGAAGAGGCTGAAAAAGTGGGGAAAAGTTTGTGCTTACATTACCATCATCAGGTGGGATTTTCTTAATGATCACTGGCGTGAAGAGAAGGCGACGAAGCGTACTCTTACGCCATTTTTCTTTATTACATTTTTGTGTTCGAGAACACCCCCTTTTTGCCTTTGCGCAGTTGCATCCCTGCTGCACATGGCAAAGTGTAATAAAAACGGGATTTGCTTGACGATTTTGTCTGGAAGGACGTTATGCAGTAAAGAATATGTTTTTCCAGAAACAGATTTTTTCTTTTTTTACATTCTCAACCAACCCCTTTTCTTTCTCAGGTCATGACCTTGATGATGATGATTGCACGTGATTACGCCATCTCTGTGATGGTAAAAAAAAAGAAAATATATATAGAACATGCTCACTGTGTATTTCTTCTTAATATTTTTCTTTCTTTCAGAACCGCAGAGTGATAGCGTTATTATTTTCATACTTATCTGGATGTACATGAATTTGTTCGGCATATGAAGTACGTAAAGAAGACGAAGTTGAAAAAAGAAAAAAAAGTTGTTCTTCAAAACCCCCGATTCGTAACTCGCTGTTATGGATGTTATTTGGTTGGTAAATGATGCGTAAGTTGGAAATTGGCGCGGTTTTATGGGAAAAGGAGTTTGCGTGGCGATGATTTTTAGAAACATTCGTTTTTATTTTTATGATCCTAAAAAGGAAATAAAAGTAATAAGTATTACTCAACGGAAAATCATGTACTGCTAATGGTGATTTTGCATAGGACACGATATGGCTAGTCGTATAATTAAAAATGAAAGCTCTTTCAGCGTAAGTATTTTTTCGTAATCGGGTGACAAAGATCGCAAATTCGTCATAAGCATCCCACCGACTTTTATCTTCATACTTAATTTTAACTTTCTGCCATGAATATGAATATCCATAACCCCATAAAAAAGCGAATTATGACAAAAATACTGAAAAGGAACTGTTGACGTAGTATTTTTTGCTTTGCAGCACCATATCGGAGGTAAGATCTTGTGTGTTTTATTTCCTGTCACGAATGAATGCGAATGACACCAAGTTATTACTTAGTGTATTATATTGAAGTATTGTTGAGCAGTAGACATGACAAATTTTAAGGCATGAAAGTTGTGAAAAGAAATTAGTTATAAAAAAAAGTTGTTGCTGCTTGCAAGTATGTTTACAGATCTTGATACATTATTAACGTATAACAGATGTTGTTGGTCTGGTTGTTGCGCCAATGGTGCCAATGGTTTGGTTTGTCGCTCTACGGTCATTTTGTGCACACTTTTGATTAATTAGACCGGGAACTACATTTTAACGTGTAATCCGAACCACTAACAAATATACATGCCACCAGTGTTACTGATGATGATACCAATCTATCTGTATATTTATATACATATATTTATCTCTCTTTATTACGTATTAGTACAGCTATGAAATTGTGGAAATTATGTCTTTTGAACAGCTAACTGCCCACAGCCCACATTCGTATGTTGTAGGGAACAGAAAACCCCTCATCAAGCAACAGTACTATTGATGCGATACATACGATGTCATAATATATTCATCTAGTCTGTTCGTTTCTGAAAGAAATGATTAGAACCTGTGTCCTTCTATACCCGTTATTATTAGGCCACAAATGCGGCTTACAGACTATTATTCATATTAATACTATAATTATTGGGAAAAAAGCAATTATCAGAGATTTTAAAATAATAAATCATGGAAATGTTTTGAACAGCAAAACTTTATAAATTCAAAACTAAGAATTTATACATTAAGAAAAAAATTATTATCAACCTTTAAAAGGATAAAAAAACCCACAACAGAGAGAAGATTAATTTAGTTAATATTGTTCATATTTTATATAAAAAAAGCAAAGATTTTAAAATCAATATAAAAATAGTATTACTTTTCACTTTCGAAAAGACATAGAGTTTTTCACGTAAAAAAAAAAAAAAAAGAGTCAAGAGAAAAATCGTATTAATTGTAGCCCAAAGACGATTTTTTATTTGTGGTGACATAAAAATTACAGAGTTTCAAAATAACTGACGAGAAATATCAAAATTTTCTGTTTTCATCGATTAAGATTGATTTGATTGAAAAATAATCCTAAAATGAGTGGATAATTGGATGAACACCGACCATTTTTTATTGCACTACGAAAAAGCAATAAAAGTAATCAACGCTATAAGTACTTGCTACACTAATCGAAAAACAAGTATTAATCATAGAATTGATATTATTAGACGTAAGAATCAACTATAATCATATGTTTCAATGGCTATTACAGCTTTCACTTTTTCTTAATTCGCGTCGTTTTCTAGAATAAAGAGATGTTTTGGGTTCTTATCACTTAATTGTTTCCTATAAAAATTGTTAAAGAAAATTTTCCATTAATTTTCAACGTTTATGGCCTTCAATATTATTTTTTGAAAAGTTAAAAATGCGTCAGAGATAATAATAAAAACCGATCTAAATAATTTTATTTAAATTGTGAATTAATTCATTATGTCATTCGCTATAAATGAAATTTCGTTACTATCACTTAACTAATGACAGCAATTAATGTAATAAAAACAATTTGATGTAATATAAGTTTGAAAGGTATGTCACCTAAATTGCTCACGTTTTATAATGTCATTTGTTGACGTATATATTTTTTATTTTCGCATATATAAATGTAGACGTATAGATTACGCGTATAATTTAGGTGACGTATTTTTTGAATGCATGTTCTTTAAAATAATTTGAATTATTTTCATTGATATCAACAGTTTATTCAGGAGAAAAAAACCCGAAATTTTATAAAAATAAACATTTTATATTTTATTATTTCAACACTTCGTCTATTTTATAATTAAAATACTTTATATTTTCCATTAAATCCAGTGATTATTGTTTAATTGCGACTAATATGACTTCTTTTTTTATACAATGAACTTTGTACTCCATTAAGTATGAAATGAAAAATCATAAAACAGGGATATAAAATTACTTTTCGGTAGATCTTTTTTTTTTATAGATAATTGCCCATATTTGTGTGTCGCATAGGAGAATCTCTGGATAACTCCAATCAGTCTGATTATCGAGGACACATGTGTCACAATCAAACACAATCGACATCGAATCTACTCATTTCTTAAAGCAACAACTGCAGCAAATAATGCCAATGGATTGGAATGTGAACATTTCCGTACGCTAATAGTGCATTTTCATAAGCAACACGATGCTAACGCGACGTCAAGTTTGACGAATCAGATTTGCGATAGAGATTGATTGACAGTAGAATGAACGAATCACTACTGTCAGTCATTCTCTATCACTAATCTGATACATCAAAGTTGACGTCGCGTTGCCCATGAAAATACACTCTAATTGTCCAGATTACCACCGGGAGACAACTGTGGGTGACTGAGAATTTGTTAATTAAGTTTCTTGAAATGAGAAAATCAGTGTGTACGGATAAACATAAAATAAACAACCGAATGCATTATTTGTCTTTTATGTAGAATTTTCTAAGGAATCGCAAGGAATTTACTCATCTAATGTGTCCATGAACTTAATGTATGCATGATAGCATTTTAATGCGAATTAGTGATCAGGAATAAGTATTAAGCAATGATAGATTATTTAATGAAAACATTAAGATTTTATTTGATATGTGTCTAGGCAAAAGAGTATTTTTAAGCATAAAAAAAAATTTTTAATCCAATTTACGTCAAGTGTTCGAATAAACCAATAATTAAACTTTAAATGCCAATTAATGATATTTAAAACTCAATAACCTACCTTATTATAAACTATGTTGAGTATAATAAGGTAGGTTATTGAGTTTTAAATATCATCAATTGGCATTTAAAGTTTAAAAACAATCATTCATATCATAATCAACTCTACTGTAAATTTCTTCCCTCCTTATCCCTACAACCTTTCTTTAGCTCTGCATTTTACTAACCCAATAGGCACCAGATACCATCTTCAGTAATGTGTTACGGATCGAAGCGGATGCCCATTTGCAGTGTGCCCGTCAGGTATCGTCCATATGCATGAGCATGCGAGTTGCTAAATGAGAGAATTATGAGAGGAACTTTGCAAAAGTCGTAATGTGACCGCGCTGCTGCATAAACAACATCCCCTCGATCGTATTTGAGTTTATCTGAGCACTGACTGAGGAATCGGAGAGAAAATGACTTCAATATTGACATCGTTGTGAGGAACAAAAATTATGCTTATTTTTGAAATTCTTCTTGTTGATTTTAAATGTTTGCAATTGATTTTACGACTACGATCTGTCCTGAAAGACAAAGGAATTCTAGAAATTACAAATTTATTATTCTTCGTTGGCAAAAGCCAGTCGTTTTGCAGTGGCTTTTTGACCACGAACTCTGCAGACGGACAAACAATTAAAGAACAACATTTCACTCACTATTGACACTATTGCCAGTCGTTTTATGGTATTTTTTTACCACGAGATCTTCAAAGAGACAACACAGTTAAAGGAACCCTTTTAATCATTATTGGTAAAAGTAAGCAGTTTTGCAGTAACACGTTTTGACCACGATATCCAGCTGTCTACAAGCTTTCCAGAAGGACAAAAGGAGCTAATGAAAAAAACTTTTTGAAATGAACGAACTTGTGAAAAGAAATTGTTCTGAATGTTAACTGAATGACGTCGTCTTGTTCCTTCTTAACGTGGTTCCTTGCCAAAAACGAAACATTCCACTAGATAATGGTTTTCCAACTTTGTTAAAAAAGTAACTTTTCGAAATTGTTACGAAGTAATACGTAAGTAATGTCTCCTATGTGAGCGATTGAAAATCAGGCTGAATAACAGGCCTCATTGTCTGGACTTCTGTATTCTTTTTATGAATGTAACATAAATGTTCGTATGTGCTGTTAAAGGTCATTCAGATTTGTAAATCAGCAAGACCAACTCAGTAAAAATAGGTTTCGTGATGATCACTATTGGGCAAATTGAAATGCTATAGAAATCTATAAAAAAATAAAGGAATTTTTCAAAAGATTGATTAAAATATTTTAAAAATAGACGATTTAACAATAATGGAAAATATATACTGCAATTGTGCTATGATTTCCTCATAAACATGACATTCTATGATCTCCATAGAAACAAGAAGTAATGGCTTAAAAATATTTTGAAATATAAATGATATTATAAATAGGACTTTACTGACTCATTTGTGTTTGAAATCAATTTTTCTACATAATGAAAAGTCATGATCATATAATCTATGATATTTTATCTGCTCAAATTTTTAAGGACTGAAGACAAAAAAGATAAAAAGAAAAAAAAATTATAAAATGAAATTTCTAACTTACTACATATTTATTCAACAAAAGAATTTTAATACAAGAAAAAAAAAAATTTCACATTTTTTTTTTTTTTCTCTTTGTAAAAATATGTGTTCATCTAAAAATAACGTACAGTAATATTATTTCTCTTGTGTCTTAAAAATTCATGATCTCATTTAAAATGCAGACTCTATTTAAAATTAAACGAATTTATTTAAAATGCGTTTCATAATTATTCTTTTCAGGCTTAAAAAGATTTCAAACTCAACGTTTTATTTTCCTCATTACATTATTTTTAAATATTTCCTTTTTTGAATGTCTGAAAATATTCAACAATCCTTAAATCCCTTCAACGTTAAAAGATAGAAGAATCAATCAGTTTCATAACAGCATCTCGTAATAATTAAAACAAATGAACATCAAAAGGCAAATACTACAGTTTAATAAAATATGCTGAATAAAACGTACTTAAACGACGACGCCGGTTCAAATTCCAGAAATATTCTACTGAAAATTCTTTTTCATTTTCTCTAAGGTTTAATATCCAAGTACTGTAGTACATCGTTAATTGCGATTTCAATTTATTTTTATTTTTTCTCTTTCCTTATTGCCGTCCAACAGATAAAGCGCGTCTTTTCCAACGCTGATAATTAGTTCTCCTGGATGATTTAGTTACTTTAAAACGCTACTCACACCACAATTTTTCTTCCCCGGCGATTCTTCAAGACTCTGATTTGAGTGAAAAATCTTCCCATTCACTCCCTCCGCCACCCCCGCGCAACACCCCCTTTCCCTTTGTACGTCGCCATGGCAACAACCAGTTCCGAAAATACTTTCTCTTGTCGGGGTCACTTGCTACTTGCCTCACTGACTCGACTTTTCCAACTTGGAGAGATGGGTGAAATAAAAGTGAAAAAAGTAAAATAAAAGAAAGAAGAAGAAAATGAATTTTATATAGATATATCTATGTTCGAATGAATATGGGAGCAATAGTTCGGACCCATTGCCGTTAAGATTCGATATGACACGGAGGGAGTTAGAGGGGGAGAGTTAGGAGGGCATAAGAGAGAGAGAGGAAGAGAGATTCTTCCGTGGAAGTGGAATTTTCCAGCACTGGAACTGAGAGATGCGGTGTTTTCTGAATTTCGAGTCTTGGAAGAGGAAGAGTGTGTGTGATGGAGCATCTTCTTGTAGTGAGATGAGCAAGGGGTGGGGGGCGGCGGGGTTGGGAGAGTTCTTCTGAGCGTGAATTCGACGAAACTGGAAAATGGCCAAGGGTCTCTGATATGCACCCATTCCCGTTTTCTGAAAAGAGCTGTGTGTCCAGGAATGAAAATCTTGACATTTCTTTTTTTTTTTTTTTTTTTCTTTTTGGCAAAGAGAGTATTTTTTTTTTTTTGTTTTTTTATTATTTCGTTTTGGTGTAGTGGAGTTTATTTTATTTTATTTTATTTTATTTTTTATTATTTACTGGGAGTTCCTGAGCAAGAAGCATTTTTGTGAAGTTTGAGTATGCGACGAAAGACGTGGCTTTTTGAAGTGAATTGTAATGTTTGCGGATTTTATGAAAATTGCAACTTAAAAATGTGTTTTTAAATATTTGTGTGGGGGACTTCTCAACTCACACAATTCACTATATATTTTTTTTTTTCGCTTGTCGAAAATAATTATGAAATAAAAACAAAAGTTAAATATTGTTTTATTGTAAATAAAAACCATTAAAAATACAAGATTCAATGAAAATAAAAACAAAATGAATAAACGTTATAAAATAAATCAAATTTTTAATTACCAATCTTTTCTTAATTTTAAGCGTTTTATATCCTTTATAAACTATAAATATTTTATGTATGAAATTTAAATAATCGAATTGGAACAAAAAAATTCTTTTCTTTTTCATTACCATTACTATTATTAAATACGTTTACCACTGATACGGAATTTAATGTAACCCATTGTACTGATCCGGAATGCATTGTAATGTAACCATTGTACTGAAGCGGATGTAATGCAACCCAATGTACTGAATCAGATGTAATGTAACCCAATGTACTGAATCAGATGTAATGTAACCCAATGTACTGCAGAGAATGTAATGTAACCCAATATACAGCAGCCGATGTAATGTAACCCAATATACTGCATCCAATGTAATGTAACCCAATGTACTGAAGCAGATGTAATGTAACCCAATGTACTGAAGAAGATGTAATGTAACTCAATGCATTGAAGCAGATGTAATGCAACCCAATGTACTAAGTGGGTTTAATGTAACTCATAAAGCACACGAGAGAACTGTTTCAACTCCAGCTACAAAAGAGAAATGTGTGTATGAAGTAAAGATATTCTGTTACTGCAAGACTTTTGTTATTTGTATCCGATTTCATTTGTAAAGAAAACTATTACTCATTAACTACTACTCATTGTAAGGAAAACTATAGAAATGCACAAACAACCAGCCTGATGATAACGAAACAGATATCAGCACTACCATTTTAAGCATCCTTAATTAAAGGAATCGATTAAAATGTTGATTGAGACTTTCATGCAAACAAAGGATCTCGAATTCAAAGCTATCTTACTAATACACTGAGATCTCGAGCGTATATTCATTATAATGTAAAAAGAATATATTATGGCTGTTGTCTTTATGTATAAATAATTAATATATACGATAATTTCTTTGTGGATGTAATGATGCACCATGGTAGACATACATTGACTATCAATTTGACATTATATATGAAGTAAAATAGATATAATTATTAATATGAATGACCAATTCTTTGACTTCAGGTACTCAGGTTAAAGAGAACCCAGCATGTATATCGGTAATGGTCAAGAATCAGATTTTCTCAAATACAAATAAATCGTTCACTCCTGCCATACAATCTCTGTTGGTATCTACTTTGTTTCAGTCTCTGCAATCGATGGTTAAGAAAAATTACTTGTTAGCTGTAAAACCTACAACGAATCACTTCAATTTTATGACATTTATATATATTTGACCTCACCGTAAGCTTGCCCCTATTAAAGGCAAAAACAAGCGTACCCTCATACAAGGACCAAAATAGAAAAAGAAGAAAAAAAAAAAATGGAAAATGGCAGGGCGCATATCCTCATCCATCTCCATCAAACGTCCTGGAAAGACTTGACGTTCCTGTTAAGCCCCTGCCGACCTGGCGGGCGTGGTTCAATCAAAATCAGTGCGGCCGCCCTGGTGGAACGTTGCCAGATTGTGAAATACAAATAGCACAAAAATATCCGGTCGAATGTCCAGTCTGTCGGAACAGGGCATTAGCAAAATAAGCCGGACCTTTTTTGGCCTGGAATGCATTCCGGACTAATATGATAGACGGCGGGCGGAAATGCGACTGGAAATGTACATATGCAGTAGCGACTATGTCTTATTTTGGCCCTTTTTTTTTATTATGGTTTTGGCTCCTGTCAGCGAATGTTTGAAGTTTTTCTGTGACGTGTTTATTCCGTTAGAATGCCAATATATTGCTGCAACTTGAATAAATTGCTTTAATACTCAATACACAATATTATTTAAATATTTACAAACTGGATGCAGGCTGGCCAATATCAGTCAATTTTTATTGAAACACGAATTTGAAATTTCATTGAAACATGAATTTATTGAAACTTAAAATTCTTCTGTTCTTTATGATATTCTTTCAGTTGTTTTATATGAAAACTAATTCTTTAAAAATTTGAAACTAATTAAACTAACTTAGAAATATTTTTCGCAATTCTTTTAACATATATTCAACTGCATTAAAAAATGTAGGTTGCAAATTTGATTAATAATAACTGTCAACTCCTTTGAAAACATTTTTTTTTTCTTTTACAAAAGGAATGTATTCAAACAAATAAAAAATAAAATGATAATAAAATTTTTACAGATACTTTTTATGCTATATTTTGATAATTTAAGTTAAATTAATATTTTTGTTTAAATATAATTCACAATCTCGCATTAATTAGATTATCTAACAATTTTGAATGCTTCTTATTTTTTACTAAGTTCGTAGGTAATTTTTTAAACAATGAAAAATCATAATTTATATATTACATTACAGATTATCAATCAAAAGATACAGATTATCAATTATAATATATCAAAATTTTCAATCGATTTTCCATCTCATATTCAATAAGTTGATTAAAATTGTAAGCATTTAAATAATGTATAATTCTACCAGGCATTCGGTAGAAAATTACCATGTGGTTTAGAAGACGAAACAGATGAATCGATTATTTGTTAGGGGGTTAGTTAGAAATATCGGGCACAAAGCAATTTTGCTGATAAGTGTATGAAATTTTCATTTAACTTTTGATAATTTAAATTTTAAATTACATAATATGAAAGTTCTTTTTATTGTAATTAGTACTGCACTCAAAATTGCCTTTATCCCATATTACATCACTACATATGAATGTCTGACTTGTAGGCTTGCCAGTATTCCTTCGATTGTTGATCGGACTATACCACAGACCTAATAAAAGCATGGTTTATTTCTAATAAACTAAATCCCTAAAATAAAACAGTGCAAGTATGTTTGTAAAAAATTGGCTGAGATGATTTCAAGTATTCAAGTATCAATCAGAATGAAGTATTCGGCGATCTAGGCCCTGATGGCCGAGTGACTAGCACTGTAGTGCCACAGGGTTCGAGTTTCAACGGTGTCATGGATGTTTGTAGTGGTTCAGAATCCCCTTTAAGTCATAGGTCCTAGTCTAAGCGTTGGGCGTGGGGCTGTCAGTCCTACCCCGTAAGTCAAACTTCTACCTACGGGTGCTCCATCACAATAGAAGCTGTCCCCGCCTTTCCCTCCTTCCTGAGACGACTCGGATTCTTGGACTTGGTCTAGATGTTGCTGTCTACCAAGTGGGATAAGAAACAACAATATATTCGTCCATATTCCCAAGCAATGTAACATACTAGTAGTACTTTGTCTTCTTTTTCACCAGACAATTACACTTCTAGTGAAATAAAATGATTCAAGTACCTATTTGCTATAACGTGACACAGCTGCATAGTACACAAGATCATTGCGTGTGTATCAATCTTAGTATCAATTTAAATTTTATATTACATTATGCTTAATTTATTCATATGTATCATATGAGCTAACAAATTTTAAACCACAGAAATAATGTTTAAAAGTGTCATTAGAAACTCAAATTTTAGTCTCGCATTTAAACGTATACTACTATTATTTATAACTACTTAATTGAATAAAATGTAATTACTCTAAAACAAAATCTCGTAGATTTCTGTCGGAACTTTGGAGATGCCAGTGAAAGCCATTAACTAAATTAAAATTAAGTATTCTGCCATCAATTTTTCATATCTTATCCATATAACTCCGCCTTGAAGTTACGTTGTTTGAAGTAACTGAAACTTAGTAGCATTTGGTTTTCCGATAACCTTTCACACAGACAGCTACACCTCTAACGAAAAACGATTCATTAGAAACTGAAAGCTGATTCCCGCTTTTAATCCCATTATACTATTATATTACTACTACTACATTTATTATATTACTACTATATTAGTACTATTACACTTTACTTTTATTGTTAAAAATAAAATGCAATTACTCTATAACAATCTCGCAGATTTCTATTAGAACTTTGGAGATCCCAGAGAATGCCATTAGCTAAATGAAAATTAAATATTCTGCCATGAATTTTTCCTATATTATCCATATAATTCCGCCTTGAAGTTGCGTTGCTTGAAGTAACTGAAACATAGTAGCATTTGGTTTTCCGATAACCTTTCACACAGAGAGCTACACCTCTATTGAACAGAAATGATTCATTAGAAACTGAAATTTGGGTCTCTCTTTTAATCGTATACTATATATACTCAGTATACTACCATATAATCATATACAACATAACTAAATAAAATGAAATTACTCTGAAACAAAATATCGTAAATTTCTATTAGAAATTCGTTCAGAAATTTGAAGATCCCAGTGAACGCCATTAGTTAAATGAAAATTAAATATTCTGCCATGAATTTTTCATATCTTATCCACATAACTCCGCCTCGAAGTTACGTTGTTTGAAGTAACTGAAACTTAGTAGCATTTGGTTTTCCGATAACCTTTCACACGGAGAGCTACACCTCTAAGTGAACAGAAACGATTCACGCACGCATTCGCTCTAACGCAACGTGACACAGTTGAATAATCCACAAGAGTATTGCGTGTGGGTTTACTAGAAACGTTGGTCGCGTTTCCATCCAAAGATATCTTCCTTTCTTTTTTTCTCTCTTCCTCTTTTAATAAACATCATACGTCGCTCTTTAGCGGCCGTCTGAGCAAATTTATCTCGAGATGTTGAAGACAATGGTAATAAATTATGGATTATGCCGAAGAAAATGAAAACTGCCTGGCCGGGGGGCAGCGGGAATGAAATGATATTGATGTTGGCACAAGGTCCTCGAAGACAAAGAAGTAAAATATCTCGGAGGCATTTAAAAGAAAGTACAAAGTAAAAAGCGATTTCAAGCCAGATTTTTTTTTTGTTTTTGTTCTTGTGGTTGAAGTTGAAGTTTCATGAAAAGATGACTGAACGTGATACTGTGGCAGACAAGATTGATGGATTGCTACTGTAGAGGAGGAAAAATAGTTTTGGTTTGGAGATATGGACATATTTGTGAGGATCATAAGAGATTGCTTGTAATGGTGAAAGAGATTAATCATTTTTCAGTACTTTTCATTTTGGATAATTTTGCAATAAATTATGTGTAATTACATAAGATTTTATTTTTTAAATTTTAATAGAAGTAAATTAAAATTAATTGTATTATTTTGAAATTTTTGGAATTTTTTTTATTTTATGTATTTTGTAGCTGTGTCAAATTTAATAATTGTTATAAAATTATGTGCCTTGTATAAAATTGAAATAATGGTAATGCTTGTAGTTATTTATCCAGGAAATCTATTTCCATTTCGTCACATATCTTACTTCATTTCTTTTTTTTTTTATTTCTTTATTTGATATTACAAAATTATATTTAAACTTAACATTGATATTTATTCCGCAAAATGTCAAAATTAGGAATAAAAAATATTTTAATAAATGAAAAATTTATTTCAGGTCTGTGTTTTCACCAAATAATTAATTTTTAAACTTGTTTCTCTTGAGCTACTTTTAAACATTCAAAAAATTTGACCTGTTATATTATCTGTATTCGCTTATTTTTAATGCGGCTAATAACAGTTATTTGTTATTAATTACTGAATGATTAGTTATCCCTTCTTTCAGCAATTAATTATATAAAAATATCTATGAGAACGAATTTTTTACTAAGATAAATTTTAAATTTAATTACAAAACTTTTCTTTAGGAATAATAATTACAAAAGTACACAATTTTTAATCATCAAAAATTTAACTTTAAGCCACATTCAAATTTTGCACAATAAAACTTTACTTCTGATTAAAATATTTTAAAGCAAGTTACGAAAAGCCAAATAAAGTTATTTTTATACATAAAATCAAAGTATAAGGTAGCATCTACAAAGCTTTATTTATAATTGAAAAGCAAGTATCATAAAACTACCTTTTACGTTAATTAACGAAGGATTTCAAGGGAATGAAAAGAAATTCGAAACCTGCTACAATCCGGAAAACATTTCACGAAAATTACAGCCAAGATTGAAATTATCCACCAAAGAGTTGACAACATTATATAGATGGTAAATACTACAGAGCATCAGGTGGAGTTTACTGTAGCGGAGAAATCAATTCCATCCATGTCTGTTGACAAAACTGTACCGGTATGCGCAATCTGAATATTACTTTCGGCATGCGGATTTTGGTGAAGTTTAAACACTATTCCAAACATATCCAATTATTAGCGGGAGCACCATAAGCCTTCGGTGTCACAGTGCTAACTTTAGCGTCGAATGCAAATTTAGAGACATGCAAATTATTTTCGTGTTGAAGAGACTGAAAATTATTTGAAATCAACAGAGAATAGGGAAGTCCCTTTGATAGTGTTTATGTGCACAAGTACTTGATTTACTTTAACAATCAGTGTGCGGTGGAATTATGCGTTGTAAAGCTCCTTTCGCACTTGTGTCGAAGCCCACTCGACATAGCATGGACACATATCATTCAAAATTTTTAATTAACTCCTTTGAATAATAAATGTCATTCGCATCAAGTATTTGTCGTATGATTAAATTTTATTTATAATTTTATGTTTATAATGGCGCATCGTTTTAGTAACCACATTCATAATAGGAATCCTGGAGTAATACTCCAGTTTCATTAGAATCCATTCAATTAATGTTAAATTGAACTAAAAAAGAGTTAGGGAAATATTAATTAAAATGTTTTAAATTGTTGAAATAAAGTCTAAGCTCAATAGTATTGGCAGACCAGAATATGTATCAATTGCTAAAACTTAGGATGGAATAAATTTTGCAATTTTATTTCGTATACTTATTTAAGAAAGCACCATGTTAAATATGTTAACAATATCTGAAATAGAAATCCCTCAATAATTCATATGAAAAAAAATATATACTTTTTGTCTCAATAATAAATAATTTTTTTTGTCCAAAAAATACGATTAAGTTCATTTCAATTAGTATAAGCTGGTTATTTTTTTATCTACCATTATTATTTCTTCTTCATTGGCATAACAGCCTCATTGTGGACCAAGGCCGTCTACCTACTGGCAGATTTTGAGACAGGAGATGTTTCCTTTTTACGGGGTAGGTTTGTCAGTCCTACGCCCAACACTCATATTAGACCGAAACTTCCGGTTTAAAGTGGATTCCGAATCACCACGCACATCCATGCCACCGCCGGTACTCAAACCCGAAACCTATGGCACCGAGAGCCAGTTGACTGAGTTGGCACTCGGTCATCAGACCGTATCTACCGTTATTAGTAACAATAATTTCACTTTTTTTAAAATAAAATACACTCCACTTTTTTGTGATGTTTTTGCTTTAACAACCAACCTAAGTTTAAAAACAATTGAAGAAAATTTCTAGAATATTGTATAATTGCACCCTTGCTTAAATATTTAATAGCATTCGTTCAATATAAGAACATTATAAATTATCCGAATTGTATAACTGTTTTGTTGTTTGTTGTTTCTTATCCCACTTGGCTGGCCAAGCCCACGAGCCCATATGGACTCATGATTGAAGGGGAAGGAAGCAGCTTCTGTTGTGATGGAGCACCCGTAGGTAGAAGTCTGACTTTGGCTCCGTGACGCTCTTACAGTCATAGGAGACCGGGACCTACGGCTTAAAGTGGATTCCGAACCACTACAAACATCCATGGCACCGCCGGGATTCGAACCCGAAACCTGTGGCACCGAGCGCCAGAGCGCTAGACACTTGGCCATTCAGGTCCCAAATTTGCCAACGGCACGCAGTGTTCCCAGGTGGTCACCCACCCAAGTACTGACCGCGCCCAATGATGCTTAACTTCGGTGATCTAACGAGAACCGGTATATTCAGCATGGTACGGCCGTTGGCTATCCTGTATTGTATAACTAATGTGCACAATGTCTGTGTTATCAATAGTTTTTTCCAAGCCTAATTTTTAAGAACGTATTTATCACATAAAATTTTTTTTATAAATATTACTTGTTTAAGTCAATTCCTACTTTCTTTTCACTCTATTGCAGAAAGTCCTTTATAAATAATTTTCATTCATTTTTTAAAGTTTATCTGGCGCTATCTATTAGTAGACACATGCAACTTAAATCTAAAAAAATAAATAAAATGAATTAATTAAATTTAATTAAGAAATTAATATTTGAAAAAAAACTGCATTAACATCCAGTGTCATCCACTACCAGTTAAAAATGTTTTTGTACTTGAGTGGATGAATAAAAAGTATTTTATGAACGATTGAAAATTTGAACAAGATATATATATAGGGAGAGTGTGAGCTAATAGAAGGAATTGAAAAAAAAAAAAAAAAGTTCAGGTGTACATATAAAACAACCCGTTTTCTATACAATTGCCTTTAAAAGTAAGAAGATGACCTCTTTTGTTAAGCTTCGGAGGTGATGTTTTAGGTGTAGATTTTTTTTTGTGTCTTTAATCTTAAAAGCGCGTTATGTTTCAACCGTGAAAAACCAATTAACATATGAATATATAACAAAACAAATTAATAAGATTGAAGCTAAAATTAATTTTTGGATAATTATATTTAATACTCACTAACAACTATAATCGATCATCTTTAGAAAACCAATTATATAGAAGATAGTAATTAACATTACATCTTTGTAAATTACTGTATGCTTTTAAATTATTATTATACATACATACATACATATGAGCATGCACTTAGGAATCAAGACAGATTGTAGTTAAGTAATATTGATTAAATAATTAGTTTGTAATTAGTCAATGCTAATAAAGCAAATTCTGTCTATCCATAAATGGATAGTTAAGAGCAGTTAGCAATTCAAAAATATAATTTAGTCAGTTTACTTTTATTTTCAACGCTTTTAAGTTGGGACACATGAAGATTTCGTTAAAATTTTCATCGCATACACGGCCATTGCTTTGGTACTATATAATTCATGGGAAAAATTAATACATAGTATGAAATATAAACTTTATTTTGATGTTATTGAAAATTTCATTTAATTATTAAATTTGTTGGTAGATTCGAAAATATATCTAATTAGCTAAATGTAAACGAAAAATATGCTTTAAATGCTTACATTTCCTGTACTACCGAGTGCAGATGTGAAAAGAGAGCATCGAAAATTGTGTATGTATAAATAATTAAAAATTTCGTGTTATTTTTAAAGAAAAAGATATGGCATGGAGAATCCAAAATGGAGATCTGAAATCACGATTCAAAATTAAAAACTGTCATTTCCAGCTATGACAGTTTTTAACTTTGATACTCAGAGGATATTTAGACATTTGAATGATTTGAGACAGAGAATGATTTTGATTTGCAGAGGATGAATTTAGACATTGGATTTCCCACATTTAGGCATTTTTAAACTGACTAAATGAATGATTTAAATGACTTATACAAATAAAAACAAATTTTAAATTTAACAAATGACTTAAAATTTAACTAATTCATGGTAAATGATTGCTTCAGGATAGATTGCTAATCAATTGCAAATCTGAGTAACTAAAAATTGTAGCAGGAAATAAACGTATGGAAACCACATAAAATCTAATAAATAACTTTTTTTTTTGGTAAGACGATGTTTCCTATTAAATGCACGATTTGAAATAATAGTCATCTGATCTGAAAGATCTGATAATGTAGAAATATAAATTTATCAAGATAATAATGATAAGCAACATTTGGTAGAATAAAATATATTATAATCTCTATGCAGTTTCAACATATCTTTAATCCTGATATTTCGTCTTAAGATTGCGACTATCTGTTATATCATATCAGTTGATCTAAATTTGGAGCATATCTATATAAAATTGGAAACTAGTATTTAATCATGTATAATTCCAGTATGAAATTTTTTTAATGTACCAAATATACCAACTACATAACTTTGATATTTTCACTGACTCAAGGTCTGTCTTACAGCCTCTTAATAAAGGTTTCTCAAGTTTGAACTTGAACATTATATCTATTTAGAGAAAATTCCTTATTCTCGCACAATAGCACTGTATATAGTGGACTGTATTGGTAATGACACCCACACAATGATCCACACTCATTAAAACTTAAACTCCTTTATTACATTTAACAGCCATAGGCACTCGAAGCCATGCTGTTTCACTCTTGCCGATCTGGCACGACACTTAACACTGGGGGTTCTGGCACGCTGGCGCATACATACACTTTTTTTGCCGCTAGGGGTATCCACGCGCGTAGGCATAACACCCCTGCTTGCACAGAATGTGTATCTTATAATGGATCCCTGCTCATGTGGATTTGGAATTTAATGAAATTGCAGATTCTTTGGCGAAGAATGCCAGAAGTCTGGATCAGATTGCCCTTCCTACTTTCCTTGCACATGCCTTGACAAAATCTAAACTTATGATTCCTTCTAAGATCAGAACTAAATACCAAATTACAGAACTAAATGTCGATAGAAAAACAACTACTACTCTCATAAGATTAAAGATGAAGCACCACCAAAAATGTGACAACTGCCCTGATGTCGAGATTACTTCTCATCATGTCTTTTATTGGCCAGCTGGTGCAGCCGCCATACATTGTCTGGACCATCCCTTGAAAGGATTTATATTCAGAGCTGACAATCAAAATAGCCAATATTTTCTTGTACTCTCTAGGGGATACGACAATAACAACGACTAAATCAAAATTTTCACTTATGCCTCAAAATGTCTCTGTCACATTTACAACAAACTTTGAACTCTCAAACATAACTTGCAGCAACTCTCTTAACATAACAACTTTTTTTAATAAATCATATTTCTTCATCCTATATTGTAAACTCGAGATCAAGTAGAAATCTAAAAGAATAATGTACTTACTGTAACAATACTATGTGTTAAAAATGTATATTAAGCTGAAACCATAAATTACAATTACATTTCCCTGCTAATAAATAAGCAATATATTTACAAAAACGTATCAGAATTGGAAACAGAAATCGGAAACAATAAATAATCAATCTAATTCGAATAATGCTTTATACAAAAAAGCGACAACACAAGAGCAATACATCATTCAAATTTTGATATTTCCCCCCATACACAACAACACATTTCTCCATTCATAATAGATGCCCACTAAATTAAACATTAAGCATTTAAAAGAGGGTAAGACACTCCGAAATTATTCATTATCCCAGTGTCCAGTGGGAGCCCAGCGTCTAAGGAAGGCTCCACAGGCATGCGTGAGTTATCGTCCGATTATGATTACTACACCGGTTTTCACTGAAATCCAGCTGTCGGCGTGATTTAAAATTAATACTCTCTCTTTAAGCTTTGTGCCATGCCATCTCCATGAATAGTAATGGAGCCCCCAAACAAGGCGGAATAATAATTTTTCCTTCTCCTTTGATGAGAAAGAGGGGGGTTGTAAGATAATTCGGTTCCATTGTAACTCCCCCCTCACATCCACATTCAGATCTCCAAGTGTTTAGATCCCTTTGTCAATCTGTTCGGCCAATCGATGGGAGAGCCGCTTTTGTGCTGATTTCAGGGGTGGATCTCTTAATAAAACTCACCCAGCATTGTGATCAGAACAGATATGGACTGTGGTTTTGTTCTCGCGTATTATAGTACGGTTCGGATGAGAGTTGGCAAGGAAAACCGTGCTGTGTGCCATTCCTTATTAATGTAACCGTTAAGAAATGCAGAATTAACTTTTTTGGTGTGTTTTATTAGAGGTTTTAATCAAAATAGCAGTTTAAACTTAATATGACCATGTATATTTCTTATTATTAAAAAAAAACATGATGTAGAGTGGATTTGTGAACAAATTTAGAAAGCTTTTTTATATTTTGAATAGTGTTTTAATTAAAATAATAAATAATATAATATTGTGCGAATAACAAATTTAACAGATATGGACTGTGGTTTTGTTCTCGCGCAATATGGTCGGATGGATGACAGTTAGCAGGGAACACCATGCTGTGAGCCATTCCTTATTAATACAACCGTGAAGAAATTCAGAATTAGCCGTTTAATTTTTTTTATTAGAGGTTTAATTAATATAATTAATATGACCATGTATATATCTTATTAAAAAAAGCATGACCAAATGTAGAGTAGATTTTTTTTATATTTTTAATATTATTTTAATTAAAATAATCGGTAATATGATATTGTACGAATAACAAATTCTGACTTAGAATTGCTTATCCTTTAGAATTAGCTTAGTTATATATTTTAATAGGAAATTATTTATTTAAAAGAAAGATACTTCATACTTTAAAAGGTATATATAATGTTAACAATTAAATATCTAATTAGTTCATTAATTATTTATTGATTAAATATTTAGTATATTTTTTTAAGTTAACTTTATCCCAAACATTATAGATGTTGGACCATGGCCGTCTGCCTACTAGCAGATTCCGAAACAGGAAATATTTTCTTTTATTTTTAAGGGATAGGCCTGACAGACCTACAACCAACACTGTATAGTTATATTAGACAGGAAGCTACGGTTTAAAGTGGATTCCGAACCACTACAAACATCCGTGGCACCGTATCCAAAATCTGTGGTACAAAGCGCCAGAGAGCTAGACAATAGAACATCAGCCCCCTTTTTATAAATTACTATTCCCGAATTGCATACGTTGCGGATACATTATAAATTAAATCAATTTATGTTTATAAATCGCATCTATCAGGATTAAAGAATTTGCCATGTTTGTGAAAAAAATGAATGCAATTTATAAAATATATTTATTAACTACATTATTGTGAAACTAATTTATAAAATTAACATAAATGTATCAATTATTTATATATATTACTAATAAGTTTCTCTCTTAAGTAAAAATATTGCTTTCTTATGAAAAATATATGAAATCATATGGCAACAGCATAATCATATGAAAAAATGAACTATTATATGGGCCATAAAATCTATTTTATTATGTTTCAAGACTGAAACTCTATTACGTTTCAAGACATAGAATTTTAGTCTTGAAGCGTAATAGAGTTTTAGTCTAAAACTCAATTTATTATGTTTCATATCTAAAACTCTTATTTTGTTATGTTTCATGTCTGTAACTCTATTTTAATTATGCTTCATGTCTGTAACTCTATTTTAATTATGCTTCATGTCTATAACTCTATTTTATTGTTTCAAGACTAAAACTTTACGTTTTTTTATTTTGTCTTTATGAGTTTGTCTAAAACTCAATTTATTATGTTTCATATCTAAAACTCTTATTTTGTTATGTTTCATGTCTGTAACTCTATTTTAATTATGTTTCATGTCTATAACTTTATTTTATTATGTTCCATGTCTAGAACTCTATTTTATTATGTTTCATGTCTATAACTCTATTTTATTGTTTCAAGACTAAAACTCTATTACGTTTCAAGACATAGAATTTTAGTCTTGAAGCGTAATAGAGTTTTAGTCTAAAACTCAATTTATTATGTTTATATCTATCTTCAAAACTCTTATTTTGTTATGTTTCATGTCTGTAACTCTATTTTAATTATGTTTCATGTCTATAACTTTATTTTATTATGTTTCATGTCTATAACTCTATTTTTTATGTTCCATATTATGTTTCATGTCTATAACTCTATTTTATTATGTTTCATGTCTATAACTCTATTTTATTATGTTTCATGTCTATAACTCTATTTTATTATGTTTCAAGACTAAAACTCTATTTTATTATGTTTCAAGACCAGAACTCTATTTTATTGTTTAGTTTTTATGATTTAAAAATAAAACTTCGAGATTGAAAATTAAATGCTGAAGAATGACCAACTAGTGAGCCATTTTGGAAATTCTAGTTAAACATTAAAGAACAAATGACCTTAAAATTTCTCTGTGGGAATGAGTGGTACGCCCCTGTCCCCTTAAACCGAGGTAAACGGAAAAGGAATAGATCTCTCCTTATACACTCAATCCTTCCTTTAGCATGGCGAACCAGTAGGCTGCGGAATATAGGAAAATCCCTATACGCCCTTCCTCTCCCCAGACACAAGTTGCGCCGCACCTGGGTCTCCGGAATTTTTTCCGCTTTTGCGTTAAATCTACCTTCAGATCTCACCTAGTCTGTTGCCAGCCCCATGTTGTGATTGGATTAGATCCGGGCGAAAAAAGAATCTTCTCTAGTTATTTCTATACACAGAAAGGTTACGTCTGCAAGAACAATGCTTTTATTTCGCAATTTGTTTTTTTAACATTGTAAAAATAATGGCTGTAAGAAAGAGTTCGCCGTTTTGCATAAATGTTTGGAAATTGTAGCACATCAAGTTTCTAACATTTTAAAGGACTCATCAAAAGATAAATTTTATTTTACATATATTATGATTACATTAAAACAAAAATGTTTCTAAAGGTTACTAAGTTATAGTTTAATTGTGAGAATTTTTTTCATGCGCTAACAATATAGAAGATGTTTGTAACAAAAAATATTTAGATTTAAAGTTGACCACTAAAGCAACATTGTCAAAAAGTAATTTAACGTTTATTTTGTTTCAAACGTTAATTACTATATGAATAAGTTGCAATTCACGAACATATTGCTTTAAATTAATAAAAGGCAAGAGTACATGGGAATAAACATGGGTAAAGTATAAAGTAAGTATAAAGTACATGGGAATACTTTAATTTTTATTTACAAACGTTATATAATTTTATATATTACAAATTATCATTTAAAAAAATGAAAAATAAAATAATTAAATTTGATTCACACGTGCAGTTCATTCCAAGGACGTATATAGCAAAGTTCTCAAGTCTACGACGAATCAAATGCACCGGTCTGCGGCGACCTTAATTATCACACAGGAAACTACAAGGGGCTCACTTTGTAAACCGGCAGAATATCCAGTTTGTTCAATCACTTACAGAAAAAAAAAAAACTTTTGGTCTACAGGGGGGGGGGCATCTACGGGGAGGGGCGGTCAGCTTACCTCACTTCTCATTGGAGTCGAGGTTTCCTCAGTCCAAGGTCTATCACCCATCACGATGCAACAACTCATGCCGTAGTCCATTATGTCATTGTTTCGGTCTGTGAAGGTCGAAGAAACAATTGCTAATTTCATGAGATCTCATTATGCGCGACACTGATTATCTGCTACCAGATTTGAGTGACAGTTTGTTCTCATTAGTAAAAACACTATTTGCATGTAGTATAAATATCCACGACACCACTTATCTGCTATCAGATTTCAATGATAGGTTGTTATTATGCACTTATTAAAGACTATATATTCCTTTCCGCTGGGAACAGAAATGCTATGTCTCTTCCCGTGGGAAAAATGCTACACTAGAGATTATTTTAAAGACGAAAAATAAGCATCTAAAACAAAAATAATAATGCGAATAATAGAATGTAGAAGCCTCATTATTTCTTAAACTTAAAAACTATTTTTAAAACTCTCCTCCTTTTTTTTTTCCAGAAAAAAACTAAAAAAAATTATATATTACAAAAATGTATAGACTTCAGATGAAAACGATTGTTACAAATTTAAAATCATCCACGATATTTCTTGTTCTTTTCGATACACAAGTTGAAAAGAAAGAAATGAATCGTCTAAACGTTGTACATAATTCACCTATTTTTTATTCCAAAGATTTTCGAATTCCTATTCAGTCGAATTCCAAAACAAAACTTCTGAAAATATCGTCGGCCATTATGAAGGTTGAACAGAATGAAGATGCCACTAAAAAAATACCAAAAAAGAAATAATAATATTAATAAAATAAATAAATAACAAAAACTTAAAAGATTTTTCGTGGATAGCCAAACTGTAACCATGACGTACACTCTCCAAACGGTTTGGACATTTATTAAAGCCGTCGAGTGGTTTCCTCCAAGGTAACTTTTTAATACCGAGGACCCTTTTTCGCAAGAAAAACTATTTCGTGGAACGATTTTCGAGGCACTTGAAGAGAAAAAGTGTTCCACGGAGGGGCATCGAAGGGGTGGGCTCAAATGGAGTGATTTTCTCGAGCTTCTTTTGGCGCTTTAAATGGAACCTCCCAAGCGGTCATCATCCAAATGCCAATCAAGGCGAGGCGGACGGTGGAGGGGTACTAAACCTCAATGAAATAGAAGAGGGGCGAAATAAATTTAAAGCCCGGCCACCAGATGGTTCCTTTTACTTTTGATTATTTCATTTCGTTTCCACCCCCACAGGACATCTTTATTTATCTTCAGAGATTTCTTTGGCTCCGGAAAAAAAGACAGCTGATACTATAAAAGTGAGGTGTTGACGCGGTTTATTTTCTTCACACTTAACTGTGTGTGGGTCAGTGTTGAAAAGTTAAACTGAAGGGTAGAATTGTTTTTTTTTTCTTTCTTCTCTTTCTAAATCTGGAAATACGTCAGAATTTTTAGTATTTTAAAATGTTTCTTCTTGAACAAATCTTTATGGCACTATGAAATACAATTATATATGTTGTTAAAAACACTATTTATTATTTTTTAAATAATAAAAAAGCTGGTATCTCAATTGGTTATTCTACTGGAACTTCTTCATGATGTGCAACAGCCCCAAGGTGGAACAAAATTGTCTGCCTATTGGCAGTTTTCGAGACAGGAGATTTTTTTCTTACGTGATAGGATTGTCAGCCCTTCGCCCAACAGTCATATTTGACCAGGATCTACGTTTTAAAGTGGATTACGGGCCACTACACACATTCATAGCAACACCGAATTCTATCCCGAAACCTATGGCACCGAGCATAAGAGTGCTAGTCACTCACTCGGCCGTCAGGCCACCTACTACTCGAACTATGATTATAAATTAAAAGTCATTGTATCAGTTGATAAAAGGATAAAAATGTGATTAAAGGAATTCTTATTTAAAATAGGCCAACCTTTAGAAAATGTTATTAAAAATGTTTCATATACACTAGTAAACGAAAACCTGATACAAATTGCAATAACAAAATAACTTTTAAGAAATTTGGTTAACAATATAGAATAATATGTTTAACAATAATGTAAATATTAATAATTTAACTATGCTTCTTCCTATACACTGGAAAGAACGCCCCTGTGGCGTTCAGGAGAAATAGTCAGCTGTCCTGAAGATTCTCACCCGAAGAGAAAGTATATTTCACGCACCCTGCGCGCAGTCGAGTTTTGGGTTTTCGGCTTAGAAATGGAATCCTTCCGAATATCTATAATTATATGTCTTTAAATGTGTTACATATTGTATGATTCTAATTGTATGTGTGTGGCGTTTATGTGTGTGTAAATAAAGCTGCGAGTTCTCCAACCTGTGCTTCAAGTATCTCAACCCATCCACACCCAGTTACAATCTGGTTACCTAAACTGCACACTTCAATAATAAATAAAAGTGTCTAAGTGGGAAAATACATTCTTAATTCAATTACTATTTTACTACGATCTCTTTTATATACAATTATTAAGTAACACTTCAACGATAATTACATATTTATCACTGGATTTAGCATGATGCGTTATTAAATAAAGATTTCGACAATTTTGGAAATTTTAAAACCACATCAGATAACACAGTGGACTATCATGTTTCTCTAAATTGCACGCCCCGTTACATTTCAATTTATTAAAACAGGCACATATCCTTTAACAAATCCTAGGTTAAGAAGAGAAAAAGAAAAATTGGAATTGCCGTTCCCCCCTTGGAGTTAAGGCCGGATTTAATTGCGTGTTCAGAAACAACACTCCTTCAGCTGCGAGATAACACGCCCTCAGGTCCTCCGCTGCACAAGATACTTAGGGAAGCAAAGAGAATATGGAAAACAAGGGCCCTGTTTTATTTGGAAACGGGCAATTTGTAAACATTTTCTCTCTCCCCAGAATTATTTACGTCTTGGAGAGAGGAGTGAGCGATAATAGTTTTCGGAAAGAAAGTTTGATATAATTTGTTTCCAACAAAGGAGATGCTCTGGCGATTTGGGGGAACGCCGCCGCTTGTAGTAGTCTGATGGAAAGCATGCAGTAAAACAGTGTTTTAAGAGATAGCCGCCTTATTTGTAGAAAGTCAGCATGCGAGATTGCGCAATTTTCATCTTGTTTATGATATTTTTAACTTATTCCATTGCAAAATGGGATTGTTTATGTGAATTATTATCTCAAAAAATGATTTTGAGACGCAAGAAAAAATTATCTCTAAGACTTATGATAAAATAAAGGCTGTCTCTTTGAAAATGATATTAAAAAGTTACTCATATCTTCATAAGCGAAAACATGATACCAATTGAAATGACGTTTAAAAATATAGTTAACAATATATAATAATATGGTTAATAATAATGTACTGTTGTTTCTTGTCTCACTCGGTAGACAGTAACATCTAGATCAAGTCCAAGAAACCATGTGGACTCATGGAAGGAGGGAAAGGAGGGCAGCTACTGATCCGTAGGCGCATCCGTAGGCAGAATTCTGACTTGGCTCCGTGACGCTGACTTTTTATTGGAATGGTTTGTCAGCTCTACAAACAAAGCTGTCATCATCTACTGCTTAAAGTGGATTCCAAACCACTACAAACATACATGGTACCGTCGGGACTCGAGCCCGAAACCTGTGGCATCGAGAGTCAGAGCGCTAGTCACTCGGCCATAAGGCACTAATAATAATGTAAATATTAATAATATATAAAGACTAAGTGGGAAAATACATTTTTAAATCAAACATTATTTTACTACGATCGCTTTCATATACAATTATTAAGTAACACATCAACAATTACTACATACTTTAGCACTAAATGTAGCTTGATTAGTGCGAATTTGAAAATTTGAAAACCACATCAGATAAGACAGCGGACTATCATGTTTCTCTAAATTGCACGCCCCGTTACATTTCAATTTATTAAAACAGGCACATATCCTTTAACAAATCCTAGGTTAAGAAGAGAAAAAGAAAAATTGGAATTGCCGTTCCCCCCTTGGAGTTAAGGCCGGATTTAATTGCGTGTTCAGAAACAACACTCCTTCAGCTGCGAGATAACACGCCCTCAGGTCCTCCGCTGCACAAGATACTCAGAGAAGCAAAGAGAATATGGAAAACAAGGGCCCTGTTTTATTTGGAAACGGGCAATTTGTAAACATTTTCTCTCTCCCCAGAATTATTTACGTCTTGGAGAGAGGAGTGAGCGATAATAGTTTTCGGAAAGAAAGTTTGATATAATTTGTTTCCAACAAAGGGAGATGCTCTGGCGATTTGGGGGAATGCTGTTGCTGTAGTAGTCTGATGGAAAGCATGCAGTAAAACAGTGCTTTAAGAGATAGCGCCTTATTTGCAGAAAGTCAGCAAGCGAGATTGTGTAGTTTTCATCTTGTTTATGATATTTTTAAACTTATTTCATGGAAAATGGGATGTTTATAGTATGTGAATTATTATCTCAAAAAACTATTTTGAGACGAAAGGAAAAAATTATCTTAAAGACTAGTGATAAAAAAAAGGGTGACTAAAGGGTGGCATTTTGTAGGAGGACAAAAATGTTTATTTCCACCTTCTTTAGCCCAAGCAGCCTAATAGCCAATTAGCTAATGTTCTGGCCTTTGGTACCATAAACTTCAGATTGGAATCCTGGCGGTGGCAAGGATGTTTGTGAGTGGTTCGGAATCCACGTTAAACTGTAGGTCCCGGTCTAATAAGCCCAAAGTGTGCACAAAATGTCCGTAGAGCGGCAAACCAAACTGGCTGCTAATGTAATAAAAGATCTGTTGTATTTTGCATCCTAGTGTCTAGTTAAAAGTGTTGCAATGACTGTTTTTAAAAATAATTTTCTATTTCATTGAATTGGTCTTGTCAGTGATATTTTGTAGTGATTTATTCAAATGCACTATATATATTTTCTTATCTTATTTTGGCTGCTAATGTAATAAGATATTTATTGTAATACCTGCTTACAATTGCATACTAGTGTGCAATTAAAAGTGTTGCAATGACTGTTTCATTATCAAAGTCCATTTTTTTAAAAATAATTTTATCTGTTTCATTAAATTGGTTTTGACATAGCAGATATTTTGTGTAGTTATTTATTCTAATGTATACTATATATATTTTCACATCTTATTTCGACTGCTAATGGCGGCCTGATGGCCAATTGGCTAGCGCTCTAGTCTTTGGTACCATAGTATTCAAGTTCGAATGCTAGTGGGGGCATGGATGTTTGTGAGTGGTTCGAAATCTACGTTAAACTGTAGGTCCCGGTCTAATTAGCCTATGATATCGCGTTATTTGTAGAAAGTCAGCATGCAAGATTGTGTAATTTTCATCTTGTTTATAATATTTTTAACTTATTCCATTGGAAATGGGAATGTTTGTGTGAATTATTATCTCAAAAAATATTTTGAGAGGAAAGAAAGGTTTTTATATTTCGTGCTTAAGAATTAAATACACATATATTTTTAACTAGTTTTTAAATTTAATATTTTAAAAATGAATTTTAACTCTGGTTCATATTTTTTTATCATTTAAAAAAATACATTAAACATACATACACGTATCAAATACATAACATACATACACGTATAAAATACAATGCATTTATACACATACATGTATCAAATACAATACACATACATGTATCAAATACAATGCATTTATACACATACATGTATCAAATACAATGCATTAATACACATACATGTATCAAATACAATGCATTAATACACATACATGTATCAAATACAATGCATTTATACACATACATGTATCAAATACAATGCATTTATACACATACATGTATCAAATACAATGCATTTATACACATACATGTATCAAATACAATGCATTTATACACATACATGTATCAAATACAATGCATTAATACACATACATGTATCAAATACAATGCATTAATACACATACATGTATCAAATACAATGCATTAATACACATACATGTATCAAATACAATGCATTAATACACATACATGTATCAAATACAATGCATTAATACACATACATGTATCAAATACAATGCATTAATACACATACATTTATCAAATACAATAATACATTAATACACATACATGTATTGTACTTAAAATAGCTGTAAGATTGAAATAAGTTTGAAACTAAACAATGTTTTAGATAAGTATTTGAATTTATCTGCTTAAAATTATCAATTATCATTTTATAGCAATTTAAAAAAGAAATCTCGCATTAATTTGACTTTCAAAATAAAATAGAAAATGATTAACGAGAAAAATATTTTTTTTTCAAATAAGGCTCAAAAAATGGCTCATTAAAAATAAATTTAAAAGAAACAGCTTAAAAAAAAAATTTTAAAAGATGCCTTCCATGATTGTCTTAAATTTCATTATTCTCAAATTGAATGATAAAAAGGCATTCTATTTTAAAAAAAAAATTTCAAGAAAATATTTAATAATAAAACGTAAGAAAGCTTTGACCTTTATACTGAAGAAAAAGCACCTACCGCTATCTGTTTTGCATTACAATGGGAAGTGACGACTTTTCTTAGCCCATGCATTTAAATCATGGGTAAAAAAAACTAATTTAAAACTATTTTTCATAAGCATTATTTGGTCTTAAAATAGTTTAAAAAATCTCTATTGTTTCCATCAACAATGCTTCACTTCAGCAATGGATTACAGAAAAAAATACTTAAAATGCGGATGTGATTTTTTTTTTTTTGCAAAATTTTCAGATATGAACCCCCACTGTTTTAATTTAAGAAATGTTCTAAAACTTCCGTTTCGTTTTTTTTTTTATTTTTGAATGGAGACTAAAAAAAAATTTTTTTGTAGTAAATACGGAGAAAAAATTTAAATTTTTGTCGAATAAAGAAATTTTTCAAAGTCTATTGTCAGTTCCAAATTTTTCAACAGAAGTCACAGTTTCTATAGTTATGTTCCCATCACCTTTAATTAAAATTTTCAAAGAAAAATTCAAAAGAAATTATTTTAAGAACATTTTTTCGGAATTATACGATTTCTTTGTATAATTACTTGTATTTGGAATACTTTTCCACTACTGTCATTCTGCTGGCATTTAGCAAAGCACTTTTTAAAAATATTGTCATGTATAAAAAAAGTGGTAATTTGTTTTCTTTTGTGATCTAAACACTTTAAACAGTTATATTTTTTTTTTTTTTTTTTTTTTTTTTTTTGTAAAATTCAAAATTTAAAAAATTCTTACAACCTTGCTTGGATTATTTGAAATTGAAATTAACAAAACGCAATGCTACACAAAATAATTTATAGTATTGATTCCATCTTAAAGGTTAATAAAGAAAATTATGCCTGTATATAACAAGCTGGGCTGATATACAGTTTAACCATAAAATTTAGTATTTAATGTAAAAATAAAACGTATAATAGCAATTTTAAAAATAAAAAACAAAAGAATTACAAATAATTTTCTTTTCCTGAAAAATCCTCATTTTTACTTTGAAATAACTTTATCTTTGTTTTCCTCAAATGATCTTTTGAACAATTATTTAAGTATTCGCTCGTGAAAGAAATTTAAATAAATATTATGCATAAAAAAAAGGTTCTTAAAAGAAATGTAAAAAAACCTAAAAGTGTTCAAGGACACGAAAAACCCCGCTCTCCAAACCAATACCCAGAATTTTATGGGTAATAGCAGTTTAAATTTAAAATTGGGTGGATAATGTGTTAGAAGGATGTTTACTAGATTTCAAAGAATTAGCTTATACCGTAATCAAAGCATGATTAATTAATATCAACGTAGTTGGGAGCTCGATACGTGGTCCAGTGATATTATGCGCAGCCAGGACACAAGAGGACATAAGTTTGAATCCGCTTGCGGTATGTATTGCAGTCACTGCGTTTAGAGGCGAGGACATTTGATGATAAAAATGACAGTACATGCAGACATATCGCATTGTCTTTATATACATCATATTGTGATGGAAGTTTTGTCTGAATTTTTGATAGAATGATAAGTCATTTTGATTTGAGACATTACTACTACTAAAGCAGATTCAGTGTTATTCATGAAGCAAAGGGAAATTTTGTTACATTTAATTATCATTTTCTACCACAATTTAAAACAAACACCCCAAAGGTGACATTTGGAAAGAAAACAAACACGTTTATTTCCACCTTCTGGAGCACAAGCGGCCTGATGGCCAATCGACCAGCGCTCTGGCCTTTGGTACCCCATGCATCAAGTTCGAATTCTGGAGGTGGTATCGATGTTTGTTAGTGGTTTGGAATCCCCATTAAAATGTATGTCTCAATCTAATTAGCCTAAAGACCAAAACAAAAAATGCTGGAACCCAATGGTGCCACTGCCTTACTTATTGGTTTTCATTATTAATCTGATTTCAAAACAAGTTCTCACAGTTTCAAAATCCAACACACCATACCTCCTCTTAGCCTGGAGAGAAACCGCAGTTCTAAATTAATAAAAACATTCAGAAATGCAACAAGGAAGTTGTTATATATATATTTTTTCTAATTTTCATGATTTATTCAAAAACATTTATTTTGTCGTATCTGAGTTTTTTTTATAATCATATCAGTATTAAAATGGAATTTTTCAAACAATAACCGAGCCAAAAGACAACTCATTCTGCAACCTTCAGTTCAAACACATTTTGAAGCATCACTGCGAAACTTCATCTACCGACACAACGTACGATACCACAGCCTAAATAAAAGATCCATGATTACGGCGGGCAAATGTAGTAGGCAAATGCCTTCACACACACTCAGCGATTTGGTTAATTTATTATTCTTCACACTGTCCATAGAAATTTTGCAAATTAATTTAATAGGAGGCTCCCACGGAAATCTCGGCGGAGGTGCCTTGCGGGATGTGTCAACAGGAGCTTTATTAAACCTCCGAGTGATGCAACTTTTACAAGATCCGTGAGGAAGCGAGACGAGTTAAGCATCTGGCGCGCTGTGGGCTGCTTAATTGTGAGACGGAACAATGATCGGCTTCTCCAGGGAGAGGGATTTAATAAGTGTGAGCTGTTTTAAATTGAAACGTCAAAGATCACGGCTTTAACGCGAAGCCCGTTTTTTTTACTAATAAACACATCTATGGAATCTTAAAGGAGGAAGCACCGAAATGCCTTTTCTCGTTGTAATACTTCTCGTAATATTATTTTACATCATTTTGTTTCATCGCTTTAAACTGTTTATTTAATATTTCATGGCATCGCATTCTTCTACATCACAACCCATTCTTTACCATACTCTGCACACTTTCCATTGCATCACATTTTCCTGTATCTTTATCATACTCTGTATACTTTCCATTACATTGCATCGCATTCTCCTATATAACAGCCATTCTTTACCATAATCACTCTCTTTACCATTTAACACTTTGAATTGCATCGCAAATTATACATTGCATTGAATTTTCCCATAACACCTTCCATAACAATGCATCAAATATTTTTCATTACATTGCATATTCCCATAACGCCTTCCATAACAATGCATCAAATACATTTCATTACATCGCATATTCCCATAACATCTTCTATAACAATGCATCTAATACTTGTCATTACATCGCATGTTTCTCATTACTGCCCATATTCCCATTCCACCACTCATTACGATACATCGTTTTCTACTTATTATTCGCATATTCCAATTCTAACATTTATTACAATACATGACGTACATTCCATTATATCCCATTATGGGAATATGTAATATAATGGAAAATATGTATCTCAGACTATATATGTATTTCCATTAAAATATTTATTAAACTTATCATACATTTTATTAAACTTATCATATAATTTCCGTAACAACCTTTCGTATACTTTCCTAACAACCTATCGTATACTTTCCCTAACAACCTATCGTATTTTTACTTGCATCGTATACTTTCCGAAACGATCTATGATATTTTTACTTGCACCGTGTACTTTACGTAACAATCTATCGTATTTTTACTTGCATCGTATACTTTACGTAACAACCTATCGTATTTTTACTTGCATCGTATACTTTCCGAAACGATCTATGATATTTTTACTTGCACCGTGTACTTTACGTAACAACCTATCGTATTTTTACTTGCATCGTATACTTTCCGAAACGATCTATGGTATTTTTACTTGCATCGTATACTTTACGTAACAATCTATCGTATTTTTACTTGCATCGTATACTTTACGTAACAACCTATCGTATTTTTACTTGCATCGTATACTTCCCATAACAACTTCTCGTACTTTTACTTCCATCTTATACTTTTCGCCTTTTATATTATAATACTTTGAGCTTTCTGTTCTAATGCTTTCGTTTCCATACATCTTTTTTTTTAATAACAAATCCTAGATTCTTTTTTAATTATTGTACAATTATTTTAACTAAAAGATAAATAGAAATATAGTTTCTCGTAATGATATCGCTTCACCACAATAACATTCATTAATTTCATTCACATCAGTTTATAATACAGGCTTTTTTTTTATTTAGAAATCGAAATACGGGTATTTACTCAAAAATGGCTTTTCGTTAACAATTTAATAATTTCAAATTTGAGCTATTAAACCGATATGTGACTTAATGGTAACATGCGTAACTAGCAGGTAAATCAACCCGAGTTCAAATACCGCTGATAGTGTACTTTGTGGTTATTGTTGTAAAAAACGAGTTTATTCACTGGCTAGACCGATGAATTTTAATTGGAATAATAGCTTCATAAAGCATAACAATGAATTATAAGTGGCAAAATATTAAAAAAAAGAGCATAAATATCTTTAACGCATTCACAAAACCTATTCCACCAATAATGCATTTAACGAATAATGATTACTGTATAAAGCAAACACACTTTAATATCATAATTTAATACCATTAAAAATGAAAACTTCCCCCAAACACATTACATTAGGCATTGTTTTAATATCATCCTCTAAACCACAGAGAAAAACTAATCCATTATATAGTTAATGCTCACTCGCAAAACAGGCCACTAAACACTTTTAGACTAATGAGAGAAAAATACGATCAAATCCCAAAATATTAACTCAAACCAAACCAAGCACCATAACAAAGAGCAGCACTGAAGAAGAAGAAAAACTAATAAAATAAATAAAATAAAATAAAAAGATAAAAAGGCGCAGAAAATAAATAACAAAAATGCCTCCGTTCCAATTGTAATGATAGAGCTTCACAGAGGTAGGAACACACTCCATATTATAATAAGCACCTGGGATTTAAGGTCGTATCATTAGCGCACCTACGGAGAAAATCATTCCAGGTTACACCCTTGGTAAAAGAGAGACAGAAAGAGAAGCCATGGCTGCAAGAATTTTCTCCATTCATTCCATCCTTCCACCCACCCCCTACCCATCTTAATTTGAATCCCCCCCCCCTTCTTAATTCGTGCTGAGCTTTCATTAGAAAACGGGTGGAAACGGTTTATGGTTCATTGGAAAAGTTTCTGGAAAACATAAGGAGGACAGTGATTTTAAAAAGGTTAGAAAATTATTCCGCAAGTTTTCCAGAAAAGAACGGTTTCTATTCAGAGAATTTGATACCGGCTTTCGTTTTTTTTTAAAGGTATAGCTTTTAGGTTGATAAGCAACCGGATAACTTGGGGGAATAAATATGGAGGACATGCAGTATAATTAAAAAAATTGTTGTTAGTTAATGTGCAAAGAAATGTTTTCCTGAAGAGGGTTGTTATGTGTGCTCATCTTCCTTTTATGTTCAGGATCATCTGCGAAGCATCAACTTAAGTGAAAAGTCATTTTAATTATGGCTAAGTAGTTACAAAAAATTTCGAAAACCTGTACACTCAATAGAAACAGCATTCATGTACGCACCGTTTTATTTGAAGTTGGTATAAGTCTATTTATTTATTTATTATTAATATACTTGGGATGTTAAGATAAGCCCGACTCGTGGCTCAGTGGCAACGGGCGCCGCTGATGAGCATTAGGGTAAGGTTTAATCCGCTTGTGGGTTTGTAGTAGACATAGTTTCAAAAAAATGAGGCTTGGTTTGGTTTTTCGCTCTATGGTCATCTTGTGCAAACTTTAGGCTAAAGAGACATGGGACCTACAGCTTAATGTGGATTCCGAACCACTCAAACATCCATGCCACAGTCAAGATTTGAACCTGAAGCTTATGGTACCAAAGGCCAGAGCGCTAGTCAACTGGCTTAAAAAATTGAGGAGATTCGATGGCGTTTATGATGTTTAGCATCTTGCCTCGTTAGTCGGAGTACCTAATGGGCGTTTGCTGGGTTTTCTCCCATACGATAGACAATTGCGGGGAAGCTCCTCCTAAAAGTACTCCGGAAGGCACTGTCCTTCTTCTGCGACACAAAGCCAAGTCAGACCCCGCGGGTGCTACATTAACAACAAAATCTGCCTCTTTACCTCCATCCTACTTAAGGGATGGCCATCCCGCACTAAAGGACACTGAGGATTACACAAAATAACAACAACATATGTTAAGATTAATTTGTGCTGAAATAAACTAAAATATTAGGAAAATCTTTTTAAAAAAATAGGAAAATATTGCTATTTATTCAAAATTGTTATAATGCTGTTTAACAAACAGATTATAAATATTTCCTTTTTTATTTATGGGACTTATATGAAACTGATCATATTTTCCAAAGAATTTTCCCATTTATACTTCTCTAAATCGAAATAAAAATTCAATAAATAATTTTACTTCAATAGAGCATCGTACAGCTTAATTCAATTACTTCTTGGAAAAATTCTATCTAATATAAACTACTATGTATCCATAGGTTAAAATTATTTTTCCATTTACAAATGCATAATTGAGCCATTTTCAATACCGATTCTCAAAATTATCATAAAAACAAATATGATTTCGATATAAAGCTATAGGACAGTTAAATTTTTTATTTTCAAAATAAAAAATAAAAATAAAGTTATAAAAAGTTATATTCTTATAAAATATGTATTTGTTTTAAATATTTTTTTATGCGTGTTTACTGAAACTTTTATAAATTTAAAATAACTGAATACAACGTTTTTAATGGAAAATATGTATGAATGTGAATTAAATTTTGAAATCACTTTAATTTCTACTAACTATGCTAGTCATAAACAAATGTTATTAAATAAATATATATTTTAAAATATAAAGTAATTTCATGTACAAATTTTGATTTATAATACCCATTCAGAAATACATTTGTAAAATTAAAAAACAGATACAGTGTTTGAAATTTATAGAATCTTCATCTTTAAACTACATATAAATGTTATATAAAATTTATAATATTGATCTATATAATTTTTATAATTGTTTTACCCATTCGTTTTGATATTAATAATATTTGCCTAAGATCATATTAAGTTTTTAATAATCATGAATTTAGTCGATTACAAATATTAAATCCAAAGTTATTTTACGAAATTCAAAATTAAAAAGAATAAAAAAATTGGCAATGAATTGGAAGCAGTTAAATAAACATCAAATATTTTCAACAATATTGTAATAATAATTTAACTTTTAGAAAAACGTGATGAAATCGAAATAAAAATTCACCTTAATTTGTAACATATTTATACATTTTAAAAGTAAAAGTAACTAGCTGAACTTTAACTGTATCTTATTATTTATTTAATTAATTTATTATTTTGCTACATTGATTTTAAGGTGATAATAAAAAAAGAGTTAGGAAGAATTTAAATTTTAAAAAAAGATTTTAACTTGATAAAATCCAGAACCACGATATAGATATTTTCCAAAAAATATTTTCTTCTAACAACTCAATATTCGAAACTAGCTTCTCAATTTTAAATATTAAAAATTGAATACTATTTTTATTTTTGTTTATTAGCGTTATTTTTTTTTTTTTCAATTTTTTCAATTTTTATCATTAATTTATGTTTTAGGTTTATATTATCAATTAATAATTATCATAACGATGTTTAAAATAGTTTGCATGTATCAAAGAAGTGTCCAAATTTACATCTGAATTTTAATACTGGCGATCGATATGGGTGTCACTATGTACTTATAAATACTTTTTGTATTAAGGGTTTATAACCATCATATACACACTTCCAAGGGATGCATATTAAATTTACTAACACAACACATGAATTATATAATAATTACAATCAATTTTACCTTAATACAAAAATATTTAAAAATACATATTGACACGACAAATATGGTAAAGCAATGGTTTTAATTTTGTTAAAACAATGACAAAAATTAGAAATATAAAGAACTTAATGACAAAAAAAGTATAAATCCCTGCCACGAAAAGACATTGGATATAAAAAGAAATTTTTGAAGCCTCTTCAGAAGTATTTAGCTTTTTCTAGCTTAAGTGAAAAATTTTCCTTAAAAGCTCTGCTAGGATTTAAAATAAGCGAACGCTCCTTGAATTACTAAAGAGGGGTTTCACTCCCCTCTAAATCCGAGACCCTGAACAAAGCAAACTTACTTAAGCTCCAAAAGTGCAGCGAGAGAAAACATTAAAACAAATATCGACTCATTAACCAAATTAAATGCTACACGAGTCAATCCGGATATTAACAATTAATTCCCCCAGAAAAGTCTGAAAACTTTCAAAAGCAATTCACAGAGTGCTCAATTCTTGGACCTTAAGAAAGCGTTCTCAACCCCCCACCCCCTCTTAAGACTTTCTCTCCCCAAAACCCTTAATTACCAAGAAAGGGGTGGTGTGTAGAGGTGAGCATTTATTACTAAGCTATATACGTGACGGGAAAAATAGCTACAAGGGTACATTTTTACTCGGGTATGAATTATTAATGAGAGCCATAAATTTTTTTTCCAACCCCCCCTCAACTCTCAAGAAATCTTATCAGGAGAGGCAAAAAGAAGTAATATAAATTTGTTTTGCTCGCGAGTGGATGGGGTTTGAAGAAAAGAAGGGAAGGAATAACAACCAGAAGAAGAAAAAGAAAAAAAAATTACCACGGTTTCTAATTTTTGTATTAATACTCAGTCATTTTCTTGCAGTCTGCAAATTAAATGAGGGGAAACCGTACATGGGAATATTCTATTAAATGCAGCGAAGATGGAGGGGAAGTGTCTGGGGTTATGACAGAAGCCTTCAATTCGAGGGTGTCTTTTCTCTCTCTCTCTGCTGCAGCAAACTTTCTTCTGTTGTGCCTGCAGAGTTAATGGTGGGAGCATGCTGCTGAATAATGAAGATCTTGATACCAATTGTTGTAGGTTTTTTTTATGCCAACTTTACGCTTTGAGCGTGAATTAAATTTAGGGAGGTAATCCTCGTCATTGAATTCTGTTTAATGCAATGATTGTTTGTTTGCATACGTTTAGAAATGAATCACTTGCGTCTGTTTTGCATGTCTCCTTCGCATAAATTTTGCCAGCGATTTAATTTGGTGGAAATATAACAGAAGGTGGTTGTTGTGAGTGGTATCGCTGTGAAAGACCACCCAAGGAAAGTTGAAAGAAGGCCCTTTATCAAGTGGTCTCATGATGGGTTAATATCTTTTGGTTAAAACGTCAAATAAAAATTTAATCGTTCTCAAAAATTTAAAAAAAACTGCCTAGTTAAAAAATATTTTACAGATCTGATTAATATTTAATGTATATTTTTTGTACCACTATCCACAATTGGATTTAAAAATAAAAATTTTATACTCTCCTGTTTAGTAAAACGGAAAAATGTTTACATCCTTTTTAATTAAATGTATAAATCAGACAAGGATAAATAATATATAAAGCTCTAATGTGACATTGATGAAAACAAACTATGCAAACAAAATCTCATATCAATATTCGTGACATTGAAAGCAAACTATGCAAACAAAATCTCATATCGATATTCGTGACATTGATGAAAGCAAACTATGCATACAAAATCTCATATTAAACACACTATTTTTGTTATTAAATCCATTATATCACCATACATTTAAATATATTATATTACCTTTCTATACGCACAAATGTTCTGATAGTGAAAAGATAATATTGAAAACAGAATGTTTGATACACGGAATAATACTGTGAACTACAATAGAAATTGCATCTCATTTCTATAGGAAGAAAAAAGGAATAAATAATGCAATAAACAAATACTGACGATTAAGTTTCAAAAGAAATTAAATGTATTGCCATTCGGAAAAGTGAAATATTTTGGTCATGAAGCGTGTGCACATTCTGCACACCAAACCTTTGAATTTAGACTAATTATTGTTATTCTGGCTATGCAATAACATAGATTTTAATTGCCTATTCTTATTACCAACAAAGTAAACGGTAAAACTATTATTTTTTAACATATTTAAAAAAAATATTTGTTGCAGAATATGATACACGGATAGTATAAATTAATTATCTCATGATCACTTTATAATTCTAAGTTACTGCTAACAAGTTCAGGTTTACAGATAGATAGTATGTGGAATATTGTATTAAATAATCACAAATCAGAAGCTGCTATAGGTCGTAATCAACGCACGCCATAATTCTCAATGTGTATATTGTATTATAGTATATTATAAACGAGGTACTGCAGATTGCACATTAATGGACGTATTATTATATCATATACATATGTATATGATATTCTTATGTAATCCCATTTTCAATACGTTACGGAAGGATAGATTGTATTTATAAAAATACATGAATGATACATATTATTAACAAAACATTATGTATGTTTGTATAAGATAAATAATACAATAAAATTGTCTCTATCATTTCATGAAAAAATTAATCATTTTAATGAAAAAACGGAAGCTTTTAAAAATAAAATTTAGTTAAAATGTCGCATGAATTTCGATAACATATACTAAAATAATTCGGTATTTTTTTTAGGTAATAGTTCACTGCCTGATTACATGTTAAACAAGATATCGCTCCATTTTTAACGAAGGTCTTATCAGATAAATTAAAACTCCTACGCAATTTATCAAACAAATAAAATAAGCATTTATTTATGAACAAATTAAATGAGTAAAAATAAAATCTTCACAGAAAACCATAAAATAAATTGAATGTTATTATTTCTTCTACAAGAAGAAGCGATGGCTATAATAATAGTGCGCGAAACTGTCTTGCAACAACAGTCACTGTATTTAGGATTTTTTCCATTATTTTTCCCTATATGATATGCAAATGAAAGAATAATGACTATAAATCCTTCCAGAAGAAAATATGCTATGATTATCATTCATCGGTGATGTGTTCTTGATATGGAACACAAAAACAAATGCACAATTAAAAAAAAAGACATTTCTGAAAATATTTGAAAGAAAATATCTATAAATAAAATAAAAGGCGACTTCTTAAAAACTGAAAAATTTTAAAGATTATAAAACAGTATTTAGTTGTTGTTAAAATCACAATTACATTCCATAAGCAGAATGCCCTAAAATAAATAAAATAAAAATGAATGCCCCCTAAGTAAATTTTCATAATGATTCCAAAATAGACCCATTTCCTGGGGAGAAAATCTCGAATCGAGAGAGAGACGGATCGATGGCGGCCTTAGGGCGTCCATCCATCTTTTTTGGACCCTCCGCTGGGGTTCGCAGTCTTATCGGGGGAAGGGCTGCCACCGATATCTCTCCCGTGACGTCCTAGTTTCGGTCAATCCAGGGGTCGGCGCTTGTAATTAGAAGGGCAAGTCTAGGTGGGGGGAAAATCTGTCACAGGACAAATGACTTTGAATTTATTGGGACATGCCACCTCTCATATTGTTTTTATAGCGGGGATCTTTCACTGTCAAT
This sequence comes from Caerostris darwini, assembly GCA_021605075.1. Taxonomy (NCBI): domain Eukaryota; kingdom Metazoa; phylum Arthropoda; class Arachnida; order Araneae; family Araneidae; genus Caerostris; species Caerostris darwini. The sequence continues at coordinate 911,498 of BPLQ01004536.1, forward strand.
TCTAAGGTTATAACAGGGCGCTTGTTTCGTAACCATACAATTGCATCCATAAATCTACCAGAACAAAAGTTCTCCAGTTTTCTACCTTTGTTTTCCCCTTAACAAGAAACATTGGTCACATTCTCCTTAGTCCTTACATTTTTTTCATCATTGATCTAAATGTTATTATAACCTTAATGTGTGTATATGTTTCTTTTTTTTAGTTGTGTTGAATTAAGTCAGTGTTTTTATATAAGATTAAAGAATTAGAGATATTAAAATTCCACTAACGTGAACATTAAATGCTAAGAAATTGGATTACATCAGGGCTTTTGAGAGGAAAATTTTGAGAAAATATTTTGGACAAAGAATTTACAATAATATATGCATTAAAAGACCAAACAAAGAAATTGAACTGCTAATTTAAAATAGAGATTGTGAGATACATCAAATCCCAAAGAATCCGCTGGCTCGGAGATGCAGAGACATCGCAGAGATGAGGGAAACATCATTATTATGTTATGTAAATTGTTCAAGAATAGGAAGACCAAGGGAAATTTGGATTGATAGTGTCGAAAAAGATCTTAGACAACTGAAAATTATTAACCGGAAGAGATTGGCATTGGAACGAGACAGATGGAAAGCTGTTGAATTGGAGGCTCAAGCCTGTACAAGGCTGTAGAGCTAGTAAAGAAGAAGGAGATATAGATCAGTTTTAATATTCTCAATTTACCCATTCGTGGGTTGAAATCATTTATTATAAACTAAAACCTTTCCTTTCTAAAGTATTCATTCATTGAAATGGATTCTTAGGAAGGTTGTCAATTTAATGCATGATGTTGCTTTTAAGAACATTTATTTCTCCAAAACGCAAGGTAATTATCACTCTTTAAGAATTATTTGTTCTTAAACTGCGACTTTTTGGCTGTCAAAGAGAAAAAGAAAGCAGAATAATGTTTAGGCATTGTTCTGAAGAAATCGAGTCGCACTGCACTAGCATGTATAATATCAAGAACCCAGGCAGTGCTGTGTTGTATCTTTCTTTAAAAAGTTTTGCGAAAGGAAAGTGTAGTTTAGAGGAGTATCCCTTAAATTTCTTTCTAAGATTTAAAAAGCTTGCTTTTAGCATTTGGTTTACGAAATTTTCTAGCCTGTGACAATTTTAATTAAACTGGTGTGTTAGTAATAGCTTTTATGAAAGGAATGCTTCTTTTAGGGGGAGCTAAACACATTTTTGTTACATCTGAGAAAGAGTGGGAAATAATACATTTCAATCCAATGACGTTAAAGCATATTGACGAAATGTATATTAATATTCTTTTTTAAGCGGTAACGGTTAACTGTCATAATATCCTCCTTCTATCCTCATAAGATAATATTTAGCAATCGCAGACTTCTCAGTCATAAAGTTATAAGAAATACCACGCACATAAATTCATTTCATTTCTGTGCAGACAAAAAAAAGTTTTTAAGCAACAATTTCTTGGAAGATACATTAGGATATTTCTATATCTGCATAACCTATTTCACTCTTTAATTAAATTTTTTCTTTGGATATCTCATTCAAATATATGCTGATTTATTTGATGGTTTCCCTTAAAATTTCGAAAGTAAATGGGTTTTTTTAATAAATATGTTTTGATTAGTATGCTTTTTAAGGGGTAACGGTAAAATACCGGGTTGACTATCATAATCCCTCCTCCCTACCTCATGAGACAATATTTAACAATCGCAACCTACTCAGTCATAAAGTTATAAGAAACATAACACAAATAAATCAGTTTCTTTGTAGTCAAAAGAAGTTCATAAGCAGCCATTTCTTGGAAGATACATTAGAATATTTCTATAACTGCATAAACTATTACACTTTTTAATTAAATTTTTTCTTTGAAATCTCATTCAAAAATATGCTGGTTAATTTGATGATTTCCTAGAAAATTTCGGAAATAAATGGCGAGCAAATAAATTAAGTTTCTTGAATGAATCAGAATGAATTATACATCTCAAATTTCTCAACCATAATCCTTCATTCTACAATATTGCTACTTTCGCATATTTTAAATAATAATATGTATAACCTATTTCTCAATAGCTGTATAAATATAAAGCAATATAGCATTAAAAGGCATGTTCCTACAAATAGATTCAAAGATTCATAACTTTCGATAAGTACAACTTTAAACTACTCAAAAACACTCAATCCGTCCCAAATTTTAATTAGAAATTGTTACTGATCCATCCATCTCCCCAACTTTGCCGATGACTTATTGCAAACTCTCTCTCTCCCACCCCACTACAACATTTAAACAATTCAGAACCCCCGATCCACTCAATTGCGAAATTCGCCAAGTCACGTGGATTAGTTCTAGAAACTGTGCATATACGAAATGACGTCATGTAAAATCGGAACCCCCCCCCTTCCTGTAACCACCCCTCCCCCCAACGATAGAGAACCCCCAAAGATGAATGCTACAGTTCCATAGGTGCGAACACGGTTCTCTCGATCTCAAATTCTGTCATGGCCAGAGATGGAAAACGGATCCGAGGGATGGTTCTGGAGATGGGGGTGGTGTAGAATGAATCTGGAACACATGGCAATTCTCTCCCTCCACGTCTGCCCACCCCTTTCCAAATCGCTGAATTCTGGAGGCAATCATGTAACCGCTATGGCTACCACGTACAATTAAGCACCCTAGTGAAACGAGCTGCTATTGGTCTGATGTCAGTGGCATCTGGCATTCCAGCCCTCCACGTACCACCTTCACCTTATTTCCATCCCATATTTCCCTCCCCTTTAAATGTTTCATTCCGACCGGGCACTACGTTTTCGAACTAATAACTCAGCTCGCAGATAGGGCATTCGCCATCAGCAATTGGAGACGGGGGCTTGCTTAGTCAATTGATGTAGACATTGAATGCAGCGATGAGGCCGCGCCGGGGCGCAACGCTGATAAGCCCCGGAGTTGAGGGAAAGTCGTCTATGAATCGGAAATTTTGGTCAGAGCAGTACAGTCGCTCAATAAGGGCCGAATAATAGTTGGGGAGTCATAAATGGAGATCAGGAATCGGTCTTTATGTAATACCGACCACACCGAAGCTGTTAACACTTTGATTGCAAATTTCGACCAGCCTGATCTTGATTAAATAACGAAATGTGAACTTATGGCACATATTGCACTATTTGTTTTTTACTATAGAAATGCACATGATAGTGCCTTAATGATTTATTAAAGTAAAATCGTTCATTAGATCGTATTGTTCTTAAAAATGTCACAATTTTTAACAGAATATTTGTTCCCTCTTGAAAATATGAATAAGAACCAGTGACTGTTATAATGTATAAAACAATAATAAAACATTTTTTTTTACAATTATATAAAGTCCAATTTAATTTATTATTAAAATGATTATTTATTAACAATTAATTGCTTATTTAAATGTTAAAAATTAAATTTTAAATAATCAATAATAGTATGTCACCTGTAATGAATCGATCTTAATACTTTTTTCACTCTCAATCAGTCTTTGCTCTTTAGTTTTTAGTTTAAATGCTTTTAATATAAAAACAATTACTCCATGTAGTATATATAATTATGTATGTTAACCGGAAAATTATAATAGATGCAATCGCAATTTAATTATTTTTAAATTTAATCGTAAACGATGGGAAAAAATTGATAAAACAACAGATTAATTAATTAATTTAAAGGAAAGTGGCATTCATTTTGCTAAAAATTATTACAAAACGTTAAACTTGCAACTCTTCAATCTAGTTCTTATTTCTTGTTGTTATAGTGTAATAAAAAAATTAATTAATTTAAAGGAAAGTGACATTAATTTTGTTTATTATTAAACAATTATTAACAAAACGTTATGCTTGCAACTCTTCAATCTAATTCTTACTTCTTGTTGTTATAGTATAATGCAAAATCAATATATCAAACACATAGAAAACCTACGAAAGCAATTAAGATTTCACATTAACGTTAAATTCATCACTTCAATAGCTGGAATAAAACTTGCAATAAGTAATCATACACAACTTTCGTCCTTTTCAAAATAGTTCATTTCAATCTTTCTGACTTTACTTTCAATATTCATGAAGAATCAAATCCATTTTAATGAAGAAAAAAAAAATAAATTCACTGTTTACTCCTTCCCAATGCCAGCAACAAATAATCCATTTAAACTCAAACAAAGAAGTCATTATTGGGGGGCTCTGAACGAAATAAGAGAAATTACTTCTCATTTTTATAAATAAACGTGATAAATTTGGAAAACTAGTTAGTACTCTTACCTTTTGTCGGAAAACAAAATAATATATCCAGACAGAATAGAATTTGATTTCAAATACATGACTTTCTAATCAACGGAGCCGAAATGGGTAATGATTTGATGAATAAATCAATGGAACTTAATTAATTTTCTTCAAATATAATTAATGTCTTTTTAAGAAATGTGATAAAACCAACAACTTGCGCTTCTTAAAAAACAGAATAAATATAATGCAGTCATTGACTATTTCAAAGGAGTAGCTGAGGGCTATCGATATTAAAATAAAAGGAATAGAAATGATTGAATTATTGAGTTTTCTAAATTTATAAAGTTTCTTTTAGATTGGATGAAACGATAGAGTTTTATTTGTGGCAAGACATCTAATAGTTTAGGTTATTAGCATCTAATATACTAAACTATTAGATCTAAATGTCCTAGTTCTTATTGTATACTATTAGATGTCCTAATAGTAAACCTATGCTAAACTATTAGTTGTACTAATTGTTCTAGTTCTTATTGCAAACTATTAGATGTCCTAATTGTCCTGGTTCTTGTAAACTATTAGATGTCTTAATAGTTAACGTATGCTAAACTATTAGTTGTCCTAATAGTTAACGCATACTAAACTAGTTGTCCTAATAATTAACGTATGCTAAACTAGTTGTCCTAATAATTAACGTATGCTAAACTATTAGATGTCTCATAATTAACGCATGCTAAACTATTAGATGCCCTAATAGTTAACGCATGCTAAACTATTAGATGCCCTAATAGTTAACGTATGCTAAACTATTAGATGCCCTAATAGTTAAAGTATGGTTAACTATTAGATGTCCTAATAGTTAACGTATGCTGAACTATTAGATGTCCTAATAGTTTACGTATGCTGAACTATTAGATGTCCTAATAGTTTACGTATGCTGAACTATTAGATGTCCTAATAGTTTACGTATGCTGAACTATTAGATGTCCTAATAGTTTACGTATGCTGAACTATTAGGTGTTCTAATTGTAAATTATCAGGTGTCCTAATAGTTAATGTATGCTAAACTATTACATGTAATAATCTTATTAGCATCTAATAGATTAGCTTATTTACTATATTTCTAATATTTATTACGCCTTTTAAGAAATGTAATAAAACCAACAACTTGCGTTTCTCAAAAAAAAAAAAAAAAAAAAAAAAAAAAATAATAATAATAATAATAATGCAATCATTGACTACTCAAAGGAATAGCTAAGGGCTATCGATATTAAAATAAAAGGAATAGAAATGATTGAATTATTCAGTTTTCGAAATTTTATGAAGTTTCTTTAGACGGCATAAAAAGGCTAGTTTTATTTGTGGCAGAACATCCAATAGTTTGAAATGCTTATTTACCATATTTTTAATATTTATTCTGGTTAAAAATAAAATTATTTAAAACTATTTACGTAACAAAAACTAGATGTTGGCAGAAAAAGTTCCCCGACAGAAAAACGCGTTTAAATTAATAAATATGTAAATATTTTTAAATTCCAAAGAGTCAGTACAAAAAATTTCGACTGTTTTCAAAATTGTAAGCTAATAAATATAAAAACTCACACAAATATTTGGTATTGTACTTTTATAGTGTCAATAAATAAATAAATAAAATATTTGCATGTTTGAATAAGCGATATATTTAAATGAATGAAAAATGCATGTCACTGGCTATTTTAAAGGCAAATCCACTGAGGATTAATCAACATTTTCAAAATATTTATTATTACTTACTTTATCCATTTAAATAAAAAGTAATTCTTGGGTAAATATAAATTGACAATTACTAATTTTAATACTTTAAAATAAATTATTTTTTGAATTGTGACACAGGAATTATTTTTTGGATTGTGAATTATAAATTATTTTTTGAATTGTGATTATTTATACACACACAAACACAACACACATACAATTAGAGACATACAATATTTAACACCTTTAAAGTCAGATAATTATATATTCGTGGAAGGACTCCAATTCTAAGCCGGAATCCCGAAACTCGGTTACGCGCAGGGTGCGTGAAATATATTTCTTCTCTGGGGGAAAATCTGTAGGCCAGCTAATGCACCGGAATACGATAAATATATTTCCTCTTCTCGTGATGTGAGACTATAAACTAAACGTTGGAACACAGGTTGCGCTGTATTCCTCTCGGGTGAGAGTCACGAGGCCAACTGAACATTTCTTCTGAAAGCCAAAGGGAGGCGCGCTCTTGCCAGTGTGTAGGAGGAAGCATGATTACAACTTTCATAATTCATAGTTAGCAATTTTCCCAATCATGATTGATTTTTATTCATGTCAAATGAAAATAATTATCTAGTATATTTAAGATAAACAAATATATATTTAGCCCATTAAAAGAATTTTCTTAGTTAAAATCATTTATTGTGTGCGTTGAAGTTTTGAAAACATAAATTAACATTGATAAATTTAATTTTTGTTATATTAGATTGATTATAAAAACATTATAATGCGTATGTTTCTTAAAGTAAATTTTACTATTTTATAACTAAATTTACAACTAATAAATAAAAATAATTTACTGAACATTTTAAAAATTAATGAATACAAAATTTATGCAGCTATCCAAAATAAATTTAGAAATTTTTGTAATTTAATTATCAAACCTTTTAGAAATTTTGGATCAACTTCACCATATTTCATCTTTTAATTCTGATTTAATTATTGACAATCAATATTCAATCCGTTCAAAATTTATTATTCAAAATTTATTATTACGCTCGAATTAAATCAAATATTAAATCTTCTAAATCATCCGAATTTATTAAATCATTCAGAAATTTATTTGATTCGCTTATCCAAACCTTAAATCCTCCTTTCCATACAAATTTTATTCTATTAAATAAGTACAATAACATTAAAATCATCCTGACACCCACTTTCAATGTATTTTAACAACTTACTATGCTGAATATTCCTTTGCCAACTGCTTAATTCACCTTATCCAAATCATACTAATATAAATTCTCTTACTCCATCAGGTATTCCCAATGCCCTCCTGAAAAAGGACACCCCCTCATGACCTAGTTGACTAATGAACTCCATAAATTTATGCCCAGGCCGTAATTTTTACCCGAAGAATGACGTTTCTGTGGTGAAAACATCTCGCTCAACATTCCAGCTATCGTTTGGTGACTGTCTCGGACCTCTCAACTCGATGGGGAGTTGGCGAGAAAAGAGAGATATATCGTCTGAAGCCAAAAAGAGGGTAGTTCATGGTTTTTTGATGAGCAACTCTTGTTGAAGTAGAGGCTCTTGGGGGATAGCTGTGATTTTTCTATCTATACCACGATAAAGTAATAAATAGTTTGCTTGTTCGGGTTGTCTAGGGCCCGGTAACGGAACCTTCAGGCTTATATTGTTGTGGATGTCTTTAGCTGACTTTGTTGGGCCGTTAAAATGCCAGGCGTAAATCTAAAGGTTTATTGGGTTGTAGTGTCAGTCAGCAATGCTATTACAGTGGGCATTCAAAAAGGAATCGTATTACTGTAATTTACTTTTTATTTTCTACATAAATAAATAAAGCCATATAAGTAAAAATAATACTATTATGTTCATAAAAACAAACCTAATGGTTTTCTTAGATTAATAAGGCATCATATATTGTACGTTAGTATTACGCAAATCTTTAATTTGTTTTTACAAAAGTAATATTTCTTGGAGTTATATTGTAATCGTATTGTTGTGGATGTCTTTAGCTGACTTTGTTAGCTTTTTAAAATGCCAAGCGTAAATCGAAAGGTTTATTGGGTTGTATTTGTCAGTCAGAAATGCTATTACAATGGGCATTCAAACAGGAATCGTATTACTGTAACTTACTTTTTATTTTCTTTAAACATAATTGAAACCGTAAAAGATAGCATTATTTATTATGCTCATAAAAACAAATCTAATAGTTTTCTTTGATTGATGATGTATCACTTATTATTTATAAAAGCGTCATGCATTACGTAATCTTTAATTTGTTTTACAAAGGTAATATGTCTTGGAAAGATTAGATTTCTGGCAAATTTGATTTATTTTTGATATTTTAATTGCATTAACTCAATAGTATGGTATCAAGTGATTTAGGTTTGGCTTGGTTTAAAACTCCACGGCCAATTTGTGCACACTTTAGGCTAATCAAAACGGGGACCTAAGTTTAACGTGGACTTCGAGGCCTGTGGTACCAAAGACCAGAGTTCTAGTCAATTGGTCGTACAGGCAATTTAAGGGAAATATATAAAAGAACATATGAAACTGAGCTTTACTATATGCAATAATTATTACATTTATAATAAATAACTAAATTAAATTAAATTAAAATAATGATAGTAATGGGTTTCTAAAAAATAATAACTAATTTAATTTAGTGGGATAGTGGAATAAAGATAAATAATGTTTAACTTTTCAAACATAATAAAGACAAAATTTTATTTAAAAAAAATCACTTTGTTTTTTTAGTGCAAAAGATTTAACATGTATTTATAAAATTACATATTAAATAAAATTAAAGATTATTAATTTAAATAAAATTAAATATTTATTTATTATTTCTTATAATTATTTATAATTAGAAATAATGTTTGATAGCTTTAAATTAATTTATTAATGCTGATCAATATCAATAATACAAAGAGTTTTATTAATTTTAGTAAATATAATACAAGGATTAATGTAACTTAGTACACTAGCAATCCTTCTTTCTTTTGAAAAGTTAACTTTTAATATCTTTATGACAACGATTCTATACCTGAAGCATTGAAGAAATCTAGTAGCTTTTATAGCATGTCAACTAGTATGACATAATACGACCGGAAGACAAAAAAAAGACAGAAAATTTTTTCAATTTGTAAATTGTCTTTGATTCACCAAATTTTTTCCGAGTCGGAACAGCACTAAAAAATGAAAATCCCCTACCCCAGAGTCTGCAGCATACCATCCTGAGCCATCAAACCTAATTTCCAATTAACCTACCTTCACGTAACGGTTGAAATCTACGGCCCGATTGAATGCTTCCATTATGGAATATAAAAAAAGGCCCAGCAAAAATAAGAAGAGGCCCATTTCGTAGTTCGACGGTGAGGGAAGAACGTCTGCCCTTAAAAAGAATTAAACCGAACGGTTAGACTATTCGAAAAAAGAACAAAACGAAAGAAAAAGCAAAAAATGACAAAAGCGAGCTAATTTTAAAATTAGCTCACGTTTTTACCGAGAGTCGTTCGCTTTGTCACATGAAAAGTTTTATGTTCCAAAAAAGAAGAAATTGGGGAAAAAGGGGGGAAATTTTTGTTACATGCAGCTTAAATTATAAAACAGACAGAGTGGATGTTGGAACAAGACGACGGGGATGGGGAAGGACCGTGTACTTCTTGATGAGGCTCGACTGAGGTTGGGGCGGGTTGGTACTTTTTTTTATATGCCTTTTTGCCCTGTTGCATAATCGGGGTGGGTTTACTGTTGGGAGGGGCACCATAAAACGAAGTGCTTTTGTAGCAATTTGTCTTCTTTATCAACTATGACGAGATTTTGACAGATTGCGATGTAACAAGATATAAGTGCCTGAAAAGCAAGATATTGAACAACATCGATTTCTCAGAATTTTTAATGAACACTTGATAGTATAGAAATGCATTTTGTATTACTGAATCCTTACTTTCATAATTGAATAGCTGGATCGTTAAATATTTTTCGTTTTTGTATTGTATTTTATTAAAAAATTTCCTTTCGTCTTATTTCAAGATTTCATTTTCATTCTGCCTGTTTTATATTTTAATTTTATCATCAGCATCATCACGACAGCCCAGAGTGGGCCAAGGCTTTCCTTTGAAGAGATTTCCATGCATTCCTCTGGGTGATAATGGTCCTCCAATTCTTAACTTTTGGTACAACAAAATATTTTTCAACTGCGTCCATCCATCTCAACTCGGCCTGTCCTCTTCCTCTTTGTCCCTATCACTAACAAACATCTGTTAACCACTACCAGGGTTCGAACCTGAAGCCTTTGGTACCAAAGGCAGAGCGATAGCAAATTGGCTATCAGGCCTCTGAGAAGAATGGGCATATGATCTCTGGAAATGTTTTCAAAACTAATCAGTTGGATTCACTATTTTAATTGAATTTGATCCCATAAACTAATTGATTATGGATTTGGACCAAGCCTGTATGATCCGATTATGATAAACATAGAACATACTTTACATTTATCTTCATCGAATCATATGTGATGGGTTAATAAAGGAAACTAAAAATGTGAAAGATTTAAAAATTTTCTAAAAATCAATTGTAGTTTAAACAAATCCAAAAATGAAATCAAATGTAATAAACACCAACAACAAATTTTAAATTTAAAAACAAATAAAAATGCAAGAATTTTTTGTCATGATTATGGAATTTATTTCTTCATAAAATCTATACTACACACAAACGTATTTCTTTAAATAAAATGGTTTTTTAAAATTATTCCCTAAATAACTGCAATTTACGTTGAAATTAAAAATCAACTGTAATTTACGTTGAAGTTTAAAAAGCAACTGTAATTGACGTTGAAGTTAAAAAGCAATTGCAATTTGTGTTAAAATTAAAAAGCAATTGCGATCTGTGTTAAAATTAAAAAGCAATTACAATTTGTGTTAAAATTAAAAAGCGACTATAATTTATAAAAATGAAATCAATTGTAATAATTACAAACAACAAATTTATAAATTTAAAAAACAAATAAAAATGCAAGGGATTTTTTTGTCGTGTTTATGGAATTCACGTCTTCATAAAATCTATACTGCACCCAAACGTATTTCTTTAAATAAAATGATTTAAAAAAAAAATTATTCCCTAAATACACTCCAGTTCAGTAATAAAAAAAAATCAAGCCATTGATAATCGCTTGATTTTTTTATTGTCGTTTTTTATTTAACGTTGCCAAAGCTGAACTTGATCCGGGACTTGACTTCTTTCTTTTTTTTAACTTGCCAAATAAATAGATTTTCCACCGTAAACCATGAGTATACAATTTTTAAGCTTTACAAAACCTTACGTCAGGGTTGCACCATCAAGAGGTTGAAAACTAACCTCGTTCCGGATCCTAGTTTGCAAGAAAACTACTGAAGGATCCTTTAGGAAGTCCTTACGTCGAAAGTTAAATATTGAAATTCTAGGAGAAAGGAAAATATGGCTGAGGGGTAAGAAAAAAAATGACGGAGAAGAAAAAAATAAAAATCGCTGGGACAAAAGATTTGGTTGTTTCACTTCTTGAATGGGTTCTACTGTTCGAAGTCGATCCAGGCTTGCGAAAAAAATTAGTCTGGAATTTTGTTCCTTTTTTTCAGAACCTTGATGTCAAAGGTCCTTTCGCTGAAAAGATGTTAACTGGGTGATAAAAAATACTCTTGGGTTCCATTGTATGTTCGAAAACAATAAAGATTCTTGAGATAATATAGTATTTTAATTGTTTCTGAAGGGGAAAAAAAAAATGATTTAAATTTGTTTCCTTATGAGTTTTAGTGACATATAAATGTAAAAGTGGGGGAAAATATTTAAGTACAAGTGTTAAAAAAATAACATGAAGGATTTAGCATTTCTATATTTAGAAAATCTAATGCTTTTGCGTTCTTCTTTTCATTCTTTTATTGGATTATATTTTTTAAATAATTATCAAAGATTTGATTTAAACACCAAATAATAAATAATCCTTTTTTATTCAGTATTAAAAATGAACAAAATAATTTAAATAATGTTAACTAATTACTACTAGTAACTAAGAATTATAACATTTTCAGTAAGAGAGAATTCAATTTTAAATATGTATTGATTTTCATGCATTAATTTCAATAATAAAAAAAATATATAAATTATAACAAAATTCGTATGAATTTATACTTTAAAGAAATACACACTACTTTAGCGCTTTTTAAATATTGTTAAATGTAAATAAATTATTTCAATTCAATTAATTTATTTTGAATAAATATAATATAAAAATCATATCGAAACTTAAAAAGTTTTAAAATTAGAGCTCAAATTGAAATATATTATTACTGTTTGTATGCTGATAAAATACCCAGAAGACTTCGTTTAATGTTAAAAATTTTGAATTTTACAAAATTCGATGTAATTTCAATAAAAATGCTCATTTGTTTTCTCATTGAGAAAAAAATGTTCGTTTTTGTGTGATAATATTGTTTCCAAATAGTTCTTAATCATAAATTCTTTATAAAATATACATTTAAAAAACATTAAACAATTATGTATCTCTCTAAAATTAATATTGTGAAAATTTAATTAAATGGTGCGTTATCAACCAGAGTACCGTTTACGGAGTGCCATTGAGGTTTAGTGCCTCTTAACCAACTCATAATATTTAATACTTAATTTGTGTAGCTGTATAATTAATATCAGTAGACAATTAAATTAAAATTATAAAAATAAGGGTTTATAAACAATGGGTAAAATAAGGAAATAAATAAAACAAAACATTTCTTTGATAGTATATTTTAAGTGGAAAATAAAAAAAATAATAATAATCAAATTTTAAAATTCGGTCTGTTGAGGCAAGTTAGAGAGGCCATTATTGTGGAGCATATGAAAATTCCCTAAATAAAAAAAGACACTTCTCACAGCCATAAAAAATGTGGAACAATTTTTTTTATAGAATTTTAATCTGTCTTTTGGCCCAAATCGCAAAACAGGGGTCGTTGGGATTTGACGACTTTTTATGGCGCTGACTGAGGGATAAGTCTTCAAATGTGGTAACCAGGGTTTCTTGTACTCTTTGAAATTCACCTCACTTAAAATCTCAACATTGCGGACATTGGCGAAAAGAATTTTGGACGCCAAATCCCACGGTCCCTATTTTGCAATTTTACCTGTATTTTTTAAGATTTAAAAAGGTGTAAAACGTATAATAAATAATCTAGTTATGGGTTACTATTCGGTATGGAGAAATTTAGTTACACATCGTAACTATCGAACGATTTCATTATCGAGGATCGAACCTACACCCTCTCATTTGTGAGGTTCAGTTTTTAAAAGAAATTAAATGATATATTAATATATACCTTTTAATAAAATATAAAAATACTATTAAAGATTGCATGTTTTAAATTCAGCACTATTTTGAAAACGATAAAATTAAGCTGTTTTCAAATGGTTTGGAACGTAATTCGCAGACGATTTCGTTTCAAAATAATTTCTTTTAATCGAATGAAAATATTCAGTCTCTCTAAATGCATGTATGCTAACTACTCTTAGAAAATGTTTTAGTTCATGTACACAACAATAATAAATTCATAGAAACAATAAACAATCGTTTAGAGTACACATATATATTAAACAATGGAGACAGATTAATTGTGTTTCGAATTTTCTATTTACTTAATCTTATCTACATCGAATCTAAGAGTAAAGTACATAAAAGAATAACACAGTTCGAATAAATTAATGAGAGAAAGCGTTGCGTAAAGTACTTACTGAAATTGCAGATCTTCTTACTTCTCTTTTCCTACTGGTTCTGGAAATAAATAAAGTGCTATTAATTGGGAGATTAAAAAATAATCTTCAAATGCTCAATAAAATTAATTATTTTCTTAGTTTACTTAGATTAAATGAACATTTAATATCTCAAAATAAGAGGAGTTAAAAGGTATTAGAGATTATAAATAATGTATATGTATGAGACAAAGTAAATGCAATTTAAACGCACTTAATAATTGATAATTGCAGTAATGTTTTTTTAACTGTTACTTTATATCGCAACAGATACAAAAAAAGAAATGCATAAACTACCAAGTATCTTTTTTATTGAATTGTTTGTACAGCGATATGTTTCTGCTATCTAATGTAAGACTTTATCATCTAAAGCTTTATTCGTTATTAAAATATATATCAGAATATTCGATTAATATTTAAAGTAAATCAAAAAACAGAAAAATCTGCAATTTTGTATTTTAAATAAATAAAAATTTCATAAATTAATAACAATGCTATATTTTTAAATAAAAATTTCATAAATTAATAGCAATGATATATTTTTAAAATATTTCATAAATTATTGCAATAATTTCAAATATAATTTTGAATAAAAATTTTAAAAATTAGTAGCAATGATATAATTTTAAATAATATTACTTTAGTTGTTAAAAATATATTAAAAATTATTGTCAAAATAATGGCAGAATTAATGCTAATAATTACATTATTGGATTAAAATTTAAACGCTATTCATTTTAATATACTTTTTATATACTTTAATAAAGAATATAAAGAATTAATAAAATATAATTAAATAACTATTGTATGCCTTTACACTAATGCTAAATAATTCATTATCCCAATTGAATTTTGTTTAGTCAAGTTCTTTAATTTTTTTATAACTTATTTCACGTTGATTCTTTGTTTTAGCTTTAGGTACAAAGCAAATTTGTATACTTGTATGTACATTTCTATCATTTATTTTAATAATCTAAACAAATACAAAACTTTTAATATCAAAATTTTAAAATAGCCTACAATAAAATTAGAAACAGCAATTTAATAAAACAAGATTCAATTTATTTCGAGTAAAAAAAGTATTCTTAAAGAAGGCGGTAAAAAGTTCTATTCACAGAGAACAACCCCCCCTTCTCCTCAAAACAAACCCTGAGCACAGTTAATTTGACTAATTCAATTGCATTATTTCAAAAACTTATAGGGCATCTTAAAGAAGAAAGAAACAAAATTGTTGAAACTGCTTAAAAGGATAGTTTAAAGGGCAGAAGGATTAAAATAAACACATAATAATAAAAAGCATGTTTTTTTTTAAAATTATTTTCTTCACCCTAGAGATTTTTATTTTTTATCTCCTCTCTTTTCTTCTAACTCTGAGGAAAAACCTGGGACGTTTTTAATTTTTAGCATCTTTGGAATTCAAAAACCATAATCTGTCGACGCGCTATGTTTTTTTAATTATTATTTTGTTTCGTTTTTTATCTCAAAAGGCTAAAAAAGTCTGATAAAAAAAGGTAAAAAAAATAAATAAATAAAAGAGAATCCTTATACTCTAGAGAAGAACGCTTCTTCAAACATATACGCTAGTAAAAAAAGAAAGAAAGAAAACTAGAATTTTTAAAAATTTGATGTGTAACAAAAAACCAAGTAAAAAGACACGTAAAAAAATGAACTTTTTTTTTTTTTAAAAATTACCGGTGTTTGTGTTTTTTAATTATTTTTTTCAGACCAAAGAATACATTAAAATAGCGTGCTATTTGAGCAAAGCTATTTTACACGATAGATTATCAGTATTTAATTTTTGATGCGCAGGAAAAAGGATTAACCTGGTCAGATGATTTGCATCATACTGAATATTTATAGCGATTACATATTTAAATGCTATTCTTAATTCTATGAGACACTTAAATCATTGTTGCATTGTATTATAGTAAATAAAAGTTTAATTAAAAGAACAATATGTCTTCAAATTAGAAAAAAAAACCCATTAAAATTATTAAAAGGTATTAATAATGAAGAATTTTTAAATTAAAAACTTTCATAACTTAAATGCATTAAATTTATGAGATTATCCATGTATAAAGAGATTATCTATATAAATCATTATTTCATTATAAAAAGAATGTTACATATATAGAATATTTTGCAAAAACAAAACAGCCATTTTGTTTTTTAAAATTTTAATTAAAGTACTTATTGTATTTTTTATTGACATTCAAAATGGTAATTGAATATTAATAAATTACTGAAAGATGCAATTGAAAATACAATAAAATATAATTAGAAACAGCAATTTAATAAAACAAGATTCAATTTATTTCGAGTAAACAAAGTATTCTTAAAGAAGGCGGTAAAAAGTTCTATTCACAGAGAACAACCCCCCTCCCTTTAAAACAAACCCTGAGCACAGTTAATTTGACTAATTCAATTGCATTATTTCAAAAACTTATATGGCATCTTGAAGAAGAAAGAAACAAAATTGTTGAAACTGCTTAAAAGGACACTTTAAAGGGCAAAAGGATTAAAAGAAATACATAATAATAAAAGGCATATTTTTTTAAAAAACTATTTTCTTCACCCAGAGAATTTTTTTTATTTTTTATCTCTTTTCTTTTCTTCTAACTCTTGGAAAAACCTTGGACGTTTTTAATTCTTAGCATCTTTGGAACTCAGAAACCATAATCTGTCGACGACGCGAGTTTTTTTTTTAATTATTATTTTTTTGTTTTCTGTTTTTTTATCTCAAAAGGCTATAAAAGTCCGATAAAAAAGGTAAAAAAAATAAGTAAAAGAGAATCCTTATACTCTAGAGAAGAACGCTTCTTCAAACACATACGCTAGTAAAAAAAAAAATAAATAAAAAAAAATAAATAAAACTAGAATTTTTAAAATTTTGTTTTTTTACATTTTTCTTATCAGACCAAAGAATACATTAAAATGGCGTGATATTTGAAGAAAGCTATTTTACACGATAGATTATCAGTATTTAATTTTTGATGAGCAGGAAAAAGGATTAACCTGGTCGGTTGATTTGCATCATATTGAATATTTATTGTGATTAAATATTTAAATGCTGTTCTTAATTCTATGAGATACTTAAAAAAATCACTGTTAGCATTGTATTATAGAAGTAAAAATTTAATTAAAAGATTAATATGTCTTCAAATTAGAAAAAACCCCATTAAAATTATTAAAAGGTATTAATAACGAAGAATTTTTAAATTAAAAACTTTCATAAATTAAATGCATTAAATTTATGAGCTTCTCCATTTATAAAGAGATTATCTATATAAATCATTATTTCATTGTAAAAAGAATCTTACATATATAGAATATTTTGCAAAAACAAAACAGCCATTTTGTTTTTTAAAATTTTAATTAAAGTACATATTGTATTTTTTATTGAGATTCAAAATGTTAATTGAAGATTAATAAAGGAACTGAAAGATGCAATTGAAAATACCCAACTTTTAAAATAGCCTACAATAAAATTAGAAACAGCAATTTAATAAAACAAGATTCATTTTATTTCGAATAAACAAAGTATTCTTAAAGAAGGCGGTAAAAAGTTCTATTCACAGAGAACAACCCCCCCCCCCCTTCAAAACAAACCCTGAGCACAGTTAATTTGACTAATTCAATTGCATTATTTCAAAAACTTCTATGGCATCTTGAAGAAGAAAGAAACAAAATTGTGGAAACTGCTTAAAAGGATAGTTTAAAGGGCAGAAGGATTAAAATAAATACATAATAATAAAAAGCATATTTTTAAAAAAACTATTTTCTTCACCCTAGAGAATTTTTTTTAATTTTTTATCTCTTCTCTTTTCTTCCAACTCTTAGAAAAACCTTGGCATTTTTAATTCTTAGCATCTTTGGAACTCAAAAACCATAATCTGTCGACTACGCGCTATGTTTTTTTAATTATTATTATTTTGTTTTCTGTTTTTTTATCTAAAAGACTAAAAAAAGTCCGATAAAAAAATAAATAAAAGAGAATCCTTATACTCTAGAGAAAAAAGCTACTTCAAACACATACGCTAGTAAAAAATAAATAAATAAAACTAGAATTTTTAAAATTTGATGCGTAACAAAAAAACCAAATAAAAAGACACGTAAAAAAATTAAGCCTTTTTTTTAAAAAATTACCGTTGTTTTTTTGTTGTTGTTTTTTAATTATTTTTTTCAGACCAAAGAATACATTAAAATAGCGTGATATTTCAAGAAAGCTCTTTTACAACATAGATTATCAGTATTTAATTTTTGATGTGCAGGAAAAAGGATTAACCTGGTCAGATGATTTGCATCATATAGAATATTTATTGCGCTTAAATATTTAAATGCTATTCTTAATTCTACGAGATACTTATAGAAATCATTGTTGCATTGTATTATAGCAAATAAAAATTTAATTAAAAGGTCAATATGTCTTCAAATTAGGAAAAAATAAATAATTTAAAAAAAAAAAACCATTAAATGTATTAATAATGATGAATTTTTAAATTAAAAACCTTCATAACTTAAATACATTTAATTTTTGTGATTATCCATATATAAAAAGATTATTCATGTATAAAGAGATTATCTATATAAATTATATAAACCATTATTTCACTGTAACAAAATATTACATATATAGAATTTTTTGAAAAAGTAAAACAGCCATTTTTTTAAATTTGAATTAAAGTATTTATTTTATTTTTTATTAACCTAATAAAAAATAAATAATAATAAATAACTGGATATATATTAATAAATAATTGAATACATAATAATAAATGACTGGATACATAATAAATAAATAACTGGATACATAATAAATAACTGGGTACATGCAAATGAAAATTCGCCACTCACTTGTAAACCGTACGTTTCATTATATCGTGTTGGGAAAACTTCTAATTATCATAAAAATACCTATTTTATTTGTAAATTAATGTTATTATTTTTGTTTCAAAAATTTAATAAAGCAAGAGCATTTACATCATTAGAATTAAAATTAAATGTACAATTAGGAAAAAAAACAAAAAGTAAATAAATTCTATTAATTCTAAAATAAAAGGATTTAACAAAAAAAAAAAAAATGAAGAATCACTTTATTATAAACTCAGTCTCAATGATAATTCATTAATTAATTTGTTTAAATTACACATGTATTTATTATTTTTTTTCAATTAATAAAAGTTTGCAATTATAGTTGAAATGTAATAGTTACAATATGTGTTTTTTATTATTACTTAAACAATGTTTTGCACCAGTTTACAATATCATGGTTTTTTTAAAATTATTTTTAGCCCCTAATCTTTTTATATAAATCCGGGAATAACAGACGTGAAGATCACGGACTGTAGGAAAAGAAAAAGTCCTCGAAAATTATTAATAGATATATTCTTAATATAATTTCTTTATCTATAATTAAAATGCAAATAAATAATTTGATGCATAATAAATATAAAATATTCATTAAATTTACATATTGAATTCGATTTTAACAATAAAAAAGTGGAAAGTGATAAATTATTTATGGATTTTTTTAAAAATATCCATGTCCTCTAATGTGTATTGATCCAAGTGCATTCTAATGCATTATGATCTAGCAGGGAATTATAATGTATTATAGTTATGTATAATATCTAGCACATTCTAGTAATAGTCTAGCACATTCTAGCAATGTATTATTCTAGTGTATTATAGGTTGTATTATAGTCTAGCCCATTATAATGTATTCTAGTGTATTATAGTCTAGCACATTCTAGTGTATAATAGTCTAGCACATTCTAGTGTATTATAGTCTAGCACATTCTAGTGTATTATAGTCTAGCACATTCTAGTGTATTATAGTCTAGCACATTCTAGTGTATTATAGTCTAGCACATTCTAGTGTATTATAGTCTAGCACATTCTAGTGTATTATAGTCTAGCACATTCTAGTGTATTATAGTCTAGCACATTCTAGTGTATTATAGTCTAGCACATTCTAGTGTATTATAGTCTAGCACATTCTAGTGTATTATAGTCACATTCTAGTGTATTATAGTCTAGCACATTCTAGTGTATTATAGTCTAGCACATTCTAGTGTATTATAGTCTAGCACATTCTAGTGTATTATAGTCTAGCACATTCTAGTGTATTATAGTCTAGCACATTCTAGTGTATTATAATCTAGCACATTCTAGTGTATTATAGTCTAGCACATTCTAGTGTATTATAGTCTAGCACATTCTAGTGTATTATAGTCTAGCAAATTCTAGTGTATTATAGTCTAGCACATTCTAGTGTATTATGTTTTCTGAATAATACATTACTATCCCATATCAACTTTATTTATCATAGTTTTAAAATGAAATATGATTTTTATAAAAAATATTGTAGAGATGAAAATTACATAGATAGCAACCAAGCTAGCATATTTTGATCTAGTCTGCGATAAAATAGAAAACACGGAATGAAATATTTTCCTGATATTTAAATATTTACGTTAAATATTTAGATCATGTTCTCTTATTTTAACTTTTATCTAAATCTGAGTTTTAAAAAAAATGAACAAAAAATGATATATGATTAGGCAAGCCAGAAGTAAAGCATCAGCTGACTGCATATAACCAATGGTCTGTGTATCTCTGATGTATATCATTGTAACAGTTTGTTTTAATTTATTCAACTGGGATATATAACATGCGCTTACTAATAAACCTATGATACATCTACCACGCCATGAATAAGCCCTTTTTACTTCATCCTCATTATAAAAAGAAGAAATGTTTCCCAGTTGTGCTTCGAGTTTTTTTTCGTTTAAAGTTGCCAGTCTCAATGTCTCTTAAAACAAACCAAACGAAAAACATTACCCAGCATTAGTTTTTATGGTTGTGTCCGTTATTTTTTTTTACTAGCTCACGCTTTCTGCTTTTTCCAACAACAACAATATTATTTATCTGAGCTTTTATTTCTCCCCTAGAAGTGGCAACGAGATATATACACTTGTGTTACATGTTCCGCCTCATGTTCTAGATATGTTATTTACGCTTTAGGAACTCAAAAGTGAAACAATAGAAAATGGCAACGGTTTTTTTTTTTTTTTTTAAAAGTCGTACTCGATGAAATACATAAATATCTGAGAAAAAAAGAAACTAAGACGTAGAAGAAGAAGAAGAAAAAGAGATGAAATAAATAAAAAAAAAAACAAGCAACAAACAGAGAAAGTTCGTAGCAGCTTGCCACATTTATCGATTGAATTCTACTCCACTGCAAAGAAACAAACAAGAAGAAGAAAAAAAAAGTGCGGGAAATCAGTACACTGACGACACGTTTTTGTTTAGTTGATTTTTTTTTTTTTTTTCTTTCTTTCTGAAATAAGAAAAATATTTATTTTAAGCTTAGGGTGTTGCATGATAAGAAAAATTATTTAGGACATCCAAATTCGTGGAACTAGATTTTGGGGAATCTTTTTTCTTTTATTTCTTTTGCTGCTGGTTTATTTGAATTGCTGGAACAGAACTTTTGATCGTTTTTACTGCTGTTTTTTTCTTTTTTTTTTTTTCTGTTCTCAAAATGCTTAAGTTGGAATCTTGTAAATCGCGATATCACTACGAAGCCTTCACACAATAGGATTTGAAACATAGCTTATATTTTCTATTCTCGAAACCTTGTTTATTTCAAGGAAGAAAGAAAAAAAATGTTTGTTTGTGGTGGTGGAACACATTACATTGTGTGAATTCGAAGACACAACAATGCAAAACATATTACTTATTGAAAGAAGTAAGTGGGTGGATAGGATTGGAGGAATTCTTTGCGTGGGATTAATATTTATTTTTACTATATGTATGTTTATATTCTTTAAAATAATAACATATATGCTTTGGCTGTAGCAACATAAAAAATATCTACTTTCTATTTTTTTAACAGACTTCGGTGTTGAATGTTGGACAATAGGAAATATATTGGTTTAGTGGACTAAATAGAAAATAAAAAGAAAACAATTTGAAAATATTGTATTCCAAGGCCCAAGCACTTACAACGAAATCCTGAAATTGACAAAATTGTATCATACTGAGATGTTATCTTAGAGTTAGAACGAGCCCTTGCAGTACATCTATCTTCAACTGGAACTTTAACATAGAACTGAAGTACAACACTAACAGATACAGATACCGACTTCCGGAAAGAAGGAATGCTACAATTTACAAAAGATATAGCACATTCAGACCAGGCAAAACTGATCTCTACTAATACGAGAAGGCCACTAGTTGAAATCGTACTCCGAATTTCTCCTATCCCTTCATATTGATGGGCCTCAAGCATAACTTATATACACCATGAATCGCGCGCCAATGACTGATAAAGAGTGGACATTAATTTATGGGAATGCATTTAGGGATAACTGCCTCACATTTACGTGTCATATGGAAGAAAACTCTCATCAAACAGCTTATGTTGCATAAGTGACGTTTATATATGTTATCTAAATCACCATTGCGACTCCTTATATCTGAAATCTGTAGTTAAACAAATGGCCAAAATGGATTCGTACCTGATCCCTCCTACACGCCATCTGTGCACGTTACTACGAATCAGATATTGATACATGTTACTACGGGGATACGAACCAGACATTGGTGTACGTTACTATGCGGATACGAATCAGACATTGGTGTACGTTACTATGCGGATACGAATCAGACATTGGTGTACGTTACTATGCGGATACGAATCAGACATTGACACTATTTATTATGGAGATACGAGTCAGGAAATGGCATATGTTACTAGTGGAATACGAATCAAGCATTGGCTATGTTACTACAGGGGTAAGAGTCAGGTATTGGCACATGTTTTTACGGGGATATGAGCCAGGCATTTGGACATGTTGCTACGAGGATACGAATCAGACATTGCCACGCGTTACGACAGGGATACGAATCGGGCATTGACTCACATTACGACGAGAATACGAGTTTGGTAAACCAAATGAAATATCTATAAAAAAATATTAAATATAATATTCCTCTAATACTTTATAGTTTCTAATTGGGAAAAAGATCAAAATGACCTTTACTTTCATTCAAGTCTGGAAGTTAACAGTTTTTTTTTTTTTTTTTTTTAACAATCTGAATAAATATCCTTTTCTAATAATTTCTCAAAAATTAAAAATAATAATCTGCAACATCATTAAAGAGATAAAAAAAATCTTCATTTTAATGAAAGATTCTCCCGCGATCACCCAGTAGTGTTTATTGAGTAACCCACATCCAGCAAACACCAAGGTTGAAAGTACCATAAAAAACCATTAATTGAAAAAAATAAAATAAATAAATGAAGGCCGAAACTTCACTAAATTCTCCACCAGCGAGGACGGAAACGTTCAAAAACGAAGGCGCAAAGCGCACTCATTGCACCACGCATTTGTCCACGGGGGCACAGAGTATCCATTTAAGTATGCACAAATTAGGGATATCTTTCATGGGGTCCCGCATGGGGTGTTTCCTTGACAGAGCTCGTTAGCTGCACACTAACGAACGGATTTCCGAGCCAAAAAACAAATCCAGCCCCTCTTTGAATAAAGAGCCGACTAACGAGTTCCTATTGAGAGTAATCGGCAGAAGTAATGGTTTCAATACGTTTTCTTTTAGCCGGTTTCTGTTTTTTTTTTTTTTTTTTTTTTTTCTTTCTGTTTTTTAATTCTGTTTCCTTTATAAGAAATCATCTATCTAATCTGAGTGGGGACAGATAGTCTTTACTCACATGCGTTTTTTTTTAAAACCCACATTATAAAGCCGCCGATAATAAAATCGGATTGTTATTTTTACTCGTTCCCGTGATAATAGTTTGAGGTGTGATATTTAAAAACGAATACAGAAAGCGTTTAAAGGAGTTTTAAGTTAAAGATAATAAATGTAGCAATTACACACACACCAATATCATTATGTCACATAAAATATTAGAATATTATATTAAATATTAGAATTGTTTTTATTCCAATGCAGATTGGTTTTGGTTTGTCGCTCTACGGTCATTTTGTGTACACTTTGGGCTACTTAGACTGGAACCTACAATTTAATGGGGATTCCGAACTACTCACAAACATCCATGCCACCGCCTTTCCAATGCAGACGGTTGCGTTTCTGTACATTGGCCCATGAATTCAATAATTTTGTATTGCTTCAACATTTGTATTGTCACACGGGTTTGTTTCATTTCCCTCAAAGTAAATCATACAATAAGTTGACGATATACATACCCTTCGACTAACTAGGGGCTAACTTCGGCTAATAAGTAAGAAAGGTCATGTAATGAAAAAACGAAATGGGCAGTAGAATGATTTATACAAATGAGAAATGGAGGGAAATAAAGAAGGATGAGCGCTAAGCGATAAATTCATTATTTGAGTGGCAAAGGCAGTTTGTTTAACGTTGAGGATAAAGAAACAAGCCTGTCTGATAAAGCCATTAGAAAGTAAAAAAAAAAATTGGAACGAATTTTCAGTAATTTCCTCGTGTATTATAGTACGTCCGAAAATATATTATGCATACTATACTTGATGAAAAACGGGAAAACTCCACTCAGGAAATCCAACTGAGACACATCCACAATCTCCACTCATTACTTACACTGAAGTGACAAAAGTCATGGGATAGCAATATGCAAATTTTCAGATGGCAGTAGCATCGCGTAGAACAGGTATAAATGCGCAGAGCTTTCATTTCTGTTCAAGTTATTCATGTGAAGAGGTTTTGACGTGATGATGACTGCACGACGGGAATTAACAGACTTTGAACGCGGAATGTTAGTTGGAGCTAGACGCATGGGTCATGCCATTTCGAAATCGTTAGGGAATTCAACATTCCCAGATCCACTGTGTTTATGAAATTTCAGGCATAACATCCCACCATGGACAGCGCAGTGGTTGCACTTAACGAAGACCGGCGACGTTTGCAAAGAGTCGTAAATTCTAACAGACAAGCAACACTGCGTCAAATAACCGCGGAAATCAATGTGGGACGGCAAGGGACTTGTCTGTTAGAACTGTGCGGAGAAATTTGGCTTTCTTGGGCTATTCCAGCAGAAGACCGACTCGATGCCTTTACTGACACCTCGTGGGCGACTCGTGGGCACGTGAGCATATCGGTTGGTCCCTAGATGAATGGAAAACCGTGGCCTGGTCCGATGAGTCACGAATTCAGTTGGTAAGAGCTGATGGTAGGGTTCGAGTGTGGCGCAGACCCCACGGAAGCCATGGACCCAAACTGTCAGCAAGGCACTGTTCAAGCTGGTGGTGGCTCCGTAATGGTGTGGGCTGTTTTTTCATGGCATGGACTTGGTCCTCTGGTGCGACTGGACCGAACATTGACTGGAAATGCTTATGTTCAACTACTTGGAGATCACTTGCAATTCATGGATTTATGTACCCAAACAACGATGGGATTTTTATGGATGACAATGCGCCATGTCACCGCGCCACAACTGTTCGCGATTGAAAGAACATTCGGACAATTCCAACGAATGATGGTAGATCGCCCGACATGAATCCCATCGAATTTATGGGACATCGTCGAGAGGTCTGCTCGTGCCCAAAATCCTGCACCATCAACGCTTTTTATGGACGTCTATCGAGACAGCATGGCTCAATATTCTTGCAGAAGACTTCCAATGACTTTTCCATGCCACGTCGAGTTGCTGCACTTCGCCGGGCGAAAGGAAGGCCGACACGATATTAAGAGGTATCCCATGACTTTTGTCACTTCAGTGTATTTTGAAAATGATTACAAAACATCCATTAGCGGATATCAAACGCACGTCCTTTTTCACAGTATGGTTAATATTTCTTAATTTTTTTTCTATTATCGGTATTTCGAAAGATTATTCTAGTAGATTGCAGAAGAAATTGGTTAATTTTGGAAATTTTTTTATGCTTTAAAATAATTGTTTATGTTTTACTATAATTTACTGTAATGTTGCTATTATTTTTTATTATATTAATTAATCTTTTGTTTTTGTTTTTATAATTAGTAACACGGAAGAAAAATCAATCCCAAATTAGTATTGATAAAATATAATAAATAAGTTGCACGTCAAAAAATTAATTCGAAATATATTGTTAAATAATTAATATATTTTGCGTTTTTAAGTCTAAATAAAAAAAATTTTTCACAGTCTTCATTAAAAAAATATTTAATAGAGATTATAATAAACATATTAATTTTGATTAACAAAACTACAATATATTATGTCCATTTGTAAACATAACTTAAAATAATTCGTAACTTATTATTAGTCTAAATATATGAATGAAACTCAAAACAATATTTTTTATAAATATTTAAAAAAATATTTCAAAATAACTCAGAAGAAAAAAATTGTTTTAGGAAAATAATAATAATAAATTTTACTTTTCATTCTCTAATTTCATGTGAACCTCAATGGCGAAATGAATTTCAAATTGAGCGCATATTTTGAATCAATACAACGAAATTTGAATTTACAAGTAGGGAAACATGTTTACTCGAAAACTGCTCATACTTTTATGCTCTAAAATTTGTAATTATTTATTAAAACACTCAGAATTAGCTTTCAAAAATATTTATCAGAACCAATTAAATGCGAAGCCAGACTCCCAAATCAAATTTAAATATTCATAACGAGTAATCACTTTCGAAGAAAAACGCATTAAATATGAAAGCTAAAAACCATTATCGATCGTACAGTCAAAATATTCCCATCGGCCTTGTTTACTTATTTGACTGAAAAATATTTTTTTTTAACTATCCGGACAAGTGGTAATATTTTCTCAATACAAATCAATGTAGTAAATAACGTTTATTTTTGTTTCAAGGTTTAAATCTTTTGTATTTTGTTGCAAATATTTTTTTAATCACATTTATCTTTTTTACCATAGTCCTTATTTTCCCAACGCGTAGAGGAACAAGAGTACATTTATGCATCGATTCGTGAATCTCAATTGTTTTACAATAGAATTACCACTTCGGTGGGTTTATGTTGATTCACTGTGAATGAAATACCATCAGGGATATTCTATTTGCTCATTCCTATAAATATATAGTGGAATTTTCCAGAACAGATTTTGCATGCCCATACGCGGCATGTACGGGGAATTTTCAATTAGAGATAAGTTACCAGATAGTAATTGGGTGTGTTTGGTTAGAGGTACAGGTTGGAGAACTCCACAAACATACAATCAGACATACAATATTTAAAACATTTAAAGACATATAATTATAGATTCGTGAACGCATTCCACTTCTAAGTCGAATACTCGATAATCAGCTACGCGCAGTGATGCGCTAAATATATTTCATCTCGGAATGAGAGACTATAAACTAAATGTTTCTCAGCGCGAATGCACTTCCTCTTGGGTGAGAATCTATGTCTACTGAACATTTCTCCCGAACGCCAAAGGGGGCGCTATTGTCAGTGCATAGGAGGAAGCACGATTACAGATTAAGATTTAACAAAAATTATAAAGCATTTGAGACAAAACAAATTTGAAATGCAATATATTGTAATGAAGAATTCCTTAATAATATGGACTCTATTTTTTTACAAACTAACAACGAAGTTTTATTCCAGAAGGTTTTTTTTTTCCTATAGTTAACAAAATAAATAAAAATAAACAATAGTAGATACAAAAATAAACTGTTTTTCAAATTCACAAATTATCACAAGCTTAGGCCAAAAATTGAACTTTAATTAGGAAAAGATTCGCCAAAAAGATTAATAATTTCTGGAAAATTCTTCATGATATATATAAGCACTTTCTGGAGTTTTCGCTATGTGTTGCTCACCCAAAATCGCCAAATTCGTCGCCAACGTTTTGCCATCTTAGCAATATTTTAATATTTTATTTAAAGTTATTAAATTCAGATAACAGACTCGTAATTAAAAAGCAGTACATAGAATATGATAAGATATTATAACCAATTCTAAAACCCGAGTGATATAAAATTATATATTTATTAATATATTTAGAATGCATGTTCGTGAACTATGTAAAAAGTTTTCCCAGTTCTTACTCGCTATACATATGTCAATTTTTCATTTTTAAACAAAATTATGAAAAGGAGGAATTCAAACAATTTTCAATAATACTTCAATTCAATTATTCATACAATAACAAGAATATTTCCAAGAAAAGTTTAGTCAAATATCATTTGATTTAAAATTCATGTTGTTCATATTGCTGAAATTCATATGGAGTTATTTGATTTAACGTTCATAATTTTAAATTTGATGCAGTTTTTTTTAATGCATTTAAGAAACGAAAATCTCTTTAAAATCTTTGCAACTCGTTTATTTTATACAACTTAAATTATATTTTATGATGAGCATAACTTTATACAACTTAGAATAACATTAAGCGAAGAAAAGATTTAAAATAAAAAATAATAATTACAGTCCTTCCTAAAAAGTCATGAGAAAAAAACCAGAAAACTGGAAATAACAATGGTTTGAATAATAAATAAAAATACTAAACACATGAAATTTCGTTTAAAACAATTTTTTAAATAAATTTCAACTCTTTCTCAAGTGTTTTAAGGGAAAAAAGTAAGCGGAAATCAAGCTTAATGGTTTATATAATAAGCTAAAGCGCTAAGCTACTCGTTCTAAGCTATTACATGCTGAGAAAGCTTTTAATGTTATTCAAACAAGAAATAAATCAGCCACTTTCCGTATGCTAATGAATTCGTTCTAAACAAAACATATTTCATCATTTATGATGCATACGTTAAAGCAGCTGGTTTAGGTTTATGTTTACTCGAAACTTTCCTGTTTCTGAATGCATAGTTATTACTGATTTGCATCAGCTATGTTTTAAAATTGTGCATGTTTATTAATGAATGATTAAAAATCGATTTTAAAGAAAGGCATGGCACGTTGAAATTACACTTTTCCAGTCTTAAAAAAACAAAAAGGCTTGCAAATTGTTCTTAAGCATATAGTTATTCATCAGATTAACAAACGCAATTAGGATGTGATTTAAATTGGATGTGAAAAAATGTACATTTGATTTGTGGCAACAGTTTCTGTCAACAAATTAAGAAGATAATAATGGCAACAACAAAAGAGAGAGGATTTTTGGACGGGATAATTTTAGGACTTAAAAAAATAAACTTAAAAATAAAAATAAAAACATTATGAGAAGGTACTTTTTTTACCGCCATCAATATATTTATATATAAAAACAATGTTATTTAACCTCCGTCTACAATTTATTTTACCATCATCAGTATATTTACCATAAACAAAATAGCCAGCAAATGTTTTTAAGCATAAGAGCTTTCATTACACAGCATCGTGAACAATTCTGTAGCGGTCAGATTAAAAGCGTATATGTCAAAATTTATCTCTCACGTGTGGCAATAGTCGTGATAAAACCAAAACAAACAAAACAAAGGAAGAAATAATGTACAAAAAGTATAATACTTTTGGAGGAAATATTTTTAGGATTTTGAATAGTGGAATTCTTGCCCATGAGGCAAAATATATCTTTCCGCAAAGGTTGTAGAAAGAAGACTTGTATATTTGACCATCAAAATATTTTGAAGAAAAACTATATTTATACAATAAGAAATTTTATTTTACTGTTCTCAGCATATTTACAATAAATAACAAATAAACGGTCAATAAATTGTTCTAAAGTATACAATTATTCGTCTGAATAACAAACGATAACCAGCGGTGGGATTAAAAACGAATGTGTTAAAATTTATCTCTCACGTGTGGCAACAGTCGTGAGAAAACCAAAACAAATAAAACTAAGGAAGAAATATTGTACGAAAAGTACAATACTTTTGGAGGAAGCGTTTTAATATTTCGAATAGTGGAATTCCTTCTTGCCCATGAGGCACATTTCCGTAAAAAGTTGCAGAAAGAAGACTTGTATATTTGACCATCATCAAAATATTTTGTGTAAATATAAATTTTTCTTCAATGAGAAATTTTATTTTACTATTCTCAACATATTTACAATAAATAACAAATAAACGGTCAGAAAATTGTTATAAAGTATACAGTATACATTTTTAGAATTTTGAATAGTGGAATTCTTGCCCATAAGGCAAAATATATCTTTCAGCAAAAATTGCAGAAAGAGGACTTGTATATTTGGCAGTCATCAACATATTTGGAAGAAAAAATTATATTTACACTATCAGAAATTTTATTTTACTGTTCTAAGGAAATTTACAATTTTACATTTGGAAATGCACAAATAACAAATAAACGGTCAGTAAATTGTCCTAAACTATAAAATTATTCGTCAGAATAACAAACGATAACCAGCGGTCAGATTAAAAATGGATGTGCCAAAATTTGCATATTATTTGTGGCCACAGTTCTGACATAAAATAAAGAAGAAAAAAAAAAAAAAGAAAAAGGAGAGAAGAAATAAATAAAAAGGAAGTTCCACACGACAGTTTTAGGACTTGGGGACACCGGAATTCTTGCTCTTAAGCCTACTCAAGAAGCAAAAGATATATTTTTCTGAGGAAGAAGGTGTATATTTTACCGTCATCAGCATATTTATCCACGCGCGCCGGTCTGAGTTGGTACATCTTTTTATCATTTTAGGGTCTGTAAAATGCAAATGACTGATGCTAAAGAATGGAAACTTTGTTCTTGCTTTGCATCCAAAAGGAGATGAAGATTTTTATGGTATTCCTTGCTGGATGGTTGCTGCCCAACAAAGCGTTCCCTGTTAGGTACCTCGTAAAACTTTCTTTATTAAAAACGTAAAAAGCAGGACCGCTTTTTCATGGAGGCTTCGAATAGTCTTAAACCTGAAATTCTGTTGTTGGACATTTACTTATAGCGAGTGATTATATTGCCCCACTAAAATACACCGCAAACTTCAGGCTATTTGCTGTAGTAGATAGGTAAAAAGTTATTACAGTTACTCGGCGTTAAAAGCAATCGTATTTATATAGAGTTCATTTTTTATATTTTAAAAATGATTTTGATCTGTTGTTTTATATTTATTATTGTAGGTGAGAAAGAATTTGATTGTATACCAAAAAGTAAATTTTCAACGAAATAAAGAGTAAGCAATAATCATAAGGTCTTAAGTTCGATTAGGTATATCATGTTTCCTGTAAAGCACTGAATAACATAAAGTTATTGCTTAGAATTTTATGTTAATGTATTATTGACAGTAACTATTGCAACTTTTAGAAGATACTTTTTTTATTTTCATTTACCAAAGCATACATAAATTATGTTCGTTTACACATAAATTTAAATATTATTCAATACAAATAAAAATGATAAGAAAAATGGACAGAATATATTTGAAAAACAAAAGGTTTGAAAACAAAATTTTGAGAATTTAAAACATTTTACAGATATGATATTTATAATTAATGTGACGTTGATAACATAACTTAATGGTTTATTTAATTTTTGTTTTATTATAAAGAATTAGAAATTAAATTCAAATGAAGTGATAGTCACAGTTTTCAGAAACGAGGTTTGGTTTGTCGCTGTACCGTCATTTTTTGCAGTCTCTAGGCTAACTAGACCGGGACCTACAGTTTAACGTGGATTCCGAACCAGTCACAAATACCCATGCCCTCGCCTGAAGCTTATGGTACCAAAGGCCAGAGAGCGCTAGCCAGTTGCGTAGAAACGCGAGAGATTCAGTGTGTGAGGCAACATATATTTAAAAATATTTCATATGTTTTTAGTACAATTATTATCAATTTTTAATATATTTCATATGTATAGTGGCTTTAAATATGTAGTATATAATGCATGTGTGTGAAAATTTCTCTCACACCCTTGTGAAGGCAAGCCAGCTAAAATCAACGAGATGTTTTACTAATCCAGGATCTCAGCTGGTTTACGTTTATTTTTTACAAATAAAGGCTGGCATTTCCTTTGAAGAAGCGACTGTTAATTGGCGGCGTTTCGAAGGGCGAAATGAAGGTGGATAGCGATTGTCTTACAGCCAGGAGAGGATGCTTATCGGAAAAGGGATCTAAAGATCCAACACTTTGATCATTTACAGGAATGCAGCCGACCATATTTTATGGTTAAAGGTTACTTGCCGAAAAGGAATAAAGAGAAAAGAAAACTGTTTGTGTGATAAAGGAGTAATAATGAGTTTCTCCAGTTGTCACTTGTGAGGGCTACAAAAAGGCTCTCACCTATGCCTGGACTGTTTGAGGTGTCGAAAACACCTTCAGCCAATGATTGAGCATATAGTCTTCCGGGAAGATTTTAAGGTAATCAGAAAAGGTAGGGAGACCACTTGATGGATAAAAAGTGATGTCAACATCGAGATAAGAGGAACCGACAGCGAATGAGAAAAATCTAGATCGAGTGGAAAGCTGATGAAAATCTGGAGAAGTAGCAGTTCCGGAAAAATGAAAGAGAGAAGTTCCTAAGAGAAATTTACTTGAAGTACCTCAAGCTGTAGCAAAAGCGGCGGGCCATTTCCCAACTTAAAAAGAAGAAAAAAGTAATGATGCTGTATTAGGACTTATATTCCGAAACCCAGTTCGTGAGATAAGACATGCCTTCTCCTGGCGACGACGTCGCGGACGACAAATAGGCAAATGTGATTATTTAAAAGCGATTTCAGTGTGTGTGTGTTGCAAAGTTTCAAGTTTTCATAGAAGATATTACTCATATCCTCTATACTATAAAAGAAAAACATTAATCTAACGGTGTAATATCCCCATTACAAAGCAATTAAAAACTTTGTGTAGTTTAATAGGATCTTATTTTTTAAAACTTCTTTACTTGTTTTTAGAAGGTCACAGAGAAAAAATATAGAAAGCATTGAAAAAAATAATAAAATTCCAGAATACTTGGTTACTTGAAAATTTTCTATGAGCACTCACAACATAAATTAAATAAAAAAAAGTTTAGCTTTAAGACAATGACAAAAGACGACCAAAAACATATAGCAAGTAAAACATGCCAGCCTTGAAGCGTCCAAAAATGTTTTTTTCCATTTTGTTATGAAGGAAAGTAATAAAAAACAATTGCATATATTTTTTTAAATTATTATTTTTAAGGAAAATGTTAAGAATGTTAAAAGCTTAATGTTTATTTACAAAAAATGCTTTTTATGTTCTTATTCTTTCCTTCGCATAACTATTAACAATTAGTTTTTCCCATTATTTTAGTCTTTTAATATTTATTGTTAGTTTGAAAAACGCAGAAAGTGGTTTTTTTTCTTCCTTTAATGCTTCTTTATAAACAAAATAAAATAGTAATTTTTTTTTCACGAAATTTTTAAAATAAAATATTTTTTATTGTTTTTTATTTAAAACAGTAAAAGAAATGAAAGAATTTTATTCATTATACTGTATTGCATTTAATTTATTATCTAACTAGAAATAGTTATTAATTGTGAACAATATCAGGCTAGATAGCTTTAACTTAGCTTATTACGCAAGTCTTTCTTACATTCAATGACAGAAACTTTTAAAATCCCTATGTATTTG
The DNA here is from genome assembly GCA_021605075.1 of Caerostris darwini. Taxonomy (NCBI): domain Eukaryota; kingdom Metazoa; phylum Arthropoda; class Arachnida; order Araneae; family Araneidae; genus Caerostris; species Caerostris darwini. Next base: position 944,721 of record BPLQ01004536.1, read on the forward strand.
TCATAATATAATTATAAGGAAAGAAATTTATTTAACTTTGGATGGTATTAAAAATTGTATTATTATAATCAATCGTAAGTTATTTATATTTCAATATCAATAGCACGACAGCCTAGAGTAAGCCAAGGCTTTCCTTTGAAGACATTTCCATGCATTCCTCTGGGTGAGAAGGGTCCTCCAATTCTTAACCTTTAGTACAGCAAAATCTTTTTCAATAGCGCAACCTGGTTCGTCCTCTTCCTCTTTGTCCTGTGACTTTTCCAAAACAAGTCTTTTTGTAGGGTCTTTACAAGAGTCTTACATTTTTTTAAATCCTTCCTTCTAAATACATGAGCAGCCCAGTTTAATCTATTGATCTTAATAAATTTTATAATATCTGGGTCTGTGTGTATATTTCTGTACAAACGTCAGAAAGGTTAGCATGAACTTCTCGATCTGACATCATTTATGAAAAAGCTGATGTGTATTTAACTACAAATGACGTTCCGTTGATGAGTCATTTCAACCCTAAAATTGCCTAATATTCAACAGTACTACGTAACGCCATCACTAGTCAAAAGACGAGTTAAATAAAATATTACAATTTGTAATATAAATCAAATACATTTCTTTCCGTTAACTATTGCGTTACTGAGTTTATTGGTACTATTTTCTATTCACAGCTTGAAATTAACATGTGCCATCAAATAAACACTTCGTTTAGCATGAGTCATGCTTACTTAAAAGATACTCATCAAAGGAAACAAAAAACAGTCTACACTCCCATTTTTATATACGACCCCTTAAGGAACTTGTCATTGAAACCCATAAATTTCAAAAAGGAGTGGTCCATAACAAAAGAAAGAAAAGAAAAAATGAATGCCACAAAGAGGAGAAAAAAATGATTCCAAATTGCAAACAATTTGGTTAAGTGATTCAGAAACCGTATTCGCTGGCAGAACCTAACCCTGGAAACGCAATAAAATTCACAAGAGAAGATTTTCTCCGTGGTACATATCTCTGCCATCAGAGGTCATGAGGTGGTTAAAGGTGAGCTTGATCTATAAATTTCCCCTCCTGCAGTAAAAATGTCCGTACGTCATTAAGAGGTTTATGGAAAAGAAACACCTGTTGCAACGGTTCCGATCAGAGGGTGGAAAAAGGTATTTGTTTCTGCAATGAGATTGGGGTGCACGCACAACATTTGATGTATTTGAGTTGTTATTTATTCACTGTTGGTTTAAAGTTTCCAAACATCAATTTATCAAAATGTGGAAGGTGGAAAAAATTAATGTTTCTTCTTCAAATCAATGGGTGGGGGTGAACAAGAATGAGGAATTGTACGTTACAAAAGTTTGGGAGATATTCCCCTTCAATTTCAATAAAAAAGCGTACAAATATTGCTACAGTGGATTATTCTTGTAGAAAATATTATTGTGGCATAAATGTGGTGAGGATAATTTCAATGATCATTCATTTTTCGGTCAAGATTCCGAACAAGATAAAAATAAAATGGATGACTTAAACTTCTTCAATGCATTCGTTTTCCTTGTTTTTTTTTTTTTTTGAAAACAAAAATATGAATGATTTCCTAAAATAATAAAGTTGACTTTTTAAGAATAGTATAAATGAATAATTTAGGCAAACAAGCATTAATAACAATTTAAAATTTATGCATTTATCTGCGCATACGACATTATAACTGATCAAAATATAAATTAACAAATACAAAAATAATGAAGCTGTAGTATAATAACATTTTTTTATATTTGAAACATTTTAGAATCATAATCAAGCTTTTAAAATAAAAATGTCTTTGAATTGGTTATTGTACAACATATTGATTCATTTACTTATTTATTTTTCTTTTCGTGAAATACAATTTCAAAATTATTATTATTATTAAAATTCTTTAAAATGAGTTTTTGGTTATCAAGAAAAGTTAATCATTTTATTTAAAAGTTTTGTTATTATTTTCTTTTTATTTATTTTTTATTCATATTTATTTTTATTTATTTATTTATTATTATTTATTTTTAATTTTTATTTATATATTTATTTTTTATTCATATTTTTTATTTTTATATTTATTTTTATTTTTATTTATATTTATTTTTATTTATTTATTTTATTTATTTATTTATTATTTTTATTTTTAATTTTTATTTATATATTTATTTTTTATTCATATTTATTTTTATTTATTTATTTATTTATTATTCATTTTTAATTTTTATTTATATATTTATTTTTATTCATATTTATTTTTTTTTATTTATTTATTATTATTTATTTTTAATTTTTATTTATATATTTATTTTTTATTCATATTTATTTTTATTTATTTATTTATTATTATTTATTTTTAATTTTTATTTATATATTTATTTTTATTCATATTTATTTTTATTTATTTATTTATTATTATTTATTTTTAATTTTTATTTATATATTTATTTATTTATTCATATTTATTTATATTTATTTATTTATTATTATTTATTTTTAATTTTTATTTATATATTTATTTTTATTCATATTTATTTTTATTTATTTTTAATTTTTATTTATATATTTATTTTTATTCATATTTATTTTTATTTATTTATTTATTATTATTTATTTTTAATTTTTATTTATATATATACTTATTATTATTTATTTTTAATTTTTATTTATATATATATTTATTATTATTTATTTTTAATTTTTATTTATATATTTATTTTTATTTGCTTATTTTTTTTGTTGCAAAGTAATATTTATTCTTACCTCTTCAGATGCATATTTTTATAAAAAAATAAGTCTAAAATATAAATCCCTGAAACATTTGCAGATATAATTTGATTTGAAAAGTGCTTGTATTTTTCAAAAACTTACTGAGAATAGAAACAAATGCCAATTTTCGTGCTAAACTTTTTTAAGAGTTAAACATCACTTTATATAAACATGGTCAACTAAAATCTTTCAAAATAAAACGCAATAAAAAGTAATAGTCTATTAAAATTCATATTAATAAATAATATGGATGAATATTTGTGATCAAACAACATAAAAGTGTCAGAAATAAATAACAACTCTGCCTTTTAATAACATGATCATCTAATAGTGATTCACATTAGCAGTAAAATTATACTTTTAAATAAATTGCACGTTTGTTGAAGTCGATTAAACGCCAGTTCAGTTGACCTGAACTTAACAAAACGATCAAGTTTCAACACAAAGCCTTTGTTGTCATCAACAGAAATAAATGAACCACCAAAATTACTTCGTGTGTTGCCAAAATGCTAATAATTACTCACAATCAAACTATTAAGAAAATAGTCCCTAAAGTCACGTGCTCTTTAAAGAACTTTTCACACAGACCAAATTCTCACTGTGAAGAAATAATTTCAGTTCGAAACCCCTGCTGCACGCTATTTCATCGGCCTCCAAAAAAGAAAACACAGACCTTAACGATTCTTTTTCCAAAGGAAGCAATTCATGTCTTTTGTTTTACACCTTCAGCGTGGGAAAGGCAACAACCATTAAGATTAAAAATATAAAAATGGGCGGGATCAGATTTCTAAGCCGTGCAGAAATGGAACCAGCAGTCGGTGATAACAACGAATAAAAAAAAAAAAGAACAAAAAAGACAGCACGTAAAGACAAAGGAATACAAGTTGCATTCGCACCTAACTGCAACCAGAACTTTCTTCTGAAACGGAAGGTCACAAGCATACGCGACACGATTGCTTATCTACATGACGTCACGCATCACACAAGTTTCTGATTGAATGCGTTATTAAGTAATAGGCACCGCCCATTTATCTCAAGATGACATTTTATTGGTCAGGTGGCTTTAAAGTGGGATTTACAATTCCGCCATTTTTTATAGCTTTGCGTTTTTAAAGTTCGTGATTGTGTCTTGCTGTTGTTTCTGCTTATTATGAGTGTTATTACTCTTTTCATAATATATCTGCGTGGCTTGTCAGGTGAAGTAATGACGAGTTTTCGAGATAGAGTAGACATTTTGCGGTTAGGTAATTTTGGTTTACAAGGACACGAAATTGTATATATGTTATTTTTTATTCCCTGACTGTAATTTGGTAAAGCTTTTAAGATTGGCTGATTTCTATTGTGTAATTCAGAGAGGGCTCTTATCTTTGTTCGCTACTGTTCTGTTGAAGTAATATTTTAAGAACGTGTTTTTTTTGTGTTGACCTTCAATTTCTCATTAATTTAAATAAAAGATTTATCGTACACCGAGTTTGCTATAAACTTATTTTTAAGAGAAGTGGAAAAATTTGCATACTCTGGATACGAAACGAATGAAAATATTATGAATTTTTTTGCATCATATTTAAAAAAAATAAAATAATACGATATTATGTACTAGTAATTACAAATATTTATTATTTTCCAAACTTGGTGAAGAATAACTGAAATCACTTTCAGCAATTTAAAACATTAATAAAAAATATAGGTACTTACGTATTAACGGTATCTTGGCGACAGACTTGGCGGTTTTTAAGTGTCGTCAATCTAACAGCTACTAAGGTTACCAAACCAATAGAATATATTGGTGCCACTGCCATAAACCGCCAAATCTGTATCTGCGGTTGGCGCGTGTGCTCTTTATTGGCGCGTGTGCTCTTTATTGGCGCAAATGTCGCCAAGGTACCGTTAATACGTAAGTACCAAAATATATAAATATTAAATAAAATAACACGTATAAATTGTAAATACGCCTGGGATTTATTATAGAACAGGGTTGTATCCAATCATCAATCGGTATCTTAACCTCGAATGTTGTAGTTGGAGTTATTAAAAGAATAAAAGAACTAACAAATTTATCTAAGCAGTTTCAATTAACAATTATAACACATTTAAGATCCAAGAGTCTAATAGGATTGTACAGAGTTGTGAGGGTAGTGTTACTCGTGTCCGTATCCTATCTTCAAGATACACATGCTGCCTGGGTAGTGCTAACTGAGTAACGCCGGTGCAGAACTTGTTTATGCCGTAAAGATAATTGTCTCTGTATTGCATTACGAAAAAAAAAAATCGTGTCCGTGTCCCAAAGGATTTTAAGTGAAGAATAATTTTTTTTATGAAAATAGAACGGGTGATAAGCCAAAAGACTTCAGTTGAAAAGAAAACAAAAATCGGAATTCGTATTTTCAAATTAAAAGCTTTTCTAAACTTAAATCATATCCTTTCAGAAAAAAAACATTTAACTTTTTTTTTCTGTACGCTATATTCACTTCTTACAAGTTCAACTCTGTCAGAAACATTCATCCCTGCTCTTTAAATTGAATCAAATCCTGTCTGGGTTTATAAGTTTCCTTCTTAACGATATTGATTGAAAATTGAAGCGTCATGTAGCAAGAGGTGGGAAAAAAAAATAAGGAGACTTTGTAAGCAGCGTTCAACTCTTTACATCGCTTTTCTCTCTTTCTGCACTCAGTTATCGGTTAAAAACGTATATACAAAATATTTGAATAATGAAAGCGTAAAGCTACAACAACAATTCCAGCAAAAAAAAAGTAAAAATATATACGCTCAAAAATCATTTTCGAAAAACGAAACGACTCCGTGTCAAATTCTTCATTTATCAAATTTTCTTCGCAAGAAAAGGGTGGGAGGAAAAAAAAAACCGGAGAAAAGAGAGGAGAAATAAAAAAAAAAAAAAAAACGGAGCAAAAAATGGTAATAAATTCATAGCCTATAACGTCATTTATCATCACGCCATCATAGAAAACCGGAGTAGAAAGAAAAGAAGGAAAAAAAAAAAAAAAAACTGGAAAAAAAAAATCTGGAGTGATTTTTTTTTAAGGAATTAAAAAGAAAAATACAGAGAGAGAAATAATATAGGGAAAAACTGAAATGTAAGAAAAAAAAAAAACTGGAAAAGTTCGACTTGAGGTATAGAAAGCGATCAAAACAGGAATATACGATCGGGAGGTTTAATTTCGTCTCCCTTTTAAGTCCGGGACAGATCGAGGTGTGTGATTAGGATTTTTGAAGGGGGGTTGGAATGAAAAGAATGAAAGAGCCATAACTGATCCATTTATTTACATAAAGAAATCTTAAAGAACAGTGTGTTTGCATGTTTTTCATTCTCGCATTGAATTTAAAAACTAAGAGATGGGGGGAATGTCATATGAAAGGATGCTAGTGTAGTTTTTATTTTGCTTCCTATTTTTTTCTATATTTATGGGAAAACTTAATATTTTTTAAGAACAGTAGATAGAAATAAATAAATTAAGGCAATGCTGGTTTCTAAAGAATATTTCTTAAATATAATGCATACAAAATTCGTAGAATTTACATTATACATATATATATTTAAATAAATTTTAATAAATTTAATAAATTTTTAATAGGTTTTAATTAAAAAACAAGTAAATTTCATATATAATGCAGGCTACTTTAAAAAAAAATTACATTAACTAATGGTTTACGTATATTTTTTAATTAATGTGTTGTTCGCTTATCCCACTTGGCAGACAGTAAAATCTAGACCAGGTCTAAGAGCCCGTGTAGTCTCATGGAAGGAGGAAAAGGGGGGGAAGCTTCTGTTATGATGGAGAACTCGTAGGTAGAAGTCTGACTTGGCTTCGTGACGATGACTTTCTACGGGGTAGGGTTGTCAGCCCAACGGAATAGGGCCCAATAGTCATATTAGACCGGGACCTACCTTAAAGTGAATTCTGAATCACTACAAACATCCATTGCACCGCTGGGACTCGAACCCGAAACCTGTGATATCGAGAGTCAGAGCGCTATTGTCTCGGCCATCAGGCTCTTTTTACTTAATGTTTTTACATTTATTGTATCTTCAATTTTCAAAATTTATATTAAATAATTCTTATGTAATAGACGACTGATTTTATAATCATATAATCATATTAATTATTTTATTTCACAATAATAAGTTATTTTATGACATTATATGAATTATTATATTTATAAATATTTATATAAATCACTCATATAGATACGTGTAGAATATATCAAAATAATAGTATGGTAATTGTGGGAAAATTTTTTGAAGACAAATAATAATCTCGAAAAAGATTACTGTTTATTTTTTAATGCATTTTTTTCCCTTTACATACCTTTCTTTTGATACAATGGACGCGTGCGAGTTGTTAAGAATTTTATTGTTGTTAAAAACATGCCAGTCACTGCATAATTTTATAAATATATTCAGTTCTTTACCTCTTAAATATTTAAACGAATTGTAAAAATTAAAAATCATTGAGACGACATCTTTTAAACAAAGGATATATTACTCGGTTTTATAAATAAAATGTCTGTATAAGTTTCTACAATAATTTCAAAAACATTACAATGTACCATGAAAACATACTACATTTCACTTAAATTAAGTGCATCCAAAATCAACGAATCGTTGATTTGAGAGAAAATTTATTGCCAATAAAATTCTTTCAAGCAAAAACACTTGTCAAAATAAACACTGAAGTGTAAAAATACCATGACAGATGCTTCCTTAAATCGAAGTTAACATCTTATTTTTTTTCTTTCCCAAAGCTTGTAAAAACAATTTTCGCTAGACATATCCATTTTTTTTTTTCGGAAGAAGTATACAAAATTACTTTAACAAATTGCGTTTCGTCAAAAAAAAAAAAAAAGGTTTTTGTTGTATCTGTTCAACGTTCCAGTAGGATGGAGACACGTTGTTTTATTAGTGTAATCATGTGCAGCTCGGCTGTTTTGCACAAAGGAATACCTCATTATTTCCAATGCATTAAATAATGGATTTCGAACTATGGGTAGAAGGCAGAAATTATTGGGCGAGTGGTTTGGAACACCTGCATTCTAAAAAAGGAGAAAAAAATCATCTTGCATCGAAATATTAATAATAATAATAATAATAATATTAAAAATAATAATAATATTATTAAAAATAATAATAATATTATTAAAAATAATAATAATATTATTAATAATATTATTAAAAATAATAATAGAACTTTCATATTATTAAAAATAATAATAATATTATTAAAAATAATAATAATATTATTAAAAATAATAATAATATTAATAATATTATTAATAATATTATTAATAATAATAATATTATTATTAATAATATTATTATTAATAATAATATTATTATTAATAATATTATTATTAATAATATTATTAATAATAATAATAATATTATTATTAATAATAATAATATTAATAATAATAATAATATTATTATTAATAATAATAATAATACAAAATTAATACGCAGTTAATATCATTTGTATTTGTGTAACACTCTGCCGTTGTCTGTCACAGAAGTTAACATAAAAAATTCGTAAAAGGAAGTATGAAGATTTTTATCATACGATTTTGTTATATATCTGTCTATATTAAATATAAAGTATGCAAGCATATGTCAGGTTTGTGTCAATATACAAGTATAAAAAAAAAGCTATATTGAAGAAGCTATATTGAAATATGAAAAATATTGAAATTCACAAAGCTATACTGAAATTAAAAATCCGTATCATTTCATTAGATATACAGCTCTCAAAACTTAATAATGAGTCAATAATATGTTTTCGCACAAAACTTTAAACAATTATTTACTTTCGCAACAATGCCTTATTTAAGGAAACTTTAACTCGGTCATTATATTATCTAATTCTTCTGTCAAGCTCCTCTCGTGCGTGTTCCATGGGGTTCAAATCTGGCGACTGAGGAGTGTATAGAGCTACTTTTTGTGGATTTGGATCGTTGTCATGCTAAATGATCCTCCGGCTGCCAAACAATAAGCTGTCAAAAAATGCCAGCATATTATCTTCCAATATATTCAAATATTTTAAATGATTCAATGATGGTTAATTTCTCAAAAACGGCAGGCGACATTAACCCCCAAACTATGCCACCTGCTCCATCATATTCCAGTTTTATTGTGGTATGGATTTCATCAGTTTTGAAGTGATTGAATTCGAAATAGAATTTCATTCTTCTCGAAGAGCAGTTTTTAGAATCACTTTTGCTAAAAATTTATCTTAATTTTAATTTGCTATCTAAAACATTCCCAAATACTCATTGAGCTCGATAATATACGATTGTCGAGAAAATTGAAGAAATTTTGCCATGTTTGTACAAAACGCTAAATGAGGATGTTTAGGATGGTTACTGTATATAAAAGTATATTTTTTTACAGCACTAAATTGTAAATTATTTTTAATATATCAATGTACATACTATAATTCATCATCCGTGATTCATGGATCCATTCATTCACAATCATAATAACTGAGATCGATGGACGATCGCTACGTGCTGGATTACTTAACGTTGGAAAAGAACCATTTCAGTGTTTGGTGGAACAAAGTTCTACCAATCAAAGTTTAAATTTGATTTAATATTTTGCCACTTTTATGAAGTTGTAAAATTCGTTTCTTTTCAGAAATAGATGTGTCTGAACGTATCCTCCTCATTTCTAAGAGTTATACTTCAAAAACACAAATTTCAGATTGAGTTTTTTTATTCTAACTTATATGCTGGAAAGCGACTAAAATAATCTGCCCATTTTCATTTCATTTTAAAAGTGGCAGTAAATAACAATGATAAATTTGCATTTTTTTTTCAAATATACAAATACATCTTCAAGTTTCATACGTTATAAGTTTTTTTTTTAATTTTAAATATAAGTTTATAAATAATTTTAAAATTCCCAATTGAAATTTTTAAAACTTCTGGTAATTACATTTAGGTTTTTCAATATAAATCGATAGCATACGAACACTTTATTTTCTTTTATAGCTTAGATAAAATAGCGTTGTACAGAAACAAAAATACAGTTCCTAAGGTTTTAATTTAATTTACTTATAATACATTCCGCTTATTTATGTAAAAGTGAAGAGCTTATGATATCTGAAAGAGGACATCTTAATGTATTGTAAATCTGAAGTTAATTTAAAGTCCTACATCAATATATGTTTACAAACCAGTGACTATCGCTACATCTATAAACAGAGCCTTGCACTTTACGGTTTTCAGATTAAATGCTCCTCTTCGTTAGTTTTAATGCCAAGGGATAACATCGTTCGATCGATTATTTAAATTCCCAAACAATATTCCGAATGACTTGAACCACTAGATATCTTGGAGAAGATAAAAGCACTATGGTATTGTTCTGACTTAAACAGAAAAACATTGTTATTTTAATTCGGGGAAAAGCCTATAGACTGAAGAAGGCGCTTTCTAACTTGTTTACGTAGCAGTTTCTGGCCTTTGACTGATGCAAACAGCACACACACACATACAACAAAGCCGACTCCAGTGGAATTCTCAAATCAAATCAAACACACACAAAACCTTAAGAAGCAGAAGAAAAATTGACTAAAGAATAAAAAGGAAAAAAAAAAAAAAAAAAAAAAAAAGAAGGAAAGGGAAGACGATCTTTTATTTATCCAACGCTTTATCTTCTGACGTTTAAATGTTTTATCCGAGTAAAGATGGGTTGGGAAGGTTGGATTGCCAAGTTCCATTTTGTTGGTGCATGAAAAAGAAACCGTTTCGGCTCTCCACCGGAAAAGAAGAAGAAAAAGAAGAAAAAAAAATTACAAGAAAGAAAGAAAGAAAAGAAACAGAAATAAAGCGTGCTTTAAACTTTTATATGCACCAGCGTTCCAGATTATCAAGTTAAAAGGATGGGTGTGTGGAGAGATGCGAGACGTCGGCTTTACCACAAAAGTCTTAAATTTGCTGGCGTGCTGTTGGACCAAGTAGCACGAGACAAGACCGAAGACTTTTGAGTGCGAAGAACTTGATATATATATATATATTTTTTTATTCTTGCTATGTTTTTAATTCAGTTTTTCAAATTTTTTTTCTTTCTATATCTTATTTCGGTAAAATAGTTTAGCCTTTCCGGACAGGAAAAAGAGGTCATCTTTTATTTGTTTTTTTACTACCTATCTGTGAAAGATTTGAAGTGGAAGAAAAACTCTGTAAACGATTTTCTAGAGTTTTTTTTATTTTTATTTCGTTCGAGAGGGGTGGGGGAGTGAGATGCCGAACTTCCTGTCATTCACTTCCACCCTCTTGAACACCAGGATGAAATGAATTAGAAGGTAATAATTAGAAAATACTTTGCACAAAATATCAAAGGCAGAATTTTTTTAAATCAAAATTTATTTTTTCAGGAAACTTTTTAAATAAAATATAAAGTACTTACAATGATTTAAATTGAATTCCATTAATTTATAAATAAATTTAAATCAAATTTTCGGAAGAATTACAAAAAAACAAAAACAAAAAAATAGAAAAAAATATATATATATGAAAATTTCTACTGATGACATTAAAAAATTCTAAAAGTGTGGCAACTGCCCTGATTTTTTACTCCTCATCATGTCTTTGACTGCCCAGCTGTTGCAATCGCCATGCATTGTCTGGACCATCCCTCGGAAGAGGATTTATATTCGGAGCTGGCAATCGACATAGACAATATTATTTGGAAGCACCACGATATTTGATTTTCTTGTACTCTCCAGGGGAATATAACAACAACAAAGCTTATACTTAAACTTAGTTCTTACTTTTTCAACGCTTAACATCTTTACAGATTGTTTAACTTCATTTCATTTATCAAGAGTCATGCAAGTTAACGCCAAGAACAGCATAGTATAAGGCTTATTCACAACAATAAAATATATTAAATTATTACTTTTCTTTATGAATTAAAAATTTTCTGAAACGATGGAAAAAAAAATCTTCATTACATTTTTTAATCTTAATACTATTTTACATTCATCAATATTACCATTAATCTTGCATGGACTTTAGCCTCATTAGCAAGATCTGATGCGGCCCATTTGGGTATATTTGAGCGGAAGATTTTGAGGGCTATTATTGGAGGTATTAGGGAAAGTGATTGTTGGAGAACACAGCACAACGCGAAATATATAAGTGCTATAAAGATCCAGATATTAATGGCCTCTATGAAGATTGGCTTGGTTTGTCGCTCTACACTCATTTTTTACACACTTTGGGCTAATTAGTCCGGGGCCTACAGTTCAACATGCATTCTGAACCCCTAACAAACATCCATGCCACCATCAGGATTCTAACCTGAAGCTTGTGGTACCAAAGACCAGAAAGCTAGCCAATTGGCCATCAGGCCGTAACACTATGAAGAGGGAAAGTGTAAATGCCTCATTATTAGAATATACATTCAAAACAAAGTACAAGGCATACTTATAATAGTTAACAAGATTTTGATTTATATAATTTTCACTATTCTCTCCACACCCAGAAACAAATTCCACCCAGAATAATTCTTTAATAGTCCGTTCAACGACCAGAAACGAAAAAAAAACTCTCACTTTGTCTAGTTGTTAAAGAGAAAACTCAACCATCTAACGGGGCAATGATACAGACACCCCATCCGATAACAAATCAGGGGAGAGAAAAAAAAAATATTATTGCAATATTACTTTCAAGATAACACACGGAATAAAAATGGGTGGACCAAACCCAAACCTCGTTATTACAACAACAAAGATGGTGTACATATAGATATATATAAAGAATATTGTCATAGCACAAACCTCCCTGGGAGTATTAGCTCCTCTTGCGAAACAGCTACACATCGCACCGCGCACAGATATAGCCACAGATAAAGAGAATCGGGGGTGAGGGGGGGGACGTGAGATGACAAGGGGGAGGGAAAACAGAAGCAGCAGCTGAAACCGACAGGTCAGAAATTCTGTTTCTTTTTATGTTTCTGCGTGTCTTTTGTCTTCAGTCCTGTAGTACTTCCACCCACCACCCCTTACTACAGTGGAATTGTTCAGGCTCAAAATTGGAGGGACGGGCATGAGGATTTTTCAGGATTTAGATCCCCCCCTTATATATATATATATATTTTTTTTGTTGTTGTTCGTTATGTTTTTTTTTCAAGCTCTTCGAATGAGAAGTGTGTTTTTCTCTGTATTTTATAGGAGCGATATACGTTTTCTAGTGGGTGATCTTGATGGAAAATGGCCCATCTGCACATGTCGTTGCAAATACTGGTTATATATTTTTTTATTTGTGTTTTTTGTGTATCCTGTATATTGTATTCTTGTTTGGGAATATTAAAAATAGGACAAACACTCAGATGAAAGTGTTTTCGTGCATTCCACGAAAGATGAAAATACCATTTCATCTGCAGAGGATGGTTTTCGATGGTGGGATCCAATCGGATATTACGGTGTAAGGTATTTCGTTTCTTGCGTGTATATGTGAAGCAATCTTTGGAATTCTAAAAATGAAAAATCTCTCTTTTTAAATTGAATATCAATAAAAATTGCAGTGAATGTAAAGCGAAACGGATTTTGCACGAAAATTACTTTGTACAAAATAAAATATGAAAGCATGGTCTAAAAAAATAATGGCGATATATATATATATATATGTTTTTCTTTTTCTTTTAGAATTGCAAAAATTCCCTTCAATTTTTATTCAATTCTTTTTATTTGTATTGTGTGCTTTCAATAAGAATATATGTATATTACTTTTTCAATCATATTAGTGGCAAACATTGTTAGATGCTAGGTTACGAACTTTGATATGAAGAGCATGTTGTAGAAAAAAAATGTCAAAGGTAAAAAAAAAAAATGTCACAGGTAGAGTCGGTAAAAATGTCACAGGCAACTAATTTTAGTTTATTTAGATTAATGCATCTTCGATATAATTAAATACCAGACATTGATATTTTTAAATATTCGTTGCCTGTCATTTATATTTCAAGTGATTATTTTAACTTCGGTATTTGATAAAATAAAGGCTTATATTTACATAAGCACACATTCAATTACCTCGACAAAGTCAACAGCGGGGAAATTTGCCTCGCATATTTAAACTTAAACCGTGACTGTCCAATATTTTCGACAATTCAAGAAGTTCCAGTGAAAGTAAAAAGCATTTCTAGCAACTATATAATTGATTATACTAATATATGTTCTTTAAAATTTTCAAGGGGAAACGTCACAGCCAAAGATGAAAAGGAAGGCCAAAAAAGAGATGGGTTGGAAAAGGATCTGAAGAACCTAAATATCACTAAATGGAAAATCAAAACTCGAGATAGACGACTTTGGAGTCGTATTGTTAGAGATGTCATGGTCCAACATGGTCAAAGTTAGACATACTGAGAGTTTATCATACATATACATATATATATATATATAATTCTTAAGGTTATTTCATATATCCATACTAAAATAAAAAAAAAATTAAATGTGTTTTTGTAAACAATTTTTATTCGTTTCTGTTTTTTTACTATATCTTTCCAATGATATGAAAATATCAACTTTATTATTGACTATAATGGAATTTACGAACATTTTTGTTGTCACGTAATTACAAAACATTCCAGTTATGTTGATGCGTGAGAAATTTACTGTAATCATTAGAGTTCAGATTTTACAAGGTAGTTGAAAGTGAAGTTTATTTGTCTTCTAGCCCATTCATTTACATGGGGTAAGTGATAACCAAGCAATTACAGATTCCCAAGTTGGAAATGAATTCACCCACAGAAATCAAATCACAAAACAAATTCCTTTCTTTATCTTGATTCTGGAAATTCGTAAGATATTGAAATCAGCACAAGTCGTTCTCACCTCCAGGAAACAAACTTATTCCCCTTTTCCCAAATGGAAATTGAGGAATTCCTTTTCAAGAAGAAAAGAACCACCCCCGATAGGGAGAGGAAGGCTCCCTTTCCTAAACGAGATTCTCATTAGTCATTTCTTCCAGGTATTTATTTGACTAGCCAATGAAGAAAACTTCTTGTTTATTCACCATTCGTTAACGGGCTACTTGAAGAAGCGCGCTAACGAGCTCTTCATTGCCCATACCCCTAATCAACTGGAATATCCTTTCAGCAGAGACTTGAAGGCAGAATTGCCGGATGTGAACTCGAGGCACTGTTAATTATTTCTGCTCCATAAAAGTCGCAATGAGATGCAGGGAACACGGATGGTGGACCCCGACACTTTTAGTTTTAAGTGTCGCTGTTAGTTTTAAGGGGGATTTTTGGTTGGGTAGGGAAAAAAAAATTAAAATTGCGTTTAATTAATTTAAATGACTTATAAGAATAACTATATGATTCTGTATAGTTCTATAAAGAAAAGACTAAAGAAATCAATGATGTAATTACTGCCTGGTTCGAAGAATGGCGATTTATTATTAAATTTAATCATTTTAATAGTATATTACTCCTTTTTGTAGAATTTAAACAAGTGCAATTTAATATAATGAGAATAATAGAAGCTGTGTAGAATAAATGTATATGTAGAAAAGAAAGTCAATGATGTAATGATTCGAATCATAAAGGTTTATTATGAATCGTTTAAATTTAGTATTCGTATTATTCCCTTTTAATGAGCCAAATTTAATACAACGAAAATGGCATATATTTATATGATTCTACATTGTTCTATGTAGGAGAGATTGTAACAAAATTAATCATGTAATCGTCTTTGTCTATGCAGGAAAGATTCTAATAAAAATCATAGAATATTTCCTACATAGACTACGATGATTACAACAAAAAATCATGTAATCATCTTAGTCTATGTAGGAAAGATTCTAACAAAATTATTTAATACTACTTTGTTTGAATGCAAATTTATTATGATACTTTTAAACATAATACTATACATATGCATTATTTTTCAATGTATTTATTTTTGGTGAATTTATAGAATTTAAGTAATCGGAATTTAATACAATGAAAATAATATAAATCAGTGTGATTCTAAATAGTTCTATATAGAAAAGATTCTAAGATAATCATATAATTACTACCTGGTTCGAAGACTGAAGATTTTTTTTATTATTAAACTTTTAAATTTAATTATATTAACATCATCAAAGAGTATTATTGATTGTTCATGAATCTGAGGTATTCAAACGAAGAAAATTTAAAACAACAAATGTGCTGAGGGTTTATATCGTTGATTTAATTCTGAGTTAGAAAAATTAAAATTAAAATAAATATTATCCAATAACAATAAATTTTAGGACAGAAATTGAAACCATTCGAGTTTTTGTAGAAAGTAGAAATAAAAACTAAGATCTAATTGATTTTTGTGATAAGGAAGATTACAACTCTTTCTTCTAGAGCTGAGTCAAAAACGTTATTTACTGAAGTATTTATTTTTATTTTAAATATACTAAAAAAAAAAAAATTAAATTAAAAATGCATTTAAATCTCGTTACACACTTCAATTGCGGATTTCTTCAATCTTCGAATAATTCGATAGAACTATGAAACAATCAAATAGTTATAATTTTATACTAATAAATTACAATAAATAAATTTGATCTAAAATACAGAAAAATCACGTATTATTACGAAAATAATTTTTTTATATATTGTAACTTCTACACCATCTTTAGCTCGACCTTATACCCTGTGGATAACACGATCGTCCCTTAATTCCATAGAGTATAGCGTTAAAACACCAAAAAGGTTCACTTAATTCAGGAATCAAATTAGCAGCATTTCATTGGCTAACATCAGAGTTTGAGGAAAGAGTTTTCCCTCTTCTATACAGCATTTTATTTCATTTTTTTTTTTTTTTTTTTTTTTTACTATTACTATTTTTCAGACGGGAAGAGTTGTAGCAGTCCATTTCCAGTAGAGACCAATGTATATTTTTTGACAAGTACATAACAGCAACTTATCACTCAAATTTGACAGCAAATAAACAGTGTTGTGGTTAGTTATATTACATGCAATTAGTGTTCTGTACTAATGAGGAAACCTGCCACTCAAATCTGATAGCGGATATTCAGTGTCATGGATAATGAGACCCCATGAAATTAGTTATTGTCTGTGCGACCTTCACAGGTCGAAACAATTACAGATGGAATATGGACTACGCCATGAGCTGTTACATCATGATTGGTGACAGACCACTGTCCGAGACCGATTATAGATCTAGTATACACACATATTTTTGCACAATTACTATAAAATATATAAGGAAATAGTGATAAAAAATTAGATCTACTGAAATCAAAGCCTTTAAAATATAATTTTTTTTAGAATACTTTTCCCTGTCCTCTCAACCGTAACTTCATACTAATAGAGAATCTCATATATTTTGTACATTTGTTTTATTACAACACTTCTATGAAAACAATGTATGCGTGTAAGAAGCCATAACACTGTTAAATTAAAAGTTACATGGAATTTTTAAACGAAAAAAATTACATCCCCTCCAGGTAGAGAAAAAAAAAATTAAAGAAAAATAATTCAAAAAATCCTTCTGTTTTCATGTTTGTGGAACAGAAAAAATAAAAAAATTTTCTCCAACAAATTAAAAAATAAATGCACGTTTTCATCATGAAAGCTTTTCAAAATTAAAAGATTCTACGGGCAGAGAGAAAAACGAGTCTTTAATTATTCCAGTAACAAATACGGTGTTTGGTTTTGAAGATCGTATTTTATTGTACTTCCCATTGTTGTTTTTCCCACTGTATTTGCAATTCTATGCGAAATTATTATCTGAACAATATGTCTCAATTCATCGCATTTAAGCGAACACAAACAGTTTGTTTAGTTTGTGGTTTAATTGTTCTTTAAACGGTTGTATTTGTTGTTTTTTTTGCATCATTAATCATATTTTCGGAATGGCAATTTTTCAATAGCCATAAAAGTTTACGGTGCGGTAAATATGAATGTGAAAACAATGCATCTTGTGTCTTATTTTTTGAAAAACAAAAATTTGTATTTTTGTAAGTAAACAAAAAGACATATTCATTGAAAAGATTGGTTTGTTTGTTACACTTTATGAAATAAAAAAATAATCTAACCTTTTATGCATGTTTTACCTTTTGTTATTGAAATGCAGTAATTTATTATCGTCTGTTTTTTTTTTTTTTTTTTAAAATTATTTATTTTCATTTGCTTTCGAATAAATAATTCTTAGAAATATATTCTAGAAAACGTTCTTAATTCTCAAATAGACTCAAAGGTATTGAAGAATTTATGTAGAATATATAAATCTGAGTTTGTAATCCCATTTTTATAATGGCTACAAGAATATTTATATTTCTGTATTTATTCTTAATTAAAAGTTGGAGATATTTTCTCATAAAATTTTCGAAAATAATGATGTTTTCTTTGCAAACAAATTCTTCGTCTTATAAGTCAGACGATAAATTAATGGTTGTTCGAATTCTTTCGAATTTTTTTCATTGAATTGAATGAAAATATTTAATTTATTTAAAATTTCAATAAAATTATCTATTACCTGTATTTCAAATTTTCCTACCTTTTCAAATAAAGCCCAAGTCTTATTTAGGATTTATTCAATTTCAAATTACTGTCTCTATATTGTTCACAACGAAAATAAAGTACTTTTATTATAATTAATTTTGGAATGCAAATCATGCAAAATTGAAAGGAAATTCATTACTATGATAAATATTACGCAAATTTTATTTTTCTATTGAAAATTTATTAATGGTTTAATGGCTTAAGTAGTGTATTTGAATGATGCTCTATTGAAATGGCGTCTATCTTTAATAATCAGTATTAGAGGAAATGCTTGCATAAAGTGTGGAATGTTGGCATATTAGCTGAAATACGATTTGTGGTGATGTACCATGCTTTCTCTTGTACACTGGCAAGAAAGCACTTAAATGCTAAGTGCAGCTGCACCATTATCCCCGATATAGCTTGCTAACCTAAAACGGTTGCTACTACCTGCTCTATATGCATCTTTCAATGCTTGTAAGTATTGTACATATCCTCTATAGATCAGTGATTTCATATAGCCCTACAACTAGAAATTACAAGATATATTATTTGGTGATCTCGGAGGCCATTCCATGTCCTATGTCTGCTCACAAGGTGACCGAACCAACATGGACTGTAGCAACTCCGTCATATGACGTGCCGCGTACGGTGAAGCTCTATCATGCATGGAAACGCTCATGCATTTTTCATTGCACTTCTGTAGATTAGGAAGAACATTGACACATAATAAATCAAAATAGCGACACCTGTTATAGTGCAATTTTTTAAACCCGTGGTACAAATCTTCTCAAAGAACAAGGGATTGATCATGAACGGTACGGTTAATCCACAAATACGGTGATTTTTTTCTGACTTCAACAATATTTCAGCGTTCTCGTGAAGTTTGCTAAGAATGCATCATTTTTAAGGATCAACTTTCCAATCTAGCGAGAAATATACCTCATCCCTCCATAAACTGATAAATAACTAACCAAGCTTCCTCTTTCACTATTTTCGGAAAAGCCCACCATGCAAATGTTTATCTCTTTGGTCCATGCTCTAATAAGAGTTGCTGAATATGTTAGGTTTTATATGAAATAATATCATTTGGAGGGCTCTCCGAACTGTAGTTACAGATATGCATTATTCATTTCATATGACACCAATTGAAAACTTGGAATATGACAGGGATAGGTAGCATGTGTATTTCACAATCACAGTAACATGTATAATACATGATGTTATTATAATTTAAAACTAGTATAATTATTAAATAATGCATTCGGTAAATAAATAATGCATTTTGCAGTTTATTGCTTGAATTATGTTTCAAATTACTCCAAAATACAATACTGTAAGATGACATCAATGCAATAAACTTCTTAATTACAGAGACAAAATACGTAAATGATCTCTTGGAATCAAAAATAGAACAAAAGAAAAAAAAATTAATATTAAAGAATCTAATGTTAAATGAAATCCACGGTCAATGTTTGTCCAATATTTGCATCATTTCAACTGCGGAATGAATGCACCAAAGAAATTGCTTCACCTATGTCGTCAGCCTAACATAAGACTCAAAGAGGCTGTCTCCATGAAAATACTCATAAATCTCACATCAAAAGGTAAAGCAAAAGTGGCTTCACAACCTAAATTTAAATAAAAAAAAACAAAGAAAGCAACCCCCTACTCAACTCTAGTACATAATTACGCGAGAAAGCTACAGGAAATCAGCGTCCTCCTATCCACTGTTTTCAGAACTCGAAAGCGCGATTAATTAGATGAAGGCACGGTTACGAGTAAACACTGCCATTTTTTTTTTTTTTTCATCTTTGTTTAGGGAGAAAAGAGGGAGAATTAATTAGAAATTCGCCATCTTCCCTTAAACGTCCCCGGCGACATCTTGAAGTCGTGGTGTTAGCAGAGAAGGGTTGAGCAGCCGATAATAGTTAGGTTGAGAATGAAAAATCATCTTTGTTGCAAAAGGCGTCATCTTTTAACGGTAAACAGTGGGGGTGCATAACGGGATTAAGGTTGCTGATGTGAGCCTTCTTTGTTGGGGCGCCTTTTCAGGGTAGGAGATAAAATGTATGGAAAATTCATCACACTAAAGTAAAGCAAAAGTGTGACTGGCATATAAAGTGGAAGGCACTTTGGTTGACAAGTGATGGGATTTTAATTCGTCGAAGCAGGTAGAGTGTTTATGTTTTTGACGATGGTGGGATTTCTTAGCAAATTTCGTCGCAGATAGTACACAAGGAACTTTTTTTCTTCGATTAATTAGTTTCCGCCTGAATGTAAAAATGTTTGGTGGACTTGTTTGTTTAGTGGCATCGTAGTTCTTGAATGATGGATGAAAAATAGGGACTTAGTTGTTGAAATATGGTAATGGGATCCTTTGTACCATACTTTATATCGTTATCAGACATACTTTCTTCGAAAAGCATGGAGTCATGTATGGGAAATTAAACTCATTAAAGACTACATTGATTTTGAATAATTGGTGTGATATCAGTCGTGGTTATAAGCAATTAATATTTTTAGAGCACATTTTAATATGCTAGATTATAATGTGTTTTAATATATGAATTATGCTTTTTATTATTTAATTGGATTACATGTTTTAAATAAATTTAATAACAGTGAAAGTTAATGATTTTATAATAAGATATTATTTTTTCAAATTTTAAAATGCCACCAAATTTAATTATATAATCTAAAGCTATCAAAAAATCTATCTATCAAGCTAAAGCTAGCAAATCATAGAAGTTAAACTCTAGTAGTAGTCGATTCTTTGAGAATAAATTACATGTTAAGTAAGTTGTATATATTTCATAGATAATTCCATTTAAAAAATACAGCATTGTTACTATTTTACATATTTGAATATACCCTCATTAAAATTTCAGCTTTCAGAGACATTTATGGCAAACTTCCAGTTTTCTGAACATTGTGTAGCAACAGTGAAATTTTTATATCTTATCAATTCTATTACAGTTCTCATTATGCCTTCTGCATACTTTACTAATAATCTACTTAACATATTTTAAAAACTTCGCTCAGTAATAAGCAGTAAATCCTAAAAATTTTAAAAGTAATTTATATTTATGTCTAAGGATTCTATGTTTCTTTAATATAAAAACTAAAAATAAGGTTAAATAACAAAAGATATTTTTGTTTTACATTGTTTACCCTTTCTAGTCCGTTCTAGAGGATAACATATTTTAAATAATATAATGGACACTTATTGGGCAACCTATTTTAATTAACAGATCCAACTTCTTATCCCATCGGAGTAATTCCATTCCCATGCTTATGATGTTTTATATCCTAGGATGTTTTGTGTAAATAAAATTGCTAAACGAAGTGCAATGTTTAATTGTACTGAACAGTGACTTGGTAATTTGAGATGTATGCTCGCTGACGCTGCTTTATCTTAATTTATCCAAATGTTGATTAAATTACTACAGATAATAGAATTTGACAAAAGAGAAAATTAAACCTTTATAAAAGAACTATTCCAAAAGTTCTAAATTCTTGAATTCATTGCCTATGACGGCTTACAAATTCCTTTTAAAACACAAAAATCGCTGCTTGTACTACTGAACAGTGGACCACAAAAATGTTGATTCTAATATTTAATTAAAAGCTGAAATCTTTTTGTTAATAGTAAGTATTTAGCATTCTTTTTACAGAATTTCATTTAAAGATCATCTTGGTCCACTTTATACTTGAACTGATACAGAATCACCTGGTTAATGATCCATTCAAAATTTATATTGTTATCGAATGACTCAGATATACGTATTAAAGTAAAGGATAAAAGCATTTCAGGAATAATATCGAATGGGTTATGCATGATATAAAGAAGATCATTTCAATTTGTAATTTCGTAGACATGAGTCGAAATCCATCTTCCTAATCCTGTCTTTACACGTCCAAACGCAACAAAGAATCGCCTATTCATAATTACGCTTCCCGTCTCGCTGCAAAGCGAAAACGAGTCAAAAGTTGATTCTAATATTTAATTAAAGTGCTGAACTCTGTTTGTTAATAATAAGCATTATTTTTCCCAACTTTTACAGAATTTCTTTTAAAGATTATCTTTGGCCACTTGAACCAGGTCTAGTATAATGACCAATTCGAAATTTATATATTGTTATCGAATGACTCTAAAGTAAATGATAAAAGCATTTCAGGAATAATATCGAACGGCTTATGCATGATACAAAGAAGACCATTTCAATTTGTAATTTCGTAGGACACGAGTGGAGTCGAAATCCGTCTTCCTAATCCTGTCTTTACACGTCCAAACGCAACAAAGAATCGCCTATTCATAATTACGCTTCCCGTCTCGCTGCAAAGCGGAACGCGTTAAACGAAATGGTTTTCGGTGCAGAACACCACTAAACCTCCGCATTATACGCATCCGATTCTGTGTTGACATTATCCGCACTTTAAACGGTTCCAGCATTCGGGATACACAGAATGCCTTTTGTTGGACGCCATTCGGTAAATGATGCCCGTACTTTAACTTTATGGGATTCGGAGGCAGTTAAATCAGTTTGAGGAAAATCCCCATCGTAAAGGCTACTTTTCCCGTTTCCAGGAGTTTTGTTTCCCATAAACTTAATGTTACTTTGATCCCTTTCCAGGAACCGACTCGCGCTTTTCCCGGATATCTGGCCGGATGAATATTTTAGCGTATTCTTTTTCCTTGGAGTTTTTCATTTGTAAGACGTTCTGCAGCGGAGGAAGGGGGGGGCAGGATTAAGAACCTGTTGTGAGGTTGGAACGATTTCTATTTTTCCCGAAATTCGATACCTTAATCTCCTGCACCCTTTTCCAGAAGCGGCATCTAAATCCGTCGCTCTGTGTGTGCCTGTGCCATAAAACTTTATTTTTGCCGTTCCGCCCATGAATAATGCCGTTCATTTTCCAAAGTCTTTTTTATTTCACTTTGGAATAACAGAGGGAATAAATGCTATTCCCAAGTCATGAAACGACCGAGAATGAAATCAATATATCGGTGACTTCAACATTAGATAAAGTCTTTCTTTTTTTTTTACTTCTGTCCTAATGAGTTTCTGCTTTGTGCAGGTTTAAACATTGTGTTGAGATAATCTTTGAAATGTTAATTTATTTACTGCATAACGGATATTGCAAATGTAAGATTAATTTTGGAATACAAAAAAGTATTGTTTTATTTTTAACACATTTTTTATGTTTCTTTTTTTTTTTTTTTTTTTATTAAGTATGGCTTATTATATAATAAAAAAAAAAGGGTTAATTTATTTTTCAGTAGACTATTAATACATGGAAACATCAGCTAAAGGGAATCAGATAATTATTTTAGATCTTGCTACGAAATTTTTGGTTCGAATATGAATAATTACAATGAACACTAATTTCATAAAATTCATCATTTATTACTTAGAATTTCGGAATTTAAGTAGTTTTTTTTTTTTAAATAGAAATAAAAGTTTATTTCACATACCAGGGTGAATACAAAGTGAAAACATGGAAAGTAATATCTTATTATAGTTTTTAAATTTCTACCACAAGAAAGATAAACAGAAAATCATTTCAGAATTTGGAGGACAATTTTTTTATCAACTCTCATATATTTTTTTTAAATTAATGTAATTAATACGATATTTTTAAAATTCCCAGCTAATGTTTAGTCAGTTAAAACATCCATGGAATAAAACAGTTTAAAATGTAAAAACAACTAGTGAAGTACAGTTATCCATTACATATTCTATTGCTAACCATTACATAATCTACACCATTGTTAACCACTACATAATGTACACTACTTTTAACCACTGCAATTAATATCATTAATTTAATTATGATATTAATAAATTAAATTAATTAAATTCAAATTTAATTTAATTACATTAATTTAAATTTATCACAATCGATGTTATCAATTATTTAATACAGAAACATAAATGTACATAAAATAGGGTATTGTAGAATTCACCTATTCTATTACAGCTTTATGATTAAACAACGTCAGCAATAATCGATTTTACTTTTGAGTTATTCTCAAAGATGCCAGTACCAATCGAAAATTTTTATGAAATTACTTAACTCTATCAGAATTTGACTTTACATAATATAGCTTTATAAAATTCATGTATCAACTAAGTAATCATTTTGGATTGAGTTGCTTTTATCCAAACATTTAGTATCTTTCTTAAAAAATGTTTTTTTTCTTTCATTTTCACTTTTGTTCCCTTATTTAATTTTTGCACTCATAAGAATATATTTTTTCATTTCCATCAAATCAAAAGGGTTTTATCTTTAATGAGTTAATGAATATTATGACTTAATGAGAAATACTTGACACATTCAATAAACAGATGCATATTAATACACACTAATCATCCATCCCAAACCTTTACCAAATCGAATGAAGCCAATAATTAATCACAACACACATACTATCCTGCTGGTGGGACCTCTGGAATAGACACATCAACCACCTCTGCGCCCAACAAAAAGAGTCAGCCAGACAAGCAATAAAAGGGCTAAATTCTTGTGACAGATAAGATATCTCGCCCGGACGTCAGCTAACCACAGAGAAAATGAAGTGATAAAATAAAAAAAAAACATCAACCGACGGACATGTGAGCCGACGTGGGCCGTAACATCATTCCTCATGATATCTCTTCTTAACTATCGCTCTTCTGCGAGGATTTTTGGGGACTTCTTCCTCTGGCAAGTAGGAGTTGCGACTTGACTGGGGCGGTTTGTCACATTTTGAGCTCTGCGGGATCTATTTTCTTTGCAGTGCCCCGATCTCCTGAAGACTTTTTTTCTTGTCGCTTCATATGTCGCGTTCTGGTGATAGAGGCCTTAGATGCGACTTTTTTCTTTCTACCGCCCTCGGTACTTTCTGCTAGGACATCTGCGGTTCTGGTGGCAATTACAGGAGTTATGGCAATGTCAGCCATCTTTGGTCATGGAATTCAATTATTCATTCTACATGTACTATAATGTGGATATTTAAAAAAATAAATGAACGGAAATCGAACGATACATATTAATTGTAAGGATCCTGTCAGCTGCACTCTGCATTTGTTTTTGATAATATTCATTCTATCAATAATGCCTTCTTAAATTTTTAAGTTTTAGCAACATAAAGTTAGTCCTAAAGTTAGTTTTAAGTTTTAGCAACATTTTTAAGTTTTAGCAACTTTATTTTAGTCTCTGCATTGAAAGCAATTTTTTTGTACTGACAATTCGGCAATAATTCCTTCAAATTGAAGAATGACTAAATGTTTTTTTTTATTCTGTTGTATATAACATCATCGTATATGTGTATAAACAAAAAAGTAAACTAACTTTTTTTTAAAGCTAAAGTATGGCGGTCGGCTTATATATACGGATACGCTTATCTTGCAAAAAAAAACGTAGGTACCTTTCACTATACTTTTTCTCCAACCCGTTGTAAATAATCAATCGCCAAAAATAGCTAAATAAATAACGTTTTTATTTCTTTAGAATATACAATATATATATATATATATATATTTAAATGAAATGAAACATTGGTTTTGTAAAAATCAATGGCTTTATTTTCGCAATTATTTATATTGCTAGTTTATTGTGTCTTCGCCAAAACGAAAAATCTGTTGTGGGCGAAATTTACGCCTGGGCTAACAGAAGAGGTTCAAAATATACCAGTATAGCAGAAATAATAGTAGAAAACCGTAATCAATGATTGTTATAAGAAATTTTTCATTTCTACTTATATACAGATTTTTATTTTATTGTATTTATTTTTATTTTATTGTATTTATTTTTATTTTATTGCATTTATTTTTATTTTATTGCATTTATTTTTATTTTATTGTATTTATTTTTATTTTATTGTATTTATTTTTATTTTATTGTATTTATTTTTATTTTATTGTATTTATTTTTATTTTATTTATTATTTTCCTTTTATTTATTTTCTTCTTTTTAATTTAATTTAATTTATTTATTATTTATTTTATTGTATTTATTTCCATTTTATATATTTATTATTTATTTTCCATTTTATTTATTTATTATTTATTTTCCATTTTATTTATTTTATTTATTTTTTATTTATTTCCATTTTATTTATTTATTATTTATTTTCCATTTTATTTATTTATTATTTATTTTCCATTTTATTTATTTATTATTTATTTTCCATTTTATTTATTTATTATTTATTGTTATGTATTTATCGTTATTTATTATTTTAAAATTTATTTTTGTGAAGAAAGAAAGCGGCTTTTTCGCGGATCGGCTTATATTCATAAATATAATATAAGAAAATAAATATCACTGAATTAAGAATATAAGAAAATAAATATAACTTAATTTTAATAGTTATGAATTATGCCAAAACAATCACAGTTATCCTTATCACCTTATTAGTATTTTACCAAGTTTCATTTCATTATCAACAAACTATCTTTAAAATAGTTCACAAAAGAAAAATATTAAAAATAAACATCGATCCAAATTACAAGCCTTACAAATATCGAAAATATACACGGATTTAAATTTGAATCAATCGATCATTCACTCGATATTATTAACTATTTAATAAAGCAGAAACTTATATACAATATGCTTTTGTAGAATTCATCTATTGTATTATACTGCTATATAATTAAATATTGTCTGTAATAAATGAAATGCGTTAATGAGAATGAGAATGACAATTACAAAAATGGTTGGATATTAAACTATATTCAACTATAATTAAGTTAGCTGTAACTTTAAGTATATACTGTAGTTTGCTATATTTACATGAAGAATTTATCAATACTTATTAAAAATACAATGTCCTTATTTATAATAATGAAGGGACAAAATAATCATTGAAAAGTATTGAACAAATCATCCATCAACGTTCGTTTCCTGTAAGACGATTAAATTGATAAGTTTTGTTCAGTTCATTTAGGTCCTGATGATTTATTACAGCACAGGAAAGCATTCTTTTCTTAAATTATGTTCTTCTCTATAATGCTGACATTGCACTATCGACAAATTGCGACGGAATAAATTATTTCCAGCACGTTTAATAAACCATCTCGTGAACATTATAATTGGAATTTGGAATTCCAATACTTCGGGGTTAACTTTTCAGAAAAGTTTTCTGTTCTCTCAGAATTTTCACGGATTCCTGTAATTAAAAGGTGTGTTTTCTTTCGATCAAGCACACATAAAAGAATTTCCACTGGTGAATAAAATAACATGATATATACTTAAGCACATCTTTCGTCGTAGGTGTATTAAGAAAACAACATCTGTTCGTTAAGAAATGTGTAAAAGTAAAGGTAGTTTTGATATTTAATTAAAAACTAAAATTGCTGTTGTTTTCGAATTTTAGATATTTTAATTGAAGTCATTTACCAATAGAAAGGCAGATGCATTTCAACACAACCCACAATACACTACGAGAACCTGCTGCACTATGTTACATTTTTTTTTCCACCACGATTTTGAACGAATAGCCCCAGGAGTGGCTTCTGGCGTGGTCACACTTATTTTCTCCTTGTGTCTTTGCAAGAACTTGACGTTTTAGGGATTTAACGCGCTCATCCCTGATATAGGCATGGGAACTTTCGGTTCGGCTTTGCTTGACAAATTTTAAAATTTTAATACTGAAATTTCATTTTGAAAACAAATTTGTTTGATAGAGAAAGTAGTTTAATTCTGAATTTTGATTAGCACACAATGATAACAACATATTAAACGTTCGTAAACACTA
Organism: Caerostris darwini; assembly: GCA_021605075.1. Taxonomy (NCBI): domain Eukaryota; kingdom Metazoa; phylum Arthropoda; class Arachnida; order Araneae; family Araneidae; genus Caerostris; species Caerostris darwini. The sequence goes on from BPLQ01004536.1 coordinate 972,722, forward strand.
ATATTCTTGAATTGATATTCATAAGAAAATTAACAGATTGAAATAAATTTTTGAAATGTTAAATTATAAACTTAAAAATTTATATTACTCTTTTAAAAGACACGCTAATAACACATCTTAAGACTAATCTTGTGATTAATTGTCAAAAAGTGTAAAAAAAAAAAAAAGAAATATTAAAGTATATACACAAAAGTTGACAATTAATTGGAAAAAAGTTTAGTTAAAAAAAAAATCACGAGGTTGTCAAAATATGAGGTGATAAATTGTCAGTTCACTCTAATAATCTGAGAAAAAACATCAACCTAAATTTTGTATACATTTATATATCCATGTAAAAATACATGTACGTACATGTATTTTTTCTAATAAAATTTTTTTAGATAAAAATAATTGAAATATACTGGAGAATTATTTGTACAAAATCCATAAATGAAGAAAATAGTACCTTACTGTAGCATTAGCACTATTTTATTCAAGTAATAAGATAAGTTAGTAAATATTAGATAATATAAGTTACCATCTTAAATAAATATCCCAAGTTTACCCAAATATCTTTCAATATGTATTGAAGGTCAAGCAACCAAGTGGAAGTTTTCGAGTTTTCACTCATAACATGCAAATACGAGACAGTTACCGCTAAAACTCCTCCAGGAAAGGTCCACTGATGTTCAACATCAAAAAATAAATTATATGAATAAAATATCAGCATTATATTACTACGATCGTAAATTAACTGTTATTTAGATTTAATAAATTGTATAGGTAAATATAGTGTAGAATATGAAATGCTATACATTCACACCAAATTTTTTTCGATTTCAATGCTCTCTGTAATGCCCATAATGTAAAAGTGTAGTCTAAATGAAAATATGAAAATATTTATTATATTTATATTAAAAAAAATATATAAAAAAAGATAATTGAGAAATTTCATCTAAAACAAAATGAAAGTTTAATTAAAGTTAGTAAAGTGAATAATGATGAGCAATGATGGCAGAAAACAAGAAACATAAATTATGTTTAGTTGAAAATTAAATAACTGTGCCTTCTTAATGTCGCTGTCTGTAAAATTAAATTAATCAGAAATGTGGTAGGTCGTAAATTACGTACACTAATACTATTATGGGTGATGGATTTTAATTAAATGATATTAATGTAATATACTTAAAGCCTTGCATTACGAACAGAGATGGGTATGTCACTATACCTAACAGCTCTTATAATCAATTTTCATTTTCTTACATTCATTAGTGTGTATTAAGTTTTAACAAATTGTACAGGATGTCCATAAATTATGAACCATTCTGTAACGCTGTGTGATAAAAATTAAATAAGGATAACGCAAAAACATGTTTATTAATTACTTAAAAAACTCTACACTCAATTATGAGTTCCTATGCAACTTTGTAGCTTGTACAGCTTCCAGATGGTATTTAATTGACGCTAAGTGTTTTAAGACATTTCCATTATTATATACGCAATAACAGTAGCGATACCACTTTGGAGTTCTAGTGATACAATAGTGCTGTACACATGGCTCATCTAAAAAAAAAGTCCAATTGAGAAATATTTTGACTAGTTTTTTGCTAGCATATTTACAAATAAAAATTTAATCTTTTTCAATCAGTTGATACTTTTTTTCAAATTTTTATTTCATATTTTAATAACTAGTTAAATTAAATAAGCCATAAAGTTTTTTTCTTAAACATGATTGGTAATGCCAGTATTCGAGACCCACTCAACAGCAGCGTATAGGTAATTATTGGCGTCTATTAGAATGGGATCCGATGGCCGAGTAGCTCTGACGCTTGGTACCACAGGTTTCGGGTTCGAGTCACGACGGTGTGATGGATGTTTGTAGTTGTTCGGAAACCATTTTAAATCGTATATAATTATAGGATCATAGAACATTGTGGGGGGCAGCATTACTCGCATCAGTAGCATATCTTCCAGCTACTCATGGCCCCTGGGTTAGTGCTAAGTGAGTAACAACACTGCAGCCCTTGCTCATGGCATAAAGATTAACTGTCTCTGTATTGCCAGCAACATCTATTAGATTATAATGAATTATATAAATTTTGTTAATACAACTGAGCTACTATTTTCTCTCTCTATATTTTTATTTATTTATCGTTGTTTTTTGTATAACATTAGAATGAGAGCAGTGAGTAAGATATCCAATAAAATTGTCACAAATATATTTCACATTACACATTTACCGTAATAAACATTTAAGTTATTTTAGATTAAATATATTTTCTTTTTTTACAAAAATATCTTATTTTAATTATGTAAAATGCGTATCTAAATAAATTTTCCTGGATTGCTAGTAAGAAAGAAAAAAATTGGTGTGGCCAAATATGGAGGAAAAAGTTATATCTCTGTTTTAGAGAGCAACGACCATGCCTGTGACGTTCCTTTTTTGGCCTCATCTGGCGTTCAGCCAGATAGGATGGCAAGAGCGTGTCTGCTATTTGACGTGCGCGTCACTTTGGAACGCTTTTCGAGGCACTGGAGTGATTAAGCAGAAACATAAACACGGATGACATGAATTCCTGTCTTAGTATTATTTACAGTAGGGAGGGACAAATGAAAGCCTCCCCCTTCATTTTTGACTTCGTTTGCAATGAGTGACGGTCCCAGAGGTTATCTAAGTAAACGCTCATCTGCTTTTCAACACCGATAAAGATTAAGTCTGGTTTACCGCTGCCTTGCGCTTATATTTATGTTCCCGTTCGCGCATATGGTTTGTTTGTGTAAAAGAAAAGCACTGAAAACAAAAGCTCTGTGTTGTTTTTGAGGGTGAAGTCGATATTCTCGTCGTCTTTATTATTGCCCGTGCTCTCGTGGACTTCCTTTTCCCTTTTTATCAAAGTGCTGTTTGTTGTTGAAGGTTCTGAAAACAAGACCTACCGCAGAGTGAAAACACACAAAAGGTTTGAGCTTCTCGCTGCTTTTGAATGTAATTGGCCTATAAAGGCGTTGATTTATTAAATAATATTTTATTCAAAATCGTGAGACTGTAAAATTTTTACTAAAAGATCTTTTATTTATTTATTATTACTACACAGATAAAATGTCTTGATCCTGATGTAGCTTTTTATTATTATTCAGTATGTTATGTGTATGTCTCTATATGAATTTGTTACAGCTGTTTATTTCCTTCACATACTATTTTTTCGAGTTTCTAACTTAAGTAAATGCAACTGCCTTTGTAATGGGTCATCTGAAAATAAGATCTCGTTTATAATCACCACGTGATTTTAAATATTTTTTATTATGTTATAGTAAAAAAAAAACTAACTTTCAATTCCATATCTAATCTAATTTTTCATTATTTTTATATTTTATTAATCTTTAAATACAAATATATCTTACGACATTACAGATACCCCATAATAATAATATAAGAATATTTTGAACGTACAAAAAATGGCGCAAAATGAAAGATAAAAAGTCAAGCGTTTTATAGATTTCATAATTATTCCTTATTAATAAGTTTTCAAAACTCTTAAAAATAATAGCATGTCAAAGAAATACAAAGTAGAAAGTCACTTTTCACATAGTTTGTATAATCTAGTTCGCATAGTTCGTTAGAAAGTCACTTTTTACATATATATAGTATAATATCTTTTCTTTGTATAGTCATTTTTTTAAATACAAAATATAATTTTTCTTCTTCTTCATTGGCGCTATAGCCCTATGGTGGGCCAAGGCCGTCTGCCTACTGGCAGGTTTTGAGACAGATGTTTCCTTTTTACGTGTAGAGTTGTCCTCCCTATGCTCTACAGACATATTAGACTAAGGCCTACTGTTTAAAATGGATTCCGAACCACTACGAACATCAATGACACAGCCTGGACTCGAATCGAAACCTGTGGCATCGAGCTCCAGAGGGCTAGTCACTCGGCCGTCAGTCCCAATATAACCATCATCTGTCATTTATTCAAATATCTTTTTTCAATGCGTATACCGCTCCACAATAAAATGGAGTTAATTAAAAAAAAAAAAAAAGATCTCTTGTTCCATCAGTGATCCCAATTTTAATTCACATGTAGCATTCTAGACCATCGACAATTCTCATTTTTGATCCACTGTTAAAAAAAAAAAAATCCTTTATGTGTCAGTTCACACAAAAGATAGGATCAAAGTGCTTGACAACACGTCACAGCCACTCCAGAGCACAAAAACTCCAGTCATTTGAATTTTTCCATTCACTTCACTTCACCAACCCCCTGAAAAACCCTCAAAAACTCTGCTTGCCTTCCAACCCCATGCAATCTTCTTCCAATAAAGCCAGTGAATAAAGGCTTATATGCGAGGACACCTTGCAAAAAAAAAAAAAAAGTTGTCCTGTGTCCTGGTTTTGTGAATGAATGGTAAAACTTGTCAGTGATCATGAGCGGCATAAATCACAGGGATTCTCAGGGGACGATAGACACCAAGGTCCCTGGGGGATGTTAGGAGCATCTATGGAGGGGGTAAAAAAAAATCGTTCTTTTTTTTTACCCTGAGCGGAAGAAAAAGTATATACTGTTACAAGGGGACATCTGCGCTTTGCTTTTATGGGATGTTTGGAGTAGATTTTTTTTTATTTTTTTTATTTTTACTCTTCTGCCCGCTTATCTGGTGTTGGTGGATAATTTTTCTTTTTAACAGTGGAAGAGGAAGGGCAGATTACTGATGAAAAATGTTGATAAGAGAGAGGGTGGAAAGAAGATGAAAAAAGATTATAGTCGTCGCTTCTTTTTTTTATTTGCGTAATGAGTTTACAATAATTAGATGCATTAGGGGGAACTTTCAACTGCAGTAATCCTTTCCCCGAGCTTCTGAATTGGTAGATAAAAAAAAATGAAGTAATTTTTTTTTGCATAAAGTTATTTTATATTTTGGGGAGGGGAATATTAGGTTATTATTGCTGAGGTTTTTATTTAAATTTTATCGCATGGGAAGATTTTATTATGAGAGAAAATTAACAAAAGATATTTTTAATGGCTTAAGCCACTGGAACATATGAGGTATTAATATGTTACAGTGAATTTAGTCTAAATTGAAAATCCCCCCCCTTTTTTTTTTTTAAAAACTGTTACAGGTAAACATTTTACTTTGATTACGCTTATTAGTTTGAAAATATCCTTTATATTTCATTGAAGAATTTGTTTATCATATATGTTTTTTAAATAATTTTTATTATTGTAATTTTGTTTAGTATTTACTTTGGCAACAGAAAATATATAGTAAAATATTAGTGTTACAAAACCCACTATACCAGATTTAGCTGGTTCTTATAACGTGCGATTTACAAGGTAGTTTGATCTTGGAAAAGTTTGAAATCTTATTTAAAAAATGATATGTCTAGTATATCACAATGAAAACTTCTATACAAGAAATATTTTTTATATACATATGTGTTTTGAAAATAGTTCACATTAATTATAATCACCCTGTATATAATGTTCAAGTCCCACTTTCAAAATGGTGTAAAAAAAGAAACACTCGTCAAAATGAGTTCAAATTTGAAATGAAGATTCTTCGATAATAAAAGGGAAATGTACGGCATCAAAAAAAGTTCCGAAGTGTATTAAAAGATGGAACTCAAAGCGTAATAAAGAAAGTGAATTCGGCTGTCAGTGACATTTTGAACCGAAATTACAACCCATTTAGCATGAGTTGCACATTAAACCAACTGTAGTGTTCAATGTGCCTGATTGTTTCGGTTTTTTGACAGAAAAAATGACTTCCAAGTCATTCAACAGTAGTGACACTGTTAATGGAAAGCCCGTCCACCACTGCAAGGTCATACCAAATTGGATGTGAATAATCGGAACTTTTTTTGGAACATTTTTTTGATGCCATACCATCCCCGCCCCCCTTCTTCACGTATCTTCAGTTCAAATTTGAACTCATTATGAAGAGTGTTTCTTTTTTTTACAGCATTTTGAAAGTGAGACTTTAATTATAATCACCCTGTATATATAACAAGAATTATTTGAATATTATTAAATAGAACTGACATAATTAGTTATTGCCTTTAAACTTTATATAGGTATTGACTTCAAACCTTAATGTAGAATATTTTTAAATGACCTTTCAGATAAGTTGACCTTAAAGATATGTTGCAGTGAACGTATTAAATGTTAAAATAATCGACATTTTCTGCCCTTTTAGACGATTTAAAAAAAAAAAAAAAAGATTTTGCTTCATGAAATTTGGAGAGGGTTCTACATTAGCCTTATATAAAGACAAAAACACTTTAAAGATTATAAAGAACAGTATCAATTGATTGGTTCATAATCTTCAGAAAGTTTAGCAAAACTACACAATAAAAGATTTCTTTGTTTGATTTTTGTTTTACCTTATTTTTTGCCCACAAAAAGCATTTCGTTCTCTTTACCGAGGAAGGGCAAATCCAGTGCTGAGTCAACACGAGAATGCACTTTCAGAGTGAGAAAAACCGCGTGGAAAAACGGGATATATAAAAATCAGAAGGTGGTAAAAGTAAAAAAGTAAAAAAAGTGGCGACGACTGAGGGTGAAAAAAAAAAAAAAAAGAATGTTGTTTTCATCCATCTGGAAAAGCAAAATAAAAATCCTGCCACTTTTCCAACCCTCCCCTCCCCCCTTCTTTCGAACGATTCAAACCGTAAAGAAACGCCACGTGGAAAATAGGCAAGGCAGGATGAAAAAATAAAGTCCCTCTGAGGAGGAGAAGGAGGGAAAATTTTATCCATTCCACTTTTCCCACTGCCTTGTAGTATTTTTCACAGTGAAAAAAAAGTGCTCTTGGGTATCGAGTAACATGAAATGGTGCGCACGAGCTGCACCAAGGAACGGGTCTGGGTGTGCATATCCACTTAAAAAATAAATTTACACAGAAGAGGAAAAGACAGTGGCAGAAGAAGATTCCATGCAGAGAAACCCATGGGAGCTATCTGTAGGAGGTTTCGCTTTTTCCCTTCACTTCGGGAAAAAAAAGGGACAGGTTTTATTCTTTTAGGGTGTATCGTCGTCGTCCCCTCGCGGTTATGGTCATTGAAACACGATGCGGATGGTTGGTAATGCGAATTGGAGGAGGAGTGCCGATATTTGCAAATGCACTTTGGCGAAAAGAGTTATGGTAACTGACCAGCTCCTTTTTTTCCCCCCTTTTTGTGGAAGTAAGGTTTCGGAATATATGAAGTGGAAAGAAATGTAAGACAATTTACATAAGTTCTTTCATTTTGAATTTCGACTAGTATAACAATAGAGAAATTTTTGCTTGAATTATTTTGTTATAAGAAGAAACTTGTACTTAAATTTTAATACTGTTATATAAAACATTGCAGTATTATTGAAATTGCTATTAAATTGCCTAATCGAGGTAAAAAATGAATTTCTTCCAGAAAATATTGGCTTAAAAAAATTTAATTGTTGGTTGGAATGTTCTGCAACAGTCTATATAAGGCAGAAAATCCCGCCATAAGATTTTAAAAGATAGGTAGGTAGGTGCTACAGAACCGCACAGTTTACGTCTAGGGTATACGTTCAGATAACTTGTTCCATACTGTCATCGTAGACTCCCCATAACGGTATTCCTAATGTTGTTCTAATACAGCTGGCAATACAGAGACAGTCTTTATGCCATAAGCAAGGGCTGCACCATTGTTACTCATTTAGCACTATCAAGTGGGCACGAGTAGCTTGAAGATATGCTACTGACACGAGTAACACTACCCCACAACGCTCTACGATCCTATTAGACCGGTACCTATGGTTTAAAGTGGATTCAAAACCACTACAAACATTGATGGTACCGCCGGGATTAGAACCCGAAACCTGTTGTACCGAGTGCCAGTCACTCGGCCATCATGTCCCTGCATTCCCAATGTAAAATGGTCAATAAACGTACCGTATTCCGAAGAATCCACCATCCGAAGAATTCTAACCATTGTATCGTACAATAGTGTATGGGTATATAATATTGTGTAAATTATTACTATGCAATAGAGTACTATATAATTATTTAGACATCAAATACAATGGATTTTTTCTAAAAGAAATGATAGCTTTAATAATTATACAGATTTTCATGGAAATATTTAACAATATTTTTAAGGATTATTTTTTATGTTTAATTTTAATCTTATAACGTCATAATTCTTAAGGGATTACATATAATCTGCGTAACAGATAAATATTAATTAATATTCGCGCAATAAATATTAATTCATCTGAAAAATAAATCACTAACAAAATACTGGCTCAGATATTTTGAAATACATGAGATATAAAAAAAAAATTCACGATTCAAACATGTTATAATATTTAACATGAATGTTTTTGAATAAGACTAAAATAGAATTTTAATTTCCAACATTATTTTTACGAAGTAAAAAATTTATATTTTTCATTTTAAAAAATAGTATTATTAGAGATTTATAATGCAATTCATATAATTTAACATTGTTTAACAAATATGGATAATGCAACATTGTAGCTAATTACAATACCATCAGTTTTAGTTATTAATAATTTACTTATTCAATCTAACACAAACGTGAAACCTCCCTGTTAGTATACAAAATAAACTTCTGCATCAAAACATCTGCACGTCGGATCATCAGAATAGATGGAGCATGAGAAGTCCTGATGCTTATCAAGATATAAATCAACATAAAACTGACTAAATGATAATTACATCAATCCCATCAACCAATTAAAAAAAGGGGACACAAATTAAACTGTCTTTCCTCATGCGCATGCGGTAAAGAGAATCTTAGAATGGGCGTTACGGTAGAAAGCATTTCACTTAGGATTTCCGACCACAGGAAAAAAAAAAGAACCCTGTCAGGAATATTAATTAAAAATATTTAATTAAATTATGTCTGCAAAACGATATCTGTGGAAATGAAGGAAGTCCCTCCCCTAAGTCTACTGATCGTTTGTGGTATTAACCGCCAATATCAATAAAGGATCTGGCTGACATTCAAGAAGGTCATTTATCATTCAAATCATTTTTCACCACTGGTCCACCGTCTATATATTAAATTTACCAAATGAAGACAGGTTTAATTACGCTATTTATCACTTAAGTAATTAAACGATTGTCACATGTGTCTATTTATTTAATGTATACTGCAGAGATATTCAGATAGTTTGTGATAAGGGTATTGTAATGCTGCGCTGAAATTCTAATATATTCAACTACTTTTATAGATAGTACATAGTAAATATCCTTAATTTTCGATATTTTATCTAATAATAGGACGAGAATTATGCAGAATGGTTTTGCCAGCATTTATATATGATAATGGTATTTCATACTGATAACTAGATCATTCAGAAGTGAATAGTTGCAATATATGATTATCATATTAATATCAGACAAACAAAATCAATTGAAATCACATACATATCGGGCATTCGTTGATATTATGAATTTAATAATAAGAAAAATAATTAAACACGTCTTTGTTTCATAATTATTATATTTTGTAATTTTGAATAAAGAAAAATTCATTTTTAGTTCTGAAAAAGTATAACGATGAATAAATTTATTGCTTTTTATTAAATTAACAACGATAATCAGCAAACAAGATCATAATTATTTTTGGAACTTCGATTAAGCAAGCAACTAAATAAAAATGTTTGGTCATTACACTTAAATGTGTCTAAATCACATTAGATACCTCTAATATTAATGATAAATTTGAAGGTATCTCAAAAATTACATTGCACGAATTTAAACTGGCTTACTGATTTGGAATGGAATCTTTTTTTAAAAAACTTTTATAGGATTACTAAATCTAAAATTATTATAATATCAGACATCGAAGTATTAAGTAAATTTTAGATATTTTATCTAATAATGAGACGAGAATAACTATGCAAAATAATTTTGCCAGCAATTATATATGATAATGTTATTTCGCACTGATAACTGGATCATGCAGAAGTGAATAATTGCAATATGGAGTTAATCATATTAATATCGGACAAATAAAGCAAATGTGCGTGTAAATATACTTTTTTAATGATTCTAGCCATCATCTTACCTATATAATTGGATTGCCAAGTGGAAATGTTTAGAGGTTTCCCCCATATACTCATGAATGCGGGACAGGACTGTTTTTTGGGTGGCATCTACCTACATTGGTAAAAGTTCTACAGGAAACCAATAATCCTTCTCTACCAATAAGAAAACTGTTTATGTATGTAAGACAAGAAAGAGCACTATGCAGGACATGAAAGGTACATAAGCACTACGTAAGACACGAAAGGTACGCAAGCACTACGTAGGACACGAAAGGTACGTAAGCACTATGTAGGACACGAAGATCCTGACTTTAAATATCAAAAATGATGCAGACTAATACAATATCGAATAAGTCATCTTATGAAGACTCTCAAGTTTTTATACTCTCTAGCGTCACTTTCGAAGAAATAGAAACACATCGATATCTTTCAAGAAAACATTTTAGAAAACAAACAAATAAAAAGTTAGCTGTGCTTCAGTGTCCCAACATTGAACCATTAAAGATTCACATACGGCATCCACTGTGGAAAGGGACCATCCCAGTGATAACAGTGATAAATCGCTTTCGATTGAACACAAATAAACTTATTTATCAACACCACCCCCCACCCCATCAACAGCAAATTAGGTAGCAAGGTCCCTTTCTCCCGAAGAAGTCCGGGAATTAATCGCAGATGAAATCTCTATCCCGATTCCGGGAGAAATAGAGCACCTCCTCTCCTGCAGCCTATAAATTTTGCTCGAGAAACCCAAAACTCGGCATCGTAAATCATAAAAAAATATTGCCCCTTTACGGAAATATAGTTTTCGGGACCCGATACTTCAAGGGAAAAAGCGGACGCTCTGAAAAGGGAAAAGATTTTCTTGGGGGCCGAGAAGGGGGGCAGAAAAGCCAGTCCGGCAGTTCCAGACGCCATCGGCTGGATAAATCATCCGGCATTGTTTCCCGAAACGTCCGGGAATGGCCCTCCCAGCAATAAAAATAACGGCCCTCACGTATCGATAGCAACAATAACGGAAAGCATTCCGCCACCGACGGAAAAGTGGTTTAAGGAGTTTCCGTCCACCAAAACTTTTGCCGAACTTTCTTGGGTCTTGAGGACTTCTCCAAGTTAAGGACACTAATGTTAAATCTGACCTTGTACGAATGATTCCTCGGGTATGTATGAGGTTTTTAATGTAAGGAGAACTATACTAACCTCAAATCTGATATGATATGCTATTGATCAAAAAAATATTGACATGATAAACAAAATAATAAACTTTAACGAGATAAATAAAATAAAAAAAACTTAAACTTTCATGGAAAAACCAATTAAAAGCGTTTTTAATTAATAATCAAATTAAAAGAACATGAAAAAATAGAACATAGACAAATAGAATTAACATGTAATTTTTTTTTCTCAATTCCTTTTTTTTTTTCTTTTCGTTAATATACGCTTTCTCAGAAATGTATTTAATAATTTAATGAGGATAAAGTATTATTAAAAATGAAAAATAACTCAATTTTCTTTCTTTTTGCCTTTTATTATTATTGAGCATTTATGATTATCTATCTTATCTTTTATTTTAATTTTGGTATTTTTATATTTTATTTAAATCTTGAATTATAATTAATTAAAAATAAAGAAATCTCAGCATCCAAATAAAACATAATACTTTCATACTGAATTATATACACAATAAACGGATTGCTATTAAAATTAACTATTATTTTTTTTTAAAGTGATTTATAAATAAAGGAAAATAAATAATAAATTTTTAAAGTGATTTTTTTATAACATTCTAAAATTTATTAAGGAAACATTTAATTTTTAAAATTGAAAAATTAACCCTTTAATGATGTAAGATGATAGTACTATTTTTTTTTTTTTTTTTTTTTTTTTTATTTAATTTTACAATAGAAAAAGAAATTTAAAGGAAAGTAATAAAAAGTGTAGTTTTTAGCAAATATAATGATTAATTAGTGTCTCATTTTATGTGAACACAAAGTAAACCTGTGTTTTTTTCTGCTTCCCAGATTTGATGGCATGCCCATGTCAAATACCAGCTCAAGAGGACTTAGGTTCGAATCCGCTGGCGACGGTATTACAGTAATTTATTTCAGAAAAGAGGTTTGGTTTGTCACTGCGGTCATTTTTTGCACACTTTAGGCTAATTAGACCGGGACCTACCGTTTAACGTGAATTCCGGAAATTAACAAAACATCCATGCCACTGCCAGGATTCAAACGTGTAGCCTATCTTACAAAAGACCAGAGCGCTAGCAATTTGGCCATCAGGCCGGTTCAGAAAAGAGGAGATTCGATGGAAATTTATAATCAGGATGAAGCATCTGACATCGACAGTTAGCCTCCTTGGTGGAAATGTTTCGTTTTTTTTTTTTTTTTTTTTTCTACACTGCAGGCAAGTGCAAGGCAATCACCCCTAAAAATTCTCCCTGAAATCAAGCAGATTGATGGCCAACTGTCTAGCGCTCTGACTTTTGGTACCACAAGCTTAGGCCACGAATCTTGGCAGTGGCATGGATGTTTATTAGTGATTCGGAATCCACGTTAAACTGTAGGTCCCGGTCTAATTATACCTAAAGGGTGCACAAAATGACCGTAAAGCGATAAACCAATCCTGGAAGGCAATGTCCTCCTTTTAGTAGAATATGCTCACACCGATAAATAAACAAACAAAAATAACAGCATACATACTTTTACAGTCATACATTAAAAGTGTATGACTTATTTCATAATTTCAATTTTTGTATTATTCAACCAAAAAAGAAAACTAAATTTATCAGTAAACTTTAAAAATTTTTCCTTTTTCAATCCCTATAAAACAAACTTTCACCCCGGCAATTCGCGAAACACCAGTTTTATGCTCATCACACATATCCTACCGCCCATTCTTCCAATCCCACATTCCCGATGCTTCTCCAAACAGAACATTACAAAAGTTAGTCACATTTTTGAACAACTTCAAATGCGTTTTCTTGATGAAGAGGAAGAAAACCCAACTCCCCCTCTTTATGAAACAAACACATCTACCCAAAAGCTGAGAGAGAGAGAGATCGAAGTCATTCCGACATCGTTTCTTACAACAGTCGCAACCAATGTTGTCATGATTCTTATCTGTGTGATCCTGCCCTTTCAAGAAATTATTCTACTTAAAGAGTCCTGTCCCGATTTGCATATCAAATGGGGCCCTTCGCCTATTCATGATAATTATCTGAATTTCTTCAGCAAGAATCTTTCTGTGCTCTCTCTCAGTGCGAGTCGTTAAAGATAAGTCTTACTCCAATGGAGATGGTGCGTGCATTAAGCTTCCAGTGAACTGTTATTTTTATTAGCATTAATAAGATCCAGAAACAGCAGAAGATTCTTCGGGATTTTACACAGAGAGATCCCCGTCGCAGTTGCAGTTATGAATACATCCCACTGCGAAGACAACCCCCAAGGAATAGATTCCCTCTAGGATTACAGCATCAGGGATGACGAAGGATTCTTTCATATTCTCTGCGTAGTCGGCGTACGTAGTATTTAGTGGGAAAGCTGTCAACGGCAATATCGAGAATGTGTTGTTCATAAATTGAAGGGAAATATGCCATTATTTCTACCAACGGGTGTGGATGGAATCCAGAAGTGAGTGGAAAAGAATAGAAATTACGTCGATCAATTTCTTCTGTTTACAACGCAATCAGAAATATTTCATAGTGCAGAACGAATTATATCTAGAATATAGCAAAATACATTTTTCAACCTATGAGTTCAAATTAAGGCATGCGATGACAATATTGACATGAGAATTATGATGCAAATTTGACTTGTATATAATTTGTGCATCATAAATCAGAAAGGTGATGATTTTGAGAGTCAAGGACAGTGAAGAAAGCATTAGCGAAAGTCTTAATCTTCTGATTCTACATAATATCTTAATATAATTAACGATAAATAAACATTAAAATATTTTTAAAAAATCAAATATAGAGTTTAGTGAATCTAATATAGATTTAAAAAAATGCAACACATCATACTGAGTTCAAGTTGTATTAGTAATTGACCTCTTAATTTAAGGAATACATTTAAGCAAATAAAAAAGTTGAAATTATTATTATATAAGCTATGGTTATTTAACTGGGCCTAAAATCTTCTGTTATTTAATAATAATTCTAATTATGATAGCTGTGATAGCACGATACCTTTATATTTTATATTCATAGCATAAGAACAGACGAACACAAGATAAGGTAAAATAGATAATTACATGTCATTACTTTATGTGAGATAGTAAATTCGTAATTGATAGCCTAAATAATAAATTACAAATTTGTTTTAAATATAAGCCGACAACAAGATAAATGTTACCTTACAAAATTTTTAGTTCTGACTAGTTTAAATTTATGTAAACTAAAATATTTTAAAGTGGAGTGCTAAATGCATTATAAATAAATTTATAACATTCATTTGTGAACGGATATGGATTTATTAAAAGCCTTTTAAGGTGGACTCGATTCCATTACACAATTAAATGATAATGCGTAAAAAAACTTAAATATAAAATATAATTAGAATTACATATCTAATAAATATTTAAAACATTAAAACATCTAAAACAAACATTTTAAAGTGGATGATGCGGGAAAAAAAGCTGAATATAAAACATAATTGGAATTAAATGTCAAACTATCGTGAATATCTGTTAAATATCAAAAAACATTTTAAAGTCGAGTGTTAGAAGCATTATAAATAAATTCATAACATTGATTTGTGAATGTGTGGATCCATTAAAATTTTTAATTGGTGAACTCGATTCTATTACGCAATCAAGTGATAATGCGGAAAAAAAACCTGAATATAAAACATAATTAGAATTTCCTTTTTCCATGGCGTTACATTAAAGAATCCTTGAAATTTCTGTAACTTAATAAATAAATAAATAAAAATATCAGAACATGATATAAAATCTCTGCATAAAACTACTTTCCATGAAAGAAGCGGAAAGAAAAAAAAACTTTCTACATCAGCGATCTATAAAATATGTATTTCACGACACAGAAAAACGCATGTATTGCGGAGGCCTTTAATGCGCTTTAAAATAAATCGCGCGGAAAAATTGATAGCCTCTTTCTTCCACGTCTAGACTCTCAATTAAAGTGAGTGCGGTTTCCATACGGATTATGTAAATTAACTGGAGGGAGGGAGGATTCGATATCGCAAATCAATCGAATCATGCATATCTGGGCGACGTAAATCAGTGTAAATGAAGCTGTTCGCTCGGAATTTCTTCGCCAAATCTGACATATTTATGCTTCAGATACTTCAAAAGGAATCCACCGGCATGCGACAGCATATTTCTCGAAGTTTTGATAAACAACATTTTTCATGAACCGGATTTTCATCGGGATGCATGTTTATGGGGACAGGGTTGGGGGAGGGATGGAGAAGATGAGATGGAAAAGCAGGCAGAATTTGTTGTGGAAAAATCTTCACTCATATCAACTGGCAATCGATTTCTGTGCAGTGCATTGCCATGAGGACATTTCTATATATTTCTCTCGAATACTACACACTCGCCCGGAAAAATTTCCAACTCGGAATATGAATGTTTAAAGGCGCTTTCATCATCAGGGAACGGAACGGAACGGAACGGAACCGAACGTCTCTGGAACCGAATCAATTTACATAAGAATGAATTTTTCTGCTGAAGAATGGGTCCCCTAGTCTTTAAAGAGCGGGTCGCCGGCGAAGGCCATTGTGTTAAACTGGAGGAGTACTTAAGGAATGGGAACAAATCAAATAGTTGGGAAGCGGATTTAAGGAGAGCGCTTGGTGCTGCTGCTGACGGCAGGCATTGTTGGCTGTTTGCGTAATCGCCGATTGTTTGGTTTTCAAATGCTTTGAAAAGTTTTTGACATTTATGCGAATTAGCTTGGCTCGCTTCGAGGTGAATATTGATATCGGAGGATCGAATACTTCCCTGGAGATAAAAGAAGACGAGTAAACAACCGATTTAAACTGACGTCTTGCCACCATGTTAGCATGTCTATCACACTACTGTAAAATGGGTTTGATGTATTGGAAGTTCTAGATTTCTGAGTGTGTCTAAAGGATTTATTTTTATATTGGTTACAAGAATTTTCTATGGTAATAGGATTCTGGGAATGTTTCTATTGTGAAATTATAAAAATTTTCTGTTTGTGTATTCAACAAAAGAGTTAATCAAAACCTGAAATTCCTTCCATGGATTTAAATTACTTTTATAGAATTTTTATATATTAAAAATGAGTAACTTTAAAGTATGGATTTGTTTAGTTAGCTTCATTTGAATTTTTGTATTTATACTACTAATAGACAATCTGACTCATCTTAGTGAAATATATGATTAAACACATAAAGCACTATTGAATATACATTATTAATTATAATTATATATTATTTTAAATACACATTTTTATTTTCATATCAATGTATTCACTCATATCAATTCATTTTCATATCAATGTATTTATGCAGAGACTACAAAAATATTAATATAACGTTATTAAATATTTACATTATCATTCAATTTATATATAAAATGTATAAAATACCTGTTTTTAATTAATTAACTATTTGTAATAAGAAGTATAATTTTTCCTTATAACTATCAAATTAAGCTGATGACATCGGAAGAAAAATATATTTGATGTTTTTTTCAATTACATTACGTAAATTTATTTTAAATTTCCAATTAAAGGCAAAAAGTAAATAATTTAAATTTAATTACTTATTTTAAATTCATCATTTGAAATTTAAAATTTTGGTTTTCAATAATAAGAATATAAAACTACACTATCGTCGATTCAAGAAGAAAATTCATTTAAGCTGTATGAAATTAAATAATTTCTTACTGTAAAATTTAAATTATTAAATAAATATTGAATTCATCATAAATTTTTTAACATATAATAACAACAAACAATTTAATCAAACGTGAAAATTTAAGTTATACAATTATCAAATTTATTAACGACGTAATGGATACATTTAAAAACATAACATACTGATTACAATATGTATACTAACTAAAATATAATTTAAAACTAATTTATTCCTTGAAAACAAAAGCTTTACTTAGCTACTTTTTTTTCCATAATTCTTCACAAAAAATAATTAATAATTCTTCTAAAAATATTTGAATATAATTATCTAAGAAAAATCAAATACAGCTGGCAAAAAAAAAAAAAAAAAAAAAAAAAATCATATCTTCAACGCATATCTGCAAACAAAAACTAAAAAAAAAAAAAAAAAAAAAAAAAATTGTCGATTGTATTTATCATATTATCCTCTAATGTTAAGGATTTCATGTAAAGACAATACCCATATTATATTTCAGAGATAAAAGAGTTGACATCCCCCAATTTAAAAACTTGTCAAGGACAAAGTTTCTAAAGCAAAGAATTCCAAGCCAGCCAATCAGATCTTTCATCTTGGAAAACATAAACAAAACAAAATGTCAACTTACAATAAGAAAAGAGTGGGTTGGGACAAAAAAAAAATAACAACCTGACTATGACAGATTTCACTTTTCCACTCCAGCACACTCTCGCTGTCACGCCGTACGTTTATTTCGAGGAATAATGTGACATGCCCGAGTAATTTGGGTAATTAATGATCCCCACCCCCTCCCAAACCCCTAACACCCCTCCGCCCTCCATTCCACTATTCTGAAGACATTGGAGTGGTATGCTCCGAAGTTGATGAATACCGTCTGAATCCCGATCGAGTCCTAAATCATCGCAGCAGGATACTTGAGAAAAGCTTTCTGAATGGCTGGGAGTCGGGCGAGATCTAGACACTCAATGGAGATGCGTTTTCCTGAAAGATTGGAAAAGCAGCAGCAGCGTTTTGTAGGGAATCATCCCAAGCAACGATTTAGAGGGAAAAGAATTCGAGGTTTTTCCCCATGAATGATTTTTGAGGAGAAAGCATTCATGGAGTTTGGAAAGTAATCACTGGCAACAATAGATATTGTCGGATGTAAAAGTTGCTGTTTGTTTACAATCTTTGGAAGTTCATTAGCATCACATTAACGCAACTTTTAAAAGAGTAGTGCAATTTAATAGCACTTTTAATAGCAGTAACAGAAAATATTTTTTAAGAAAGGTTATTTTTTTTATAATTCAGGTTTAAAATTGATATTTACCAATAAATTAAAAAAATATTGTTTTATAATTGTAAATATAGAATGTCATTTTGATTGAAGTTATGTAATAGTGACAATCAATTTATTTAAATAGCTAGTGATAAAAGCATAGGGTGAGATATTTAGTGCAAGAAAACTTTTGTTCAGCTTCAAACTTGTATTTCAAGTAATCCTTGTAAGCATTGCTATCATTGCTGTTCGTATCGATTCAGTGTAATACAGGAATAATGATAAATTAATTAGTATCACATAAAAAAAAATCAAGAGAGTGAATATTTTAAATAACGTTTAAGTATTTGCTGTAACTTCTTACTTTTGGGAAGCCATATTTCAAATACGTAAAATATTATACGAATTATTTAACAAATCCTATTTGTTTCCAATGAACAATGTGGCATAAGATTAGTTATTTTAGAAACGAAAATAATTTATGTATTTAATCATTCGTCAACTTAAATATAAAAATGTCTGAAAAAATTTAATAAAAATACCAAATTCAAGAATAAATTTATAATAATAACGATGTGATGAACAAAAAAGGAATGTTGTTGAATCAACGATGGTTTATTTGGAAAAAGTATCCAAAACTAAAATGTTGTGATAATAACAAGAATATTAAAACTGAAAACCCCTTGATACATTTTAAATTTATGGTAATTTATAAAAATTTATTAATTAAGATTTTATACTATTGTTTAAATAATATTTTAAAATCAAAATATTACAACATTATGAAAGAATATAAATTTATCTACTTAAGCTTATATAACTTCATTTACGAATTGCTTCTGTATACAGTAACTATTTTATAGTAACGATTTTTTTTTTTTAAATCTTGACGAGATCATACAAGTATAACACAGAGTTTAAAATAAATAACATTCACAAAATTTCTACACATAACACAGCAATACACGCCAAGCATAAGAGGATTAAATCACCAAAGCTAAAAAGAAGATTCTGTTTCTACAAATGGCATATACTTCAATAGATTAATTAGCACCAACTTCAAGTCATTTTCATTGAAATACTTCCAACGCAGAAAACAGCATGTTTTATCCTTTCAAAAACAAAGACAACCTATACTTAATATATCAAGAAACTAGCAAAGAACTTTATTAATTAGCTTTAACAATTCAGCTTCCAAGGAAACGAATGCAAATTCCTTGTCAAACAACTTGTGAAGAAAATGGCAGGGAAAACACAAAGTTCCCAAACTTAAAACTGCTTAAAACCCATCGAACACAAAATGCATCGCAGAACAAAATCATCCTTGAAGAAGAAGACAGACGCCAGACTTTCCAACTGAAATTCCTCCTCCACCAAGACTTTTCCTTAAGTCTAACTTGACAAATTATGTTACCTTTTCGCAAACAAATGAGTCGTCAAAACTGAAGTCGTTTTGAGAAGAATCCCCCTGGATTAATTACTAGATGCGATCATCGAGGATTAGTAGGGGATCCTTTCGAAGAGAAATTAATTGAATTCTCTGGAAAATGTTTCGCCTTAGTTCGTTGCTGGCAAGAGAAGATTCTTGGTAACTGTTTCTTCTCCAAGAAGGATTTTAATTCGCGTGCAAATTAACTGCAGAATGAAAGTGCTGCTGGTTTTAGTTTTGGAGAACCCCCGTAACATGACAGCAATTAAAAATTTAAAGAATCCATGGAGTAATGATCCTGGGAGATACAAATAAGAATTGGGACACGGCTCACAGAAAATCTGTTAATTATGGTGAATTTTATTCTTCTGGTTTTGGAATATTCATTCTTACAAATATCATTATTCAAATCATGTAGAGTTAGAGGCTACACTTATTAACAAATTTAAATGTGGTTAATTTTAAAATGTTTCACGGATATATAAGTATTAATCATTCCTATTTTTAAATTAAGACTCCATAGAATGTAACAATTTTATTTCATGAATAAAATGTATTAATACGATTCGTTATTCATTCATGGGTGAAAGGCCATAGTGGTTAAGGAATTAATTATCTGCTAAAAGTATATTAAAACGAAAACAGAGTAATTTGATTTCATAAAATGGCATTTTTTTTAAAAAATAAAACGTTTTTATTTAAATAAATTAATCAAATACATACTCGACTTCTAATTATTGCGCATGATGCATGGTAATAAGAAAATTTAATTAATGATATATTAAAGATATGTGTAGGCTAAGAATTTAAATATCATTAAAATAGCAAACATATGCAAGAAAGAAATATTTATTACTGAAATAGCTCAATTTAATTATAAGACGAAATATAATTGAATAACGAATTAAATTTTTATATCTTTAACTTTTATTCCTGGAATCGACAAACGTAATTGCAACCTAATTTTATAAATTAATTTAATATATTTTACGTACAAAAAAAAAATTTAATAACATACGATAAAAGGTATTTTAAAATAAATGGATTCAAACTGTAAAAAATATATGTCATATCAAATGTGCTATTTCTGCACATCATTATATTAATTTTTTTTATATTAGTTGTAAGGTACATAAATCTTTCTTTCTTGAACTATGATTCATTTTTGTTATTGTTGTTAAGTATAAGTTTTATGACGCCTATATTAAGAGATAGTTTTCCAACAACATGCTTACCAATAAGACTCAATTTTTCACTTTTGATTTATGCTTATTTTTACTATTATTAAAGATATGTTTTATAGTACCTATATTAAGAGATAGTTTTCCAACAATAGTAGACATGCCTACCAATAAGACCCAATTTTTTACTTTTTAATCTGCACCTTAACAGCAAAAAGGAATTGCAATCATCTTCAAAAAAGGAATATCCACTAAAATCTCTTCTAAACAAAATCGCATCATTTGCTAAAACTTTACCAATGCATTGAAGAATACCACAACGAAATCCTTACCCACCACAGCTAGATCATTACTCATGTCGACAAAACCATCAACCTGGATGTCATTTTTCGCCAACTAGCTTTGCCGCCAAAAATCCCTTTGAATATCACACCCTTCCATTTCCAGAATCCAGCATCGAGATGGCATGAGTGTGATTAATTAGAATTTGCTGCCTCACCCCCCTGGAGTAGAACACTCACCCACACCTCTGCCTTTACCGTTTTGGTAATTTAGGTTGGAAGGATAATTAAGTTGCTTGCTTCAAACGTGGTCGCCATCACGCCATCCATGGTAGTCGACTGGGCTTTTAGGAATATAATGTCTTTATTACCATCGCCCGCGACATATCGGAAAAGACCGATGTACAGGTAGTTGGGAAATCTTTCCCTCCCCTAATGCTTTCCGAGTCTTTGTCGATTTGGGAATCTTTGTTGCGGTGCTGCTGCGTCTGCAGCAGCAGCAGTCAGTCGAAAGCGATTTCTAATTTGGTAAATGCCCCGGAATCGTCCCGGTTCCAGAAAGTGGCAAAATGTCAAGAAAGAAATGGGGCGGGGAAAAAATAATGAATTTGTCACCGTCTTTTCGGAGAATCCGGGAAACAAGAAAAAATTTTTTTTTCCACCTTTTAATCTAGAAGAACGTTGGATTTTTTTTCTAAGCATTTTTAACACCAAGTTTTCTGTAAAACAATATTACAAAGGTTTATCTTTTTTTTTTTTTTTTTTTTAATACAACAAGAATGTATAGTTTTCTGTGACAGTTAAATGTTAACAATTAAATATTAATGCCTTTTTTTTTTAATAAAATATATAGTTTTCTGTAAAGCAATGTTAAAAAGATTTACCTTTTTTTTTTCATTTTTAAGATAACAAGAATGTATAATTTTATGTAAAACAATATTAGAAAGTTTGCCTTTTTTTTTAATATAACAAGAGCGTACAGAAGACGACAGTACGTAAGAACGTTCTGTAAAATAATATTAGAGAGATTTGCAATTTTTTTAAATATAACGAGAATGTATAGTTTTATGTAAAACACAAAGCTTTTAAGTAATTGATGAAAAATTGATATATGATGCCAAAAATTTCCCAAAATGTTTCCTTAAAAAACTTTTATTATTTAATTTTATGAATTTAGCTATATTATCCAAGGATGTTTAAAAGTTCTATTAGCATAATTATGTTTTGGTTAGCTATTTAAATTAAGAAACTTAAGTTTGTAACAAATGGTTTCATTTTCGTTTCGTGTAAATTATTTAATGAATTAACATGCAGCTAGAAAGCTTTGAAAATACTTTAGAAGTTATATAATTTATATTTATTCGTTTTATTTTTTTTTCTTATTATCTTAAGAGAGAGGAATCACGGACAGATCACCTCCCAGAAATAAGAAAGCATATGAAAAATGTTGCGAAACCCACAGAAAATAATGTTGTAAAAGATCAACAGGATCCAGAGAAACTGAGTTTTCAGTTAATGCAGTTTCGAGTCCTGTTTTAGAGCATAAAACTTGTTCCAGACTGAATGAGTTTTTTAAATACTTTCACAAAGTGTATGCCAACGGCCGTACCATGCTGAATATACCGGTTCTCGTTAGATCACCGAAGTCAAGCATCATTAGGCGCGGTCAGTACTTGGGTGGGTGACCATCTGGGAACACTGCGTGCCGTTGGCAAATTTGGGACCTGAATGGCCGAGTGTCTAGCGCTCTGGCGCTCGGTGCCACAGGTTTCGGGTTCGAATCCCGGCGGTGCCATGGATGTTTGTAGTGGTTCGGAATCCACTTTAAGCCGTAGGTCCCGGTCTTCTATGACTGTAAGAGCGTCACGGAGCAAAAATCAGGCTTCTACCTACGGGTGCTCCATCACAACAGAAGCTGCTTCCTTCCCCTTCAATCATGAGTCCATATGGGCTCGTGGGCTTGGCCAGCCAAGTGGGATAAGAAACAACAAACAAAACAACAAAGTGTGTATGCAGTTAGTATAATTATTAAGAATATGAGAGTGAAGGCAACTGATAATGCTTTTAGGAAAAGCTTCAGATAAATCATGAGCTTTTCCCAATATGATATAAAAAAAGTTTTATGTAATGATGATTCGCAAAAGGTACGTTTGAAAAAATAAAACATGCCTTGCAGTTGATTGATCTTTCCTTGCTGAAAATTTGGATGTTAATATTTGACATTCTTTCTAAACTGTTTTTTTTTAGAAATTTTTATGTGTATAATTATTTGAACTAATATTTTCCTATATGATTAGAAAATGCGCAATTCACAAAAATGGTAGACCAAATTTTTTTTTTTTTTTGCCTAAAATCACTTTTGAATAACGCAATTCGATAATAAGCAGACATTGTTCAGTTAAAATTGTAAAATTGCCGAAGTTTAATTTGATAGCAGGTAGAAATTGCTAAACCGTAATTGTGAAATGGTCAAATTTAATTTGATTACTAAATTTGAAAACTTATGAAATCGTCAAAGTTATTCGATGGAAAGGAAATATTTGTTTAGAATTTAATTTAGGCTACGAATCCGTTTCAATGAATAAATTATTATAATGTTGTGTCGGGTAATAATTAAATAATCAGTCTTATATAAATTTATAGGTGAGTAAATATTTTAATTTTTAAACAATGTGTATTTCTACTTCTTGCTAAGTGTTGCATGTCCATTATTTTGATTCTATGTTTTTGATAATAAGTAGTAAAATATATTTGTGTAATATATATAACTTTTTATTCTATTTTACTATATTATTATGTGTGAAACTGTAATATGTGAGCTATTTTATTAGTGTGATACAAACAAACTGACGCATGTGTTCTCGAGGAAAGATATATTGCCCGGTGTCGGAATTGAAATATAATTTTTATGCGCAGGACAACGTCCAGCAATAAAAATTGGACTAAAGTTGTGAGATGTAATGAACTGTTGTGTTGTTGTTGTTGTTGTTGTTTCTTATCCCACTTGGCTGGCCAAGCCCACGAGCCCATACGTACTCATGATTGAAGGGGAAGGAAGCAGCTTCTGTTGTGATGGAGCACCCGTAGGTAGAAGCCTGACTTTTGCTCCGTGACGCTCTTACAGTCATAGAAGACCGGGACCTAGGCTTAAAGTGGATTCCGAACCACTACAAACATCCATGGCACCGCCGGGATTCGAACCCGAAACCTGTGGCACCGAGAGCCAGAGCGCCAGACACTCGTCCATTCAGGTCCCAAATTTGCCAACGGCACGCGGTGTTCCCAGGTGGTCACCCACCCAAGTACTGACCGCGCCCAATGATTCTTGACTTCGCTGATCTAACGAGAACCGGTATATTCAGCATGGTACGGCCGTTGGCTATGAACTGTTGTTCCCACCCTATAATGAGAATCTCATGGTACTCCGATGGTATTAAATGTCAAACATCCGGAGACGGGTAGAAAGAGATCGGTCAGAGGAAAGGGTAGAAAACTCCAACAAGGACAGACCATTCCGGCAGAAGATAGGCCATGTGGTTTTCTGGTTTTGGTTTGTCGCTCTACGGCCATTTTTTGCACAATTTAGGCTAATTAGACCGGGATCTACAGTTTAAAGTGGATTCCGAACCGCTCACAAACAGCCATGCAACCTCCAGGATTCGAACCTGAAGCCTGCAGTACCAAAGGCCAGAGAGCTAACCAAGGGGCCATCAGGTTGTGATAGGCCATGTCAGGAAGGTAGAATTTTTTGGTTGCAAATGTTTAAGTGTAATTAAACTGCAAATATGCATAACAGTAGCCTTTTTTTAAGAAAAAATATTTTTATACTAATATAGTGAATAATTAAAAGTTTTACAAAACATTAATTTAAAAGAAAATCAAGATTTTTTTTATTAACAATAATTATGATTATAAACAAGATTAAACAATTTTCTATCCTTTTAACAGTTTGTTAAATAACTAATATTTATATAAAAAAAAAATTTGTTCTGAAATACTAGTACTCATATTTATATTGAAATACTAGTACTCAACAGATTTAAAATTTTAAAATAATGGAATATTTCGATACAGCCATATAGGTATTTCAATTTCGGTTAAGAGTTCTAATTAAATCAAATAGAATGCATGATTTCCCAAGGGAAATTATACATTTTAGAACACCGCTATGAAATTTTAACAATCATTCGTAACGTAGTTTGGTGTCTGCTACGATAAATTATTTATTTTGATGGTAGCATAATGACACATATCATGCTTAGGCAGTCTTACAAATTAACTAAATCAAATTAGAAATTTGTGCCTCTTTATTATCCATAAAATATTTGAACATTGGTTTGGGAAGTGGGGCTTTTCGTATCCTTGAACACTTTCGATTTTGGTTTTAAATTTCTTTCATGAGTTTTTTTTTTTATAAATTTCTTCACATTTATTTCTATTTTTTTAATTTCCTGTTTTTTTTTATGAATAATATTTATTAAAATAATTGAGTAATTATTAAAAAAATTTTAAAAAAATAATTCCGAAGCAAATTTAAAAAAAAAGTTTTTAAAAAAATCGTTAGGAATTTAAGTTTTTTATTTTTTTTAAGATAATTGTTATGCGTTTTGTCCTGACATTAAATACTAAATTTTTTAGAAAACATGTTTGTCAGCCCATTCAATTGTTATTTATTTATTTTTATTATTATTAATTATTATTTATTTTTAGATGGATTATTTGGTTTTATTTCCAATTAATATCTAATTATAATTAATTCCAATTAATAATTACCAATTAATATCTAATTATATTAAAATTTTGTATACTAATTTATTCTTTACATTTTTTATACTAATTTACTTAAAATTTTTTTTATACTAATTTACTTTACATTTTTTTTATACTAATTTATTACTTTACATTTTTTTTATACTAATTTATTACTTTACATTTTTTTTATACTAATTTATTACTTTACATTTTTTTATACTAATTTATTACTTTACATTTTTTTTATACTAATTTATTACTTTACATTTTTTATACTAATTTATTACTTTACATTTTTTATACTAATTTATTACATTTTTTACATTATTTTTTATACTAATTTATTACTTTACATTACATTTTTTTATACTAATTTATTACTTTACATTTTTTTGGTTATTCTAATTTTTATTATTCATTTTACATTTTTTATACTAATTTATTACTTTACATTTTTTATGGTTATTCATTATTACATTTTTTATACTAATTTATTACTTTACATTTTTTATGCTTATTCATTATTACATTTTTTTATACTAATTTATTACTTTACATTTTTTATGGTTATTCATTATTACATTTTTTTATACTAATTTATTACTTTACATTTTTTATGGTTATTCATTATTACATTTTTTTTATACTAATTTATTACTTTACATTTTTTATGCTTATTCATTATTAAATTTTTTTATACTAATTTATAACTTTACATTTTTTATACTAATTTATTACTTTACATTTTTTATACTAATTTATAACTTTACATTTTTTATACTAATTTATAACTTTACATTTTTTATACTAATTTATAACTTTAAATTTTTTTATACTAATTCATTATTACATTTTTTATACTAATTCATTATTACATTTTTTTATACTAATTCATTATTACATTTTTATACTAATTCATTATTACATTTTTTTATACTAATTCATTATTACATTTTTTATACTAATTCATTATTACATTTTTTTATACTAATTCATTATTACATTTTTTTATACTAATTAATTATTACATTTTTTTTATACTAATTCATTATTACATTTTTTTATACTAATTCATTATTACATTTTTTTTATACTAATTCATTATTACATTTTTTTATACTAATTCATTATTACATTTTTTTTATACTAATTCATTATTACATTTTTTTTATACTAATTCATTATTAAATTTTTTTTTTATTATTAATTTTTTATTAATTCATTATTACATTTTTTTTTATACTAATTCATTATTACATTTTTTTTATACTAATTCATTATTACATTTTTTTTATACTAATTCATTATTACATTTTTTATACTAATTTATTATTAAATTTTTTATACTAATTTATTATTAAATTTTTTATACTAATTTATTATTAAATTTTTTATACTAATTTATTATTAAAATTTTTATACTAATTTATTATTACAATTTTATACTAATTTATTATTAAATTTTTTATACTACTTTATTACTTAAATTTTTATACCAATTTATTACCGAAATTTTTATATCAATTTATTAACGAAATTTTTTTATACAACATTAATTAAAATTATTAAAAAAATTATTATCAATTTATTACTATTACCAAACTAATTTTTTATTTCACTCCCAACTTTATAACAAAGTTAGCTTTATTCGGGGATAATAATAGACGACCTGGCGATCATAAAAGCGGGGAAAGTTATGAAAAGGTGTTCCGACGCAAGAATTCTTTGCCTCCCAGAAAACACTTGAGCCAATCCATTACCAGCATTAACGACTTCCATTAACTACACGCAGGGCTCTCTTCCCGAAATTCTTCGGGCGCGATTATTACGAGGTGAATTCATTCCACGGTTTAATCTTCCCAGTCAAATTCCGACTATCCTCTCCGGCCACATCCATCTACCTCGACTTGGCTGCCGGCGGGGGTGGGGGACACATTATAAACTGCTCCCCTTTTCATGAAGACTATGATGTCATATTCATCCGGGGATCTGCTCTCATCCATCAACGCCCACCCTTGTCCGCAGAAAAGACCCCTTCCTTTCTTTGCGCTCTCCTATCCCTTTCTCCGTAATACTACATACAACACAGTCAAGTCAAGGTTTCCTTTTAAAGGCAAAGGCAATTTTAATGCGATTACGTTCGCCATGGAAAATCTTTCTCTAAAGCTCTCTCTTCCCCAGTCCCTAATGGAATATGCAAAGGGTGGGGAGGAAAAGGATGGAATAGGAGGGTGGGGGTGGGAGTGAAGAATTCCAAAAGCCCAGTCAATCTTAAAATAGTGATTAATTTGAAATCGGATTACAGCTAAGTGTGTGTATAGCTGTAAACAGGGGTAGGGGTGAGGGAAAGTTTGGACTCCGTGGAATACACCTCATTAGAGTTTGCGCCAGGTAAGGTGGCTTCGCGCTCTTTCTGTTGGGTAGCTGCGCGCCGCTCTGAGCTTGTTAGCTCCACAACAAAGTTAAGATATTAAAGAACGATGAGACAGGGAATGCGATTAAAAATAAATTGATGGTAGAATGGTTGTGTGTGAGGGGGTAGGAAGGGTTTTGTTAAATTATGTCGCCGGCGATCTTTGCGTAATGTCCTTGTGAAGTTCTGCCGTGTTGAAAAGTTGTCATTTGAAGTTACGGGTTTTTTTTTTTTATTAATTGTTTGGTTTTGGTTTTAAAAAGGAAATTGGATTTATTATCGAATTCGATCATGGCGAAGTATTTTTATATTTTGAGGAACAACTTTAAGATATTTCTGTCTTGGATTGGATGATTCGTTTTTTGATTTTTTAAAAATAATAATTAAATTGTTAAGAAACGAGTCAATTTGAGCAGACATTTTTGGATTTAGGAAGAAAACGGTTCTTCCGTAATTATTTTATCTTTTGGCTAATAAAACTATCTTTGAACACATTTATAGAAAAACTTTTAGGCATGTTAGCTCCACAACAAAGCTAAGATATTAAAGAACGATGAGACAGGGAATGCGATTAAAAATAAATTGATGGTAGAATGGTGTGTGTATGAGGGGGGGTGGAAGAGTTTTGTTAAATTATGTCGCCGTCGATCTTTGCGTAATGTTCTTGTGAAGCTCTTCCGCATTGAAAAGTTGTCATTTGAAGTTATGGTTTTTTTTTATTATTATTAATTGTTTGGTTTTGGTTTTAAAAAGAAAATTGGAGTTACTATCGAATTGGCTAGAGAGGGAGTATTTTTATATTTTGAGGAACAACTTCATGACATTTCTGTCTTGGATTGGATGATTCGTTTTTTGGTTTTTGAAAATAATAATTAAATTGTTAAAGCATGAGTTGACATTTGAGCAGACATTTTTTGATTTGGCGAAGAGAAAGGGTTTGTCCATTATTATTTCACCTTTTAGTTATAAAACTATCTTTGCACACATTTATAGAAAAACTTTTAGGCACTTTATGATTATATTGGATTATTTATATCAAAGTAGAATAATAATAATAGCGTAATTCTACTTCATTCATAGTGTAATTCATTAATAATTAAAAAATTGTAATTTTGAAATAAATTAAAAAAAATGTATGAAATTTCATTGATTTATCAATAAATCTATGTATACATTCTAAATAAAATATTATCAAAATATAATGATTCATTTAGTAAATATCTTTGTGTAAATATTATACAAGTCTTTCACTAAAAAATATAAAGTAGAATATATCTACATCATACATTTTTTGACAATTTTATGGGAAAGTATCTACTTATAAAGATAATACAGGACTTATCAATTGTGAAGTAAGTTTACAAAGTAAATTTCTTAATGTTTTCTTAACAAAATTAAAATTATAATTTATAATGCATATATGTATGTAATATAGTAAACTAATATTTTGCATAGCAATAAATTAAGCTTAATGTTTGCAACAAAATAAATTATTATTATAAAATAACAATTAATAGACATTTTATATTTGTAATATAAAATGGCTTAGGGAATAATATAGTACTTCTATAAAACAATAAAGTAATAGTACAGTCGAGAACATACCTTAAAATTCAAATATCTACTGTTTTGGGTTTAGAGATTCTGTTGGATATCCACCACTTCTCAGGCAAGTAATTCACCGGGCTTGTAGATTCTCTGAAGAAAAAAATAAACAAAATTAGAATTTTTATATAGTCAACTGCTTTAAAGACAAACATATGAATGTTTCAAAAAATATTGTTTTAGTTAAATAATGCATTCGAAAAAAGTTTTATTTATTACTTTTAAATTATAAATCTTCTTTCGCCCGTTTTTTAGCAGGTCTTATACGATGGGTTAAACAACTCTCATTGGGCTTTAATGTTTAGTATATGTAAATTCGTTGAAGTGTGAACCAATTACTTGTAGTTCAAGATTGGAGCATGTCGTACCAAAAAAAGGACATTTGCGGAAGTTTTATTTTTCTATTTTTATTGGAAGATGCCACTGTAAGAAATCAAATTCTTGTGGAAGATTACGGGTAAATGCACCAACTGAAAACTAGTCAATAATGATTTAAATGATTCAAGGACTGTGATTTTTATATGGAAGACCAAAGCCGAGACTGATCAGAAGAAAAAAAAAAGGAAGAGATATAAGCTGCTAAAACCTAGTCATTGACAATTCAATCCATTGACATCAATTCCAGTGAACCTTTGGCAATCACCAATTTAGCGGAGAGATGCCAGCAATGGAGAATCCCCCATTTTTCAACCCAACAGTGCTCAGCTACGTATTGTAGAGCAAGTCAAAAATTATTTGGAAACGCTTCGATGGGAAGTTTTATCCCTCCTGCCACATCCACCACATATTGTTACTTCTGATTACCACTTGTATCTATCGATGACGTACGGCCTGTCTAAGCAGCATTTCCCTTGTTTTGAAGAAGTGAAAAATTGGCTTGATTCATGGACAGCCTCAAAAGACGAGTTTTCTTTCCACAAGGAAATAGTCTTTTGCCAAAGTGATGGGACAAACTAGAATCTTGCGATGGACAGTACTTCGATAGAAATATTAATTAGTTTATTCATGAAATAGAAAAAAAATTTGTGGAGGAAAAAAATACATGAATTAATAATACCAAATAGTTTTACTTGACTTTTTTTAAGAAAATTATGAACAAGATTGGCAAAAACAAATTTTCCAAAATTAGCCTTAATAATTTTGAATTCCATAAAATTAAAAGCTTTAAAGTAACTGAAACGTATCAAAAAGTTTTGGTAATATACTTTCAACCATTCGATCCATTTATAAAACACATTCTATGACACAAAAAAAACGATGGATTGGCCAATACAACAGCCATCTACGAACAGTGTGTTGGAAGATTTAGTTGGAGATTTTCTGAGAAAGGATTGACCAAAGACATGCCTTACGCTAAAAAGCATCCCCAGAATCGCCAGAAATCTGCTTACTTGTATCATTTCCTTAATATCTCGCCGAGTCCTATCTGTGGCTCCAGATCTCCGCCAAGAGTAATTCATCCAAAAGAAAACTCAATCAGACTGATACTTTCCCGGGAGTTTCGGCGGACGCCAAGAATTGAATTAAGATCGAGACACAATGGACTGAGTAATTGGGGCCTGTCTACAGGGACTCGCGTTGCGGGTGGAAGAGCCTAGGCCCTTGGAGTCCAGGGACTGTTTCCTTTGGCACGCATCTGGGTCCCAGATGCAGTACGCCATACTCGTAAAAGTTACAGTTTCTGAGTCTTCTGGTATTGTGTAGGCTAATGCTTCACGTGGAAGGCAGTTTAGGAACACATAAAATACACAAATTTTAACTAAATTAGCAATGGTGGTCATCATATAAGAAAAATAAATTCGATGTTTGAAATAATGTTAAATAATGAGTGATTGCGATTGATACGGAAATATATATCATTAGCTTGATGTATGGAAACAAATGAATAAGATAACAACCCATCTCATAGAAAATTGAAAAAATGTCTCTTTTCATAATGCAGACATTTCATTTTGATATTAATCTTTAAAGTTTGCTGAATCAAATCTTTTTTTGTAATATAAGAAATTATTTAAAAATAATGGTTTAAATTTGAGATTGAAGATTGATTGAAGTAATTTTATGTTCAAAATTTTCTGCTTTTATTCAGATTTTGTGCTTAATGCTTAATCTAATTTGTTTGTTTTCTTATTCTACACAAAGCATGGGACCAAATCACAGATTGATTAGAATGACTATTGCGGTTGGAAGCAATTTTTGGAGGGAGGAATTTACTCTTTTGGCTTAATGACTAAGACCATTTACAAATAATAGACACATTTTAGAAGACAATGCGTTCTTCTGTCATCTAGATGTTTGAATGGGGTTTTATGTGTATATGTATATGTGAGGAAGTGTTCTTATGTAACAAATGTGAGCAAATGATCTTTAGAGTCTTCGAACGCTTTCCTGTTTCTTTTCTCGTCTCTTCTAGAGGTTCAGTGTAGCTCCACTGTATAAAGTTGTATCTGCTATATATCTTTAGTAGCAAATACAACTAAATTCACACAAGCAAACATTTTTAGATTCACACAATAAAATTTTGATCTCCATTAAAGAAAGTTTAAATTCAGAGGGATGTTAAATAAAACCACCTTATATTCTTATCATTTAAGTAGAAAAACAATTTAAAATTGATTAAGTTATTTTCAACTATCGGGCATTTTGACATGAAGTTATTAGTCAGCAAAATTGTACATATAAAGCAGATTCAGTGTAAACCAGAGTTCACCGAAAGACCTATTACAATGCATTTTCATATTGTTACCACAATTTTGAACGAATGCACCCAGAGATGGCATCAACAGAGTGAACAGTCAGCTCCTCTGATTCTCAATCCTCACCAAAGAACTTTCAGCCCACGGGTTTATCGCGCGCATCCTCTGCACAAACATTGAAGTTTTCGGTCAAATTTGAAAGCTTCTTCTGTCAAATTTGAAATCGAACTTCTCAGTCCGAAAAGCAACGCACTATTTATCAGGCTATTTATTAACCTACTGTCTTAAGTAGTAATAGCAATTTAAAATTCAAGTAATAACATTTTTAATTTGTTTTCTGCTAATGCTATGCTCTTAAGACTTCAAATATGAAAGAAAAAAAAATTGATTTTCCAGATGATATATTCAAGAACAGAATCCACCAAACAATTTAAGCAAGCTACATATATTACCATCCAAACGTTCCTAATTTGAATACCCTTCCGATTACAACACCACTTTTTATTCACCCGAAGTCAAACATCACCCCTACCTCGGCTTCCAAAGAAGAAAGAAAGAAGGCTTTTACCAGCACTACTAACAGCAAATTTTTCCCCTTCCGTGAACATAAACAGTTAATGTCAACAGCAGTCAGACCCGGGTCTCACACCCACAAACAATTACGCCATTTCGCCGTGCCATTGCAGAATGGAGTAGAAAACCCGGTCTCAGCAGTCGCACCGTTACTGCACCCATGTGGAAATTTACACAAGGTAACACCCACAAGTTCGTGCAGCACCATTTACGTTTGAATCGATAGAAATGGGAGCGGGAAAAGGAGAGAGAAGAAAAAAAAATCGTTTGCTGCACACCCGACAAATGGATTGTCCAAATGACTAGAAGGGGACCAGCACGAGAAAACGTTGGAATCACTTACTGCTATGGCGCCGTGTGTGTGTGAACTGACCGTAATTATCACTAATACGTATGCACTAATGGTCGGGTACTGTGGGTGTGTATGAAAGGGGTTGGTGCCTTAGGCGGAATGGGTGTGAGGGGTCTATGGAAACGTTCGATCGGCAGGTAATGTGTGTTCTGGACAGTCAAGTGGGAGGAGTACCGAAATGAAACCCTGAATTGGACTTTTTTGTTATTAAATTAGAATGAGATCATCAGCGGATGTCTAATAAAGCAGCATGTTAACAAAGAGGAAATTCATACAGAGCATAATGATAAAAAGATAATTGATCCATAATGATGTATGATTCAATCGAAAATATTATTGTTTTAATTCAATCTCTTAATAAAATTAAAGGGGAGAATGAATTATGAAATAAAATATGGGAATAAAATGTTTATTAATTATAAATATTAGGATGAATTTTTTAATATGATCCTTGCCATAGTTTTAAAGTTAAATCTTATGCACATTAATAACACATTAATTAAGCATCTTCTAGGGGTGTGAAAGGATTGGTCATATGAGTCATGCGTGATTCACAAGCTATTAAAAAGTTTTTATAATTTTGAATGAATTTTAATGCAGACACAATAGGAATCGTAGTATGAAGCATGAATAATATATAGGTTAGGGGAGTTTCGTACCGTGCTATTTTATACTCTCAAATTAACCATGTTTCTAAGCTGCCTGACACTCCGTCATGCAGGAGGTCAAAATGTCATTATGTCGTAGCTATAATTTATACAGAAATACACTGGGAGAACTTTTTGATGATTTAGCCTGAGTCATCCAATCAAATAAAACAATTTATAATCCAAAAGTCGATATAATCGTGAATATACCAATATATGTTTTGATATGCGAAAATACATACTTGTAATTATGGATATTTGTTATTATCTTAATGAACCAGATCTAACATCAATTTTTTTTCTTGTGGCGGTTATTTAAAATAGTGTGTATATGTAAATACCACTCCCCACACACTATAAAGGATCTTTTGTTTAGCATTCAATCTGAAATTAATTCCATTGCGCAAGACATACCGTGGCCTGTTTTGCCAATATGGGATACATGTTACTGTTCAATACCGCATGCCTAAAATTTATGTTTACAATATAGAATCTAGTAAATGCTTAAAATGTGAACCGCTCTCATGTTCGCACAAATTATGGCAAAAACAGGTTGCAGTATATCTTGCAGAATGTCGTTAATTTCAAACTAAATATTATACCCAAATTTCAATGCCCTAATAAGAAAGAACTTGGTGATGAAGAACCATATCTAGCATCATCAAGTTTTTTGCAGAATATCTCGAAATCCCTTCTTCCACTTTGACGCCTGCATGTTACACCACCAGTTTCTCTAAATTTCGACACTAATTTTTTTTTTTTTATTTATTTTCATCTTAGTTATATTTTTTATATTAAAAATGTGTAGAAAAAATAACTAATTTCCTGATTAAACGTCTCATACTTTTAGGTGAAAAAAAACTTAAATTTCTTCTCACTGCACAACATTTTGTTTTTTATTCAACTGAGAAAAACAAAGTTTGGGATTTAGTGTGATAAGTTCAGTATCTAGATGCCAGAAGTTTGGATCAGACTGCCATTCCTACTTCCCTTGCAGCTGTAAATGCCTTGGCAAAATCTAAACTTATAATTCCTTCTACGATTAAAATTAAATACCCCATTGCAGAACTAATTGTCGACAGAAAAACAACTATTACTCTCGCAATATTAAGAATGAAGCACCACAAAAATATGAAAATTTCTGATGATGGCGTTAATAAATACCAAACAATGTGGCAATGATGTCTAGTTTACTCTTCATGTCGTTGATTGCCCAGCTGTTGCAGCAGCCATACATTGTCTGGACCATCTCTTGGAAGACTATTTATACTCCGAGGTGGAAACCAACATAAGCAAGATATCGTATTTCAAATAATTAACGTTTATACTCCATAGTATAAAAGTATGTAAAAGTGAAAGATGATCATGAAAGGAAAAAATAAGTCTAGTTGATAGATTTAGAGGAATTCACTTTTTAATAAATTTAGTTCTGTTTTTATTTTAAAAAGAATGGCAACTCTTTCACACAACTAACAATAAGTATAATTTAAATTTTGAAGTTCACATATTGATATTAAATAGTTTTTTAAATACACTGATTCCTCCATGTCTGAATTATAAAACTCCCTATAATCATCAATTGGGAAGGAGTCCCAAACTGCCTTAAGGGTACCTCATTAAAAGCAGACAGTTTATCCACCTTTATTTACTCATACACAATTATCGGCACCCAATACAGTTTTATAGATCCCAGGGGTACGATAGAGGTGGGGGGTATATCCTGATCTATAACTTAAGCTTCATACTAAGCTGCCTCGTTATTCACTGCCTTTACCATAAATAGACTGCAACAAAGAGAACTCGCCTCCCTGAAGAAGAAAGGGTAGTAATGACATTGCAGCAAAAGAAGAGGGATGGCTGGTAATGAGGGGCAGCAAAAACAGGATGCATTATTGCATGTGGAAGCAGGGTATTGTTAGAAAGTTGCAATGCTGGGGGCAGTTTTGTGACAGAAATCTGTTCCTCATGAAGAAAAAAATATGTAGCCTTACGTAATAAAGAAATGATAAAATATTTTAATGTTAAAGTATTTGTATATTTCAATCTTGAATTATAAATTTAAAAAAAAAATTATCTGTATATAACAAACAGCAAATTATTTTAGAACGAGCAGTAATTGTTCTAAATTTACTCACATTGTTTTTGTATAAAATAATAAAGTTAATATAATTTCTCCTTTGAAGATAAAAAAATATATGTAGCATCCGTTAAACATTTAGTAACAAAGTTTTATTATGTTCTTTTGTAACCTTATTCGATAACCTTCTCCTACTTATATCCTAGATTGATTTAATCTCCAAAGGAATATTTGTGAGTTATTTTGCTTTATTCCATGGTATTGGGTTACAGCGTTGGACATTTTAAAATTATGTTGTCCTGAAGCAAAATATCTAGAACTCTACAATTATGCTTATATAGTTTGTTTTTATATACGTTTGATAAATCAAAAACTTTTATTGTATGAAAATGCAATACGATTAGAATGTAGCTCATAAAAGAAACATCAAAAAGATTATAACAGAATTCGTCTCTCTGAAGAAGAAAGGATAATAATAGCAAGTAGTAATAAAGGGTAGTGATTTGATCAGAATCATTCCATGGTATTTAGGTGGCATGCCGTTAATGTGCCGCTAAAGTTCAATTTTAAATCGTACTTTTCATTATATGTACGGTTATTTAACAAAGTATATCAAAAAAGAAAATTTACTTTGAACAGTTTGTCTAACTGTAACGGAATAAAAAAACTCTTCATTTCTAACTAATTGATATGAGTCTTGCCTGGCTACAGAACATTTTTAATTTTTGGTAAATTTAATTAGGAAAAGAAAAATCACAGAAGCGTGCAACTTATTGTTTAGCAAATTTATTAAAAAAATTATTCTGAATAACTATTCATAACTAAAATGAATTTAGAAAACAAACCACAAAGAAACCTTTGTAAGAAAACATTTAAAATAAACAAAAAATATATTTAAAAAGAATAATCATAAACTTCAAAAAAAAAAAGTTATTTCTTAACTTCCAAGAAAATTAAAAAAAAAAAAAAACTGTTGACAAAGCGATTACGCCCATCAGCCACAACAAAAATATTTTGATTCATTAAAAAATAAACAGTGACAATTATTTCTAGATTTTCGACAACATACCAGATAAAATATTCATCATCATCATTTGCACAACAGTTCCATTGTGGGCCAAGGTCGTCTGCCTACTGGCAGATTACGAGACGAAAGATGGTTTTATTTTTACTGTTCAGAGTTGTCAGCCCAACGCTCAACAGCCATATTAGACTGGGACTTACGGTTTAAAGTGGATTCCGAACCACTACAAACAACCATGGCACTGCCGTGACTCAAACACAAAACGTGGCAACGAACGCTAGGCACTCGGTCATCAGGCCCAGATAAGATTAGATAAGTGAAAAAAAATTAGGAAGCTAAATGTTATAAATTAATAGTTACATATGAATGCATACACATACATCCATTTTTATATGTGTATATTATTTTTATACATAGACATAGAATACATAGACCATACCATAGAATAGAATAGAATACATAGACCATACCATAGAATAGAATAGAATACATAGACCATACCATAGAATAGAATACATAGACCATACCATAGAATAGAATACATAGACCATACCATAGAATAGAATACATAGACCATACCATAGAATAGAATACATAGACCATACCATAGAATAGAATACATAGACCATACCATAGAATAGAATACATAGACCATACCATAGAATAGAATACATAGACCATACCATAGAATAGAATACATAGACCATACCATAGAATAGAATACATAGACCATACCACAGAATAGAATACATAGACCATACCATAGAATAGAATACATAGACCGTACCATAGAATACATAGACATTTTCTTCACTCACACACAAACAGAATGTTATATTTTTCTTTTTGGTGTTTCATGCTTTGCATTTAATAATTTGACCCATATTACTTCAATGATCCATGATCATTCCAATGACCCTTATTACTCCAATGATTGATCTTTGGATTCATGTTGCAAATCAAAACCACATATAAAACTACAATCTTCTTTACATGAGAAGATTACAATTACAATAAAAAATAAATTTTCTTACAGATTTAAACTAAAGGAAGTATGGTTCAATACACTTCTAGGTCGGCAGACAGAAAAGGAAAGCTATTCAAAAAAGAAAATACTGTCGTGATTTGATGTTCTAACACATTACTCCATTAAAGCCGCGTGCAAAGAAACAGTTTTTCTTAAACATTAAGGAAGGAAATGGTTTCCAAATGACATGTCTGTCTCTGTGCTTTTAAAAAATGTTTTATTACCCCCCAAATGATCACAGATATCACTCAGTTATCGCTAAACTGATTATCCGCTACAATGTAACAGAAAAATAAAAGCTATAATAGAATGGTCTAAAAACCTGAAAAACTCGTGAAAGTAAATGATATGTGGGGTTTGAAACATTGTATATCAGTTGAAATAAAGATAAAAATCACGCTCTGTTAATCATTTTTTGTTCTACATATGAATTTGGTATGAGTTCTAGTCAACCTACGTATCTACTTCATAAAAGATAAAGAATAAATAGATGTACATAAAATATTTTCTGTATGTGACAAGAATACATAAACAACGTGCTTTGATAAAGCACAATTTGCATTAATTTTTTTTTAGAATTTTGCTACGTAAATAACTAACAGTTTTTCTTTGTTTTGCTTTACATTAAAATTACAGGCAAAATTAAAGATTGTTTATTATGTATATTAGTGAAAGAAAAATATTTAAAGATTGTTGTTGTTGTTGGCGTCGTTGTATCCCTCATGTAAGAAGGGAGGGGAATGCAGCTTCTGTTGTAATGGAGCACCCGTAGGTAGAAGTATGATTGGCTCCGTGACGCTGTAGAAGGAGAGCAGTGTCTTCCAGGAGGATTTTAATAGGGAACTACCCCGCAATTGCGTATCGTATGGGAGAAAACATGAAATACTCCCACCAAATAATTCGACTCACGAGTCAAGATACTGACCATCACAGTCACCTCGTTTTTTGAAACAGTGTCCACAAAAAAGCCGCTAGTAGACTGAACCTCAACCCTAATGCTCAACAGCGGCGCACTTTGTCACTAAGCCACGAGTCAGGCTGTGTATATATGCATTTTTTTTATTTTTTGAGTTTATATGCTTTTTTTTTTATATTTTGACAAAAAAGGTCTTGGCATTTTTTAATTATACAGGTTTAAAGTTGGAATCCTGGAGGTGGCATGGAGTTGTGCTAGTGGTTCGGAATTTACGTTAAACTGTAGTTCTCGGTCTAATTAGCCAAAGTGTGCGCAAAATGACCGTAAAGCGACAAGACAAACCTCACCGGTTCACTTTGGCAGTGACTGCAAGGAATACCATCAGCAAGGAGGACAGATAGATGCGATAACATATGTAATTAGTAATAATACTGGCCAAAGTTCACTGCCAGAGTGACTGCAATGATTACCATTAGCATATTTGACATGTCTTTCACGCTAGCTGCCTACATTATCCTGAGTCATGAGCTGAGGTTTAGCAAACATTTGAAACGCCAATTGTCCATTTTTATAATTGTTAATAGTTATATTTATTAGTGATTTCGGGCATTCGACACTCATTGAGGTGTGTGTGGCTGTCAGTACTTTCAAGTAACGGAAACTCGATGGATGTTGTCCACAATACAGTTAGACACAGTTCTAGGACAGTGAGGACAGTACAATTCTCACAACACAGTTGGAATATATAGTGGGAGTATTTGTATTTAACATACAGGGCAGTTATTCCTAAAAATCTTTCTGGATGACAATTCCACTGTCTGAAAACTTTAAGTTATATTGTTTGTAGCACGATCTCCACAGTCAAATGCATAAATAAATAGAAACAGTGTAAATATATAACTTTTATTATAAAAAAATGGAATATTATAAATTTATCTTGGTGAATTATGTTTACAACTTTTCTATAAAATCAATTTAAAATGTTAATACAAAACTTAATTTATTAGACGTAGAAATAAATCAGCTTTAAGAATTGTTACCAGAGAAAATTGACGTTTTGATGAAATTTGAAACACCCAACCACACCCGAAACTCAACTCAATTTCTCTCCAATAATGCTTTATCGATGGAAAACAGGATTGAACATCCAAGTCCAATAATCCGTGCATCAGATCAAGAAGACATATCTTCGTTTACCCCATTTTCCCAGAGTTAATGGACCCCGAATGCAAATGAGCCCAGTGAAGCTTTACCAAAAAATCTTTATGCCCAATAGAATGAATTGGTCACTTCCACCCCTTCCCTCCCCCCTTTTACCAGAAGCCGAAACCAATCGAGTTTCCAGTAGCTCCAGGATTCCTTTTACGAATCTGGATGAGCCAGGGAATTTAATTGCTGCGAACAAATAGATCGGCCCACACGCCAACTCAGTCTCTCAATCTAATTAAAAGACCCTATGTGTGGTTTTCGCGGGGCATTTAGCTCTATGAATTGGTGACTCAGTTCTCCACCCCCTTCCCCCTATGGTTTATACCTAACCCCTTTTCTTGCGTGAAATCCGTGATGTTTAAGACGGTGAATAATTCGCCTACGATTTGGAATCGGAGTATTTACTACAAGAACAAGGATTTCGGACTAAGAGGTACAATGATTTACATTCAGGCAGCCAAATGTTTAAGTAAGGATGATTCTAAGTTATGAATCAAATTGGAAATGGGGGCTTAGAGTTCGCAACTTGGAAATGAACGCTGGAAGATATTCTTAATAATTCCGTTTTGTTTTGATTAACTTTAAAGAGTACAACAAGACGGGTTAATCTATGATAGCGGAATGACTTTATAGTGTATAATACATTGAAGTAATGATAGAACAGCATTTCGGAGAATAGTGTAATATAAGGGATAGATATTTTAAGATTAGATTAAATTCAGTAAAATGTAAATACATTCAGGCTGTTAAATGCGATGTTCAAATTATTCCAGATGAAACATTGCAGAATAACTCAATTAAGGGAAATATTTGCGTTGTAGAAGTCGACTGAAACGTATTAGAAGAGGACAAATCAAAAGATTTTTTTTTTTGCATTAGATCTGTATAGTCGCATGTCATGGGTGTACATATAATATTCTATTATAAACACCTGTCATTTAATTTTTATCTATTTTACATTATGTGATGATTCGATAAATTTATTGTAATCGTTTTCATTTATTTATTTATTTATTTATTGGATTGTTGAACATAATGTAGACATGACAAATAAGTAACATCTGAAAGAAGCATCAAACTCTCCACCCATCATTTAATCGAATTCATAACTTGCCGTTAGAAAAACTTCATAATAGATTTAACATTTAATACATTGCATAGTTTTAATTTAAATATTTCGAATATTGATCTAAAGAAGTTAAATCAATTGACACCAACTTCAAAATTACTTCAGTTTATCAATTAACCATTCTGAAGAAAGTATGGTTCGATGCAATTCTATCTTTCAAGTGCGGTTCGATGCAATTCTATCTTTCAAGTGCGGTTCGATGCAATTCTATCTTTCAAGTGCGGTTCGATGCAATTCTATCTTTCAAGTGCGGTTCGATGCAATTCTATCTTTCAAGTGCGGTTCGATGCAATTCTATCTTTCAAGTGCGGTTCGATGCAATTCTATCTTTCAAGTGCGGTTCGATGCAATTCTATCTTTCAAGTGCGGTTCGATGCAATTCTATCTTTCAAGTGCGGTTCCATACAATTCTATCTTTCAAGTGCGGCTCGATACAATTCTATCTTTCAAGTGCGGTTCGATGCAATTCTATCTTTCAAGTGCGGTTCGATGCAATTCTATGGTTCAATCCAATTCTATCTTTCAAGTGCGGCTCGATACAATTCTATCTTTCAAGTGCGGCTCGATACAATTCTATCTTTCAAGTGCGGTTCGATACAATTCTATCTTTCAAGTGCGGCTCGATACAATTCTAAGTCCAATACAAGTGTGGTTCAATACAATTCTAGGTCCAATACAAGTGTTGTTCAATACAATTCTAGGTCCAATACAAGTGTTGTTCAATACAATTCTAGGTCCAATACAAGTGTTGTTCAATACAATTCTAGGTCCAATACAAGTGTTGTTCAATACAATTCTAGGTCCAATACAAGTGTTGTTCAATACAATTCTAGGTCCAATACAAGTGTGGTTCATTCAATTCTAGGTTATTCACAAGTGTGGTTCAATAACTATTATATTCATTCAAACAAAATTTTATTAACTAGAATATTATTTACTTCTTATGTACAAATGCATTATATTCGTCAGACCAAGATGTTGTTTAGAAAACAGACTATATACATTAAAATAATATTAAATTCAGAAGGATGGGATAAAAGGAGCTTATTTTCTTTGCCAGAAGTTGTTCAGATGTCAAGATAGATTGTTGTCACATTAAAACTACATTAGGGTGAGTGTCTCGATCAATAAGGATAAACAACAGAATGATTCTCTAAAGATGGTTGTACGGATTCAGAAGAAACTTTTTAAAGAGCCATTCAAATTCAACGGAACAATATCTTCATCGTATCGACTTATCCGACATGGTTGGTGATTACTTTAACGTTTATCCTAATGTTAAAGACATTGTTCAGTTGCTGATTTTATGCTTATTTCCATTCTATGCATGGCTTCTGGACAAGGACTAATGGATAGCAAAAACATCGTCGAACGTAAGTTAAAATAAAACACATTATCAACTGTTTCGTTGAATATATTTTAATCACTTGGCATTATTTAAAACATTGCTGGTATCACTATTTTTATAACCATTCAAATAAAAACCATTGCTTGCGATCAAAAGCAAATACTACTGTGCCCAAAAAGTAAAACCAATTTTCAATTTAAATTTCCCGGGCATATGAAATTACAATTTTTTTTCCTTTTTTAGGTTGTTGGGCACTGTCCTTGACATCTGTGTGAAATTTCACGGAGGAAAATTTGTCCGGAGGTGATTACTTTGAAGGCGATGAAATAAATTTGGAAGAATAAAAAAGAGTTTTTGAAAAAAAATAAAAATTGGTCTTACTTTTTGGGCACAGTAGTATGATACGTATTACAGAAACCTAATCCATCACACACAGTGCACCTAATTCTTTATCACATCTCCCCACTCTTCCCACTTCATAAGCTAAAAGCAGATTATAACTCAAGTCGTTGCCGATTGTCATGCATAGAATAGAAATAAGCATACTTCTGGACAAAGTTTAATGGATAGAAAAACTATTGTCCAACGTAAAAATAAAACACATTATGTAATGTTTCGTTGGATATATTTTAATTATTTGACGTTATTTAAAACACTGCTGACAATAATATTTTCCTAACTACTCAAAAAAACCATTGCTCATGATCAAAAGCAAATATGACACGTAATACAGCCACCTAATCCATCACACACAGGACACGTAATTCTTTATCACATCTCTCCCACTCTTTCCACTTCATAAGCTAAAAGCAGATTGCAATTCAAGTAGTTGCTGATTGTATGCTTATTTCCATTATATGCATGGCTTCTGGACAATTATGGATAGAAATAACATTGTCGAACGCAAGTTAAAATAAAGCATATTAAAATATATTCAACGTAACAGTAGATGTAAGAATAATAGTCAATTAAAACATTGCTGACATCACTATTTTCCTAACTATCCAAATAAAAACCATTGCTCGTGATTGCAATAGATCAAAAAAGCAAATATGATGCCTAACAGCAACCTAATCCATCACACACAGGGCACCTAATTCTTTATCACATCTCTCCCACTCTTTCCACTCCATAAGCTAAAAGCAGATTGTAACTCAAGTCGCGAAAAGTTTTGTTAATTCATTTCTACCAATGCAGCTAGCCAGCCCTGTGCAGTTTTTTTTTTATTATATTTTTTAAGCCCTTCATTCCACTTCGATTATTTCGTACACGTCCTGGCCTGTCATTAGTCGCCGCGCGGTCTGTACGCTCGTGCGCTTCCGTGCACAACCTAAAAAGAGATACACGAAAGGGTTAAAAATTTTGTTAAAGCGGATTTCGGGACACGCATTGACGTGGTGTGCACGAGCAAAGAGGGTGCAGAAAGGGTTGCGACAAGGGTGAGGGAGATTATGTTCCCTCTTACCCCCGCGTCCTTTGAGTAATCATCGTTATGTAACGCAGAGGGCATTGGCATTAAAGTAATATGGGCAGTGCAGCATACGGT
Source organism: Caerostris darwini (assembly GCA_021605075.1). Classification (NCBI taxonomy): domain Eukaryota; kingdom Metazoa; phylum Arthropoda; class Arachnida; order Araneae; family Araneidae; genus Caerostris; species Caerostris darwini. The sequence goes on from BPLQ01004536.1 coordinate 1,017,064, forward strand.
AGGGGGACAAATGAGGACTCAGATTAAGCAGCCGATGGGTTCGGTCGGTAGGGCTCTAAGATCTTGCCCAACTCTATGGGAGTAATTCGCTCATGGCTGCAGGCTATTATGCAAGGACAAAATGGATATGCATGCGTAAATTCATTGCCATAAGGTATCAAGTGTCGGCTGTCAGAAAGATGTATAAGCTCCCCTTCCTTAAATTGCTTAATTTGAGTACGGTTGTCTTTGAATTACATTTGGACATGGCTACAATGTAATATATGTGACGCGGTTGCATAAAATAATTTAAGCCGTTCTCATTAAATATGTTTTGCCGGAATAATGTAGAACAGCTTTCGTATCTCTTCTGGATATGGTTTTCGAATGGCGACCAATTTGACTTACGATCTCTCATTATTAGAAAGATGGTACGTAGAAGACACTGTGCTTATCCTCCTGCACCATGAGGGGGCAATGCTACTGTATTGTGCTCAAATTTTGATACAAAGATTTTAACATAGTACTTTCAGGCATGGGATCTCGAGTAAGGTGAGGGTGTCGCACCTCAATCTCCTCAAGCCTAACAGAAGAACTTTGTAGTTTGTCTTTATGTTGTCACTTATGGAGTTTGTCTTTATGTTGTCACTTATGGAGTGAGACATGGGAGCTTTTGGAGATTGGTTTGGTTTGTCGCTCTACGGTCATCTTGTGCACACAAGGGCTAAACAGACCGGGTCCTACAGTTTAAAGTGGATTCCGAACCACTAACAAGCATTCATGCCACTTCCAGGATTCGAACCTGGAGCCTGTGGTACCAAAGGTCAGAGCGCTAGCCAATTGGCCATCAGGCCGCGGGAGCTTTTGGAGAGGTTTCGCATCGAATCGTAGTTCGGAAATCCATTGCGTTATCTACCAAGTTGCTCCAATTCGTTTTCCAATTATAAATAGAGGCACATAGTAGAATATGTTATAAAAATTCTGTAAAACTTCAGTAATCATCTTAAATTATGTGTTTCTTACTTATGCAATTTACAAGTACATTTTGTCGATTAAAAAGAATACCGCATTTTTTTACGAATCACAACTTCAACGCCTTAACAAATACTTTCCTGCATGTAAAAAATACTAACAATTATAAAGCTAGTTTAATTTTGAAGTGAATTTGGACAGAATTATAAAAAAAAATATTATTCAGATGAGAGACAAGAGAAAAGTTATGTTGACGGAAGACTCACAAAAAGAGCAAAATTAATAGGTTTAGATTCTAGTGTAGAAAAGTGTAATTTAGGCATGATTATTATGAATTACTTTCTACCTTTCACTAACAAGCTAGGAAGTCGAGACATATTTTAAATTACAGTAAATGTTGTCCCGATTTTGTTCGATCCGGTAAAATTTCATTGCCAAAAGTACACAAAATCTGTGAAGTAATTGAAAACATCCTGTGATGCTTCAGACAAATATCAATTTCTAACTTTTGTATTTTTCTAAAGGAATAAAAGCTTAATCTTTTTAAGTAGTAGTCTTTCTAGTAGTGAGAATGAAATAATTTAGATCCAAAAAGCATTTACAGTATTTGGGAATTAATAATTCCATTAGATATTATGTTGTAATCAAAATACTATTTGTATTTGAAATTACCGTTAATAATAGATGTCGACTAAGATAATTTTTTGAAAAATAAAACACATTAATTAATAATTCGTAAAGTTTTTATTTAAGATGATTAAAATGACAATTTTATAATTATATACTTCCATTTTAAATGCATTATTATGCATTGTTTTATTTTTTAATCTTAATATTACAAGTAATGAAATAATTTTTTTTTCTACAAATGTTTCATAATGTTATTCTTACAAATATGTATTTGATAAGAAAACAAATTCAACTTTATTTTTAAAAAAAATATTAATAACAGGAAACTTTAAACCTAATTAATTTTAGCAACCTTGGAAAATCATAAATGTAACAAAAGGTGTATAAAGAATCGTAAAGTAAAGAAACAATTAAACCAATCAATTAAAGTTTCTTTTTAGAAACACTCACATTAACATCTCTTATTATAACCATTAATACCTTCATTATAAGCAAGAATTATTAAATCTTGAATGTAAAGTGATTTTTAAGATAATTATACATCATTACACTGATAATAGCTTTCATTACAACCACCACTATACTTTTCATGGTGTTTTCGAACGAGGCTATAAAAATATTCAAATGATCCAACTTTCAACATCCATAAAAATAGTTACTTTTGATTCTGTTAAGCTTTTGAAGATATTACTGTTGCACGCATAGAATCAATTTTTAAGTGGGTTCATTTCAGTTTACAGCAAAAAGAATATTTAGGGGGGGAGGAAAGATTTAAATCGCAATCACTAAACCTTCAATTATATTACACAAACATATATTTCGGTATATTCTGTAATACTTTCGGTACAGATATTGCTTTTGTATCCATGAAATCAAGCATAAAATCAATTTTTAAGCGGGTTCATTTCAATTTACAGCAAAGAGAATATTTAGGGGGGGGTTAGGAAAGATTTAAATCGCAATCACTAAACCTTCAATTCCATTACACAAACATATATTTCGGTGCTGATACCTTTATAGTAATGAGAACCATAATATTATACCAATATCATTTGACATGTCGCACTCGAAGTGCTGCTGGATTCGGCAATCCCCCATATTCATACTCAAACACACCCCACTGACAAGCCAGCAATATGCAGTTACTGACAATCTGTATTTACATAAATATCGCGTTTGTGGCACGGAGCAGGAACACAGCTTGTTGACACCCCGCTGGGTTTAGAGGGACAATCTGACACAGGGCTTCCCTCCCTTGGGGGGTGTTCCACGCGTCGAAGGAGCCCCCTCTTTCTCAGGATAAATATCGTTATTTACTTAAAACTCCCGCGGTTACAGTGTCTATTTAGATAAAACAGAGGTGGAACCCCCATTGTTGATTAGCTGGACCTGAAAGAACGTGAGGTGAGTTGGTAAAAGTTGGAAGATGAGGTCAGTTTGTGTTCGGAAGGGGAAGATGATGATCATGCAAGGGCATCCTTCCTCCCCCTCAGATAATTGAACAGTTCGTAATAACGAGGTATTAACGTTGTGGAATGGTTTGATGCCTACGGGGTTTCCGAATGTGGCTACAAGGAAAGCGTGACTGTTCACGGAACGTGGAGCTATTCGATTTCTTCCCTCGGCCAGCTGCATTGAGGGAATTGAAAAAGTATAAGGGGCACTTCTTAATTAAAGCTTTTGCATGGACCAGTTTAAAGCGCACTCGTTGCAAATTAGTATTTTCAGCAGCTGGTATGATGACATGAGCGATGGCTTTTCACCCAGTGAGATTACATAATGTGTATCCATGTCTAATAAACCATGTCTCGGTTAACATGCTGATAGTGAATGTATGTGCAAGATAATAGTTTTAATCAATGCTTTGTGAAAATTTTATTCGTGAACATACGTCAGAAACATTTGTAAAAATTACTCTACATAACTTACTGTTTTATTTTTCCAGAGATTTCGTTGATAACGTATGCGATGATTTCAAGTCTTGCGTAACGATCATGTTATGTCTTCGATCTGTTTGTGTATTATAATTCTTTATGTTATATTCATTCAAGGTTGTCTACAACAACGAAATCGGACTAACGTTAAAGCATTCAAAAATTATGCTTCGACTCTGTTTTGTTTGTGCTTCAGACTAATGCATGCGAAAAGCTTATTATATGTGCTTATTCAAGTAAATATTCAAGAAGCAGACGTTACTTCTGGTAGTTTCTTCGTCTGGCTATAGTAATTATAATGATCTTCGTATGCATGGGTGTATATTGTACTGCACATATTTATTGTAGTTGCTCTTTACGAGAGAAACAAAAATAATAGTTTCTTATATAAAGTTATGTAAGATTTCAAACTAAATTTAAAAACATTCTAGTTAAGTATCGAAAATAAAAATTCATTCCATGTAAAAAAAAATTTCTGTATTTGTTAAAATAAATAATTAAAAATGGCTGCCTATTGCAAACTGAACTGCTATGAAACAAACTTTTTGTTTCAAAATAATGATTTTTAGATCATGGTTGCCTATTGGGGATCCACATTTTTAGGAAGAGATATCCAACTTTCAAGTTGCTAATTATTTTTCGAATTTCTAATTGCATAAAATACTTAATTTATATAGTACTTAATTTTAAATATATTTCATTTCTTATTTATATTTTTCAAATATATGTATGAAATATTATATATACATAGTATACAATGATTAAATCCTCACAATCTGCTGCTCAATGTTAAAAAAAAAATTCCTAAACGGAATATGACGTCAATAATTGAATTTTGAAATATTGAATTTTGATTTACTTTCCTTCTGCTATGTATATATCAGAAGGAAAGTAAATCAAAATTCAATATGCTATACGAAATATAATTGGTTATGCATTACCCAACAGTTATATATTTTTTTTTTTTTCATTACCATGGTTTATCATTTTTATTTATTTAAGGAAGTAGAAAAAAATGGACAACCTTGCTCAATAGCTATTGAAAGACCATAAAATCATTCCACGTCTTGTAAAATCTCAAGTACCCCACTCCCTACCAGAAAAAAAAAATGCCTTTTTATTTCTTTAAAAATTTTAGATTTCACCTATTTTTACTTATGACAACGTACAAAATGACCCACATGAAAAAGAATTATTAATTTTTTTCCATTTATATATATTATATATATATATATATATATCATGTTCAAAAGATATCAAAACACATTTAACTCTCTCTTGAATAATAAACCAATTTGCCTTAAAATTGCAACCGCAAGAAACAGTCTCATTTCGTCATAGTGTGAAAAAAAAAATGTTTTTTCCCCCCATTGCTATCTCGCAAACATGCAAATTTATACTTCATTCGAAAATAAATTCTCTTCGAATGGGTTGTGTGCCTTTACGAAAACACAAATAAGATTCACACTTCGAAGAGATAGAATCCAACACCTTTAACATTGGCTCTTACGAAATACAAAATAAATAAACAAGAAATCACACACTCCCTTTTATAGGAGACTGACTTTTTGGTTATGTTGTTTTTGCTAAATAAAAAAAAAAGCAACAACAACAACAAGGAAGTGAAATCTAGCGGAGAGGAATCAAATTGCAAAGACCGCGACATCAAAAGATAGCTGTAAAAAAGACGAGCTGTGATTGAAAAATATTTGATGTTTTAAGTCAGATAAAAATCTCAAATATACATATCTTTATATAGATATATAAATATAAAAAAAAAATTAAGTCTTCCGCTTGCGCGTCTGAACACGTTATCAAAGGAGGTGGAAATAGCATTATGGGAATCGTTTACTCACTTTTCTGAGAATGTATTACTCACATAAATTTCTTTTTTTAGAACATTTTTCTTTTTTCAAACGGGGGCCAAAAAAAGGAGAGAAGAAAATGTATACAAAACCAATTTACCTATCGGCAAAAAGCGTAGCATGTATCGATTTCTATACTTACTTTTTGCCAATATTATGATTTTTTTCTTTTTTATATTTTCTCCCTCCAAGTTTTTTTCCTCTCTTAAGCATGGTTTTTATTCCTTGCAATCAATTGGGACTGTTTTGCTTCGGCCTTGGGGGGGATTTAAAAAAAAAGAAAAAGAACAGGGAGGAGGTTCGATTTTTAAAGGAAATCGAAAGTAAAATCTTTCACAATCATCCGGGGTTTATATATATATATATATATATTCATTCTTTCCGTTTTCTGTTCCTTTATAACCTGAACGGTAAAAAATGTTGCTGTATAAATCGATGACCTAAGGTAAACCCTACTCCATGGTGTTCCCTAGTCGATTGTTTAATACGCTACCCCGTCTGGAAAAATGAATTATATATATATCTTGTGGTATGGTGTTTCGCAGCAGGTGCGTCTATAGTGGCCAGGTTTCTAAAGGAGTGCTTGCATAATACTCTTTAGTGGATCAACAATGTATGGTGCAGTATCGCTTGGTTGCCAGAGTGTCATATTTAATTGCATGATTTGATCGTTGATAGCTGTTTCATATTTCCTTTCAAAATTGTATTTGAGCTGTTTTCATATTTTATAAGGGATATTTACACAAAGACATGAGTTTAGTCGTTAAAAACTCTTGTGAAAAGATATAAAAAATTTGCCAAATAATAATATGAAAAAATTAAGGCCGATTCAAAAAATTATCAGTTTATTTAAATCTACACCGTTTTGATAATATTGACTCATGTGGTATCAGCGATCAATAATTTAATTAATAAAAATACATTCATTGGTATATTAAATATAGAAAGTTTCATTTTCAAATGAATTGTTTGTTGCCTTACTTCAGGCACTACAGTCCACGTTGGACCATGGACGTCTGCTTCCTGGCAGATTCCAAAACAGGAGTTGTTTTCTCTTTACAGGGGTAGGGTTCTCAGCTCAATGTTCTACAGACATATTAGAAAGGGACCTACTTTTTTTTAAGTAGATTCCGAACTACTCCAAACATCTACCTCCGGGACTCGAAACCGAAACCCATGGTACCGAGTGCCAATCACTAGAGGCATCAGGCTCCTCATTTGAAAAGAGATTTAATCATAGAAAAAGTTACCAACATTTATCGAATTAATTTTAATGATTTAAATATGCATAAAATAATAGGAAGGAAAGGAAATCGAAAGTAAAATCTTTCACAATCATCCGGGGTTTATATATATATTCATTCTTCTTTCCGTTTTCTGTTCCTTTATAACCTGAACGGTAAAAAAATGTTGCTGTATAAATCGATGACCTAAGGTAAACCCTACTCCATGGTGTTCCCAGTCGATTGTTTAATACGCTACCCCGTCTGGAAAAATGAATTATATATATATCTTGTGGTATGGTGTTTCGCAGCAGGTGCGTCTATAGTGGCCAGGTTTCTAAAGCACTACTTGCATAATACTCTTTAGTGGATCAACAATGTATGGTGCATCAATAAAAGTATAGTGCAATATCGCTTGGTTGCCAGAGTGTCATATTTAATTATATAATTTGATAGCTGATTGAAGTATGACGAGTCATATTTTCTTTCAAAATTGCATGTAAGTCGTTTTTATATTTTATAAGGGATATTTACACAATGATATGAGTTTTGTTGTTAAAAACTCTTATGAAAGACATAATTTTTTAAAAATAGTATCTGGTATATTTAAGGTCGATTCAAAAAATTATTTGTTTATTTAAATCTACATCATTTTCATAATACTGACTTCATATGGTATCAGCGATCAGTAATTCAATTAATAAAAATACATTCATTAGTATTTTAAATGTATAAAGTATAATTTTAAAGAAAAGCCACAAAAAAAAAAAATTAATTTGCAAAAGAAACTAACCAACTCCCATGCACTACAGTCCATGTTGTGGACCGTGGCCGTCTGCCTACTGGCATATTCGGAAATACAAGATGTTTTCTTTTTTTACGTGGCAAGGTTGTCAGCTCTACGTCAAACGCTCTACAGTCATATTAGTTTGTCGCTTTGCTGTCATTTTGTGCACAAAATATAAAAACTACAATAATTTACGAACTTAAATTAAATAAATAAACGAAAATTTTTTGAAAAAGTAAAATTTGAAAAGCGTCTTCTAATAAAAAGAAAATATCCATAAACATATCTTCTTTCCAATGATTCAATTTCAAAACACAAATAGCTTCATAAAAAATTTAATTTAATAAGATAAATATTTTAATTTCTCTCTTAAAAACATCTTTCACTCTTATAAAAACATCTTTTAAAAATTAAACCTCAATTTTTAAAGGCTGTGAAATACAATCCACAACTAAAAATTTACAAAACAAAAATCTACATTCTGCGAATTTGAAAACTCGTTCCTACCCTACTTGTTTTGGTCATCCCAGTCTTATCACAGGAAAGGATCCCACACTTGAAGAATAACAGATTTATTTTAACGATGTTGCATGTTTTAATTTAAACCATGAATCATGGCCAACTCTAATGGCTCCTCGGACTGAACGACGACTTGAAATGTGTCTGAAGACTGTTTTATTTTTTGTGCCCAATGACAAATTTAACGTGTCGTAGATCCAAGACGCCTTCCCGCTGATTATTTTTTCACTTGAAGAGGCACTTGCTGGATATTATTTGACATGTTTTCGCTTCTACACTTGAAATATTTTCGTGTTCTTTTTTATTCTCGGTTGTGATAAAAGAGTGCATTTGTGTCGTCAAGGGTTAAGTTTCCAGTAGCCGACATATCCCGGGTGATTTTTATTTATTTATTTTTTTTATTTTTTGTAGTTTCGTTTATGTCCGTGAACAAAACAAGTTTCCCAGATTAAGGAAAAATAAAAAAATAAAAAGAATTTTCAATTGCTGTTACGGTGCTTTTGGGCAACCGTGAGCAATGGTGCACTTAGGATGTCCACTTAAAAGAGGTCAAAATGCTTTACGTAAGTAGGAGAATTCAAAGATTTTTAAGTGTGATTTCCACGGTTTTTTTTTTAATCCATAAATAAATTTTAGAAGTTCAAAAATTAATATTTATTTGTACGCAAATTTTAGCATTATTTACACAAAAACATAGCATCAATTATTTAATGAACATTTTTTTTTTCGATTTTTAATATATTATTGATTTATTATTGACATTTATGCCGAAGATAGTAAAAAGTAAGAAATTTGCATTAAGATAATAATAGACACAAAGTGCCCAACTCGTGGCTCGGTGGCAACGTGTACCGCTTGTAAGCATTGGGACTGAGGTTCAATCCACTGGCAACTTTGTTGTAGACACTGTTTCAAAACAACTAAGAGACTCAATGGCGAATCGGACTACCTGGTGGGAGTTCTTCCGGGTTTTCTCCCAAACGGTATGCAGATACGGGGTAGTTCCCCCTAGAAGTCCTCCCCGAATGCATTGCCCTTTCTTCAGCGACGCAGAGTCAAGTTAGACTTCTACCTACGGAGCGGTCTGATGGCCAATTGGCTAGCATTCTGGACTTTGGTATGGCTTCAGGTGCGAATCCTGACTGTAGCATGGATGTTTGTGAATGGTTCGGAATCCACGTTAAACTGTATGCCCCGGTCTAATTAGCCCAAAGTGTGCGCAAAATAACCGTAGAGCGACAAACCAAACCAACCTACCTCCGGGTGTTTCATTACAACAGAAGCTCCCCTCCTTCCCTGAGACCACACGGGTTCTTGGACTTGGTCTAGACGTTGCTGTCTACTGCGTGGGATAAGGAAAAACAGATACAAAGTAGATGTAGCTGTAAACAGAGATGGCCAAAAAATATCTGCCTCACGAGACTCGTAAAAACAGAATTTTCGTAACAAAATATTTTTTTTTACTACCTTAAAAGTGTAGTATTTCCACTAACTTAAAAATACATTCCTGTACTCTAAATTTGCTTACAAAAGTTCCATATATCGTATAAATATAACAGGATTAATTTAACAGATACCAAAGTATTATACGAATAATTTAAATCAATCAATAGAAAATTGTTCATTTTAATCACAAAGATGCTATATTTGACATAACATTGAATCTTTCTTTTTAATAATAGAATATCTTATCTTATTATAATAGTAGTATCTTCTTTCATTGTTGATCTAAAATAGCTTTTTATAAACCTCAGTGCTTGTTAAAGTCTCTATACTTGGTATGCTGCTATAGCAGTAACTATCTTAAGTACTGATTGTATTATTAAAACATAAAATTACATCGCCTCTTTAATCTTTCATTTTTACACTCATTCCTAGAATTTTGGAAAAACGGAAAACAATTATAAAAGAGTCGGCATTTTTTTTTTTTTTAACCGATTTCAAAAAGCTCAACTTCTGATTCTAGAATCCCACCTTGACATCCACTATCCCACCTTGTTGTTAGCCTTGTCTCTAGTATACTCAAAATATTTCTTATCTTCATATCGCATTGAAAAAAAAAGAAAATCTCTAACAAATCGACTCGTTTTATAAATGTGACCACAACGTACACTAATGAAAAAATTATATTCATAATATAATTATTCCGGTATTCATTGCATTATAAATTTGAATAATTAGGATTTTTCTTACTATTTAAAAAAAAAAAATAGTTTCTTACTATGTAAAATTTTTTGCATTTTACTGGATAAAAATAAATTATTTTAAATTGGTATATCTACATAAAATATATTTATTTTGAAAATAAATATATTTTAACTAAAATTTCAGACTCGCGAATCAGTAACATACACAACTATCCTGCAGATGGCGCTGGCGGAGGCATCCGTTACAGTCGCTGCCTTTAGATGCGATGATGATTGTGACAATGTGCGTAAACCGTCTTGCATCGATAGTCAGGTTGCCTGGTCAGAATTTTCTGGGTTTTCCCTTATAAGATACGCAAATGCGGGTCAATTACCGCTAAAAGTTCTCTCGAAAGGCAATATCTTCCTCTTATCACTTCTAAAGAGGGTGTCGATTTGGTTTGGTTTGTTGCTCTACGGTCATTTTTTGCTCACATTCGGCTAATTAGACCGGGACCTACAATTTAACTTGGATTTCGAACCACTCACAAACATCCATGCCTCAGCCAGGATTCGAACCTAAAAGCCTGTGGTACCAAAGGCCAGAGCACTAGCCCGTTGGCCACCAGGCCAGTCAGCTAATTCTTTGACTATGATGTCGAGTCGAAGACATACATAAGTGGAATACTAGGCCCATTGACGTTCGACAAAAAGTCATACGAAACATTATTGAAAAGCTATGAACCATATATCTATTCTTAATTTTAACATTGATTAATTAATGAGTCATTATAAATACCGAGAATCAGAACATTTTCCAACAGTAAAGAAGTACGATGAAGTTTCACCTATTTTGATCTTACTATTTATTAATATAAATTTACACTGCTTATTTCAACAAATTTGTTTCATTAATTTTTAGATCCGCAGACAAGCAAATGCAATAAAAGGTTGCCTCTGCAACAAACTAGAAACCCGTTTTCTTCGCCAAGCCATAACGACGCCCGTATAGCAAGAAGCGATTCAATTAGAAGCGCCGGCTAAAAAATAAAACCAGAATATACGGAGCGTAATTCCTCCCTAACTTGCTCATCTTGCGCGTAAACACTGCTAACCCTAATCCCCAATAATCCTAACGTGTTGTTACGGAAGCCATGGGCGCCGGGGCTATAAATTTCGGGTTCGATACGCAGGCCTTAGTACCTAATAACGGCCGGACCAGACCCTCTGGGGAGCTATAGCCGGATGTCCCGGATCTTAAAACTAGAAGGCGCTTATTTATAGATCCCCGTTTAGTTGTCGGTCGTGATCCTTTTAACTGGCCATCAAAATAAATGGGGCCTCTTTAAGAAGATATTGGATCGAGGTCTGGGCTTGCCCTCAGGTTGTGGTAGGGGCTGCTTTTTATTAGAAAGATTCCAACAAGTTGAAAATGTGGAACTCAATTGCTTCTTCTGTGCTCAATAGCCTTTCAAGTGCTGGATGGATAGACAGCATCAATTGTCTTGCTGTAGGAAAAGGTATGGAAGAAGTCTGGCCATGGTTTAACAGTGGAATTTGAATAATCTTAAAAAAAACTCCATGATTTGTTTGCATAGCAGTTGGCATACGTACTATTTTTGTATATAATACAAACTTTGCACGTTCTTGTTTGTCTTGAGAGCTTCGTTAAATAATTCTATGCACAGTGAATATTTATATTTAAAATGATATGCAAGATCTCTAAAGGAATACATTTCATGATCGACACAGTCTACTCTTCAGTACTTAATTTGCAGTTGTGATTTAATAAATCAGATGTGATTATAGCAATAATAGAGATTTGCAATATATAGTTATAAATTTGGTTTTTATTCGGTTGGCCATCATATTCAATGTTTCCACAGTTGTATTCTAGCAGGATGATGACCGAGTAATTAGAGCTCCGGACCTCGGTACCACAGGTTTAAGGCTCGAGTCCCAAAGGTGCCTTGGATGTTTGTAGTTGTTTGGAATCCATATTAAACTGTAGGTCCCGGTTTAATATAACTGTAGACACAATGACCCGTCTAATATGACTGGCGTAGGGTTGACAATCTTACCCCTTAAAAAGTAAACATCTCTTGTCTCAAAATCTGTCAGTGGGCAGCCGGCCTTCGCCCACCATGGGGCTGTTGCGCCAAAAAAGAAGTTCTACTTAAACCTATCTGAAATTACAGTTACAAAACCGCTAAGTCCTTTCAATAAATATCTTCATTGTATATTGAAGAATCGAACATGAACAGTGAGTGATAACATTTAAAATTAGTGTTTTTGCTACGGTAGACAAAAATAACTTATCAAAAATATACACAGGGCTTAATTTTAGAAAATGATCAAATAATTAACTGATTTTACATTACAAACATGCTAATTCGTCGTTATATCTGCTAGTTTACAATTATCGTTGAAGAAAACCTCTGAACTGTAACGTATAACATTTAAAATTTAGCGTTGTATCACTATTATGAAATAAAATATTAAATATACATTTATTTTATCAATGAAACAAGATTTGTTTCAATGATAAAATACATGAATTTCTAGTAGTCCAGAACTTTAACAGCATAACCAAACTACAACACATATATATTAATTGCAAGTAGGCAGTATATAAAATGTTAAGGGAATATTATTTTGGAACATTATTCATAAAACGTTATTTCAATGACAGCGTATTTTGAATAATTATCATAGCATAAGGCGCATTTTATGTAGATATAAATTTTTATTTAAGCAATGCTATCTACTTGAACAAAAGCCTGTCTGGAATTGTGTATTATTTTCTATATCGAACAATTCATTATTAATGAATAGTTCTCGTTAAACATTTTATATAATTTACATCAACGCCATTTTGAATTCTACAATATCATTTTTATATCTCTTTAAACTATAAGAGTTCATCTATAGCATATAATTTATCTAGATACCTCATGAATAAATAATTATTCAGCAAATAAAAAATATATAAAAAACTTAGTTTACATTTTCCCTTAAAAGAAAGAAGATATCGATTTATCATTTCATAACTTTCCAAATGAATCCATGGCAGATTTTTATCTTCCCACGAGAAACTGCATGAATTTTGATGAATTTTTAAAAGTCAATACTTTGTAGCGTTTCTTAACGTTATTGACATTTACCCCTTTTAAAAGGATGAAACGAAGCCATATGCAGCATGGAGAATTGCACCGTTTTCTGAATAAAATGAGTCGTGGCTGCAGCTTTTGAAGAAGCCTTACGTGAATGCGATACGAATTGGTTTTGCTGATTTTTGAATAAAATAATAAATACGGTACTCATTATGATTCGTTGTAACAGAGTAGAACACTGTTTCAATAAGAAATGTATCAATTGTTTTCTGTTATTTGCGAGAACAATGTTTAAGATAATTATTTGATGCAGTCATTGATGTTGTAACAATTGTATCATTTATTTTGCTACTGAATAGTTTTGAAACAAGTAGTGAGGGGGAGGAAATCCCATAGTTATTTATTTACAGAGACCAATTTATATATATAGAGAGAGAGTTATTTATTTACAGAGTTGCTATTTCTTTTTTGTGTATGCATTTTACAGGTTCTTAGAGCTTTCCAGCGTCAAAGGGCCCTATATATCCTGTAAGAAAAGTTGGTAAAGCAGACGTAAAAGATATATCTCCGAGTTGCATAGATGCTTAGAAAACTAGGGTTTCAGAAATGGAAAAGAAAAATTTTTGAATGATGTATATTTCTTTATAACTTTATTATTGAATTAAAATTATTATCTAGTTATTATTTTCATAATTTTTTTTTTTGTTTCTTCAAGTACCAATCACATTATTATTGGCTACTGATACGAAAGAATTATAGCCAACGCGTTGTTATCCAATATTGACCACTGGGACTTGTCGCAGGGAAGGTACTAATAAATAATTGTTTTTCCTTTAATGCAGCTGGAAAATACTTAGTTATCTTTATGGTATAAGCAACGGCTGCACCGCGTTACTCACATAGCATTACACATGGGGCAAGTGTAGCTTAAAGATATGCTACAGATGCGAGTAACACTATCCCGCAATGCTCTACGATAGTATCAGTCCGAAGTGGATTCCGAACCACTACAAACATCTATGGCACTGCCGCGACTCGAACACGAAACCTGTGGTACCCAGCGCCAGAGCGCTCGCTATTCGGCTATCGGGCCCCACACTAATACCAAGTCGCCTATATTCATAATATATAATGCCTGACTCGTGGCTCAGTGACAACGCGCGCCGCTGGTGAGCAATAGGGCGGAGGCTCCATCCACTGGCGGCTTTGTCGTAGACACTGTTCCAAAAAAAGAGGAGCCTCGATGACGTTTGTGATGTTCAGCATCTTGCCTCTTTAGTTGGGCTACTTGGGAGTTTTCCGGGTTTTCTCTTATATGATATGCAAATGCTTGGTAGTACCCCCGAAGGCACTGCCCTCCTTCAGCGTGACGGAGCCAAGTCAGTCTTCTACCTAGGGTGCTCCATCACAATAGAAGCTGTCCCATCCCGACTTTCCCTCCTTCCAAGAGACCACACGGATTCTTGGATGTTGCTGTCTACCAAGTCAGATAAGAAAGAAGGAAAAAAAATATATAATATTTCACTCCCTACAGAAAAATTGTTTCTTCGACGATTTTCAGGCATAATTTATCTACAATTACGTGAAAATAGAAATTACTATTACAAATGCAAATACAAATTACGTACAATTACGTGCAAAAAGTTTGGCAATTCCAATCAAGTAGTTTGGGTTGACACAATGCTCAAATCAAAAGCAGTGGATGTAATTCAGATCGTCTGATTCTCACTATTTTGCACCCCAGCTGGCACGCATGAATAGAACATGCAAAAAACTTAAGTGATCTTTTATTACTTTGAGTTGAAAACTCAAATGTACACACATATTAAAACTCCGGAGAATGTTCTTGGGCAAAAATAAGCAAGAAATTACTGCTTTCTCAGTTTCCGAATCCTACGTTGACAGTCACTTTTGTTGAGAAACAGCGTAGACACGTTAAGCACACAATACAAAACATTCGCTAACTTTTCTCCTTATAGAGCAATATAAATAAAATAGTGTCTCCCTTAATGATTACGGAACAGGCGTTCGCAAAAGGATAATTTCGCCTGATTAGGCTCGGTATTCGATTCGTTCATGTAGATCATTAATTCCAATCCGAAATTTCTTAATTTTCAGCATTCGAAAAGGTAAACGACACCGTCTTTAATCTTAGCAGCCGGCATCGAATTAGTTCTTATAAATGAAATGTCGTGTTCATTATTCCGTCTGCACCAGGAATTCTTTCACCTTGCTCATTTCGCATTTTATTTATTTATTATTATTTTTTTTTTTTTAAGAAGGCAATGCCTTTATTTTGCAAAATTTTTTATTTATTATAAATTTTTTTTTTTTTTTTAAGAAGGCAATGCCTTTATTTGCAAAAGGAACTACAATGAGTTTAGTAGTTTCTAGCTCTTGAATTTGAGATACAACGATTGTAGCCATTCAACAACATTTGTTAGACATGCTTTTAGAAAGTGTTAATTTATTATAAATTCGATAGGATTAAACATAATACGACTAATTTATTATAAATTCGATAGGATTAAACATAATATGACTAATTTATTATAAATTCGATAGGATTAAACATAATATGACTAATTTATTATAAATTCGATAGGATTAAACATAATATGACTAATTTATTATAAATTCGATAGGATTAAACATAATACGACTAATTTATTATAAATTCGATAGGATTAAACATAATACGACTAATTTATTATAAATTCGATAGGATTAAACATAATATGACTAATTTATTATAAATTCGATAGGATTAAACATAATACGATTAAACATAATACGACTAATTTATATAAATTCGATAGGATTAACATAATACGACTAATTTATTATAAATTCGATAGGATTAAACATACGACTAATTTATTATAAATTCGATAGGATTAAACATAATATGACTAATTTATTATAAATTCGATTAAACATAATAGACTAATTTATTTAAACATAAAATATACGACTAATTTATTATAAATTCGATACGACTAATTTATTTAAACATAATATGACTAATTTATTATAAATTCGATAGGATTAAACATAATACGACTAATTTATTATAAATTCGATAGGATTTAAACATAATATACGACTAATTTATTATAAATTCGATAGGATTAAACATAATACGACTAATTTATTATAAATTCGATAGGATTAAACATAATATGACTAATTTATTATAAATTCGATAGGATTAAACATAATACGACTAATTTATTATAAATTCGATAGGATTAAACATAATACGACTAATTTATTATAAATTCGATAGATTAAACATAATACGACTAATTTATTATAAATTCGATAGATTAAACATAATACGACTAATTTATTATAAATTCGATATTAAACATAATACGACTAATTTATTAAACATAATACGACTAATTTATTATAAATTCGATAGGATTAAACATAATACGACTAATTTATTATAAATTTGATAGAATTAAACATATGACTAATTTATTATAAATTCGATAGAATTAAACATAATAAATATGACTAATTCATTGTTTAAATATTGGTTTCTGAATTGCATCAGTTTGAAATCCGACAAGCGAAGTTGAACCAATAACTAATATATCTATGTCAGGGAATGATCTCGATAAATCTTTAGGTTCGAAAGATATTCTATTTCATTGTAGAGGAGGTAGGTGTGTACTCGTTTGATGCCAGCCTTGGTGGTGCCCATCAAAGGTAAAATGTTCGTTAGTAAAATATAAAAATATCGGAAATAATCCAACAAAATACTGCTTTAAACCACAACAACATTACTTCTTGAAATTATATAGTATAAAAACTGATGCTTTTGCGTTTCGAAGGGGGAAAAAATCAAAGAATATATGCATAAAAAGAAATTTAAATAAATAATAATATACTATTGAATAATATTACAATCAAATCATCCAAAATATTTATGATTTTCATAGCAAAACAATTATCCTTAACTATAGCAACATGTCCTTCCTTTAAACAAGCTCGTAATTTTTTTTTTAGCACAAAAACAAAATATTGCTTTAAATACAAAATAATGTTGTTTTAAAATATAAAATAAAATTATTTTTAATTATATAATCCGGAACATTACTTTAAATTACTTCCTGAAATTATATAGTATAAGAAAATGGATTTGCATTTCGTAAGAAAAAAAATTCAATGAAGTTGAAAATAAAAAAATTGAAATAAATAACTATAAACTATTGAGTAATACTATAATGAAATCCTTCTAATTATTTATGATTTTCAAAGCAAAAAAATAATCATTACTAAGGCAATATGCCATTCATTTAAACAAATTTGTAATTGTTTTAGCTCACAATCATTTTGATTACAAATCTTTTCATAAATCTATACATTTTAACGATCATTGTAATGCAACTGGGAATACACCATATGCTATTATACAAAAATTTTTTACTGGTTTTTATTATTATTATACCTTTTGAAAATTTCACCATCAATCATAATCAAAAATTAAAAAATTATTCCAGAGTAAAAAAAGGAAAAGATAATTTAAGTTACAATAGCATTCTTTTCTAATACAAATGAGTATTAATTTATCATTATTCAGTAAAGTAACAATGTTCATATTTGGCATTAACAAAGCGTAGTTTAATTTTTGCTAATACTGGTGCCAAAAACAACCCAGAGCATCATTGGCATTTGAAAATTAGTGGCTTGGTTCCAAAAACCGTCATTTTGTCATTACCCCTGTGGTAAAAATAAAGGTGTCGAACCGCATACGGATATTAAAACGCACCAGAATATCTTCCATATCCGCCACTGTGATTGATTTTTGATATCCGCAACATCTCAGATAGTACGTAATGGAAACGCAAAATCGCCAAATATTTCGGCACCGCGTACCTCGATTTGGCGAGAAAGAGAAATACTTCGCCGAAACACTCGTGGGTAGGCTAACTTTTTGGAAATGAATCGAAAATATTGTTGGAAACTGGGGAATATTATTGCATTTTAATGATACACGGCTCGTTTATTTTGTTTCATATGTAACTCGATTCCAAATGATTCATGGTTACCATGTGGATTTTCATTGTTTGAAGGTTATTTGACTGTTTATTTATTTTATCTATTTTTTTTTATATATATATCTCAGATTATACATATTTTATATTTAGTATAAAATTAAAATACTAACTTATTTTGAAGGATTTTTTTATATATCTTAAATGAGAAATACATTATTTGCTGAATAAGATATTTAGAGGTTTGTTTAGTCGTTCTACGGTCATTTTGTGCACACATTAGGCTAATTAGATCGGGACCTACAGTTTAACGTGGATCCCGAACCCTCAACAAACATACATGCCTCCGTCAGGCACAATATTTAGAAGATATAATTTACAACATAACAAATAGAAATTCTAATACTAAGATGGTTTGTCTAAATGACATTTAAACGATTTCTTAATAAGTTTATTCCATTTTGAAATGAGACAATATCATTTCCATTCTTTATTATGCAATGAAAATTTATCTGTTACAAAGTGCCAGTGAATAGACAATGGTTCGATTCTCACTGATGGCTTGAAACGTAATTAATACTTTGAAAATCCAGTAATTGAAGTGGGGAGATCGTTATATCGCTCTTGAATGTCTCAAATCAAGAATTGGAGAGGGGGGGGGATTTTCCGAATTTTCTCTCATGTATTCAAATTCGAATCATCATACATTAAAATTTTTCCAAGAGGTTCTAGCCTCCGCCTATACTTCCGTTAGGAATTTTTCGATATAAACTCACAAAAGAGACGCCCCTAAGCTCTCATGCACTACAGTCCATGCTGGACCATAGTCCCCCTACTCTAATTTAAGAAACTTCATTTTGTGCAAATTCTTTAACTCAATTAAGATGTGGAGGTATTGTGGTTCTTAAAACCACCTAGGAACTCCGTAACCGATACGCCCGTTGCCCATAGTCCCCCTAACAATACACATCTAAAGTCATCTGTCTCGAGTTTTGATTTTCCAATTTATGATTGTTAGGTTCTTCAGATCGTTTTCAACTTCATCAATCCGTGTCTTTTTTTGGCCTTCCCCATTTTCTTTGGGCCTGGCACTTCCCCTTGAAAATCTTCTGTCTGCTATCGTCCATTCTCTTTAAGTGTCCTAACTATTGAATTCTCTTTGACTTTATATAATTTATGATATCTTTTCCACCAAGCAATTGGATGATTGTAACGCCTCCTCCAAACATCACCCTCTCTGATAGATCCAAATATAGCTCTTAATTAAAAGTATCTTACTTTTTTTAATTTTTATACTGAATAAATTTTTTTAATGAACCATAGAGCCATCCTCTAATTCTCATTTACTGAAATTCTTTATTGGATGATGCTAACATTAAAGATTCGTTTACATCGGATACAATAATCTTAAGTCAGAGGATACAAGCCAATTGGAAGCCTAATCTCCTGGCCACTAAACTTTTCCGTTTCATTGGCGTTCTTTAAGGTGAGATTTCAGTAATAGGTGGAAACCCATCTTTCAGCTTTATCAAATAACGACAGTGAATGGTATCCAAGATTTTAGAAATTACTTTTATTCTTGGGCATTTTAAGAAAATTTTAATTGTCTTTAATTGGAAATATCAATTATAAAGTTTATGTCGATCTGTTAATTAGTAAGTTTCGCATAATCTTGAAGGGCAGGTATATTCAAAGATAGTTTAAATTAATAAAATAACATTTATTACATAACATTTATAACACACTTTTACAAGACTTAGTTCGTAAAAATTTCCCTTCATTTGATGTAAAGAATTAAAAATGATTAGCTTTAATTTTTTTATTGTTTGGATTAGTTTGTCGTTCTAAGGTCTTTCTGTGCACACTTCAGGCTAATTAGACCGGGACCTACAGTTTAATGTGGATTCCGAACCACTTACAAACATCCATGCCACCGCTATTGTTCGAAACTAAAGCCTGTGGTTGCAAAGGCCAGAGCGCTAGCCAGTTGACCATCAAGCCGATGTTCAAGCCATTGTGTTTAAAGAGACAAATTGGTTGAAATTTAACAAATTTTTTAGTAAATTTAAATTTATTTATTTATTTTTTGTTGTTGAAGTATCTTTCAACACCTATACCAAATCGGTGATCAAGTTTAATACCGAACCAATGCTCCACTAATCCTGTCCAGCCACCTTTGAATCTCAAACGGGGCCAATTGGTCATCAGCCAAAACTGTAAAAACCTCTCATAAAACCATCTCCCTCCTCGGCTGAGCATTAATCAGGAATCTCATAACAACACCCCATAAAACCATAACGACCTTATAAAAATGACTGATTGGCCGGCCTCTTCCGATGACGATTAAAGTGCAAAGTCAACAGCTCGGAACGGACGATAAATTCGCATTCGTGCGATGGAACGCCGCCGTGGCACCTATAAATCCAAGGCGGCCCGGCTAATTGAAGGCCCACAGAATGGAAATCTACTCTGTGAATGGGCTTTAAGTGCCTTTCCATCCGTGAACCAACCAATCGGAATGATCGGCCAAGTACGAGGAATAGATGTCCGAGCGAATCCCGTCCGAGTAATGTGACAAATGATATGTTTATGTAAAGACACGGGCAAATAATCGTTTGTGAGGAGAAGCATTGTGTTTGCCTTCGAGAGCGTTACTTCGATTAATCGATACCGAGACGATAAATCGAATCGGAAGATTTTCCTTCCAGTGTAGGTGGAGAGGGAAGCGCGAAAGAGTCA
This sequence comes from Caerostris darwini, assembly GCA_021605075.1. Lineage (NCBI taxonomy): Eukaryota > Metazoa > Arthropoda > Arachnida > Araneae > Araneidae > Caerostris > Caerostris darwini. Next base: position 1,037,960 of record BPLQ01004536.1, read on the forward strand.
AAAGTTGAGTTGTATAGAATGCTGGGGAAACAAATCATTTTATCTTTTTTTTTTTACTTCTATATCGAAGGAAACATTAAATATTTTAAATCAAATTGAAAAAATATTATTTACTAAAAGTACTATTAGAAAAAAGGAGTATTTAATTTTCTGTTTATACAATATTTAAGAAACTAGACGGTTTTAAGCAGCATAGTACAAACACAGCATATGATACTAAAATCATTTTCTTGCAGTTTTAAGAGTGCTTTCATGAAAGTACAACAGTATTTAACATTTATAATAACAGTTAAAAAAGCTTTTTAAACCAAAAAAAAACTATTTAAAAACAACGTATAAACAGTTTTTAAAACATTTCATGAGAGAAAAAAAAAAAAAAAAAAAAAAAAGGAATAATGTAAGTATTTATATTTCATTTTTAGCTTAGAAATCAAATATTCAGTTCAAAGAGAAAAAAATTTTTTTTTTTTAAACAAAACTGTTAAGAAATTTTTCTCTGTATGTTATGATAATACAGAGTAACTCAATTTTAAGAATATAAATTAATATATAGTTTATAACAGCTAAAATAGTACTACATTTAAAAAATAACTGAATTCTAAATAAAAAAAAAAGGACTAAACATCACTTCAAACATTAAATTAACCTATCTGTGATTATATATAATTAAGATAATATTTCTTGTAAAAAAATTAATTTTTTCCTTTTTGACTTATTAGAACAAAGTAATTATTCCTTAAATTACAAAGTAATTAATTTCCTACTATAAATATTTCTATATTTTCATTACTGAATTATCATAAAATAAAACTTTTTTATGTTCTAAAGCTGTTGAAGGGGCTTGATGGTCGAGTGACTAGACCTGAAGCCAGTGGTACCAAGGCCAGTGTCCTAGTCTATTGGCCATCAGGCCGCCTATTGAAGAAGAAAGTTGTTCTAAAGTTGTTTTTTTTTCCCCTGCTACAAGATGCGGCTTGATGGCCAATTGACTAGTTTTCTGGCCTTTGGTACCAGAGTTCGAATCAGCACAAAATGACTCTAGAGCGACAAACCAAACCAAACTAAACTAAACCTCCAACAAGATGATAAATGCTTCTCTAAAAATAGAGAAACGTTGTTTACTCAAAGCTCCAAATTGATTATTTTTATTAACAATACGTACAAACTTTTACCTTTATATATATATTTTTCAACTTTAATAAAAGTTTAAGAAATTATAAAGCATTTAAAACACAAAAAAAAACCTATTAATTCCACATTAAAAAAACAAAATCATTTTAATATTAAATATTTTAGAGTCAATGAACCAAAACCATTTTTTTTTTTCGAATCCAACAACAAAACACTTTATTAAAAGCAAGATTGAATATCCATCAAATAAAAACAAAAAACACAAAAAAGTCCAACGCAATCAGTCGAATCGGCGGACTTGTATCGAATTCTGAGGCGATTGTCAAAAAACATTAGATATTCCAGTCGGAATCAATCGCGCAGAAACTGAATCCTTTGACAAACCTGCTTGACACAACAAATAGATCACGGTCAGTTTCACGCGGCCTGCAAAACTTCACGGCTCGCTCAACTTCATCTAACCTCCTCCGGTAGTCAGCGATTAGTTAGCGCCGGTTACAGGGTATTAGATAACGCCCCAAAGATTCCCTATGAACTGTATCCGCCAGGAATTGCTTTTCCATCACTTGGACGCGCTCTTGCATAAAATGCAGATGAAATTTCATCCGTCAATAATGGCGCGTTTAAGATTTTGCCTCGCTGGAAATTTTTTTTGATATCTTGTAGATTCTGAGATTAGCGCTGTAAATTGTTTATTCATGTGTTTATTTATGTTTTTGTGTAGCGAGCCTCTGGCAAGGGTGGAGTTAATGTAATGATTTATTAATAGACTTCTTACATTTAGATATGTAGAAATATTTATGCAGAATTAAAATAGAACATAAAAAAAATTGAAGACAGAAACTGATTTTTATTCAGCAGATCTTTATATAAAATGTAATTTATTAGTTACATTAAAAAAATCAAGCAATCATTAAAAAAGATAAATTAATATTTTATGAAGTTTTAAAACTAAATGCATTAAAAATAACTGCAGTTAACACCATTGCTTATGGCTGATCCGTTAGAAGGTATGAACGAATTTGCTGTCACTTTGTTGTAATTTCTTTTTTTCCGTTTATTGCATTTATGAGTTTGTTTAAATTAGAACTAAATTGCCTTTCGAATTTAATTTGATGTATAATACTAAATTTTATAGAAATTGACATATAAATTTTGTAGAATTTGACGTATCCTACTATGATACATCACAAAATTTTTTATATAAAAAATCTCCTCAATACTGAGTCCCAAAATAATAATAGAATATCAATAGATTAATAATAGTAGAAATAATAAATAATTCTGTCAATCAATTATAATTGTACATAATCATATTTATATTTTATGCATATCATTTTATGAAATGAATAAAACACTTACATTGAAGACACAAATAAGTTTATTAAAGCAAAAAAAAAAGTTTTAGCAAGATATATTAACCAATTAAATTGACAGAATTAATTTATTTCGTTTGTTAGAAATTAAGTATTAAAAAATTATTACTATAGTAATAACTTTTTTAGAGTTTAATTATTCTACAAAATAAATAATTTTGATACAATATTTATATATATATAATATAAGAATATCATATGTAAAGTTATATATTTTATATATAAATAGAATTAATATATTTTTTTTCTTATCATTCTGTAAAATTTAATAAAAAATTATAGTTCTTTTGTACATAATATAAAAGAAATTCATATTAGAAAATTTATTCACATTTTAGTTCGCGTTTCTTTAAAATAAAGCTATAAAAACTCGAAGTTAGGAATTTTCCTTTTGAAATTCAAACCATTCATCAACAATTTTTTTTTAACATAAAAGGGTATCTACTATTTAATATAAATGTAAATAATCTTAAAAACGCAATACGAGTATAGGAACAGCCTATGCATTACAACATAAAAAAATAAATATGAACAACATTTTATATATAAATGCACCATATTTATATAACTTTCCATGTGATAATCCTATACTATTACAGAAAAGCGCATCTCTTTAGTACATATGCTTTCTTAAAATTTATGACTACGTATATACTATGGTATCCAATATCAATTTCAAACATTCTTTTCATAATAGTTCAACAGAAATCATATCAGCAACTCGCACAGCAGTACAGCAACATCAAAATGCAACAAGAAATTACCTTCTGTAGAAATGAGATATATCCATTTCTCTTTCTCAAACTAAACAATTTTGCGAAAGAAACACTACAGCAACAACAACAACAACATCAAGAAGAAATGCCATCTCGCTTACAGACATTCACGTTACCTCAGTATGAGTTTCATACATCATCTCTGACAAGACTGGAAGAATTATAAAAAAAAATAAAAAAGAGGGGCCGCCATGAGTCGTGAAATGAAGAAGAAACACGCAGGTGGCCGAGTTTTGATCAATGCTTTTAGTGGAAAAAGGTCTCCAAATAACGTTAATGACATGGGATGTATAGGATGGGAATATTTCTTGGCAAGTAATTTGTCAAGAAAACATGAATTCTGTTACGCCTTTGAATATACAAAGACGTGGGTGACGATATATCATGTCTGCGTATTCATTTTGCTACATTCTGTTGCTGCTGCTAGGTTGGTAAGTTTATTCCACCATTTACTCTGGAAGTTTGGAGGTAATAGGTTTTAAAGTCTTGTTCAATGAGATGGTAAATTTAAAAGATGCTGATTATGAAAAAGATCATTTTTTTTTTAAAAAGCACTTAGCGAAGTAAAAAAAAAAGTAACGGTAAATTTGATATATCTTATGTAGTAGACATATGAAAAGGAAATTTTATAGATGCCTTTGAAGTACATTTGTAGAAAAGAGCAAAGCATTTGTAATAAATGCAATTGTATATATTTTAAAATCCTCGAAAGATTATTTAGCTACCATCATCAAAAGATCATTTAGACAGAAAAGTTTGTTTTAGAGTCGTTGATGGAATATAAAACGAATTTAGTTCTATTTTATATCAAATATTACAATATAGTTTACATACCATAATAGCTGTTCTAATGTATATCAAATATACTTCATTACTTCAAACTTCACTATAAACGATATTTTATATCATTTATAATGAAGTTTGCTTATCCTTAAAATAATGTCATTCTATTGTTTTGTTACTACTCTACATTCTACTCTATTGTTGAATATACAAGACGTGGGAGACGATATATCATGTCTACGTATTCATTTTGCTACATTCTGTTGTTGCTTGGCGAGTTTATTTCACCATTTACTCTGGAAGCTTGGAGGTAATAGGTTTTAAAAGTCTTGTTCAATGAGATGGTAAATTTAAAAGATGCTGATTACGAAAAAGATACTTTATCTCGCTAAATTTTTTTTTAAAACAATAAATGAACGGTAAATTTGATACATCTTAAGCAGAAGATATACGAAAAGAAAATTTTGTAGATGCTTTTGATGTTCGATTGTAGAAAAGAGAAAAGTATTTGTAATAAATTCAATTGTATATATTTTAAAATCCTCGAAAGATTATTTTAGCCATCAGTATCATCAAAAGATCATTTAGACAGAAAAGTTTCAGTTTGAGTTGTGGATGGAATATAAAATGAATTTTGTTCCATTTTATATCAAATATTGTTTACAGTAGAGTTTACATACAGTTATAGCTGTTCTAATGTATATCAAATATACTTCATTTATTACTTCAAACTTCATTATAAACGATATTTTATATCATTGACAATGAAACTTGCTTATCGTTAAAATGATGTTCCATTGTACACCAAATATTATTTCTAATAAAGTTTGTTTATCGTTAAAGTGTTGTTGTATTGTACACATATTATTTCTAATAAAGTTTGTTTATCGTTAAAGTGTTGTTGTATTGTACACATATTATTTCTAATAAAGTTTGTTTATCGTTAAAGTGTTTTTGTATTGTACATCAAATAATATTTCTAATAAAATTTGTTTATCGTTAAAGTGTTTTTGTATTGTACATCAAATATTATTTCTAATAAAATTTATTTATCGTTAAAGTGTTTTGGTATTGTACATCAAATATTATTTCTAATAAAATTTATTTATCGTTAAAGTGTTTTGGTATTGTACATCAAATATTATTTCTAATAAAATTTATTTATCGTTAAAGTGTTTTGGTATTGTACATCAAATATTATTTCTAATAAAATTTATTTATCGTTAAAGTGTTTTGGTATTGTACATCAAATATTATTTCTAATAAAATTTATTTATCGTTAAAGTGTTTTGGTATTGTACATCAAATATTATTTCTAATAAAATTTATTTATCGTTAAAGTGTTGTTGTATTGTACATCAAATATTATTTCTAATAAAATTTATTTATCGTTAAAGTGTTTTGGTATTGTACATCAAATATTATTTCTAATAAAGTTTGTTTATCGTTAAAGTGTTGTTGTATTGTACATCAAATATTATTTCTAATAAAGTTTGTTTATCGTTAAAGTGTTGTTGTATTGTACATCAAATACTATTTTATACGATAAACAAACTTTATTATCGTTAAAATGATATTTTTCTATAGCATATCAAATATCAGTTTTAATGAAGTTTGCTTATAGTTAAAATGTTGTGAAATATATTTGATATACAATATAACAAGAGTTGGTATACCGTTACAGTGAAACTATAACACTAAACGCACGATATATTCCATTGGATACGCTTTTATTCACATGAACACGTTAAATTAATATTTAACCTAAAGATCAATGCTACTATTTAAGACAAAAAAAAATATTGCTACAAAAGGTAACATTAATTTGAAATCAAAAATTTTTACGCCTTTTAGTGTTTTCACATTGTTTACTAATAATAGTTTTTTAGGTTATTAATATAAGGAAATAAACTTTAAAAAATATAGTTTCGTAATTTAAAAATGTTAATTTAAACTAATTCATAATTATAAACAATGGGAAATAAAAGTATTTGTTTAAAATAATATATTTATAAATATAAAAACTTATATGCATAGAATGTATAAAAGACAATTATAAAATGTCTAATAAATTAAACTTCTTACATTTTTCCCAACAAAACATTTCCAAATTTACTATACTTTATCAAAAACATTTATAACACTTCAGCTTTTAAACAATTCACATAATGCTCAAATTAAATCCAATTTAATTTATACAATACTTGCATTAAACAATTTTAACGAATCTTTTCCCGCATTAGTCACTTTCATTAATCAAAATAAAACATTGCTGTTATATTAATAAACCACATTTTTTCCGGCAGTTAACTTTTTAAGTGGAATCCAACCGAAAAGTAAAATCCAATAACAGAATGTCACTCATCATGAAAGACGTTGACTTCTAAATGTTGGTTGCACGTCAAAATAACTGTTTATGAATCTGAAGGCTAATACTTTGCACTTAACATCCTCGTGATATGATTACTAAAATCTAAACAAAATAATGATTTCCAAAAATTTGTTAATGGGATGATGGTAGGCATTGAGGGAAAAGCTTATTTGGCAGAGTGATTTTAAGAGAGGCACGTTTTCAGGAATTTTAGAACGTTTCTGGCAGAATCGTTCGCAAAGCTGTTAAACTAATCAGCGATCAGTTAGAATTTGGAAGAGAATTTTCTAAATGCACTTAAATATGTTTAGGCTTTTTGGAAAAATTATAGGAATAGAATAAATGATAAAAGTCATTGTTCTAAAGATAGTGCGCGTTTAACTTAAATATTTTATTTTAAAATGTGTTATGGTTTTTAAAATAATTTTTGATTTTTCCAGATATATTATATTCGAAATAATTAGTACACGTTTTTATTTCAGTACTTATTTAGTATTTAGTAATTGAATTCGCTAAATAATTTTTGATTAAGTGAATAATTAAAAATCAGAAACAAATATATTTAAAAAATATTGCGAAGCTAGCTTTTTCAATCCCAATTTAAGATTTTTTAAAGTTTACTTTTGTGTTTGAATAAACTAAATATGTTTTAGCAGATACTAAAACTATTTATGAAAGTAATGTATATAAAATGATTATAATTATAAATATGAAAAAAGATATCGACGCTTAACTAAACCATTATTAAATCATTTTTATCAAATTTGGACTTGAAATTATAAAAAACCTGTATTATTTCTGTATATAGTCTATAAGTCTATAGATAATCTATAGATAAATCTTAGTCTATAGATTAAAAATGTTAATGCATAAATTGAAATTAATATTTGCTTCAACGAAAACATTTTTTCTAAGTCCCATATAATGCAATAATTTCTAACATAATAATTAATTCTAAAGCATTTTATTATTTTTTTCCCAATATCTACACAAAAAATATTAAAATATTGATCAAGTGAATGTTTTTAAAATTATGCTTTTTCTTATTTTAATACTTTAAAACATTTTTTTCTTTTGCGGCTTATATATGATCATTTTAACATCGTATATTAAATCAAAGATTCTAAATATTTAAAATGTTGGAATTATTTATAAAATTACATAAAAGAAAGTGAAAAATTTTTTAAACTAAAAAATATTTGCTGTCTAAAGAATATCTGTTGTCTTTATACGTGTGAAAACACAAATTCTTGGAATTATGTCATACATGTATACCATTAAAGATAAGTATATAATTATGAAACTATTTATGCTACATATATTTTTATATAAACAAAATTTACAAAATATTAAAATGAAGCATCAAAAAATATCAGAAAAGTTATAAGTTTGAGATAGAAAACCCTACAAGAGTTATCAGTCAATTTATACGAACGAACAGTTTTAGACCAAATTTCGACAATATTTTCAAATATGATATTGAATTTCACACATGATATTTCACTCATGATTTTGAATTTATTGTTTAAAATTATAGAAATTTTTGAAGCAAATATCAAAGTATGGGTCAGTAGAATTATTCTTAAAGAGTAGATTAGAAATAATTTTTTCAACAATTAATAGGTTATCTATTACCATGAGGCAGTAAAAACATTTAATACAACTTAATGTGTTACGGGAGGACAGAGATCGCGGTCTCGATCTTTAATTTTCTTTTTTTAAAAAAAAAATATGTAGATTTTCAGACACACACGTGAAAAGTAAATCTGACCTTCAATAAAACAGCCAACACCTAATTATTAAAATTATAATCAATGTTTTCTAATTTATTATTAAACTTTTATTAATAATATGTTAACTTGGATGCAGGATCCTTATGTACGCGGTTTTCATTTTATTACACAATACTTATGGCCAAAAAATAAACATCACAAACAAAGTAAACAAATGTAGAAAAATATTTAATATTTTCAAATTGATTATCAACTAGAATATAAAAAAAAATTACGTTAATATACTTTTTTTTGTAATAAAAGAGTTAATTCTGTTCGTTAGCAAAACAATCATTACCAGTGAATATTTGCTTTAATAATGCATCACTAAACACACGTGCCATTTTAAAGGATTGCCAAAAAAAACACGTGCCATTTTAATTGCCAAATACACGTGCCATTCTAATTAATTGCCAAATACACGAGCCATTTTAATTAATTGCCAAATACACGCGCCATTTTAATTGCCAAATACACGCGCCATTTTAAATAATTGCCAAATACACGCGCCATTTTAATTAATTGCCAAATACACGCGCCATTTTAATTAATTGCCAAATAAACGCGCCATTTTAATTAATTGCCAAATAAACGCACCATTTTAATTAATTGCCAAATACACGCACCATTTTAATTAATTGCCAAATACACGCACCATTTTAATTAATTGCCAAATACACGCACCATTTTAAAAGAATTGCCAAATACACGCACCATTTTAAAACTAATAACGCCAAATACACGCACCATTTTGCTAGATGTGTTTACACAATGTGTAAACACATCTAGTAATGTGTAAACACATGTCACAAAATGTGTTTTTTGCTAGATGATACAATGTGAAAACCTATTTTGAACAACATATATTTGCGAACATACCATTTGATTAATATGTTCTGCGATTGATTATTACAAAAAAAACCGCTCTTATTAAAAAAATTGATACTAGACACAACATTCAGTAATATTTTATTATACATATTGATGGATAATTTATTTCTTGTGCGGCTCGCAATCATGTTATGAATACCACATACCATATTTTCCGATACGTCTTATTTGATTTTGTTCCGATTCTTGTGCAAGAGAAAAATAAACAATCTTCTGAATCTAAAGAAAGAAACATTACAGTTATGGATGACGGAAGAGAGCCTCGCATTATGAAAATGATACAAATTGCGAAGGGAATCCTTCATCTGTTTGTGGAAGTGGATGAAAAAAGCCTGCAATAAAAACTATGAATAAGATAAATAAAAGCTGAACGGAAAGCCGAATTAATAACCAACTATCATACTCCTACTGTTATTGATATTGATTTTCATAGAGTTAGTTGTAGAAAAGAGCCACAACGCTATTTCAGTTCAAGAAATACTAAAAATACTTAAAGGTTTAATTCATCCTTTTGAATGTATACACGTATGTTTGAAATAATGACAGACTAATAAAAATATTTCGTCGAAAGGGTAATAATGCGTTCTAATATTTAGATTAAGATGCATTTCTAAGAATTTATCATCTATTTTCCAGTTATTTTAAAATGCAAAAAATTAGAGATTTCATACAAAACTTGCTATAAACAAGTAAACGCAATATTCTTTTCTTTTGCGTACCAAAATTAAATTCATTCAATAAATAATGAGTAATTAATTGGAATTTAGTTATTAAGTATACATATGCAGTTATAAAGATCAAAACCGATGTCGTTAATTTTAATTTTCAGACGTTATTTTTAATTTTCAGTTTTTTTTTTATGTACTATCACGTATTAATACAATTATGATACAAGTATACTTAAAGTATTAAATAAAAACTTCACGTAAAAAAATAATTTATGCATTCTTATAAAATTGATTGTTCTAAAATGCCTAACAGCTGCGCACGCTATTGTCCAGTCCAATTTCAATGATTAAATTCGTACTTTAACACTGCAGCACTGGCTGCTTGCTCAGCAAAATTCATTTTTCTAAAAGGGTGGGCGAAACGTATAGCGCAAAGGAATGGAATTATGGATTTTTTTTTATTGTTCCCCTTCTAAGTTCTTTTTATGAATGAAAAGCGTACAAGGGCAAAAAGCGGGGGGATCTGCCATATGGGGAGGTACTTTTTGACAAAGAGTAAGTTACAATAAAGCGGCGTATTTCGCATTAAAGGCTTGTTTGCGCAAAAGATAAGTGTGCAGTTATGTCCGGGAGAAATTTATTTTTTGAGTGGCAATTATTTAGGGATTAATTGTGACGTCATATGGGCAACGTCATACGATTCATTACCCTAACTCTATTTTTTTTCCTCCCTCATATAGAAATAATCTCATGCAAAATTTTATTGCCATGTATGACCAAAATCTATTGAAAGTAAGCATTTGGTAAACGCCAGTTCTAGCATGTTCGATAGTAACGTCTGTGAGTTTAGATTCAACGGCTTATATTCAGCAAAAATATATATTCGATTTTACCTTTTTATATGGATTACGTTGCAATAGCGAGCATAAACTTTTATTTGTTGTATATCTATTTTTTTTTTTTTTGGAAAATCCTGGATATTTCAGAAGTTGAAGGTATCAGAAAGAAACACAATGTATTATGTGCGATTATTTTTTTGCTCTTGCCTTAAATAAAAATTTAACTTTTGAGATTAATTTTTATTTGACTTAAACAATATCTATTGTTTTCATTATTTGAAATTTAAAAACTTCTTGCACTAAATAATCTAACTAAACTAAAAGGTAACTTAATTAAGAAATATTTATAATTTAAAAATAGCGTAATATATAACATTTTAAAGAATACTATGAATTGAAAAATTTATGTTGATTAAACAAATATTAATTTAATACACATAAAATTATTTTTCACATGTAGTACAGGTTTTTGTAGTGAAAAATTGCTAATATTTTTTATATTTTATTTTCTTAAAATAGTTTAATAATTAAAAGAGTAAAGTGAATTCAGAAAGTAAATGAATTTATTAATAAGTTGTTAGCTGTTTAATTAGACAATATTAAATAGTTAGACTAGATTAATCGTTAATTATACAATAATAAATCGTTAGACAAGATTCGTCGTTAATTGTACAATAATTCATTAGTTAGACAAGATTCATTAATTATTCAATAATTCGTTAATTAGACAAGATTCATTAATTATACAATAATTCGTTAATTATACAATACTTCGTTAATTAGTCAAGAGTCATTGTTATACAATAATTCGTTAGACAAGATTCATCGTTAATTATATAATAATTCGTTAGTTAGACAAGATTCATCGTTAATTATACAATAATTCGTTAGTTAGACAACATTCATCGTTAATTATACAATAATTCGTTAGTTAGACAAGATTCATCGTTAATTATACAATAATTCGTTAGTTAGACAAGATTCATCGTTAATTATACAATAATTCGTTAGTGAGACAAGATTCATCGTTAATTATACAATTCATCTATTGAAATACATATCGTAATTAATACTTTTCATCACAATGTCTTATTTAATGTTATTGAAACTTAAAATAAAAAGACATGCGATTTTATACAGTTATATGGAATATATTTATCTGCTGCAAAGATGCCCATATAATCTGCTATTACAATTTGATTGCAATAATATGTGTTTGTTCCTTTAAATTTTAAAATAATTATTTTATGTCTACATAACAAAATTATAAACAAAGCAATTTTTTTTAAAGGAATAATATTGGAATGCGCATTTTCAAATCGTTAGACTACAAAAATTCACTAAATGAAGTAACAGCATATCTAAAAAAAAAAAAAAAAAGAAAGAAAAACAATTCAAAATATCTTCATACGTTTTTAATTTACCTAATAAATTTCCCTAAGTTTTAAAACTTTTATTAAACATTTAAATAACTAGTTAAATTGTTTATATTTAAAAGTATAAAATTAGCATTTTGACTCGTTAACTAGTTAAAACTAACTTTATACTTGTAAAAAGTTGCAAAACTGACATTCTCCAAACCTGGTAACAAAATATACGCAGATTGAATTAAAAACTATTTTTAACTCGCAGTAGATTTTTTAAAAACACAAAAATAAAAGTAGCCCAGACGGCAACAGATGCAATTGAGTCATAAACTGAGCAAAATCTGTGTTGACCTCGAAATATAATACTTTATGTCTGTTGATCAAAGTTTAGAAAGAAATTTGAGCACGTTCTTTTTTTAAAATTATATTAGCATTAATAACTTACAGCGTATTTTAATATACAAATATAAAATAACTTTGACTATTTTTCAAAAAATGCAATTTTTACGAAGAATTCCCCGATGAAGTTTTAAGTGAATGAATTTTTTTTATGAAGTGATAAATTTATTTTTGCTGGAGAATATAGCGTTAATATTTGAAAATTCTTTCGAATTACAATAGGTAAAATCAATATCTAAGTTTTATTTTAAATAGCATAAGAACTAAAACAAGTTAATTTCATCTATGTTTTTTTTTTCTTTTTGACGTGAATAAATTTATATTTCAAACCGAAAAAAAAAAATTACCATTTAATTAAGTTTTAAATTGAATGCATAAAACAATTATTTCTAATTTGGAAAATAACAATACAAATTTTGAACTAATAAATGATTTTTTATTTTGAAGTAACAAAAATAACAAAGAAATTAAAACTTAATTGAATCAATTTATTTTTAGTGTCCAATTACAATATAATAAAATTAATAAAATTTAAAGTTTCGAAAAAAAAGATTTTAAATATTTAATTTTGCAAAAGTCATTGCAAATGTTTATCGCATTAGTTAGTGCACAGTGATGTTGACTATGAAAAATCATATATGAATAAAATTGTTAGGATAAATTTAGATAAAAATACTAACTAAATTAAATATTTATTTTAATGTAACAAGGATTACATGCAGCAACCCGATTTTGCATTTTTAAATAAAAACAAAACACAATCATATATATATATAACATTATGCTAAGGGAAAAAAAAAATTAAAAACGCAATGTTTACATACACAAAATTTAAATTGTAAGAATAAAGTATAATAAAAATAATTCTATAATAAAAATACACAAACAAAGTAAATAAATGTTAAGCCCAAATTCTGTTATATAAAGTAGACATATGCTATTAAATAACAATGCACTTTCCATTCAACTACAGAAATGTTAAGAACACAATGGTAAACAAACTTCACGTAATACCCAAGTGATCGTGAATAACTTATATCGAAAAAGAAAACCAAGAGAAAAATTTATGCTACAAAAACAATTTCAGCAACAAATAAATCTGAAGTAAAAAAAATATCTAGCTTTATTTATAATTTCTTACCATAAAAAAAGATGCATCGCTTGAACAATTCACATAAAAATTGCAACCATCTTGCGATAAATATTTACAAAGAATTGAATCTTAATGTTCAAACGCACCAAAAGAGTCACTGACACAGAAATACTCGCAGTTTTTTTTTTTTTTTTTTTTAATCTTTTTGCTTATATTTATGCAAGTTGAATTAAAATGTATTGGTGTTGATAATATTTCTCTATATTAATATTAGTAAATTCTCTATTATTAATATTTTTCTATAAAGGCTATCAACATACCATTTAAAATTGACACAAACTTTATCAGTAAGAAGATTTTTATTTTTTATTTATATTTATTATTATTTTTGCAAAAGTTAAAATGAATTGAAATTTTAAAAAAAGATTAAAAGTTTATAAAAATATTCAATCAACTTTATTTTATAATATATAGAACATGGTTGATTAATTTATTTTATCGCTCTACGGTCATTTTGTGCACATTTTAGGCTAATTAGACCGAGATATAGTTTAATGTAGATTCCGAGCAACCCACAAAAATACATGCCACCGCCAGTATTCGAACATGAAACATGGTACCAAAGCCGGTGGTACCCTAGCTAATTAGCCATCAGGCCACAGAACATGGTTGAAGATAATTCAATTTTTCTTTTTACATTTTATAGCAGCGCAAAGTTAAAATTTAAAAATATTTTCCATTAATTTTCTCTTACTAAAAACCTTTAGACATAAGCATTTATGGATATAATGCAAGAAAATAATTGTGATGTATGTAACTAAGGTAGGAAATTTAATGATTGTAATCTCTTATTAATTATTCGATACAAATGACTGATACAAAATGATGTATAAATGAGAGATACACATAAAATCCAATGAGCAATAAAAGAAAAGGCAATAAAATAAATAACAGAAAGAGACAATAATTCGATCGACTAAGCGAGTAGTTTTAAAAGTTAAAAGCTCAAATAATATAAAAATGTAAAGTTGATATTTAACGAAACGATACCAAATAATTTTGTTCAATTAATATTAAATTAAAATTTTAAATAACAGAAAGAAGCAGAAACTTTTCTTCAAATGCAATAAATGCATTTCGTTGCATGTTGTATGCCATTTTGAAAAGTTTTGAAGTTCTTAATCTCCTACCAAAAATTAAATTTTCGCCTGTAGGATGCATTAAAAGGAAATATTTTTAAAAAAATGTTTAATTAAAATATTATAGATGTATAACTAAGAGTGTCTTTAAAATAAAGACAAAAATCAAATAACATTTCGCTATAGTCTTGGAAATTCAACTTACAATTGAGATTGATGTATAACAGGTTTAGTTTGATTTGTCGTTCTACTGCCATTTTGTGCAATTTTAGGCTAATAAGACCGGAACCTACAGTTAACGTGGATTCTAAACGATTAACAAACATCCATGCCACCGCCAGAATTCGAACCTGAAGCCCATAGTACCAAAAGCCAGAGCGCTAGCCAATTTGCCATCAGGCCGCGATGCTCAACAAAGTTGACGTGTAAGTGAATTTTTATTGTACTGTTGTTGAATTAATCTTAAACGCTACTTAACTCGTATAAAAACTGTTTCTATATTATACACTAATTCCAAACATTCAGCATATATCCATTAAAAGGATAAAAAATTGTATTTCTATCGTTAGCGTAGACGTTTATTGATGTAACGTAAAGAGCGTAACGTTTATTAATGTATATCATATAACATGAAACAGTATGCTTTTGCCATCTATTAAAGACGTGCCTACTTAATACCAAAACGGAAAAGACATCAACTCGGATAGATAATTGTGTGATACGGAGGCAGACATTTACAAAGAAATCTTTATCCATTATCTAGAAACGAAATCTTATCTATTTCTTTTATCATACTCTACAAGAGATATTAACTCGGATTAACTTGCTCTTGTCATTAACATGGCAATATTGGCTACTTGGCGAAATGCCTCATTATAATCAGATGCCATATCGTCTTCAACAAGACTTATTTTTGATTAGAAACACATGGCCATCATATCATAGAGCGTGAATTGAAATAAACGTTGTAGACGAGACTTGACGCCACCATTTACTTTAAGAGCAATGTCGTTTAAGGGAAAAACATTAAGTTCGCTAAGTTTATCTAAAGTTTATTTTGCGATAATAAAGTCCTTACTTTATAATTAATTTCACTAATTTTTGCTAACGATACGTAGAATTCTGTTATGTGTAACTGGATACGATTTAAAAGTATAAAAGAATTACGTATTATTTCTGAGTATCTTTATTTCGTATGAAAACAAGATTCGTTTTTAGTTTGTTGTTTATAAGTTTTGTTTACTTAATTAAAATTTAAAAGCAATAAGCTAAGATCTGCATACAAGTTTCAATAAAAAAATGTGTTTTGAAATAATTCATTTCATAGTTTGTTAATGAATTTATAATAATATAATATTTGACAGGAGTAAATTACGAAAAATGTCATACTATATTAACAACAGACATCGTTAAGTTTAGATCTACTTTTAAAACAATATTAAATCTTTTAGAACACCGTTTTAAAAAATATTAAAGGTTTTATTTATTTTTTTCAAATTGCAAAAAAAATCAAGTTGGAATGTTTAAAACTAAACTTCAATACCAGATAGTTATTTCTCTGACACAGTTTTTACTTTTATAATAAATTTAATAATATGTTTTTTAATAATACATTTTATTATACGTTATAAGTAATTTTGTTTAATACGGAAGGATTTATACTGATTTAAGAAATGTTTTACAAACGGTTAGTCCTAATTTTTCATGCTATCTTAACAATACATGCCATATAAACTTTCTAAATCTCTACTAATGAAAAATTCATATTGTATGCGCATAAAAAACACAAAATTCTTTTTATTTTAAATTAAATGGTTATGAAATAACCTATAAAGTATAAAATGGTATTTTTAATTAAAGCCTTGGTTAAATACGTTATATTGTATTTTCAACAATACATCAATTCATCAAACCACGACTATTTCCAAAAGAACGCAGACGTTTTCTATGGGAATTGGGTAATCGTGATTCTAAAATCACGAAAGTCACGAACGAAACTGATTCAAAAGATTATATTAAGTTGTTACAGAGAACCAACGAATTATATATTGGAGACTTGATAAAGTTAGCTGTCTAATACATAGTCCATAAGTGACAAAGTTATAGAATAATCATAAAAACTTCTCTAAATAGTTTTATTTACTACACTTGAAGCGATAATGATTTTTCTGAATATTTTTTAATGTTAAAATCTTACACTAAAATAAATTTTATCGTTAATTGATTAAATAAATATTGTTCAGTTAATTATTTATAACATTTTGAGGTCATTCTAAGGAGAAATTGTTTTATAAAGATGGTAAAAATTAATTTTGAAAAACTTATTTTATCGATTAAAAGAAAAGCTTCACGAACTCTATTGTTTATTGGTTTTATTAAAAAATGAAATCAGATAAATAAAATCAACACAAAATGAAAATTTTTTAATATGAAAAACTTGAAATAAAATTTATAATAACTAAACAAAACCGTTACTCATAAAATCTACACAGCGTCAAATACCATACAACCATATCAGTTATCAGTTCATCAAATGCTAAATTAGCTATATGCACTTTTAATAACTATTATTTCTAATTCAAATAAAGTAAGAATCTTACTCCAATCTTTTCTTTTAAGTAAATGTGATAAAAAAGTGCTTAATATTATTTATTACAATTCTTATCAATGCACGTTACACGTATTTTTCTATTTTTTTAACACTGTAAATGATATCAAAAGATATCAAACATTTAAAATACTAATAATGTGATATAAAAATTCAATTTAACTTATCAATAAATATTTTTATGAAAATTAATAGAGAGGAATTATAAAGTTTTAATTAAAACATATCAATGATGTTATTTTTTTAAAATGAAATTAACAACTGCTAATATTGTTTATAATTATTTAAAAATATATAGAAATAACAATTAAAGTTAAGATGAAAATAAATTATTGTTAATTTTATGGAGCAGGAGAACCAAACATTTTATATTGTGGCGCGCGAGCAAACTACAGAATTATACAGAATTCGAAGAAAGCGATGCAAAATTACCAACTTTTCAGAAATTATTCTACACATTTTTTTTCAATCTTACAGGTGTAACACTTCGGCATTTCTTTAGAGGTGAGAGGGAATGAAAGAAGTAATTCAAATAAAACGCAGTCCCCGTCAAAACTGTTTAGAGTTAAAAAAAAACTATATATAAATGTGATCCTGAACATAATAAATGCGATATTCATATCAAAGCTTTTCGCGATATTAAGAACAACGCAAACAGTATTGATGCAATAGTTTACCGATTTATTTACAATTCTCTACTCCAAAACGAGTAACTGCCAACCTTAATTTTAAATATTTACTTAATTTAAAAAAATATTTATTCTTAGAATATAAAGGAAGATCTTTAGATTTATTTGCACCACAATTTAACTTTTTATCTCCAAAAATTCCTTTATTGTAATATTCGACAATTTAAAAAAAAATCACTCGAGAGTAGAAACAGAATGAAAACTGAAGCGCATTTATTTTTCTTGTCTCAAACTGTTAATAATAAAAACATTCCTATTTCTAGAACAAAAATCTAAAGATAAATTTTAAAAATATATTTATGAGTTATTAATAAAGTAAACGTAAAAACAATGTGTAATTTATTTAGAATGAAGTTTTCTTGAAGCCCGGCGATTGTCCGAAATGGTCAGTAATATGGCGACATTAGTTATACATAGGGAAAAAAACTCACTGTAAAGCTAGACCAATGTTATTAGGAGTTTTCATATTCAATTCCAGTAATTTTATGCATCTATTGCTTTATAAGAAAGTTTTATAATTTTTATGAGTCGGTCCAAAATCTAATTTAAAAGAAAATGTACGGGTAAAAGTAGCAATAAATTTAAACAGAGTAGAAATTCTGAAATTAATAACTAGAAATAAGCAACTAAAAAGTTATTTTCTATGGCACAAATCGGTAAAACTACGTTCTTCAATATTTTATAAATTTTTAATAACCACTAAAGAGTAATTACGTTAACGAAATTGAATTAATTATTTTTATTGCAAAATTAAGTTATGAAAAGTTTCACTAATCAAATGAACCTCATCTCAATATAATTTACTTTTATAATTTATTTAAAACAAGTAAATAAAAATTGCAAATTTAAATTATCTTGGCAAAATTATGTAAAAACGTAAGTTTAAAAAGAATATAACTATAACCAATATTGCGAATAGTAAAAAGCAAGTTTATTTTTAGATGCTTAAGCGTAAAACTTAGCTATCTTTTTGAACATAAACGAAAATTGATTTAAATAGCGATATATTCAATATTTTTTAAATATTAATTTAGAAAGAAAAAACTTAAGAAGTTAGGAAAACTTCGGCAAGTTAGAACTTGTAGTTTATTAAGTTGATTTCTAAAATTGAAGAACGTAGAAAAGGAGAGTATTTAGACGTAAAGCATTAAAAAAAAATAAAAAAAATACGCATTTTAAAATGTTGAAAATGAGTTGAAAATTTGCCAATTATCTAAAATATTTAAATAGCCTTCGGCAAAAAAGTTAACTGCGAGAGTTCGTTAACACTATGAAAAAGATGTTCCTGAGTATTATAAAAACTTGAGTTTTAGAAAAAGAATAACGGTTTAACTCAATAAAAATTCACAGAAAATTTTAAAAAACGTCAAATTCTATGAAAATCTAATGCGTTAATCAAAATTTTGTAAAAAGAAATCCTAAATAGAATTGCATGCAAAAAGTCTTAAAATCTTTGAACTAAAATTCTCAATTTACAAGTCTTATCCATAAATTTATGAATAAACTATAACACATATCGCGATAAACATTAACCATACAAACATTGTAGTCTTTTTTCATAGATAAATCAATGACTCTTGGAACGTGTGAACGCTCATTTACCTCAAAAACCTAGAAGCGGTTAAACGTTAATTACGCTACAATCACCCAATCATTATAATTTACTTTTATTTAAAATAAGTAGATAAAAATTGTAAATTTAAAATATCTTTGCAAAATTATGTAAAAATGTAAATTTAAAAAGAATATAACTATAGCCAATATTGCCAATAGTAAAAAAACAAGAAAGTTTATTAACGGATGCATAAAACGAGAGAAAACTTTGCTATCTTTTTGAAAATAACGAAAATCAATTTAAAAAGCGTTAAATTCAATTTTAATCAAAATATCTAATATCTCTCAAATACATATTTAAAATAAAAAAAAAACTTAACTTAAGAAGTTAATGAAACTTCGGTAAGTTACAACATGGAATTTATTAATCTGATTTCTTAACTTGAAGAACGTTTTAGTTGAAGAAAAAGTTAATATTTAGACGTAAAGCCACGAAAACCAAATCTTCATTTAAAAAAATAATGAAAATAAGTTGAACATTAGCCAATTATCTAAAATATTTAAATAACCATCGGCAAAAAAAGTTAACTTCGCGAGTTCACTAACACTCCAAGGAAAAGATGTTTTCAAGTATTATAAAAACTTTAATGTTAATTAAGCAAAGAAAAAATAATGATTTAACTCAATAAAAGTTTACAAAACATTTTAAAAAAAATATCGAATTTTAAGAAAATTTAATGCTTTACTTAAAACTTTGTAAAACTAAATCCCAAACCGTCATTAGCATATAAAACTTTTAACTAAAATTCTCAATTTACATGTCTTAGTCAGTAAATTTATGAATAAACTGTAGCAAATAAATAACTTAAATATTCTCGACATATCTCGTGATAAACATTAAATATACAACATTATAGTCTTTTTTTCACGGATAAATCAATGACTCTTGGTACGTGCGAACGCCCATTTACCTCAAAAACCTAGAAGCCGGTTAAACGTTAATTAATTACGCTACAATCACCCGATCATGATAAGGGGAATAAAAAATTCAGAAATGGCCAACTGTAAATCAAACTAGAAGTGACAGTAAAAAGATCTCTCTGTGATAATGGATACATCCGTAAATCCAAAAATTACCGCTATTAGAACGTGAATCACATAATTAAAACGTAAAGAAGAGGAAAAAGCATAAATCAAATCTCTTACCGTGGCCACAATCCGTCATTAACAACAAACAGAGACAGGGAAAAAAGTTTCAGCAAATATTGGAATCACTGAGTTGTGTTGTCATCAGACGAAAAAACAAAAAACTTTATTCTTTCATTACCGTCTGCGGCTTTTTTTTATCCGCGTTCTTATTTATTTGTTTATAAGAACTTTTCCACAAATTATTCCACCTGCAATTATTTTATCGTTCACAATATATATTTTTTTTCTGTAATTTTTCAACTGCAACTTGAGTTTTTTTACACCATAAATGTTATGTATTACGGGAAGCAAAAGTTGGATTGCATTGCTGCAACTAAGTTCTACTTGCAGAGCTGGGTTTCCCTCGTTCCGCAATGATTCGTATCCGGAGACCTACTGTGGGAGAAATGAGCTAGCGAATCCATTCTAAAGAATGATTTTTGGGTGCCTGTGAAGATATGCTCTCGGTTGCGAATTTGTCGCCAAGCTCCTCTCTTTGGAGGGTTGCCGTGAAGATATGCTTGGACTTGAATTAGAAAGGCACTTCGATTGGGATGGCAGAAAGGGTGCGATATCGCTGTTTGGGTGAGTTTAGAAGCAACTGGGAAAGTTTTCGGTTACTTTCGGTTTTAGTTTCGGATTCTTTGGTTTTCGGGAGAATTTCGACTTGACACAAAAGAAAAAAATAATGTAATTGTACTACTTAAAATAATTTTCAACTGTATTTTTAAAATTCAAAATGTTTATTTTGAGTTAGTGAAATAATTGAATGTTTTTAAATTACAAATTAAAACCGATTTTTGCAAAGTTAATAATACAAAAGTATTGAAGAAACGGGGAAAAAATAATTATAAAAATTGGATTTTTCTCAACCAATAAACAAGTATTAATTGAATAATTAAAAAAAAAAAAAAGATCTGTAATATAGTCGTTGATATTTAACGCGGGTGGAGAGAAATCCTTTTTTTTTCCTGGATTATCCTTTTTTCCTGGCAAATACTGAAATGTTCTTACATTTTTAATTTATTATGAATGAATGGAAAATTCTAGTATTTTCGAAAAAGATTCGTTTGGCTTTTTTTTTTTTTATTATCTAAATTATATTAACAAGGAAAGTGGTCCTTTTATAAAAAGAACCACTTGTAAAAAAATAAATAAAAAATAAAATTTTTTTTTTTAAAGTTTCTCAGAATTTTCGCTTTTGCAATTAGATTTTTTTATTTTAAGACAATTTATTAAGTAATTAGTTTCTAAACAGCTATTTACTATTTATCAAATATTTTTACCTACACATATTAAACGAAATAATAAAATGCAGGAATTACCCAAATAAAGTAACTATTAATGCAGAACGAATTTCAAAAGAAATTTATTTACTTAAATAAGTAATAAAATTAAAAGAAAAAAACTTAAACGTTTTATTTTTTAAACGCATTATTCGTAGATATGGGAAATATTTTAATGTTGGATATTCTTGAATTAGTTTCTTTTTAATTTAAAGTGATTCAGTAAGTAATTTGAATTAAAATCACTGAGCTATAAATAAAAAAGTTAATTTCACTACTTATTTATTTTTTCCAGGAGCTGCTTACAAATAGCACGTTGGGATCCTGAATTATAAAAAGTCCGTTTGAAGTTCGACAAACGAAGTCGGATACTACTGTCTCCAAAAAGTAAGACCAATTTTCAATTTAAAATTCCCGTGGCTTATGGAATTTCATTTTTTTTTCTTTTTTAGGTTTCTGGCACTATCCTGGAGGTATGTGAGAAATTTGACGTCAAAATATTCATTAGTGTTTGAGTTATGCTTGGCTTTGTGAGACGCTAAAACTGATTCCGGGGATTTTTTGAAATGTCCGAATTAATTGAGCAAGCAACCTGCATTAAATTTTGTTTGCGGAAACGGATAGAAGGTTGCAGAAGGCATTCGGTGAGCATTTCTATATCGGAAAGAAATGCTTACAAGTGGCATAAATAGTTCAAACAAGGCAGAGAACGAAGAGCCCTCTGGTCGATCATCAACCTCAACCGACAAAGCTCATGTCCAAAAAATTAAAGATTTGGTACTTGCAAACCGTCGATTTACAATTAGAGACCTTGTTGGTGATGTTGGAATTTCGAAAGGATAGGCCAATTCCATTTTGGGCCACAAATGTGTCCAATCTCGATTGGTTGCCGAAAACGCTGAATGCGCCAGCTCACGCTGCATTGATTCTTCATGTCTTTTTCCTCAAAAATGAAACCCATATCGTTCCACAACCACCGAATTCACACTGTGCGACTTCTGACTATTCCCTAAACTCAAAAGACCACTCCGTTTTGAGTCGATTGAAGGGATTCAACGTGAATTCCAGCGCCCTTTGTAGGCCATCCTCGCCGATGACTTTTTAACATGCATTGCGGATTGGAAAAAAAGGTGGTATAAGTGTATTGTGTCCGGAGGGAATTACTTTGAAGGCGCTGAAATAAATTTAGAAGAATAAATAAAGAGTTTTTGAAAAAAAAAAGAAATTGATCTTACTTTTTGGGCACAGTAGTAAAAAACTTTCATGTTCATATTGGGGTAGGGTTGGGCTCGATAAATCTATAGACTGGAATGCCCTTCCTTTGCCTCGGGAAAGAGGGTTCGAACATGACAAATGGTGTCTGTGGATGTTCTTTCATACTACAGTAGACTAATGACATCAGTAAGCTATTCATATTGATATAGAAGGATGCTCATGTTACCTCTGGGTATAGGTGAATCTACTGTATTTCTGATATTGCTTTGTTGAATGACTTTAGATTAATGCACTTGGCAGTTAAAAAAATATTTTCAGTGAAGTTTCAAACCAATAGCAGTAAATTTTCTGTATAAATCATTTTGAAAGTTATCAATGACAATCATTTAATTGCATCTTTTCCATAATAAAATCATTATCACTAAATTAATTTTAAATCTTATTTCTAAGTTTAAGATTTTTTTTAGCAATTTCAATTTACCATCAATAAATTTTTTTTCCCTTTAGCTTTATTTTTCAAATGATGAATGAATAACATTTGAATATTAAATAAGATAATACCAACTTTTATCTGATCTCCTCGAACTAAAATTTTGAGAATGATTTTAAATGAATAAAAAAAAATGTGCATTTGTTTTAAAAATGAATTTTTTTAAAAGGTAGATGACATATTTTATATTGATTTATCACAAAATACGCCTGATTCGTGGCTCAGAGCCAATCAGCGCTACTGATGAGATCTGGAACTGAGGTTTAATCCCCTAGCGGCTTTGTTGTAGACACTGTTTCAAAAACAATGAGACTCGATGGTGCTTATGATGTTCAGCATCTTGCCTCGTGAGTCGGACTATCTGGTGGGAGTTTTTCCGGATTTTCTCCCATACGATACACGAAGGCGGGGTAGTTCCTATTAAAAGTCCTCCCGGAAGGCACTTCTGTCTTTCAGCAACATGTGGCCAGATGGCCAATCGACTAACTCTCTTGCCTTTGATGCTACAGGTTTTTGTATCCGGGTGGCGGTATGAATGTTTGTTAGAGGTTCGGAATCCACCTTAAATTGAAGGTCCGGGTCTAATTAGCACAAAATGTGCTCAAAATGATCGTAGAGCGACAAACCAAACCAATCTTCAGCGACAAGGAGTTAAATCAGACTTCCACTACGGGTCCTCCATCACAACAGAAGCTGACCTTTTCCCTTCATCCATGAGTAGATCCTCGTGGGATGTCCGTCCAGCATTGCAGGGCACTCAGGATTAGACATAGACAGACAAAATACATTTAAGATGTGAATTAATTAATTTATTATTATTATTTTCTAAGTAACCAATAAGGAATCGCTTATTAATATCAGGTTTAAAGACCAGTGGTCATCATTATGCAAGAAATTTGCGTCAAATATTACAAATATTTTTTTTCTTAAAATTTTAATCCTGAATATATGTATGGAGTTTAAGCAATACAAATAATGAATATATGCACGTAATGTTAGAAAAAAGATGATAAAACTTTTCAGGATCAGATAAAACGAGTGAATTGGAACAGAAAAGACGCCCCAAAGTGTTTTTCAGGTATATATAACAGCCCAATTTTGAAAATATCAACAATTTTGTATATTTTCAGTTATAATATTTTGTTACTGCAATAGAAGAATAACAAATGTTTTTAAATTGGTTCTTACTCCATCACAAAGCATAATATTGATTGTTTGTATTTATGAATGCGGAAGACAGGATCATTTTTCAATCCTAGAATGATGAATGTCATTCATGGAAGATTATATTACACAATGAATGAGCAATTACGAAGGTCTTTAAGGAAACCAGCAAGGGTAATTACTCTGACCTGTGCTGTTGTCTTAATGTGTGAAAACATCTCCCAGAGAACAGATTTGCAGGGGAGCGACGAAGAGAGGTAGTGTATGAATTGAAACAAAGGAAAGAATGAATGGTGTATACATTTATTAAAACAAAGTGATATTCAATGTTAACATATTCACAATGGGTCCATGGTAACTGAAGTAGGCTACGTAAAGTTTGCACTGTAAGTCACTGAGCTTTCTGGCAAAAGTGTAGACGATGGTAATAACCCCCAGGGTAGTGGGTCTGTTGATGACAATGGGTTCACTTCGACACTGGCCTTGCACTCAAACTGTCCATCTTCATATAATTTTTTGGAGTTTTTGGATTTTTCTTGAGTCCCTCTAGCTTCTGCAATACGTTTTCTCGAATTTTGCTTCCACCTTCGTTGCATATAGGCCGACAGTCGTAGTCATTTCTACAAGTAGTTGTAGTCAATGCTTTTAGAAAAAAGAAGTCCTGGTGGTTATTGTGGCAATATGTTTAAAAGCGTCTAGCAACGATAGTTAGGCTTAGGAGGAGTTTTTTCAGTTTTCTCCCATACGACACGCAAATGCAAGGCAGTTATCACTAAAAGTAAATACACTGTCCACACCTCATCACCCGTGGATGAACAGCTCGTGGGATTATATAAGTTGCACATGAGGTCCACTGATGTTTCACAACAATATAAATACCATAAATGAATGAAACCACAAACTAAGTGGATGAAATCAGTATCAAACACCAGTCTTTAATGCATATGATATACGCGTAATCGTCAGTTCCCATGACAGTGAGTTACAGTTTTTATCGAAGTATAATTGTGATGTTGTTAGCTTTCTGACGCACGCTATTTCCACGCTAAAAGGAGATAATGATTCAAAAAGTCATCGAGAATCGTGTACCATTAATGGACTTGCAATAATGAATGACGAAAAAGTACTGATTTAGTGCAGCTGCTGCTAATACAGAATTCAAATTTTCCGATCGAATCTGCTTCAAAAAACTCTTATTTTGCATTCACACGGTTTTGACCAGTTGTGGCATGTTTCCCAACGTTTTATCGGCAGTGAAATGCTAAAGTCATCAGTGCTGTTATAGAAGTTGAATTTTCGAAACTCATTGCCCGTTGAATTCTATGCACTTATTCCGAAGTTCTTTCGTGTGGGAGGTTAAGTGCAAAATGGTCAAATGTTTTCACGTATGTGGAAAACTTAGTGGAATAGTTTTTCTTTTGTTTATTCTTACAAATAATTCACTTTTTGGTAACAGTTACCCCATAGTCTCATAACAAGTCTTATTCGCATAACTTTTTTTTGTTCTAATGCAGCTGGAAAACACTTAGACAATTATCTTCAATGCCTTAAGGCAAGCCCTGCACCGACGTTACTCACTTAGCACTATCCAGTAGGTGCGTGTAGCTTGAAGATAAGCTACGGACGCGGACTAACAATACCCCCGCAACTCAGACAACAACTAGACAACTTAGACAGGGACAACTTTCTTCAACAACTTAGACAGAGATATATGGTTTAAAGTGGATTCCGAACCACTACAAACATCAATGGCACCGCCGGGACTCGAACACGAAACCTGTGGTACCAAGCGCTAGAGTGCTAGCCACTCGGCCATTCAGGCCCTTTATTCGCATAACTACTATGTGAAAAAGAGGAATAATGCTGAGGAATGATAATGAACGAGAGGAATAATGCTATTATCATTTGCAAAAAAATACACTTTTCTCCTGTTGTACAAATGATTGCCGGACAGGTGGCAACATGTGCAGTTAGTGTGTAGGAGAGCTGAGTTTTGAATCCGCTGACAGCATTGTTGCATATTCTCTATATGGTCCTCTATATTTTTTCCTGATGGGTTTTTCATCAGAGTACGATCAATTAAAATTTTGTAGAACTTGTTCAATTCATGAACGAACCATCTTAAAGCATGATAAAATTTTAAGTGGGTGAGTGCAGTACTATAAACATACACGCAACTTAATTGCATTGCAGCTAACTAGTCTTTCGTGAATGAGGGTCATTCGTGGTGGAAATAATCTTCCAATTCTTTACTGAACCATGCATTCTACCAGAACATCAAGGTGGGTTTCCTCTGGATACTAAAATCTAGCGTCATGAAACATCAACCTATCGATAGCCGAAAAGGAAGCAGATCAAGCTTCCGATTATCTGGCTTTCTACGACATGAGATTTTAGTCTCAGAAGAGAATTCACATTTACACGAGAAAAATCTCTTTTTTGCTAGTGGACTTATTGCAATTTTGTAGAATGTTTGTTTTTAATTATCCAAAGATGACTGCGATTCTATAACATAGTGGTAGCCTATAATTGCTTTATCTGAATAATAAATTTTCATACCAATGAATTGAACTTCTTGGCTCATTTCTTAAATTCTAAAAAATTCTATCCGTCTACAGTAGTATATTTAAAAATAACAAAAAAAAAAAAAAAAAAAAGTAGAAACTCCCTCTGAAATATATCTATTCTTCTAACAATTGAAGTGATGATTAGATGATAAAGTAACTAATGTTCCTCATAGAGGGTCTTTTTTTGTCTAGATTTGAATACTAATTAACAATCCTTATTAGGCATACTGGAAAGCGATTGTTGGAGAAGACGGTACGATGCAGAAATTTCTAAATGCTACAAAGACCCAGATATTATAAAATTTATTATGATCGATTGATTAAACTAGGCTGCTCATGTATTTAGAATGAATCATTTAAACCTTGTAAAAAGGCTCGTTTTAGCAAAGCCACAGAGACAAAGAGGAAGAGGATGACCCAGGTTGCGATGGATAGACGCAGCTGAAAAAGATGTTGCTGTACTAAAGGGTATGAATTGGGGGATCAATGCCACCCAAAGAAATGCATGAAAATCTGTAATATTAGGTAGACTAGTTCCAAGACCTGATTTCAAAAATTATAAAAGACGTTTATTTAACCATTACGGTTAATGAATGTAAATTAGAACAATCATTCAATAAAAAAAAGATTAAAATTTAACAGTATTCCGGAGCAGTTTGATATACATGCTAGTTGGTTTTAAAACTGACAGAGTTTGTTTCGAAACCATCAAACGAAGTCCGGCTATTAACGATGTCGGGGATGGATCTTGGTCAGAATTCTTTTCTTTGAGTTTCAAGAGAAAAGGGGGGCTATATTAATTTTTTCGAAATAGAAATAAGAAAATGTGGGTGTTCTGAAGCAGATTTTTCAGAATTCACCTATGAAATGCTGAATTTGCTACAACATGCATTTTGAATTACCTCATAAATTATTATTATCATTTTATTATTCTAAAAAAGACAAAAACACGTGAAATATTTTTTTTTAAGGGGTAATGATGATGATTGTATGTAAGTACTGTAAAGAGTATTGTACTGTGTAGTGTTGTGGGTATGGGTCAAACATTCGGGCGACAGACTGTAATGTGCAGGTTGCGCAACTGGATATGGTTGGGTTGAGATATTTGAGGCACATGTTGGAGAACTCACAGACTTTATTTACACACATACAATTAGAGACATACAATATTTAATACATTTATAGACAGATGATTATAAATTCATGGAAAGACTCCACTTTTTAGCCGAAAACCTGATATTCGTTTACGCGCAGGGTGCAAGAAATATACTTCTTCTCCACATAAGATAAGAGTCTGTAAGCCATCTCACCATTTTTTCTAAATGTCATGTGGGGAGCTCTTGCCAGTGGCTAGGTGGCAGCATGGTTACAACCGTAGATAATCGAAACTGTAGATACGAAATGTAATTCCAATTCATGCATTGAAATAATTGAAAAACATTGCAAAATTTCGAAGCTTTGTAGTGATAATATTTACTGATTTCTTATTTTTTGGTTCACTGAATTTATGGAAATATAAACTAAATGAAACGTTATAAAACGAGAAAAAAGATCACATTTTTTTTTTCTTTTAAGAAAATTCCTTTTTGAAAAGGCTAATATTATTCACATTTTCTGTGGTATGAAATCTTTATCACCAAACAGTGAGATGAAAAAGTTTCTGAGAAATCCAGCACCTATAATTATATTCTTTTCTAAATCAAAAGCCATAATTTTTCTGCCACGAATTAATAGCTGATATTATATCGGCGTTTCTTAACATCTCGTGACAAGGACTTTGCCAAGAGGACTTTTCCACTAAGACTCGTCCAGTGTGAATCTTCGAACTAAACTGAGGCGTGTAAGACGAATTTTTTGTCGCCAATTACATCCTTGGATATCTAAATAACCGGAAAATAACATGAAGGCAATTAGAAAAAGGATCATTCTTGTGTTGTTATTATTAATCAAATTGAAAAAAAATTTCAATTGAATTTTAGAGTATTTTTTTTCTACCATTATTTTCAGAAGAAGTTTGTTTTAATGGGTTTTAAATTTATATGTGGCTTCTTGATTTTATTTTAATGAAAAGCTACGTGGCATTTTAATTGCAAATTGAGCGTGGTATTTTATGCAGAAAAAAGAGTAAAATAGCACTCAGTAGGGGGAAAAAAAAGGATTTAAATATGGACTGTAATGATATCGACACGCATACACACACAGCTAATACTTACGTCTCATGGCAAAGCTTTGTAATGTTATGCATATAGAATAGTGAATTGTAGTTATGCATAGAATAGCTATCATAACCATTTATTAATATCCAACTATAAATACCAATTTTCCTCTACAGCATTTTAATTTTGCAGTCAAAAGGCATCAATGAATTTTTCCAATGATCAATTGAGATTTTCTTTAAAGTTTCCTTTTTTCTATTCGTGAAAACTCAGCAATTTACTTTTGAAAAGCTTCGATAATAATTAACCATTATTAATTTGAATTCCTACTCATCAGCTCTAAGCATATTAAGGATTGTAATTTATTATTAATTAAAGATGTCTGAAATATTTGCTGTAACTTTTTGTTTTCTAATTTGGCGGTATTTATCTTTTACAATTTATCTTTATTGTATCAAATTTGCGTTTCTTGATAACATATGTTTGATGATGTAAATATTTTTTCAAATTTTGCATATTCGACATTTAGAAGAGCATTTAAAGATAATTTACACATTTACGTTAGACCTGGGCCCTGAATGGCCGAGTGGCTAGAGCTCTGGCGCTCAGTACCACAGATTTCGGGTTCGAGTCCCGGCAGTGCCATGGATGTTTGTTGTCGTTCGGAATCCACTTTAAAACGTAGGTCCCGGTCTAATAGGATCGTAGAGCGTTGCGGGGGCATTGTTACTCCGCGTCCGTGGCTTATCTTCAAGTTACACGCTCCCCCTGGGTAATGCAAAGTGAGTACGTCTGTGCAGCGCTTAAGGCATGCAAGACCAAGCTGTCTAAGTGTTTGCCAGCTGCATTAGAAAAAGAAACAAAAAAAAAAAAACACATTAGACACATTAGATAAAATGTGGACATTATGTTAAATATATTGCAATACGTTACACATGTGGCGAAGGTTAATGCAAATCCTAAATGGCAGCAAACTACCCAACAGTAGAGAGTTTTTGCATACCGTATTTTGGACGTCCGTTATTTTTTCTCCCTAGCACTCATGCTCATAGGAAATTGCGCATGCATATCTGTAATAATGTTTCCTATGAGCATGCGCGCTAGGGAGAAAAAAATAACGAACGTCCAAAATACGGTATACAAAAACTCTCTAATAGCTAGTCTTTTGTGACAGCCTTTATATTACAACTTTGGAATAGCATAAAAGAATATATGGACTGGATTTGTAGCCTCCTGCTCTGAATAAGTCACAACATTTACGCTACAACTGAAGAGAAAAATGTGGGCATTACGTTAAATATATTGCATTATGTTACACATGTTGCAAAGGATAACGCAATCCACAAAGGCCAACAGCCATCCAATATTAGCAAGCATTTTGTGACAGCCTTCTTTATTTAACAACTTTGGATAATATAAAGGAATATGATTTTGAAACCTTTAGAAGAATATATAAATGAACAGATGATATGATTTCAGGCATGATTTAAAGCAGCTAACATCACAGCAGATGATGAAAACGATGACCATCAAAAGAAAATTACACACATCCCAAAAGCCGATGTTCACTTACACACACACCAAACGCTGATGCCACTTATAGAACGGCATAAAATTGCAGCAATAAAACATTTATTATTCCGCAAACCAAACAATATCAAAGATTTCTTCAAACTAACAATTTTATTCTCCATTTTTAAGAAAGCATTGGAAGTGAGCATCATAAGTACACAGGGTACCATACGAAAACAATAAATTATGAGAATATAAATTTAAAAAATATATATATAAATTATTAGATTATAAATTTATATTTCATCACGTTTCGTAACGATTCACGTAAATCCTGCTTACCCTAGGAGAGCTGGATCCATGTTAAGATGAATAATACAGTCCCTACTGTGACTTTATTAGAACTCAATCCGTACACATTTGGCCACTTACCATAGAAATAAAAAAGAACACGTAAACAAATAAAAATTACAAAGGAAAAAGACCAGATATTCTTAACAAAAACGGTCAAAAAGCCTTAAAAACAGTTACAAACAAGTTAAATGTTAGTAGCTAAGCTGAAATAAAAATTTAAAAACCTAGAAGCACCGTAATAAAAGTCCATGTGATCAGGACTATTTTCTCTGGCCCTCCAACAAATCACTATTCTGTTGAAAGTTAAGAGTCCTATCCCAAACAAGCAAGTAGATGGGCCTTATTAATTTTATCTATTTTATATAAAACACATATGTCAGAGTTCAGAATCTCTATTTTGGCCAGAGTTTTGGCCAAAAAAGGACAATAGAAAATGAATACTACTGTGTCCAAAAAGTAAGACCAATTTTCACTTTAAAATTCCCGGGGCTTATGAAATTTCATTTTTCTTTTCTTTTTTAGGTTGCTGGCACTGTCCTTGACATCTGTGTGAAATTTCACGTCAAAATATTGTCTTGGCTTTGTGAGACGCTAAAACTGATTCCAGCGACTTTTGAAATGTCTGAATTAATTGAGCACAAAACTTGCATTCAATTTTGTTTGCGGAAACGTATAGAATGTTGCTCGGTGAGCAGTCCTTTATCAGAAAGAAATGTTTAGAAGTAGTATAAACAGTTCAAAGAAGACAGTGAAAGCGTTGAAGACGAAGAGCCCTCTGGCCGATCATCAACCTCAACATCAATCGACGAAACTCCCGTCCAAAAAATTAAAGATTTGGTGCTTGCAAACTGTCAATTTACAATTAGCGACCTTGCTGATGATGTTGGAATTTCTAAAGGATTGGTCAATTCCATTTTGGGCCTCAAATGCGTCATATCTCGATTGGTACCGAAAACACTGAATGCGCCATCTCACACTGCATTGATTTTTTGGGACTTTTTCGCCAAGAATGAAACCCATATCGTTCCACAACCATCGTATTCACACCGTGCAACTTCTGGTTATTCCCTAAACTCAAAAGACGACTTCGTGGACATCGTTTGGAGTCGATTGAAGAGTTTCAACGTGAATATGCGCTCGCTTTGAAGACCATCCCTGCCGATGACTTTTTAGCATGCATTAAGGATTGGAAAAAAAGTTGGCAAAAGTGCATTGTGTCCGGAGGGATTATTTTGAAGGCGATGAAATAAATTTGGAAGAATAAATAAAGAGCTTTTGAAAAGCAAAATGGTCTTACTTTTGTAAGACCAGTAGGACTCATATATTACTTGCAGGATTTTCTTTGTAAGACTCACACACTTGCCTTGTAAGACTTCGTCTTACTAGTAGTAAGGCTCATATATTGGCTTGTTCGGGATTGGACTTATATAACAAAATGGTGATTTGTATACTCTCTACCAGAGGGCCAGTGAAAACATGACCTGATCCCATGAATTTTTATTATGGTTCTTTTAGCTTTTTAAATTTTTATCCATAAAACATTTAACTTGCTTTTAACAGTTTTTAAGGCTTTTTGGTCGTTTTTGCTAGGAATATCTGGTTGTGTCCAGTTGTTAATCTAAAATAGAAACAGC
Organism: Caerostris darwini; assembly: GCA_021605075.1. NCBI lineage: Eukaryota > Metazoa > Arthropoda > Arachnida > Araneae > Araneidae > Caerostris > Caerostris darwini. Next base: position 1,070,982 of record BPLQ01004536.1, read on the forward strand.
CTCTTTGCGAATTTTTCTACAAAATGTTTTCTAGTCATACCAGAACATTAATATCCTCTCTACACAACAAATCCTTTTGATTTCTTGAAATTCTTATTTAATTTCATTATCGATTCTTTGTCCATATTTATACATTTATCTTTGCACGAAAAACTTTCGATCAAATTTAGAAAAATCGAACACATTATGAAAATCACTCATTAAATTTCCTTCAGATAAGCAATATTTTTACATTCAAACTCTTCTATTCATCGATCAAAACACGCTCACTAGCTATTTTTATTTCTATGTTGTTTTTTTACGACCTAGAATTTCATAACTAAGATCATCAGGTTAAATTCAGTGCTGCGACGTAAGAGGTAAAAAAAAAAAAAAAAAAAAAAAAAAAAAAGATGGAGATATTTAAATTTGATGATGCAAAGAAGCTTACAGCCTTCTTAATAATGTTTCCATACTTGTTACCTACATACCAAAATGCAAATCCGTTATAACATTCGCCTTAATGTGATTAGAAAGGTTACAGTTAAACACGGTAACATTGCAGAGGCGTACTGTTTCGAGACTATGTTAAAAGATGGAGGATAAAAAAAAAAAAAAATGGCGCACTTTTTCCTTTTACTTCTTTTAATCATTAGCAATTTTACTTGCAAATGAGTTGTATAATGAAATTTTTGGAAACTGTAGAAACTCATTTTTATTTCAAAATGCGTGTGGCGATCAATTGGATAGGAATATATTAATTTTTTCTGCAGCGTTTTTATTTTATTTTTTTTTATTAAAGAAAATTCATTTTTGTTCTGTTCAATAGAAGAATGCGATGAAGATATTTTGCTTAATTAACTCTATAACATGTTGTATATTTAAAACTAAGAACAAATGTATAATTAAATATGGTATTTTTCAACTATTTTTCGAATTTTCTTTATTATTATTGGCATTTTAGCCTTTTATACTATCTTTGAGGAACTTAAATATTAAATTAAAAATTCCATTAGTATTTTAATAAATTTTTAATTTAAATCAAATATGCATGAAATATTAATTTACTTATTAAATAAATTACGATTAGAACATAGTATAATTTTGCTACAGGAAAAAAAAAAATGATTTAAAGCAAAGCATCCTAATCAGACTAGTGAGCATGCGCATTGGGAAGATACATCTAAGAAAATTCCTATCTAAAATATATTTTAAGCATAAATAGAGAATTTAATCACAACATTTTCAAAGATATGATTTTTCTCACTTTTAAAATACTACTACTATTATTACTACATCACTCTATATCAATGTGCCTATAGCTGAGTTGCCCCTATACAGTTTGGGGTGAGAAGTCTGACTGTGCTCCATCACGCTCTACTCCGGAACCAAAGGCTTAAAGTGGATTCCGAATCTATAAACAACCATGGCACCGTCGGGACTCGAATCTGAAACCTGTGGCACCGAGCGTCAGTACGCAAGACACTCGGCCGCTCTGTCCGCACTTTTAAAATAACAAAGTAGATAATTAGTTTCAGAATAAATTTTTGACGGAAAAAGGGCCTCTTCTTCTCCATTGGCGCAATAGTGCCTTGGTTAGTGGCGCAATAGTGCCGTTTGCCTACTGGAAGATTTGCGGGGAAGGGTTATCAGTCCCTCGACCAACGCCCTTCAGTCATATTAGACAGGGATCTATGGTTTAAGATGGATTCCGAACCACTGCAAACATCCATGGCACCGCCAGGACCTGAAACCAGTGGCACCGAGCGCCAGAGCGCTAGTCACTCGGGCATCAAGCCCATAAAAAATGTTTACCTTGTGTCAAATGTAAAAATTACGTTATTCGCAACAATTCAATGAATACAGTTATGCGATATTTCTTATCTGAAGATTTGCAATTTTCTTTTTCAATACACTTTTAAAATGTTCTTTAGAAATTACGAATATTCGGAAAATTTTCAAATAATCTAAAGTTGAAGGAACTTATGCTTTCAATGAAGATTCATAAATGCTTTCACTGTCATGATTTCATATATTTCAAAGTAGTCAAAAACTATTTCATGAATAAATAAAAATAGGGCCAAAAATCTGGAACAAAAGAAGGTGGAATATCTCCTCTCTTCGTAATACTTAACTCAAAAATAATTTTAAAAGAGGTATTTTTGGAATTGAAACATGCTAAGCATGAAAAACATTCCATATATGCAGATATACTTAAAAATAATGTTAAAAGCGATATGATATTAAAATCAATTGGTGTTTTACTGAGATCTGTAAGCATTGTAAAAAAGAGGATTTAACTTTCAAAATCATTGATTTTGGAATGTAGAATCTATCAGTGTATTTCAGTATTAGTATTCAAACTGGGTTTCACATATTTTCTCAAATGACCCTCAAATAGATGATTATATTATTTTATGATATTTCAAATTAAAAAAAAAGTAGGATTACAAAAAAGGGAAAATTAAAAATTATTATAACTTCATTAAGTTATGATTCACAACTTATTCTATTTCTTCATTGGCGCATCAGCCCCATGTTGGGCCAAGGCCGTCTGACTGCTGGAAAATTTCGACACAGGAAATGTTTTCTTTTTTGCCGGGTAGGGTTGTCAGCCACTCTGCCTAACCCTCTACAGTTATATTAGACAGGGACATGTGGTTTTAAAGGGGATTCCGAACAACGGCAAACATCCATGACGCAGCCGGGAATCAAAACCTGTGGCATCGAGCGCCAGAGCGCAAATCACTCGGCCATCAAAACTCTTTACAACTTATTATTAATTATTAAATATGATTTTGAATTTACATGGAAACAAAAACAAAATACAGAAGTATATTTGATGAATTAACTTAGAATAATACTAATAACAAAATATTATTCGTTCCAAATATTTCCTTGTCTTCAAATTCAATAAATTAAAAAAATTTTAATTTATCATAAAATTAGATAAATGTGTGTGCTAATTTCTGTTTGGATTCTCTCTTGAATAGTTTTTATTTTTTTATTTTTAAAAATGTAATTTATCTAAATTTTTATCTAGCTTTGCAAAGTTTTGCATAAAAGTGTAATGTATACAATTTATTATATAAAAGATTACAAAAATTAACAAAAAAATTATTGATTTGTAACAATTTAGCTTGAACATATTTCTTGCTTTATTGATATTTTGTTTTATTTATTTGAACTAATTTGTTTTAAACAATAATACATGATGCCCGATTCATTGTTCTCTGGCAACATGTTCCGCTGGTGAGAATTAGGGCTGAGGATCAATCCGTTGGCGGCTTTGTTGCAGACACTGTTTCATAAAACGTGGAGAATCGATGACTTTGTGATGTTTAGCATCTTGCCTCGTTAGTCTCACTATTTGGTGGGAGTTTTCCAGGTTTTCTCCCATACGATACACAAATTCAGGGTAGTTCCCCCGCAAAACCTCCCACTGCCTTCCTTTTTCAACGACATGGAGTCAAGTCAGTCTTCAACTTACGGGTGCTCTGTTACAACAGATGCTTCCCCCTCTTCCCTCCTTCCATGAAACCACACGGGTTCACGAATTTGGTCTAAATGTTGCGGTTGACCAAGTAAGATAAGAAACAATAACAACATAATACATGTTGAAAGAAGGAATGATACTGGCAAATTTTTTTGGATAAGATCAATTAAGTTCTCTACAAATATTTCAGCTGCATGTAATTTGAATACTTGATTGAATATCCACGAGCTTAAGAACACCTTTTGAAGTGGGTTTTAATAAATTCAGGCTTATTTTTTTCAAATTTCATGCATTACAGATTTTTGCTGTTGTTTTTAGGAAATGTTATGTGCCATAAATTTACCTTAAAATTATGGTCAAATATGGTTCCTCTGAATTCAAATATGATAACTTGGGAGTATTTTAATAACTTCTTCATAATTGCAAAGCAACTGCAATCGTAAATTTAAGGCAATATGCTTTGAATTGTCTTTGCGTCTTTCTGTAGACCGAAATTTTTGACCGATTATTAAGATGTCAGTATTTATGATACGTTATAAGATGTCAGTATTTAAAATACGTTATAAGATGCCAGTATTTAAGATACTTTTTATGTTGCCAGTATTTATGATACATTTTAAGATGTCGGTATTTAAGATTCATTTTATCATGTCAGTGTTTGTACATTTTAAGATGTCGGTATTTAAGATACATTTTAGGATGTCAGTATTTAAGATACATTTCAAGATGTTGGTATTTAAGATACATTTCAAGATGTCAGTATTTAAAATACATTTCAAGATGTTATTATTTAAGATACATTTTCCGATATCAGCCTGCATTTATTGATTCTTTGTACCATAATAAATTCTAACTTAATTATCCAAGTGTGCATATATCTGCAGATATACACACACTTGGATAGTTAAGTTATCTAGATATGCAGCCACTCGGATAGGTAAATTAGCAATCGCCATGTTTAACGAATAAAATAAATTCTCTTTTCAAAATTCTCCTTTCAATTTTATTTTACAGTCACTAATTACAAATTTATCATAGTTGCATTAACTTACAAGTAAAGCAGCGTAAAAGCATTTTTTCATGTTTCTGGCTGATGAAATACGAAGTTTTATTTTCTTTACATAAACGAAGAATTTCTTCCTTGCTATTCGACCATGATATCTGGCTGATGGAATAATTCTTTAAATTATTTTAAAACTTACATATATATGCCATAACTTTCTTTTGCTTTTTATTGATAATTCTGGATTTACATTTATTTCTACAATGGTTCTTATTTCATATAGCTTTGTTGGCCTCTCTGATCTCGATTCACTAATTATTCTACTATGTATTTTTATAACATTTTATGAAATTATTTAAATCATTTAAGCCGTGTGAGCCGGATTCGTATCTCAGGGGCAATGCGTGCCGCTGATGTTCATTAGGATGGCGGTTCAATTCACTAGCGGTTTTGCTATAGACACTGTTTCGAAAAACGAGGAAACTCGATGTTGTTTGGGATGTTCAGCATCTTTCCTTGTTTGTCGGACAACCTGGTAGGAGTTTTAGAATTTTATCCCATACGATACGCAAATGTGGAGTAGTTCCACCTAAAAATTCCTCCCGGAAGGTACTGCCCTCCTTCTTCAGCGTCATGGAGCTTGGTTTGTCGCTCTACGCTCATCTTGTGCACACAAGGGCTAAACAGATCGGGACCTACAGTTTAATGTGGATTCCGAACCACTACTGAACCAGTTTTGCACTTTGGGACTCGAACCCGAAACCTGTAGTAGCGACGCGTCACGGAGGCTAAAATTTCAATATTTATAATAATCAAGAGGCATGAGAGCCCACCTCGTGGCTTGGTTCAGTGGTAATGCGCGCCGCTGGTGAGCATTAGAACTGAGGTTCAACCGCTGACGGCTTTGTTGTAGGCATTAATTGAAAATACGAGGAAGACTCGATTGTGTTTGGGATGTTCAGTATCTTGACTCGTGAGTCGGACTACCTGGTGGGAGTTTTCCGAGTTTTCTCCCATAAGGTAAGCAAATACGGGGTACCTCCTAAAAGTCCTCTCAGAAGGCACTGTCCTCCTTCTACAGCGTCACAGAGCCAAGTTAGATTTTTACAACGGGTGCTCCATCACAACAGAAGCTGCATACCTTTCCCTCCTTCCATGAGACCACACGGTCTCTTAGACTTAGTCTAGATGTTGCTGTCTAACAATTGGGATGATTTTCTGCCTGATTTTGCCTTGGGGGATTCTTTAATTTTATTAATAAACCTCTGATAGAAAAAAATAAATTGCTAAACAGACTATTTTATTTAATATGCAAAGAAGTTTTTGAAAAAAATTTGTTTAATTCGATTTCAAAATTACTATAAAGCAGACAAATTTAAATATGAATCTGAATCATATGAGAAAACTTTTGTAAAATTTATTGAGGCTTAAAAATATTCTTTTTTAGTTTTTTTTCAAAATCAGAAAATTGTCATAGCTAATAAACCGTACTATATTAAATTTAATAACTTGTTTTTATGTACACCATAAAAACTTTTGAAAATTTAATTATTTTTTTTAATCATTACTAGAATCAGACAAATGCAAAAACATCTGTGATTTTTATTGAATAAGATGTAATAAATCGAAAACTAGACATATTTTCTATATTAAATTAAAATTTTCAAAGAAAATACTTTAATCTGTTTAATTTATTTCTAAAAAGCAGACTTCGCTATAAATACTTTTTAAAAGAAATATTTATTCATAAAATTAACTTAAGAATGCATAAATTAATCTTAAAGTCTAAAGTTAATATTATATCTATACTATATTTTATCTATTACAGTTAAAAATATTGAAGAAATTATGAAATATATTAACTGATATTTCTGATGACTTAGTCGTAATAAGATAATTTCAAAGTTGTTAATTACAAATAAACATTTTTTTAGAATAATTAAGCAGAATAATTGAAAAAAAAAAGGATTATATATTTTTTTAACATTCGTAATTCCTATATATTCATTGTATAAAAATTAATGAGATTTTTGAAAATACAATAGAAATATTATGTTTCAAAATCTTTTAAAAGTATAAATATATTATTTAAGAAGACTAATTTAAAAGCTTCGAAACAAATAAATTTTTCGTGCATAATGAATATATTTTATTTCTATAGAATATAAAATAATTATAATTCTTTCAAAATTTCTTCTTGTATTTTCTCAAGAGAATTATATTTCTTTAGTTTGAATTTCATAAATTAAGTAATTTTGTTTTATATTGCAAAGTTCAAGACTAATATTTGAATACGTGTAGGATTATAGAAAAAACTATGTATAGTATGCTTTTATTATGTAATTACATTTGAAGTTTTATTATTTTTTATTGAAATTTTAGCTTACGTAAGCATTTTTTTCTTTAATTGAATTTAATATCATTTTGAAAAAGATACATTCAAGAATAATACTTTTATTTCGATTATGTTTAACGTTTGAATATTACAAAAGAATATTAAGAAAATATTACAGGAAAATATAAAAAAAAATATTAAGAAAAAATGCAACAAGAAATGATTAAATATTAATTAAAAAGTATTAAGAATACATTATTAAGTATTAAGAAATATATATAATAATATTTTTAAATAATAAGAAAATATTACAAGAAATGGAAAACGAAAATAATGTTAATTTTTTAACTGTACCGTTTTCGACAGGAGATCAAAGAAACTTTAAATTGTTATCAAAAGCAGAAAATTGCATCGAACAATAAATAAATTTATTCTTATCATTTATATCAGAGTTATTTAATTGTTTAAACAATGTTCATAATAGTTTATTATTTCTTAATAGCAATTTATTTCATTCTTATTCACACAAGAAATAATTTCGAATAGAAAAAATTATTGATTTTTAAGCAAAATAAGGTTGTTTATAGATTATTTTTTATTCTCCTGGGGAAATGAAAGTTATTATTGTTTTCTAAAGCCAGGTATGTTGACCTCAGCTCATTCGTCACTTGAACAATTAATAGCCAAATCAGCGTTTCCTACGGGAACCACGAGAATCCTGTTAAATTACAGCCAATGTAATTACCTAATTTTTTTGAACGACTCTCATCCATTGGCTTCAGCATAGCGGAAATATTTATGGTCTAAGAATTTATCCTTCCCATACCTGGCACAGAGCTGGGAGCTTTCGATGGATGTTGGATGTTTGTAGTGGTTCGGAATCCACTTTAAACTGTAGGTCCCGGTCTGTTTAGCCCTCGTGTGCACAAAATGACAGTAGAGCGACAAATCAAACCCTGAGGTTCAAAACGAGTCTTCTTGGTTTGGTTTGTTTGTCTCTATGGTCATCTTGTGCACACGAGGGCTAAACAGACCGGGACCTACAGTTTAAAGTGGATTCCGAACCACTAGCAAACATTAATGTCACTTCCAGGATTCGAACCTGAAGCCTGGGATACCAAAGGCCTGAGCGCTAGCCACCGGGCCTCTGAGTCTTCTTGGATCAGAAATCAAACACATTACTCAGTAGACAGCTGCTATCTAAAAGTGCAAGCTAATTCTGTTCTTATAATAATAATTTCATTTCGAATATATAATTCATTTCTTTCACTGGCGCAACAGCCCCATGTTGGGCCATGACCAATTGCCTACAGGCAGATTCTAAAGCAGGAGATGCTTTCTTTTTACGAAATAGGGTTGTCAGCCTAAAGCTCTACTGCCATATTAGACTTAAACCTACGGTTTAAAGGGGATTCCGAACCACTACAAACATCCATGGCGCCGCCAGGACTCGAATCAGAAACCTGTGGCACGGAATGCCAGAGCGCTCCTCGCTTGGTCATCAGACCCCTAAATCAGTATTAGTATTCTAATTTTATAAAAAAATTTATCTTAACATCTTGAATTTTCAGCTATTCCTTAGCTCCTTATTCCTTTATTCCTTTCATTTATTATGTAGTCTTCGAAAGAGATTTTCTAATAGAAAGCATTTCTTTTAATTCTGAGGACTTTCAAAGAACAGGGTACGAATTCTTTTCATAATAAATAAAAAGATTTCACATTTAATTATTCTACAGGAAAGATATTGTGAAAGTCAGTTTTCTACTTAGTCTTTAAACTGAATTTAGTGTGAAACCACAAATAATTTTCCTATTCGTGAATTGTCACATTTCTATTTTAAATATTTAATCACTGAGATCACGACAAAACTCTTTAATAAAATAAAAGATTTGGAAAATAGTGATCTAATACAGTTCGAAATGTATTCGTTTGTCAATTTGAGTCTTAAAAATATTAGACTCTGAAGAATTTCCTATGCATACAGAATGGCCGAAAAGTATAAAAAATATTTTAAAAAATACAAAAGGCAACCATTGTTTAAAAGCCATCGTAATATTTTCAAGAGGAGATTTTTATGATTTTATTTTAGCTGCAACAGCTGTATATATGCGCCTTTAGAGATATGAGCTGATATGAATCATATATTTCAGTTCTCAGTTTATGTAATATGGCTGTGTTCAACAATAAATATTGCAATATTTTAAAGAAAAATTATGATATTTGTATTATTTTAAGGAGTATCTTTGGTTTTAGTTTTACGACAGCTCTATATACACACCTTCAGTGACAAAAGTTGATATGAATCCCTATATTCCAATTCTCCCTATATTTTGTGCAATATGCCAGTGTCAACAATGATTATTGTAATATTTTAAAGAAAAATTGTTGTATTTGTAATATTTTAAAGAGTTTCTTTGGTTTTAGTTTAGTTACAACAACTGTATAAACATACTTTTAGTGACATGAGCTGATATGAAGCTTATATTCCAGTTGTCACTATATTTTATATATTTGTGTCGACAACAGATATTGCATTGTTTCTGTGAAACCATGTACTCATAATTCTGCACAATATTTCCAGTTCTACATATTTGATGTGTTGCTTTCCCGGATTTCAAGAAATATTCGAAAAAAATAGGGATTCCAAGAAATATACATCAAGAAAAATTTAACGTATAATATAATAATGAAAAATAAAAAACTGTGTTTATTTATCATTTTTACGTAAAAGCATTTCTTTCAAATGTAATCAAACTTTTTGACCATTTTGTATTGTATTTCTAATATTTCATGTAAAATGATTTGAAAATTTTTAGACTTTGTTCTTAGTATTGAATTTATCTTAAAACGAACATTTAGGCGGAAAAAGAGAAAATTGAAATCTAGTTAAGTTCATCATCATCAGCATGATTGACGCAACAGCCCCATGGTGAACCAAAGGCCGTCTGCCTACTGGCAGATTTCGAAACATGAGATGCCTTTTTCTACGGGGTAGGGTTGCCAGCCCTACGCCCAACAGTCATGTTAGACTGGTACCGACAGTTTAAAGTGGATTCCGAACCATTACAAACACCCATGGCACCGCCGGGATTCAAACTCGAGACCTGTGGTATCGAGCGCTAGCCACTCGGCCATTCAGGGCCCAGTTAAAGTTCATATTGATCTAAAATATCCCATGTCAGTTTATATTTCCTGCCAGTATAGAACAATTATGCCAATTTATATAATTTCACACGACACAAAAAAATTGAAGAATTTGAAATTGCATTTCAACATAAACAATGAGAACTTACTCTTATTATTGAATAAACTTTCTAAAGCCAGCATAAATCTCAAAGTCAAGTCAAGACATAAACTTTCCAATGGCATATATATTCAAATAACATTTCTCCTTCAATAAATATAAATCTGGCGCCGTCTGGTGATCTCAATCCAAAATGTCATGTCAGCAGATTAGTTTTTGGTATTTACACTGCAGATTATAGAATAATCTTTAGACCAAATGTCGGAAGCATAGGGTTTTATGTTACTTTTGATACACATACATTAGCTTAATATCCTAGAATATTAGAAACTTAAGCAAAATAAATAAATAATAAAACAGAAAATAAAATGAAATTTTTCCAAACCAAACTACTAAATTCTGGTTTCCAGTAAAACTTTATTTAAACATTAATTTAAAGTAAATAACAATATGGCTTCGTGAAAGCTCAGCGGCCTGATGGCCAATTGGCTAGAACTCTGGTACGATAGGCTTTTTAGGTTCGAATCCTGGTGGTGGCATGGATGTTTGTGAGTAATTCCACATTAAACTGCAGGTTCCGGGATAATTAGCCTAAAGTGTGCACAAAATGACCGTAAAGCGACAAACCATATTAAATCTTAGAAGCTTAAAGTAGGATTTATTGGTATTTGTGTTTTCAATCCTATTATTTTATTTTATTCAATTATTTTATTCCACTCTTCTCTTTCACATATTACTTGAAATTATTTTAAGTAATAATTTATCAATAAGGATTGAGTTAATTTTGCTTTTAAGGCAAATTCAGCAATCTTAGTGATTTCAGCCCTCTCCGAAAAAATCAAAATTAATAATTAATCTTTTAAATAGTCTTTTATCTCTTTTAAATATAACAGAAGCCTATTTAATTCCATTGTAACGATCCCTAATGTTAGCATTAGGAAATTATCACCGATGCAGTTGCTGCTACTCAATTACGATGCTTGAATCAGCAGTTAGTCAACTAAATTCAATATTAATAGCAAATTAAGAATCGATTAAAATTAGCTAGAATCAATGTTTTTTTTATTTCTCTTGCATTTCTTTCGTTTATTCAGATCAGACTTCAATGAAATTAGGTTGGTTGATGGTCAATTTGTTAGTGATCTGGCCTTTGATACAACAAGTTTCAGATTCGCATACTGGCGGTGGTATGGATGTTTGTTAATGGTTCCAAAACTAACAAACATCTAACTAACATTAACCACGTTAAACTGTAGATTCTGGTCTAATTAGTCCAAAGTGTGCAGAAAATGACCGTAGAACGACAAACCAAACCAAATTATTAAATTAGTTGCATTTAGAAAATCTATATTATTATCAATCAATATTATTATCGTGATCAATATAAACTGGTCAATAAATTTCAATACAACTATTTTTATTTTAAGATTTAATGGAAGTGTATACAAGTCTTCGTCTAATGCCAATAAAACTTTAAAATGTAAAATTTAATCTTAAAAATATAAACTTTAATCTTAAAAATGTAAAATTTAATCTTAAAAATATAAACTTTAATCTTAAAAATGTAAACTTTAATCCTTATTATCATGGGATGATAAGGTTAAAGTAATTGGCAGGTGAGCTTACAATCCTTATCCAATCCTTATGAATAGATTTTATACAGACCTAAAATACAAAGTTTGTTTGTTTATTATAATGTCTGGTTTTTACAAAAGAATCTGAAGTGAAATTAGAAATCCTCATAATTGTTTTTTGGAGTAATGTATACTATTCCGTACTTTTTAAGATGTATTATTTTAACATTAATGTCTAAAAGAAAAACCAAAATAAAAAGGGCATTTAATTATCTATTTTTCTTATTAACTCAAAGGGCATGAGACCACCGCTATGTTTCAACATTTTACAAAAAAGGAGCTAGTGGCCGCTACGCGGCCGAGGATCTCCGTAATAATCTACAATAACAATAAGAAAAACCAAATTCCTCAATCAGCAGGAGTTAGATATTTTGAGTCTCTATTTATGATATTTCTTTAAAGCAACTTTATAGCAACCATTAATATTTTCGTCATAAAATTCCCTGTATAGGGAAAAAATGAATTTAAAAAGAATTAGATAAAAAAAAAATATATTTTGTTAACAAAAAGTTGTTCTTAAGTATATAAAAGATAAAACAAAAAATTCAAAGATTCTGAAACTTTTCGTATTTTTAACATCGCGCGCAACATTTCATCCGCATCTTCTTCTCTTTCCACCCCAAGAACTTCCTCCTTTTTGACAACTTAATGCAAAAAGGGAAAAATTCGATAGACCGTGCTTTTCCCCCAATAACCGAATCAATTTCGCCCGCCACCGCAAAATGTCGCCAAGCCACTCCGCCAAAGATGCGCGATCAAGCCAACAAAGTGGCACTCAAAAAGAAAGCGCTTGGCGTGGGATTTTCGGCAGTGAGTTGTGAGGATGCGACCATTCATCCCAGGGGGGGTGAAAGAGTGGACGAAAGAGGGGGGAGGGAAAGAGTGAGAAAATAGGTTTCCTGTGATCAATATCTTCGCGGGCGAAGTAGTTAGTAAAAGGGGGAGTCTGAGTGGAAGGGGATGGAAAAAGTTTTTAGGGGGTGGGATTTCAATTTGACTCACGAAATGTTGAGCAAAGAATTCGATTCACGCTTTCTAAACACCGCGATATCCCTCGAAAAATAAAATTTTAATTTGGCGAGGTAAAAATAAATGGCCAAACGTGAATGGAAAGTTGGGCATGGACATACATATACAACGAGGGGTTTTATGGCGGACCGAATGCGGTGAAAGTGAAGAATGTTATAAAACTCTATATAAGTATTTTTTTTTATTTCTTTTTTATAAAGTCTAACTTACCTGTAAATATTTTTTTTAAGTACTTGAAAACTTATTTGTTTAGAAGTTTAAAAAAGTCTTCTGTACTTTAAGAAAGATATATTCAATTAAATACAATAAAACTCTGACAAAATTATTTGCTGTATTAAGTATACTTAAATTAATATATTAGCACAAAATACAAATTTGATAAGATCCACCGCCAAGATTACAACGTTGTTGTTTGTATGTGGATAATTTATAATCAATATTAAGGGCCTAATTTCCTACGGGCTAGCCATCTGACGCTCGGTACCACAGATTTTGGTTCGAGTTCCTGCGTTATCATGAATGCTTGTAGTGGTTCGGAATCCACTTTAAACCGTAGCTCCCGGTCTAATATACTCGTAGAGCGTTGTGGGGGTAGTGTTATTCGTATCCTTAGCATATCCTTAAGCTACATGCTCCCCATGAGTAGTGTAAAATGAGTAAAAGCGGTGTAGCCCTTGCTTATGGCATGAAGATTAACTGTCTCTGTATTGCCAGCTGCATTAGAACAACATAATCAATATTACAACTATACTAAAAGCATACTTCTTATTGCATAATCATATCCTCATGCTTCTGTATGTGTCTAATCCTCAGTGTTCTACAGTGGGAGACGGACATAAAATGAGTATCTACTCATGGATGGAATGGGAAGGGGGCAGCTTCTGTTATGATGGTGCACCCGTAGGTTGAAGTCTGACTTGGCTCCTTGTCGGTGAAAAAAGGAGGCAGTGCCTTCCTGTAGGATTTTTAGGTGGGGAAATATCCCGCATTTGCCTATCGTATGGAAGGAAACACTGAAAACATCCACCTGTAAATCCGACTATCGATGCAAGATGCTGAACATCACAAATGCCATGGAATCTTCTCGATTTTTGAAACAGTGTCTACGACAAAGCTGCCAGTGGATTGAACCTCAGCCCTAATACTCGCCAGTGGCCACGTTGCCACAGCACCATGAGGCGGGCTCGTTTTCGTTTTTAATACATAAATTGGGGTAGTGTTACTCGCGTCCTGTAGCATATCTCCTAGCTACACGTGCCCCTTGGGTAGTATTTAATGCATAACAGTGATGCAGCCCTTGCTATGGCATAAAGATTAACCGTACCTCTATTGCCAGCTGCATTAGAACAAATAATACATAAATCACCTGTAAAAATTGGATAGCCTGCATATAATTATTTCTTTGAATAATCTGGTGTTAAAAATTAAGAGAATTTACATATTTTTGCAGTTTTTTTTTTTTTTTTTTTTTTTTTTTTTGTCGATGCAATTCTGTAGTGCTGAATACGTAAGTCCATAAGTATGTGAACAGTATATATTGATTATTTACTTTTTGATATTATTGACATCGCGTTGCAATTTGCGTTACTTGTTCAATCGGAATTAGTTCGAATTATTTTTTTCTCTACAATATTTGGTGAAATTAAAAAGCGAACAGTTAAAATGATTTACCACAAACAAGGAAGCACCAAACCACCGAATAGGGAAAGTCACAGTACATCCTTAATCAATGATATGGAAATTGAAACTTACGTCAGATTACTGAAGTAATCTGCTACACAGGTATTATTTTCAGGCGTATGAGAAATGGATACGGATCCTTGAATTCTAGATTTCCTAGAAGATGGAGAAAAAGTTCTCACGTTAAATTCACACCAAATAACAATAGGTATTGTTATAATTCAATTCAAATAGATAAATATTTAACTGCACTTATAGTAAAGTTACGTTTTTCAAGTAACCAAAAATGTTTAAAAATCTATTGAAACAAAATAAAAATTATTTCCATTAAGTAAAGTAAGGAAGTTTATTCGTAGAAAAGTCCAAAAATAAAACTTTTAACAGCAAGGGGAAGTTTTATAAATAAAGATTAAAATCGAGGGCAAAGTTTTAGAAAAGGAAATATTATACCTCTATATATTATGCCATTATACCACTTTAAAATATTCTACCACTTTACCTCTATTCCTAATACTATACCCTAAAATATTAAATACTGAAAATATACTTTAGAATTTATTCTCTTCAAACATTTATAGTTAGCATTATACTCCAAGAAAGAATATTTTTTTTTTTTTCTTTAATATAAGTTATTTCATTTTACCTTAAAAAGCAGTTTATTTTATTTTTATTTTCCCAAATTTTAATTTAACCTTTCTCATCCAATTTTATTGATTTTAAACTTTCGTTATGCCGAATTTAATTTCTCGATACATCATTAGTTCCATATTAATAAATGAAATTATATATAAACCTATAATTCTTCAATATCGAATAATGATATGGCACTCCACTGATTTTATAAAGTGTTATAAAGAAACTAGGTCTCTGGTGCTCGGCGCCGCAGATTTCGGGTTCGAGTCCTGGTGTCATGGTTGATTGTAGTGGTTTGGAATTCACTTTAAACAGAAAAATCCTGTTTAATATAACTGTAGAGTGTTGGGCGTATTGCTGACAATCATACCCCATAAAAAGAAAACATCTGATGCTTTGGAATCTGTCAGTAGGCAGATGACCATGATCCAACATAAGCTAGTGCCAGAGAGTTAATTATATCATGTAAGAACATGAAATTTTGATTAAAATAGACTATTTAAACATATTTTTTTAATTTTTTATGTTTATTTAAAAAAAAAAATTCATCAAAACTTTTGTTGATTAAAATGTTGTAATGCGATAAAAAAATGCCCTTCTTCAAAACTTTGATCCTTTTTAAATACATCAAAAACGAATTATTTAATTTTCCTCCTAAAGGCATTTTGCCAAAGATATAAAGCATTTCTTCTTCAATGGCGCGACAGCCGCATGGCAGGCCAAGGTCTTCTGCCTAATGGCCGATTTCGAAACATAAGAATTTTTCTTTTTTACTGTACGAAAAAGTACACCCAAAAATCATACTAGACCAGGACTTATGGTTTAAAATGGATTCCCAATCGCTATAAACATCCATGGTACCGCCTGGAATCGAACCCTGTGGTACCGAACGCCAGAGAGATAGTTATTGTCCATCAGGCCTTGTTGGAAACATTTACTACTTATAATAATAAACATTTCCAAAATTAACCAAAAAAAAAAAACCCCAATAATTGTAGTAAAAAAATATTTGTGTTTAAATACTTAAGAAAAATGGCGTTTAAATACTTAAGAACTAAAGAAACTTGTATATTTCTAGATTATTTTAAAGTTGAAAATATTTTATTACAATTTATATTTCTAAATTAACTATTCAATATTCTCATATAATTCATGTTTGATAGGTCTCTTACTTTATGTCTTAAAAAGTTCTTTCCAAAAAATTTCGTGATTGAAAACCCCGCAATAGACCAGGCAGCTCAAAAGAGTTTCATAACAAATAAATAAGGGACAAGGTAATATATGTTTGAATTTTCAGAAGGAAAATATATTTGAATAAATTCAATCCAATGTCTTTTTATCGTTCTTATAAATATTCAAAGCCCATCTGGAATATTTATTCAAAATAAATATTTTTTGCTTAGATAAAATAGAATGTTTACCCTCATGACATATTGACAGAGATTTATTTTATGCGGATATTTTTATGTATACCGTTTTTTTCCGGTGTGTAACTGAGTTATGAGTTTAAAATAAAAAGTTTGATAAATTGTGAGAGTGAATTTGTTATCTTAATTTTTCTTTCTTTTGTGATATATTGTAATTTTTTAAATAAAATTATTTACAGTCAAAAATTTATCAAAAAAGTGTTAATAACAACCAAAATCCTTTTTAAGACTTCTATATGAATCATAAAAATGGTGTTGGTACAAACAATGTATCAATGTAATTAATCAATGTAATCCTTGTAATTTAATTTGTTCTGATTGCTTGGTTAGTAAAATATTTGCTACAGTTAATTGAACAATATTTTTTTCTTAGATGAAATAGCATGCTTACCCTCATGACATATTGAAAGAAATTTACTGTGTCCAAAAAGTAAGACCCATTTTCAATTTAAAATTCCCGAGGCTTATGGAATTTCAATTTCTTTTTTTTTTAGGTTTCTGGCACTGTCCTTGACATCTGTGTGAAATATGATGTCAAAATATTCATTAGTGTTTGATTTACACTGGGCTTTGTGAGACGCTAAAAGGGATTCCGGCGATTTTTGAAATGTCTGAATTAATTGCGCAAGGAACTTGGATTAAATTTTGTTTGCGGAAATGTATAGAATGCTGCAGAAGGCACTCGGTGAGCATTTCTATATCGGAACGAAATATTTAGAAGTGGTAAAAACAGTTCAAAGAAGGCAGAGAACGCTTTTGAAGACGAAGAGCCCTCTGGTCGACCATCAACCTCAACCGACAAAGTTCACGTCCAAAAAATTAAAGAATTTGTCTCTTTGCAAACCTTCGATTTACAATAATTAGAGACCTTACTGATGATGTTGGAATTTCAAAAGGTTCGGTCAATTTCCATTTTTGGCCTCAAACGCATCAAATCTCCATTGGTACAGAAAACTGAATACGCCAAAATTTTCATGAAATCCATATCGTTCCACAACTCCCGTATTCATACCGTGCGACTTCTGGTTATTCTCTAAACTCAAAAGACCACTCCGGGGTCACCGTTTTAAGTCGATTGAAGAGATTCAACGTGAATCGACCCTCACTTTGAAGGACATCCTTGCCGATGACTTCCATTGAGGATTGGAAAAAAAGTTGGCATAAGTGCATTGTGTCCGGAGGGGATTACTTTGAAGGCGATGAAATAAATTTGGAAGAATAAATAAAGAGTTTTTGAAAAAAAAATAATTAGTGTTACTTTTTGGGCACCATAGTATTTACCACATTACCCCAGAATGTTTACCCTCATGACATAATGACAGAGATTTATTTTAAGCGGATGTTTTTATACATGCCTTTTTTTCTCCTTTGTGTAAATGAGTTATGAGTTTAAAATAAAAATTTTCATAAATTGCGAGAGTGAATCTGTTATCTTAATTTTTTTTTCTTTAGTGATATATTATTATTTTTAAATAAAATAAAACTATTTACAGTCAAAAGTTTATCAAAAAAAAAAAAAAAAAAAAAAAGTAGTAATAACATCAAAAATTTTTTACAGGCATTATAAAGAAAATGGTGTTGGTACAAACAAGTTAACAATGTAATTAAATAATTGAAAATTTAATTTGTCCTGATTGCTTGATTATTACAATATTTTCTACAGTTAATTAAATAATATTTATTTTTAAGTGAATATTTACCCACATGACAAAATTTTTATGTGAATATTTACCCCATATTTACCCTCATTACCCCATGTTGTTACCCCCTCTGTCAATATGTGATGTTTACCCCCATGACATATTGACAGAGATTTATTTTATGCGGATATTTCTATGTATGATTTTTTTTTATTGGTATGTAATTGTGTTATGAGTTTAAAATAAAAAGTTTGATTAATTGTGAGAGCGATTTTGTTTTCTTAATTTTTTTTTTCTTTTGTGATTTATTATACGGTTTTTTTTTTTAATAAAATTATTTGCAGTCAAAAATTTATCAAAAAAAGTATTAATAACATCCAAAATATTTAAAGACTTTCTATATGAATTCTAAAAAACATGATATTGGTATAAGTAATATAACAATGTAATTAAATAATCGAAAATTTAATTTGTCTTAATTCCTGTGTTATTAAAAATGTTTGTTTAATTGTTTGTTTAATTGAACAATGTTTATTTTTATGTTAATATTGAAATCACTGATATTGTCTAAATGTATTACATTTCTAAAGGGATTAACTCATAATTCGCTTTGACTCTGGAAGGATAATTATCCTTTTGGATCTGCAAGACGTATTTCTAATTAAAATTAATGGTATTTTCAATATCAATCTGAAGCTCTTGTTATTAAAGAACAGAATTAACCTGCTGGTTTAGACATAGAATCAACTTATTAGTTTGTTATTACAGAGCTGTATCATTCTAATAATTAGTTAGTTAGGTCTCTCTGTACACATGCATATTTAGATTGAACTGAATAATAAATTGAACTTTTAGTGTTAATATTATTGTTTATGTAATGAGGTACTAAAGGATATAACATACAAAATAACTTTAATTAGCATGAAACATGTAATAAAGATGTAATATATTCCGTATTTAAACATTTAGGAAAATATGTTACAACAATATGTTCTAAACTTCATTAGCGTAATATGTTCTAGCTCTATTCTTCTAAATATTGCTTCAATATACTGATTTTTGGTATTTATCTTAGTGCATATGTTTTATACTTAGGAGTTATAATATAAGTGTACACAAGCTTATAAGTGAAAAATATCAAATAATAGCATTATAAATACTATTATTACAATTTATAAATAAGTAAATATTTAATTAAAAATCATTACAAACTTCTATTGAACTTAAAAGTAATAATATATAAAACTTAATGAACTTAACAGCTTAAATGTTTATTTTCAGATCTATATTTAATTAGCAATAAATATTTGAAAGTTGTTGTTGTAAAGATTTAAAACAATATATTCAATCACGTTTATTTACATTTAATTTATATGTTATTTAATTAATATATCAGCAAATATCACAGTAGCTCACAATTTCAATTTTTTTAATGTAAAGTAAATAGAAAATATCAGTTACAAAATATTTTCAGATTCGGAAATAATTATGCTGATTATATTTATTCACTTTAATTATGTATTGCATAATCAAGGCAAACATAATTAAATTTTAAGTATTTGACTCAATTATAGTGCATACTAAGTACAAATAATGCATAGTTAATAAAATTTATATTTTTTATCGATTTATCATTGCATAAAGAAATTACTTTAATTATTGATTTCATCAATACATATTTAATAAAAACTCAATTATCAACAAATTAAGATGAATTATTATTAACTATATGTTCTTATTTTATTTTTACGTTTAGAAATAGAAATTATTTTTCATATGGAAATACAGATTTTATTTTGACTTTTCAAAATACCGACCAAGAATTTATAAACTTATTTAAAATATGTTTATATCAATCCATAAAATTTTGGAGAAACGTAAAAAACATTTGATGTATATATAAAAACAATATTTTGTTCATGGGCTGCAAAACTAACACAATTTGGAAGGAGAATACGAATTTTTTGTTGCTAGTTATTTTTATACTGTGGTAAACTTGCTGGTTAAACGTATAAAAGATAAATTTCTTATTGTCTACCATGCGCAAAATAAAAATAGTGCTTTCTCTTTAATTGAAAACAAGTAATTTAAAAAAAAAAATTTTAAGACCAATTCCAATTTTTTTTACACTATATTGCAGAAAGTCCTTTATAAATAATTTTCATTCCTTTTTTTTAAGTTTATCTGGTGCCATCTATTGGTAGATATATGCAACTTAATTCTAAAAAAAAAATTAATTAATTAATTAAATTTAATGAACGAATTAATATTCGAAAAAACCGTATTAACATCAAGTACCATCCACTATAAGTTTAAAAAAATGTCTCTGAACTTTAGTGGATGAATAAAAAGTGTTTTATGAAGGATTGAAAATTTGAACAAGATATATATAAGGAGAGCGTGCGCTAATACAAGGAATTGGAAAAAAAAAAAAAAAAAAAACCCAGCAATCTCGAATTACAGCAAAAAAATCAAAGCAAAAATAATAAAAGCAAATATAATAAAAGCAAATACATACGATAAAAATAATAAAAGCAAATATATTAGGTTATATTTCAAATTTAATTAAAAATTTTTGATAATTTAAAATTAAAAAATATAGAATACATTAAGAAGAATACTCAAACACGACAGAATAATAATATCCAGAAAAATAAGCTAAATTAAAATCAGACGATTTTTTATATTATTGCCAATTTGTAGTTACATTATTTTAAAAATTGAACAATATATATTAAATGAATAATAAAAATATTTGATAATAAAATAAAAATAATTAATAATTAAATTAATAAATTAAAATCAGACGATTTTTTATATTATTGCCAATTTGTAGTTACATTATTTAAAAATTGAACAATATACATTAAATGAATAATAAAAATATTTGATAATAAAATAAAAATAATTTATAATTAAATGAATAAATTAAAATCAGACGATTTTTTTATATTATTTCCAATTTGTAGTTACATTATTTTAAAAATTTATTAATATAGATTAAATGAATAATAAAAATATTTGATGATAAAATAATAATAATTAACAATTACATGAATAAAAATAATTAATAATTGAATGAATAAAATAATTAATAATTGAATGAATAAAATAATTAATAATCATTAATTAATAATTAGTTATGAGAAAAAAGAGATTATTAACTTGTTAATTAATTAATGATGAGCAAATGAGAATAAACAGCAGCGTGAATATTTCTCCCATATAAAACTAAAATTAATTAATTAAATTTAATTAATGAATTAATATTTGAAAAAACTGTATTGACATCCAGTGTCAACCACTACAAGTTCAAAAAAAATATATTTGAACTTGAGTGGATGAATAAAAATTATTTTATGAATGATTGAAAATTTGAACAAGATATATATAGGGAGAGTGTGAGCTAATAGAAGGAATTTAAAAAAAATGAGCAACGATCGTTGAAATCGGTCCGTATCAATATGCCTCTTTAATGGCAAAAACAAAAGGGGAGGGAGGGGGACACTTTCAAATGACAACTTGTCTGATGTAAAGGATCTCAGACATCAGACAAGTAAAATTTTGGTTTAAATAATAATGACACTGAACATTTCAATGATATTTCTGTATTAAAAACAGAAAAACAATGAATGGATTACTTTTTATATAGGATTTCTTTTAAAAATAATGACTTTAGAGCTGTCAATAAGAAAGGCACAAACTCAGGAAAAGTTTGCTGTTCTTCCAAAAAGAAACACTGAAAATAGTTTACAATAAACCTTTTGCAATATCTAAGAGGTTATTTGACAATCTACAAATTTTGATCACCAACAATGTAATGCCAATCAGCCATTCAGCATTTTGCGACAATCAGATTTATAAAAATAGATTTTATTTTATGTAAATATTAGCTTTTCTTAACTTGTATTTTGATTAATAATGTGGCATTGGAACACTGAAAATGTTATTCTACAATGTGGTAACACCAATTATATATTTTTTTGTTTCTACAACTATTTTTATTATTATTAGTTATAAATTTCCAGTATAGTTAAAAAAAATGTAAAAAGTAAAAAAATAAATAAATAAATAAAACTCAAATAATAATAAAAACATGAATTGGTAGATTTTGTTATTAAATAATGTTAATTTTATAATTATAAATAACATTTATTAATCCTATGAAACGCTTGTGATTCTGCATTTCAAAACCAACAAAAGCATTATACATGTTTAATGTTTTATTGGTTGACCATCTGTATATAAAATAACTGAAATAGTAACAGTTAATAGTATTAATAGTAATTGTGTTAATAGTAAATAGTAGTAGTGTTAATAGTAAATAGTGTTAATAATTACGATTCTTTAATCAATAAGTGATTTTCATAATTATATATTTTGTAAATTGTTTTAATAATTTAATTTATCTGATTTATTGTATCAAATATTTTTTTTTCTGTAAAAGTAAACTAAACGCACACTGCACTAGGAAAAAAAAATATTAAGTTGGTGATCTTGACGATAGGATTGATGATGCTTTCAGCAGTGCTAATACCCTTTTGTAATAATCTATTGTTGATAGAATAATTGCTGTAAGAGATACAAAAAAGCCTTGTTGAAGATTGTACTTCAAGTTCTATAAAGAGATATAAAAAGGCGTTGGAAAAGTGGAGCAAAAATTTTGTCGTCAGGCTATTAACATGGTGTATTTACCACCGCGAATTTATTAGCAATTGTTTTATGTATCTTTTGCAATTTGTTTAACTTGTGTTAATAACTAGAATTGGAATAAAACTCTGTTTTGTTTATAAATAAATTGTGTTTTATTCTACTGAAAAATTTTGTTCACAAGCAAACCAGGATTTCTTTTTCCCCTACAATATTGATCAGTATAGCATAACCTCGTGCGATCAAACATGCTGCTTTTGATCGTGGACTTCATACGTTTATTGTGTGAAGTCCTTGTGTCCCTTCAATGCAATTGCTTTTACAGGGAAATTGAGGGAAAAAAAAAAGATTTAGGTCACACGTTTTCTGCGAATAAAACCTTTCAAAAGCAACCCTTTGCTGAAGGGGTTCTCATATGAGTAACCCTGACCCCTCTACACCTCTTGAGATGAGCTAATTGACTAAAACATATTTTTTTCGAGGGGAGGGGGAGATTTAATTTGGGATTAACAATACAGGCGTGAAACGTTTTCAAAATCATGCTAGCAAAATATGCTGAACTATGATTGGGTAGGTTCTACTCTTTCAAATGTCCATATGTTCCCATTCTATAATACACTTGTTAAATTATACTGGGTACTGGGAAAGTACTTTGAGAGGGTAGGAACCTATTGAACAATAAAAATAATGAGTTCATAAACTAGTTTATTGCTTTCTGTTTTTGGTAAAAAATATTTTAATTATTTTATTTGATATAATTATTTCCCCCTACGTTTTTTTCCATAAAAAGCAACTCCCAGTATTTCTGTATACGAATATATTTTACAATGGCTTTATACATTAGATTGCTGAATGTGAATGCATTCATTTCTAATGCATTCATTTTGAAACCTTTTTCTCTTAGTTTTTAATACTTAACAACTTTCCATTTCATTTTCAAGAATTTTCCTCTAAAGTTTTTGTGTTTATTTCCTTTAAGCAAATTATTATTATTATTATTATTATTATTTGAGTTTATACATCTAACTCTAATTTCTGTTGTACGAAAATTTTATTCGTTTTCCATACAAAATAAATAAATAAATAAATAAAATAAATAAAAAAATTATAATAAATAAAAAATAAAAAATAAAATAAGAAATGAATAAATAAAACCCGTGTGAGAAAGTATCTTAATTATCTGTATTTCAGTTACTTTTAAACTATAACATTTGGAAGTCCTGATGTTTCGAGCTGAATCCATTAGTCTTTTTACTTGATTAGCGAAATTTTCTCCAAAATTCTTATATGTTATATTTTAATTGAATAGAATTTGCTTAAATTAATTAATTTAATTTATTAAAACTTGGATTTTAATTTAATAATCATCTGTTTTCACAAGTATAGGATTAAATAAGCATATGGACTTGATATAAAATGAATTTATTTTTGAAAATTAAATCAAAGATGTACGATATTTTTTTTATATATTTATTCCGGTACATATAAAAAATTCTCTAAATAAATCTAATTTTTTAAAATTAAATATAGATAATTGATTAAAAGAAAGCTCCTCCAAGACCAATAGTTCAAAAATCACATCATTGCACTTATTTTTAAGAATAACTTAAATTTAAAAAATATTTCAGTAATTAATGATTGTGTACATTTTGAATTCATTTAATTTATATATTAAGTTATCTCCCTTTTGCTATAATAAAATAAATGAATTATTCCAGTACTCCTGTTATCTTTTGATACTACTGTTATTAAATAAAAATAATTGGAAAAAATGCATTTTTTTCCCTAAAAAATTTCAAATGGCGTTTATTAAGAAATTTTACGCGGATCTTTTAGATAAAAACTTGCTAATGACTTATCACTTAGAAATATTTTTTTTTGTATTATTGATTAATATATATAACATAGTTTATATGTAAAACCAAATGTGTCAGTTATTGAATACATTAGGTAAACTACACTCATGTCCATAAATTAAGGATAATGAAGTTCAGGCAAAGAAAGAGACATAAGCAAAACAAATTTGACTTATTGGTAAAGTCTATTTATTAAACAAAAGGTAAAGAGCAAAAAAGATGCTATATGTCTGACATAATTAATAAAAATTGCGATTTTTACTCCCTGGAGCAAATTTCAAAAAAGAACCTATTTACAAAAAACAGTATAACATGGTTAGTATGATGGTTAATATGGAGTATGTCTCCCGGACGATGCAATACAGGCCTTACAACGCCTAGGCATGCTGAGTATCAAATTATCAATCTGATCTTGGGGAATATTACACCACATCCAGTTCAAGATTTTTCACGTTATGTATTATTTTTCTTTCGATTTCATGTCTTTTGAGGTATTTGTATTTTATTTCATTTCCTATTGTAAAGTTATGTTCTCTGAAGATTTTAAGATAGTGAGAAACTAAAGGATAATAGCAAGAATCTTGGGACCTGATGGCCGAGTGACTAACGTTCTGAATCTCGGTGCCACAGGGTTCGAGTCCCGGCGGTGTCATAGATGCTTAGTGATTCAGAATCCACTTTAAACCATCTATCCCAGTCTAATACGACTATAGGGCACCTTGAAAACCTACATATGACAACCCTACAAAGTAAAAAGAAAACCTTTCCTGTTTCAAAATTGAAGATTATATATATATATACACTCAAGAGCCAGAACATTATGACCACCCCTACATTTTGCAATGAACTCTCCTGGATGAAGTGGAAGGCACGTGATCAGGTGGAAGTGGTATTTAACTGGTATTAAGTGGTGGTATTAATCCATGCCAAGGCGGGTTGAAGCTGTGTTGCGCGCCAAAGGTGGGCCAACTCGTTATTGACAGGTGGTCATAATGTTTTGGCTCTTGAGTGTGTATACATATATATATAATATAAATGTGTGAAGTTTTTATCTTTAATTAAAGTAGCAGGTAGTATTTTACATTTAATTTTAAATAGCATTTTTTCCAACGTATATATCTCTCTTTTTTTTATTTATTGACTTGTATTTAAAAACTCAACAAAATATTTTTTTATTAAAGATATGTGCATGAAATATTTCATTTATGCTTAAATTTATAAAGTTCATTTGGTGTATGTGTAATATATATACATAATATTGCAGTTTAAGAGTTTACTTTTCACAAATTAAAACTTTTTTTGTCTTTCTAATGCAGCTGCCAAACACTTAGATAGCTTGGTCTTGGATGCCTTAAGGCAACAGCTGCACAAACGTTACTCACTTTGCATTACCCAGGGGGCGCGTGTAACTTGAAGATAAACCACGGACGCGGAGTAACAATGCCCCCGCAACGCTCTACGATCATATAGACCGGGACCTACGGTTTAAAGAGGATTCCGAACCACTACAAACATCCATGGCACCGCCGGGACTCGAACTCGAAACCTGTGATACCGAGCGCCAGAGAGCTAGCCACTCGGCCATTCAGGCCCTCAAATTGAAACTTTAAATAGCTTTTTTTCCATGTTCATCTTTTCTTCATTTACATGTTTGGATAATCTGAAGACTTTGTTGTATTTGAGGTACAGATTTGTAATTTTTTTTATACATGCGGTTTATTATGTATGTTACTGTGTATGGAATTAGCATTGAGAGAATGGAATTAGCATTTAGTATTTTTTCATTAATAAAAGTTATATGAAGAAGCACAAATTATCTTTTTTCATTTTAAATTATATTAAAAAAAATTATAATAAATGCAATTTCAGATGTATCAAAATATCCATTCTCAGAATTGTCTAATATAGTTTGGTAAATGTAAAAAAAAATCAAGTAAAAATAGCAATATTTAAAAAAAATTTAAAAATTCAGAAATTTAAATTTTTTGATTTTAAAAAATATTTTAAAAATTCAAAATTTTTAAAATATTACATTAAAAAAAAATTTTAAAATTAAATGTAATATTTTAAAATTTATGGGAAATTTTCAGAATGTGTTTTTAAAAAATAACGAAGAGCAATACAATCCCAATTTTTATCATTATTCTAAAAATAAATAAAAAAAATGCTAAAAAAGGTACCTTGTGCCCTTAAAGCGATTGCAAAATGTTTAATCCTACGATATTCAAAGGCTGTAAGTAATGAACAGCGGATATCTATTATTTCATGCATGAGAACATACCCTTTAGAACAGATAATTTGCAACAATTTAGAATTGCATTGCAACTATCGGCATCAAAGGCACCGTAGGAACAAAAAGCAATTTTGGAAGACATGGAATACATTTCTCCATTCCATTATTTTTGTCCATTTTACTCAATTATTAAAGAGAGGCACTTGATTCCATAAATCAGTGCTAAACAAAGCGTGACGAATGGGATTGTTTACCTGAAGAAAAATTGTATTGTTCTGTTAAATTCTTATTTTGTCCCAGGTAAAACAATTAAGGTGAAATATTTAAAAGCCGAATCAATGTTTTTCTTTCCAATGCAGCTAACAAATAGACAGCGATCTTTTTATGCCATAAGGGCTACGCCGACGTTACTCACTTTGCACTACCCAGGGGCGCGTGTAACTTGATAAGCCACGGACGCGGAGTAACGATGCCCCCGCAACGCTCTACTATCCTGTTAGACCCTGGACGTACGGCTTAAGGTGGATTCCGAACCACTACACGAACACCCATGGCAACGCCGGGATTTGAACCCATTACCTGTGGTACCGCGTGCCAGATCGCTAGCCACTCGGCCATCAGGCCTACAAAATGTTAAGAGAATGAAACTGTGTTTGTTAATAATTTTGGTGATCGTAAATAGGAAGTATCATTTTTAAATCTAAGAGTTCTAATCTATATGTTCGATCACGATACTTGTCTCTGAAGTATTATTTTCAAAAGTACTTTTGAGAAAATGAGTTTTAATTTAGGTTGAGTATTGGATCTTTTTAACTAAATTAAACTCTTTTTATTTATTTATATATTAGTGAATTACGGGGGCCTGAATAGCCGAGTGGCTAGCGCTCGGTACCACAGGTTTCGGGTTCGAGTCCCGGCGGTGCCATGGATGTTTGTAGTGATTCAAAATCCACTTTAAACCGTAGGTCCCAGTCCTAATAGAATCGTAGAGCATTTCGGGGGGCAGTGTTACTCCGCGTCCGTGGCTTATCCTCAAGTTACACGCGCCCCCTGGGTAATGCAAAGTGAGTAACATCTGTGCAGCGCTTGCCTTAAGGCATCCAAGACCAAGCTGTCTAAGTCTTTGCCAGCTGTTTTAGAACAAAAAAAAATATTAGTGAATTACAAAAATACTAGACTGCTACATATTTTTTTTCTTAAATTTAAAAATTTATTAATAATCTACAAGTAGTTAAAACAGAACTTTTTCTTGATATTTTATGTTAATGCATTGATATTTGAGAGTTATTTAGAAGAAAACCAGTTACAAAACTGCAGTTTGGAACTAGACTATAGCTTGAAACAGATAGTTTAAAACTTCAGAATATCGTAAAATAATGATTGGGTGAATTAATATTCTATGAATATGCGTGAGTTACCGAGTAAAACTTGTTTCAATAAATAAAAACAGTATCTTCAAAATGAATCGAATAAAACTGGCTTAGATTTGATAAAATACTATTTAATTACATGCCTTTGACACTAAAATCAGTCATACGGGGAGAAAAATAACACTGCCAAAATGTTAGAAGTTTTGTTTTTGTACTATTGCCATGCGTTTTCTTTTTCTTATGCACGTGATTGAATTATTTTAAGAGAGTAAAAATAGGTTTTTTTTATGCGACTCATAAATATTCTGTTCTAACATTTTAAGATATTACTTTAAATTTCATACCAATCACAATGTAACTATAAAATAAACCAGTAAATAAAAAAAAAAAAAATTTTTTAAGTCAATTCTTATTTTTTTTCACTATATTGCAGAAAGTCCTTTATAAATAATTTCCATTCATTTTTTATAAGTTTATCTGGCGCCATCTATTGGTAGATATATGCAATTTAAATCTAAAAAAAACTAAAATTAATTAATTTAATTTAATTACTGAATTAATATTTGAAAAAACTGTATTAACATCCAGTGTCATCCACTGCAAGTTAAAAAAAAATGTATTTTAACTTGAGTATCCACTCAAGTTAAAATACATTTTTTTTTTAAAGTATTTTATGAACGATTGAAAATTTGAACAAGATTATATAGGGTGTGTGTAAGCTAATAGAAGAAATTGAAAAAGAAGTCGTTTTTAGTTTTTACTTGAATATATATATATATATATAAAAGCTATATTTAAGAAACGCAAAAGGAGCATAATTTGTTTCAGGTTTTGTTTGTCGCTCTACGGTCATTTTTGTTGCATACTTTAGGCTAATTACACTCGGTCCTACAGCTTACTACTACTACACTACACTACAACACATCCCTGTGACTAGAGCTGAGTTGCCCGTATACAGCTTGGGAATGATTTGGGCGAGAATTCTAATTGGGCTCTGTGACGTTCTATGGGACCTACGGTTTATTTAGATTCCGAACGGCTTACAATAGATTCTGAACAACTACAAACATCCATGGCACAGGGATTCGGACGGGAAACCTCAATTCAGATTCAAACTCAAGATATGAAAGATTTAATCACCCGTATTTTAATCAATTGAAAAAATTTGGTCTCAAAACGTGTTATAATCATTTTAGAATATTTTATCTTTATCTTGTTATTATAATCTTCTGTTATTTTAAATATTGATTATTATTAGCTTTTTTCTTATCCCATTTGATAGACAGCAACATCAAGTCCAAGAACCCGCCTGGTCTCATCGAAGGAGGGAAGAGTGGAGGGAGGGGGCGCCACTTCTCTTCGGATGGAGCACTTGTAGGTAGAAGTCTGACTTGGCTCCGTGACGCTGAAGAATGAGGGCAGTGCCTTCCGGGAGGACTTTCTTAGAAGGAACTACCCCACACGAATCATATGGGAATAACCCGGGAAACTCCCTCCAAGCAGTCCGTCTAAAGAGGCAAGATGCTGAACATCCCAAACGCCGTCGAGTCTCCACGCTTCTTTAAACAGTGTCTACAACCAAGGTGCCTACGGATTGAACCTCAGCCCTAGTGCTCACCAGTGAAGCACGTTGCCACTGAGCCACGAGTCCAGCTGATCATTAGTTTTTATAGCTTAATATTTTTTTTTTTAAGCTGGTATCATTTGATCAGAATACCTGCCAGAAATCAAAAGCAATAGACATTGTAGTTCAAAAGATATAAAAAACCCCATTAAAATGCAGATAAACGAAAGTGTAACAAAATATATGGAAATTCAACCTATTCGCTAAATCCTGAGATTATCGTGAATGGTATTAATTAAATTATAATTGCATGACTCATATGTTAGCAGAGAATATATTTGAAACTTTGAAATCATGTTATCGAGCTCTGTTTACTTGAATTAATATTCTATTACATTATAATAAATTAATTGGGCAGGACTCTTGGTAAATCTTGCACGACAACACGTGCCTAAGTAAAACAACCAATTGATGCTAGACACAATAACTGATTATAAGTGAACACGAGATTTCAATATTCACATTACAATGCTATTCAATTGAGCCAAATATACAAACAATAAGTAGCTACTGAACTTCATACAAGCGACCGCCTACTAAGAATGACTACATATCATGTTAATGACTGCAAACATAAACTTTCAGTAATATTATGAAATTTGTTATATATTTGTCTGAGGTAAAGCCATAAAAATATATCTTTGTTTGGGATTTAAATAATCACATACTGATCGCGTATTCTTTTGTATCTATTGGGTGTTATTTAAAAATAATAGAATTGGTTTTTCTTAAATGAGTTCGCTTTAAATTTAATATTTTTGTGTGTTTTGTAAAATGTCATTTTGAATTTTTTTTATACATATGTATATAAAAAAAAATTCAAATTAGATTTGCTCACAATAACAATATATTCATCAATGTTTTTATCATTATGCTGGCTCTGAAGATAATAGATAATTTGTGTATTTTTAAAGTTGCATTTGAATTAAATTTTTATAATCAAGTTGCATTATTCTTTGTCAAAAAGTAATCTATTGATATGGTCCTTTTAAAACATAAATGCAAAATGTATATCATATAATCAATATAAAAATCAAATTATTTTATACATGCATGCATGCAAGATGAATGCATAAGATGCATTGTTGTAATTAATAAGTTTAATACAATTATTTCAAACTACTGATATGCAAGTACTATTTACATATTTGTGAAGCATTAACTGATTAACTGACTTACTGACTGATTGACTGACTAACCAGCAAAGCTTTGAAAAATATTTTTTTACAATTAAATGACAAAATACCAAAAAGTATCAAAAAGTAACATATTTTAAAAAAAATATTGTAAGATAAAAAAAATAATCTTGTTACTACAATACGTGTCTAAGTAAAATAATTAATCAATGCTAGACACAATAACTGATTTGAAGTGGTACACGAGATTTCAATATTCACATTACAATGCATTACAATGCCTCAGCATACAAAGATTAAGACTACAAGCAACGCACATACTACGAATGACTGCATATCATATTAATGACACTTTTAGACTTAAAATTTCAGTAATATTTTGAAATCTATTATGTTTTTGTCTGAGATAAAGCCACTCAAATATATCTTCATTAGGGATTGAAATAATCATATATTAATTATTCTCCTGTTATACTAATCTTCTTTTATTTTAAATTTTGATTATTAGTTTTTATAGCATAATATTTTTTATGCTGGTATCATTTAATCAGAGACCCCGGGAGAAATCAAATGATATATATATATATTTTTAAAGTTAAGAGTCATAATTCAAAAGATATAATCAGAAAAACCCATTAAAATGCAAATAAACGAAAGTGTAAGTTTACAAGTGTAACGAAATATATGGAAACCAAACGCATTCGTTAAAACTTGAGATTACTATGAATAGAATAAATTGAATTATAATTGCATGATTTATAAGTTAGCAGAGAATATATTTGAAACTATGTTATCGAACTCTGTTTACCTGAATAATATTCTATTACATTATAATAAATTAGTTGGGCATGACTTTTGGTTAATCTTATACGCCAGCACGTGCCTAAGTAAAACAACCAATCGATGCTAGACACAATAATTGATTTGAAGTGAACACGAGATTTCATTATTCACATTACAATGCTATTCAATTGAGCCAAATATACAAACAATAAGTAGCTACTGAACTTCATACAAGAGACCGCCTACTAAGAATGACTACATATCATGTTAATGACTGAAAACATAAACTTTCAGTAATATTATGAAATCTGTTACATGTTTGTCTGAGGTAAAGCCACAAAAAAAGTCTTTGTTTGTGATTTAAATAATCGCATACTGATTGTGTATTCTTGTATTGTGATCTATTGGCTGTTATTTAGAAATATTAGAATTAGTTTTTGTTAACTGTGTCCGCTTTAAATTTAATATTTTTGCGTGTTTTGTAAAATAACATTTTGAATTTTTTTTATACATATGTATATAAAATAAAAAATTCAAATTAGATTTGCTCACAATAACAATGTATCCATCAATGTTTTTATCATTATACTGGCTCTGAAGATAATGGATGATTGGGGTATTTTTAATGTTGCATTTGAATTAAATATATATAATCATGTTGCATTATTTTTTTTCAAAAAGTAATGTATTGATGCAATCCTTTTAAACCATAAATACAAAATGTATAACATATAATCAATATAAAAATTAATTTATTTTATACATGCATGTACGCATTCATCTTATGCATGCATTGTTGTAATTAATAAGTTTAATACAATAATTTCAAACTACTGACATGAAAATACTATTTGCATATTTGTGAAGCTATAACTGATGACCAGAAAACATCACAAAATTATCTTTTTACAATTGAATAACAAAATATAACATATTTTTAAAATGTTATAGTAGGATAAAAAATTAATCTTATTACGACAATGCGTGTCTAAGTAAACCAACCAATCGATACAAGACACAATAACTGATTTGAAGTGGAACATGATATTTCAATATTTACATTACAATGCTAATTCAACTGAGCCTCTGTATACAAATAATAAGTAGTTACTAAGCCTCATAAAAGCGACCGCCTACTCTGAATGACAACATATATTAATGACTTACAACTTTCAATAATATAATGAAATCCACTATGTTTTGGTCTCAGATAAAATATGCCTTTGTTTGCTATTTAAGTAATCATGTATTGATTATGTATTCTTTTGTATTTATTAGGTTTTATTTAGAAATAATAGAATTGGTTTTTTGTTAGTTGAGTTCGGTTGAAATTTAAGGTTTTTGCGTGTTTCGTAATATGATATTTTGAATCTTTTATGTGTATATATATGTTA
This sequence comes from Caerostris darwini, assembly GCA_021605075.1. Taxonomy (NCBI): domain Eukaryota; kingdom Metazoa; phylum Arthropoda; class Arachnida; order Araneae; family Araneidae; genus Caerostris; species Caerostris darwini. Next base: position 1,104,128 of record BPLQ01004536.1, read on the forward strand.
AACAGGAAATTCAAATTAGATTAGTACACAGTGACAATGATTTCATGAATGTTTTTATTATTATACTGGCTATGAAGATAATGGATGATTTAGGTATATTTAATGTTGCATTTGAATTAAATTTATATAATCATGTTGTATTATTTTTTTTCAGAAAGTAATCTATTGGTGTGATTCTTTTAAAACACAAATATAAAATAAGTATAAGACATAATCAATATAGAAATCAACTTATTTTTTGTATTCATGTTATGCATTCATTCTATGCATTGTTTTAATTAATACATTAACTGATGACCAGCAAAGTTTTCAAAAATATCTTTTTACAATTAAATAACAAAAGTAACATGTTTTTAAAAAATTATTGCAGGTTTAAAAAAAAATCTTGTTACAACAACACGTACCTAAATAAAACAACCAATCGATGCTAGGCACAATAAATGATTTGAAGTGGAACACGAGATTTCAATATTCACATTACAATACTAATTCAACTCAACGTCCGTATACAAACAATATGTAGTTACTAAATCTCATATTTGCGACCGCCTACTATGAACTACAACATATCATATTGATGATTTCAAATTTAAACTTTCAATAAGATTATGAAAATCTATAATGTTTTTGTCTGAAATGCCACAAAAATATATCTTTGTTTGGGATTTAAATTATCATGTATTGATTATGTATTCTTTTGTATCTATTAGGTATTATTTAGAAATAATAGAATTGGTTTTTGTTAGTTGAGTCCACTTTAAATTTAAGGTTTTACCTGTTTGTTAAAATGACATTGTGAATCCTTTTTTTTATTATAAAATAGAAAATTCAAATTAGATTTGTGCACAATAACAATGCATGTTTTTATCATTATAGTGGCTCTGTAGATAATGGATGATTGCGGTAACTTTAATGTTGCATTTGAATTAAATTTATACAGTCATGTAGTATTATTTTCTTTCAAAAAGTAATCTATTGATGTGATCCTTTTAAAACGTAAATAAATAATGTATAACATATAATTAATCTAAAAATCAAATTATTTTAATCTTATGCATGCATTCTGTGCATTGTTGTAATTTATATCTTTAATAAAATTATAACAAAACTATTGATTTGCAAATACTATTTGTGCAATTTTGACTGATGACCAGCAATTATTATATAAAATAGGAAATTCGAATTAGATTTTTACACAATAACAATGTATTCCTGAAAGTGTTTTTCATTGTAATGGATTTGTATGGAATTGATAATTTGGTTATATTAATATTGCATTTGAATTAAATATATATAATCATGTCGACTTATTCTTTTTCAGAAAGTAATCTATTGATGTCCTTTTAAAACATAAACAAAAAATGTATAAGCATAACATATAATCAATATAAAAAACAAATTATTTTAATCTTATGCATGCATTGAATGCATTGTTGTAATTAATATATTTAAAAGCATATATCAGTATTATCAACATATATACTTTCCGATTGCCATCTTGAAAGTATAACATATTTTTATAATATAAGAGCAATTTCAAAAACTATCTTTAAAAGTGAAAAATGTTTTTTTAATTTTATGTCACATTAATGCTATATTTTATTAATTTTAAGAAATATTAATTGGGGACGATGGAAGGAAGTAAAACATTAATTTGATTGGTATACGGTACGCCAAACAGAACTTGTACGTATTACAGAACTTTATTAGTGTAGGGCACATCAAAAACCAGACACGAATCTACCCGCGCGTTATACGCCTGTGAGGATTATACGAAGTATTTTATTTTTTCGGTGCGAAAATTACGCCTGCATATTATATGACAGGAAATTACGGTAATGAACTTAATATTTCTGTGAAACTATTAAATATGAGGATTTAATGTGCTTTACTTTTCTTCTGAATAATTCACGAAAGAAAATATATGGTATTAAAAGGTGAAGATAATAAATATTATATATCTTTACACAAATGCTTTCTGATTATTAGTTAGTTTTGCATTTGAATTTTTCCTGAGATTCATCTTCGATAAACTATTTTATTGAAGAATAGTGAACTATATATCAAGCAATGTCATGTTTTGATTAAATTGTCAGATTGGTTTGGTTTGAAGTTTTGATCGCTCTACGATCATCTTGTGCACACGAGGGCTAAACAGACCAGGACCTACAGTTTAAAGTGGATTCCGAACCACTCACAAATATCCATGCCCCCGTCATTATTCGAACTTGAAGCCTGTGATACCAAAGGCCAGTGCTTTAGCCAATTGGCCATCAGGCCGCTTAAATTGTCAACTCAAGATAATTTTATCTGTTTTTTTTTTGCCATAAATTCAGGCTTTTCAGCCAAAAATACTTATATACATATATATATATATATATATCCAATCTTACCTGTAAAATTGTCCAAAATAATATAGATACCTCCCGATTGTACAGTGCATAACATTTAGCATAGCTATTTGCATTAATAAATATCCTTTTGCCAATGCGAATTCACAACAACGCCAGCAAATTGTAGAGCCATCATGTCACACATTTTACAAAAACATTCCACTGTTCCTCATTTAACAATAAAAGAAGGTCGTCTACAAATATCTTGTATCAGTCTTGGACTGATTATCATAATTAGATAACGATTAGGTTTTAATTATGGTCGTTCCTCTTAAATTAATTTATTTCTCCTCTAATCGCATTAACTTCATAGCCTTCTGTTCCATAACGCGTTCCTTCGAAATCAGCTGCTTTTGTTGGCGATTTAGAACATAATCGTTTGGCGATACGAACCGTTGCCATTAATTTCTTGTTAAAAACAAAAGCAAATGATTATTCGGAATGAGTTAGGCGAAAACATGGGGCAGCTTAGTTGCTTGCATTTGCTGAAATATCAGTTCGCTCAAAACTCAATATAGGCTGTAGGCTTTTATGTATTAGCTCAAAATGATGTCAAGCTTTAAAGAGTATGTATACCTATTAAAAATTCCGTTCAATAAAATAAGAACTAAGTTTCCAAATTAGACCTGTAGGTTATGGATTAACATTAAGGCAATTGCTTATTTTATTTAATGGTATTTTTAATAGGTATACATATTCTTTGAAACTTGACATCGTTTTGAGCTAATGTACAATGATAAATATACAATAATCATTAAAAGAAATTACTCAAAATAGGCATAGGTTTTCAAACAATAATAACATTTACATTACATTACTTTTATATTACATTTACATTTTTAAATGTTTGAATTTTTTAGCATTTAAAGTCAGAAATATCTATGTATGTTAAATTTAAAATCAATATATATGTATAGTAAAAATATTTATTTAAATTCAATTTATTAAAGTTCTAGCTATAACTTCAAATATGATGAACATATGAAATCTATTTAAAATTTTTATAGTTGTTTTAAAAATTATATTCTTAATTAATATTCCATTAAATTTTTACAAAAACGAGAATATATTTTAATCCATCAAAACCATATGATTTACAGCCATTACAGCTCAGTATTTCGAAGATGTTTAACTCACGATTTCTGCTTGTTGTAATCGAAATGATGCCGAAATCCTTGGAGAATTCTGAATTCACTATCCAAACAATCAGCCATGATGCCTGGTCAGTTAGTCAGTGGACTATAGCAAATACTATGGCACGTAATCTTGAATACATAATCTAAGGCACGTAACCTTCAATACATAATCTAAGGCACGCAATCTTCAATGTCCAATAAATTAAAGAAATTTCAGTTTAATGATGTATTCTTGCTACGAAGGGAGTCATTCTAAGTTGTTTTATGTGATATTTGATATCTTCATAGTATCTATTCAATTGACATTAAACATTAATATGCTCACAATTGATTATATTTTCGGCTCATTAAGACCTTATTGGCTGGTGTAATGTCTCGGGCTATATTAAATCTATAACTGTTTCAAGAAGAGGGCCACTTTCAAGGATCATGAGAACACTTTAATTTTTATTTACAAGCCCGACATATATACAAATACAGGATTCTGGATTATTATAAATTATTATTTATAAAAAAATGAAAATTAAAGATTTCAAGTTGATTCACAAATGCACGATTAAATCACAAGTACAATTCACTCCACGGTCAGAAATTTTCAGAGTTCTCGAGTCTACGTCGAATCTAAAAATACGTTTAATTATCACATGGCGTGATACACGAAACCACGAGGGGCTCACGGCCCACTTTGGAAACAGGCGGAATCTCCGGCCTGTTGAGTCACGTCAGAAAAAAAAGAAAAACAACACTTCTGGTCGACTCGTCGCAGAACTCTCTCTCTTCTTCACCAAAAACCTTCTTTTAAGACAACCCATCAAGAAGAGGCGGGGAAGAGGGTGTCAGCTTCCCTCATTTCTCATCAGAGTAGACATTTCATCTACCCATGGTCGATCACCAATCACGATGCAACAACTCATGGTGTAGTCTATATTTAATCTGTAATCATTTTGACCTGTGAAGATCACACAAAAATTCGCCAATTTTATTAATAGCATTATGCATGGTACCGAATATCTGCTATCAGATTTGAGTGATAGGTTGTTCTCATTAGTACAAAACACTAATTGTATGTAATATAATTACACACAACTCTGCTTGTCTGCTGTGAATTTTGAGTGATGGGTTGTTATTATATACTTGCCGAACAAAATACATTCCTCTCTCCTGGCCAAAACTCTTCAAGTGCTACAGTTCGTAACTTTCATAGCAATTTCCTTAGAGCAAACAAGCGATATTGTTTCTGACGTCGTTTGAGACTCAAATTTCATTGGTTAGTATCTATGCTATATCTAAACGAGTATTACATTTCACCGATGCAAAAGATTTGTGCGTGTGGACGTTAAAACTTGGTTTTTGACGGGTTTTAAAATGGAATAGTACGCAAATGCTGAGAGCCATTAAAATTTTTTTGCTGTATATTAATGTGTAAAGCCAGGAATGTTTATCACGAACTGTCACCGATAGGTGGTGTGCAAAGGTGAGATGTAGTTGACTCTATGTAAAAATGAAATGGCATCCTTGCATTCGAAAAGAGGAAAAAAGATCGAGTATTAATTAGAAAAGCATGGAGTGTGGACTACTTTTGAGAAACGAATATTCATTGTCTTGGAATATTAAAGGCTGGATGAAAGCAAAAAATTACGAAATTAAACTTCCAATATATATTAAAGGAGAAAAAAAAGTTGACAGCCACATGCAATAAAAAAGTTTTATGAAAAACTCAGCACACAAATATTAAGAATATCATTTATGCGCAGTCTGGAAATATCGCTCCATAAAAGTGTAGATGCACGCTTCTTTAGCAAAGCTTCAAACTTACAAAGTTGCATGGAAACATTTCCATATAAACTCCAAACACGTCAGTTCGCTACCAACTAGAATATGGATTGACAACAGACTTTCAAGTGCATTTTCTTCCCTTAAATCCACAAAAGATGCTGTGTTTTGATAAAGTCACACAACAATTGCGGAAAACAGCAGTCATGAAAAGGCAGCCATTTCATTAGCGATTGTTTCGAATGTCTATGCTAATTATCTGGTTTGATTGCGACTTGTTATTACTTATGATGCTGGAGATTGAAGAAAATTATAATACAATTTCAAACAATTTTCTAAAGATCTACTGTTAATGAAACTGGAATACTATCTGCCAGTGATATTTGGTACTAATACAAACAAAAAATGTTTTCTTATACACTTGTTGTTGCTTATCCCTTAGAATCCTAAACCAAGTCCAGTAGATCATGCTGCATCAATAGATCGTAAACGGTCTTCCCCTCATTCAACGGTTGCCTCACAGAGGCACCAATACAATCAATGAGATGAGAGGGAGACCCGATGGCCGAACAATGACAAAGGGTAAATGTCTTCTCGTCTCCATTGAAGGTCAAACTCTTAGTGTGGCCAGTCCTTACTCTGGATAAAGACGTGTGAACAGAACTAGGACAGGAGCACTGCATGGACACATCATCTTACACACTTATCTCCTGAAAGCACAAGTTAAATAATTGTTGCCATTTGCTTTCTATTCCTCTTTAAAAACTTTCAACTCATTTCAGGTATGTCAAAACAACCAATCCTCTATAATGTCGATGTCATTACTCCTTATACAACTGTCACAAAATGATAATAGCAAGAATTTCGAGAAGTGAAGAGTTGATAAAATTGCTTCTTATTTCATTCGATCAAATAATTATTGTATCTTAATAACTTTCATGATTAACATGGTAAAATGTTTTAAAAACAACGAAATATCTGGATAAAATTTCGACAAACCACTAATTTTTATAACTAATTTCGAAACAATTGTTTTATTACTTGTTAAAATAGTTATAGGAATTATTGTTTGATTATATTTATGTATTTTGTATTTGTCCCCCAAAATTTTTCGCATAATGCGTGACATTTTCTAGTCTTTAGAGATAATAATAAAAATATACATATTATTTTAAAATTATTCCCCAGCACAAGAGTTAAACTTAAAATATTTAATAATCCATACATACTATTTAGTGAGATACTTAATACCAAAAATAGTTAACTTTAATATCAGTGAATAACTTCGTTTAGAAGCTGAAAAATTAATATCTTATTGTATTGACTTACATATGAATAATACCAAAAGATTAAAGGTCTATTATGCACACATTCAATAAACTTTTTAGTGTTGTAATATCGCACAAAATAATGAATATTGTATTAGCAAAATCCAAATATAATCAAAGATATCTACTAAAGCAAATAACTCCGTATCGCATTAATATACGATTTATTAAATTAAAGCTCTATGTGGTGAACAATCAAATAAACCTTCAACGGTTTTAGTATGTTTCAAGAACGGAAAATTTTAAAATATTAAAAGACAAAAGTTGATCTGAATTCCTTTACAATACATAATTTACAAATTCATACTTCTGTCTAACCCAAGCCTTAAGAATAATATCGTTTATTAAAGAGAAAAACAAAACGGAATTGCGTTTCATTTTGTCGTTATTCAGTTCAGGAATTATTTTCAAAAGAATTCAGAACAATATCTGTCTAACTTCGAAATATAATCCTTACATCTAGATTAACTTATTCTTTGTTAAGTCGCATTTAACGAAATAACATGAACTTTCATTTCGCAGAACAGTGTTTGCGTTTACCAAAGTGCTTTTATGAAATAAAATGGCGAATAGCATGCATGTCTACTGCATTTTTGAACTTAATATCTCTTGCGAGAGGTTTATATGTTTGTTTTAGAGTCATTCACTTAACTTCATATTACGGTTGAATTCCCCAAAAGGAGATTATTCTTTTTGACTCAAATATGGCGTTCGTTCCCTCGAAATTTAACAAAGCGAGAGCAATTCTGTAATCTAAACTTGAGCCATAAAAATTACAGAGTGTCGCTTTTAGACCGAAGTCTTCTCCAGTGTTTGCTGGGCTTATCTTTAGTGTGCGGTTTCTCTTATCTAGAATAATGACCAAGAGAAACTACTAATTTACTTCATCTGCGTGTTGTATTCCAGTTTCCATTCAGTGTCCTCACTGCGTTAGTTTGTCTTATCTGGCTTCATATTTTTCAGCTGACAGAACTCGTATTTTCCAATCCGACAAGTTGGCCTTCTAAGTATGGACAACAATTTATCGAAGCATTAAATAATATTAATTCAAGGTTTTTTTTATCCAATGTTTCAATTTAATCAAGGTGAATAAATTTTGCACTGATAACCACAGTCTGTGTTTTTTTTATAATGCAGTTCCTAACAAGTAAATGTTACAACTATTAACGATCACGGCTAATATTAATTAAAAGTAATCGTGTTTACATCCAATATCATCAGTCAAGTCTTGATCGTAATTAATTCCACATCTGCTTGTATTTACCATTTACTGCTTTTTTCCCATTATTTTTTAAAATTGTTTTTAAGAAAAAAATAATATTTTTAGAAAGTAATTTTATTTGTTATTCACAGCAACAGCGATGTACACACATACTCTTAGCTAGCATACAAAAATGTGTAGCACAAAATAAGTCACAACCATAAAAGTGAAGTTATTTTTAAAAAAATTAAATCAAACACAATTGAAAAGCATTAAAATAACAAATCACAAAAATAAATCATAACATAATCCCAACAATAAAAGTGAAGTTATTTAAAAATTTAAATCAAACACAATTTAAAAACATTAAAATAATTAAAAAGTTGATATCGATAACTGTTTCGAGGCAGTGGTAAACACAGGGACCCCTCCCTCCCGTATAAAAAAAATAAAGTCAAGATTCTTGAAATTCTCTCCGATCTTAGAAATTATTTATTTTATAATATACGCATATATAAATATACAGGAATGTGCATGTAAGAAGGCTAGAGTTGCCCTCCCCCAAGCGTACAAGTGAAATATATGCGTAACAAGTTGTGATAACTTCCCACTTAGGTCTAATTGTTGTTTGTTAACTACGTGCTTCAATACATCAGTGATTTTTCGTATTGTAGTCTGCCGGTTGGGCAAACAGATTGCAACTGGGTGTGGTTGCGTTGAAGCACAGGTTTGGGAATTCACAGCTTTATTTACACATGTATAAACACCAAGCACATGCAAGAGGCATACAGTATTTAACACATTTAAAGACGAATAATTATAGATGTATAAGAAGACTCCACTTCTAAGCCGAAAATCTAATATTCCGGTACGCACAGGGTGAACGAAATATATTTCCTCTCCAGATGAAAGTCTGTAAGCCAACTGACCATTTCTCCTGAACGCCACAAGAGGTGCTCCTCTCAGCGCGTAAGAGGCAGTACCATCAATTTCAATTTTATCATCTCACCTGTATGTGTTGATTCAGTCGACGTTTTTTATGGTTTAATTTCATTAAATATTCATCGAAATATTAAAATTATTATAAATGATGCAATCGTCGATCTGGCAAAAGATTTATATAAAAAAAAAAAAAAAAAAAAAATAAAAAAAAAAAACCGGTAGAATTTTAATTTAGATTTTGATTGTGCAACTTAATATATAAAATCAATTTTTTAATTTTTATTGTTCAATTTTTAGTTTTAATATTCTTTTTTTATACATTTGAACCAAGTTAGTGCTATGTAAAAATCATTAATAAATAATTTATTATTTTATATTAATTATTTTAATTATAATTTTTAGTTAATTAGTTGTTTATCATTAGTTAATAATTATGCATTTAATTAATTATTATTTTATATAATTAAAAATAATTAATAAAATAATAATTAACCTATGGAAATTTAGATGCATTTTCTATTATTTATTGTTTAGTATTTTATTATCCATTGATCCAGTTATATAAAAGAACGTATAATATAATTAAATATATTAAGATTCTGTATCTAAGCTAACTGCGTCTTTGTATATTTATTCCATCCTAGTCTCATTTTTTACGTTATTTATCATTAAATATGAATTAAAATACATAATATATCATAGATATATCATTATATAACGATTAATGATGCAGAATGCAATATAATATTAAGAACCTGATATCGCAAAAAGCGCTAGTCTTTTCATTACCAATTATATAACTTTTCTAGAATGCCATGTTAATATCTGTTAACATAAAAACCAACTATTCTCTTACATATATATTAAATATTATACATAAAAACTACACTATTTTTAAATTCCCAGATTCCTTTTTTAATACATTAGTACTCAGAAAGTAATCTTGCATTTTATTTAACATATGTTTAATGTTTATTTAAAAAAAACCTTAGGATTTTAATATTACTTTAAAACAGAATAAATCTCGTCAGAGAACCTCGCATTGTGTGAGTAATTAAAATCCGTCACTTTTTTTTTTTACCTTTTCTTATTTTAATTCCAAGCGACTTATAAGGCAGCTTGAAATCTTTGAAGCGATAAATTAAAGAGTTTTTGCAATATAATCAGCTTTTCCAAAAACACTTCTCCGGCATAAAGCGTTTTTAATTTTTAATTAATGTCTTTTTATTTCGACTGTCCCAAAGATGTCATATGAATTCTTCACATGCAAGAGACGGTAAACATATTTTTTTCATATAAGCTTAAAACTACAAAAAATAATTTTTTTTTTTGCTGGGAAATGGGTTTTACAATATTTTTTTAAAAAATTATTCGTACAAATTTTACAGGAATGGTGTTTTTACCATTTCAAAGTAAGGATTTTCCTACATTTGTTGATTGAATCACAAAACTAAATTAGTTCAAATAATAATAATAATAAATAAAATAAAAAAGGAGTAAATTTTCATTCAAACTAAGTAATATACGTGAATAGTAATGCTGTATTAGAGTATGATAGGTGAATCCACTGATTTGCAGTATACGTAAACAGTAATGCTGTATTAGGATATGATAGTGAATCCATTGATTTGCAGTATACGTAAACAGTAATGCTGTATTAGGATATGATAGTGAATCCACTGATTTGCATACGTAGTAAATAAAGATACACGTAAACAGTAATGCTGTATTAGGATATGATAGTGAATCCACTGATTTGCAGTATACGTAAACAGTAATGCTGTATTAGGATATGATAGTGAATCCACTGATTTGCAGTATACGTAAACAGTAATGCTGTATTAGGATATGATAGTGAATCCATTGATTTGCAGTATACATAAACAGTAATGCTGTATTAGATATGATAGTGAATCAATTGATTTGTGGTATACATAAACAGTAATGCTGTATTAGAATATGATAGGTGAATCAATTGATTTGGGGTATACATAAACAGTAATGCTGTATTAGAATATGATAGGTGAATCAATTGATTTGCACTATACGTAAACAGTAATGCTGTATTAGGATATGATAGTGAATCAATTGATTTGTAATGTACATAAATAGTATTGTTGCATTAGAATAAGATAGGAAAATCAATTGATTTGCGATATACGTAAACAGTAATACGTAAAAGATACACGTAAACAGTAATGTAAGTAAACTAATTCCGATAAATTAGAATATGATAGGTGAATCAATTGATTTGTGGTATACATAAACAGTATAGAATATGATAGGTGAATCAATTGATTTGCAGTATATGTAAATAGTTGTGCTGTATTAGAATATGATAAGTTGTTTGTGGTTTCTTATCCCACTTAATCGACAGCAACATGCAAATGAATTCCATAAACCGTTTGTTCTAAAATAATGAAAAACCTAAGACAATCAACATTATTAAACCGACGAGTCATGATAAAGGGTAAAAAATGCAGATCCTGTTTGTCCTTCACTTTGCGGCACAAAGACATGGGGCACCCAAAAGGAGAAGCTATAAGGATTCAATTAATTTTCTATTGTTATACATAGCCATATTTTAAAGTGTTTATAGTTTCTACAGGGGTCTGATGGCCGAGTGACAGGTGCGTGGTGCCACAGGTTTCGGATTTGAATCCCGGCTGTGCCATGGATGATTGCAGTTGTTCGGAATCCACTTAAAACCAGGTCCCGGTCTCATATGACTGTAGATCATTTGGCGTAGGGCTGACTACCTTATCCCGAGAAAAGAAAACATCTCTGTTTCACATCTGTTGCGCCAATGATGATGATATTTTCTACAAGTAGAAACGGGCATGAATGGCCGAGAGTCTAGAGCTCTGGAGCTGGGTGCCACAGGGTTTGAGTCCCGGCGATGTCTTGGATGTTTGTAGTGGTTCAGAATTCACTTTAAGCCGTTAAGTCCCCCGTAGATTGTAGATTGTCACGAAGCCAAGTCAGACTTCTATCTGCAGGTGATCCATCACAACAGAAGCTGCCCCCTTTCCTTCCAACCATGAGTCCATACGGGTTCGCGGACTTGGACTGAATGCCTACCAGGTAGGATAAGAAACAACAACGCAAATAGAAACATCGTAGTGAATTACTATAGTATCAAAGCTACGTAAGTAGAACCCTCATCATTGTACAAACTGTAGGTAATTTGTACAATGATGAGGGTTCTACTTATGTTGATGAGATATTTCTACTAGGCCACGAATCGAGAATTATCCCAGAAATTAGACAGATAATCACTAAAATTCATATCATAACGTTGCATAACCCATATAAAAAGTCCTTTAAAAATTAAAACAATATCAAAACAGTAATTATTAAGGCCCACCGAAACATACTACTACAAGTATTTACATTTATTACATTTTGTGTTTAAGAATTATATTATAATTTCGGTCATTAATTGACGCAATCCGAATTAAATGACTTCATTTTTAGATGACTACGGTAATCAAACTCCTTCCAGCAGTATTCATATTAGCATAAAAAAATCATGCCGAGATTAGATTTTGAATCTCCACAGATGACAGCATTTCTTCCCACTCCGTATTTCTGCCGACTCAGCATTTCCAGCGATAAAGAAAAAAGAGGGGTGGTGTAACGTGATTTCTGGAAGACCACCCCGAGCAAAGATGCAAACGATCCCAGTGGCCAATGAGATTTATTCCCCACTCTCATGCTGACTCGGTCGAAAGGAACAGATAATCGACTTCGTATCCTTTCGGCACCCGAATTTTACTTCAAGGAACACAACTGTAGAAAATATATTTGCCAGATGTGGCATTGCGCCAGGTGTAATTTAATAGGTTCTGACTCTGTTAGTTAACATTTTTTGGAAATGGTCCACAGTCTTAATTAATTTATTTGAGTTACAATGTGATAAGCTAGAAAATAAGATAGTGATTTCTGAAAATTTGGACGTGACGAAATTACAAATAAAAACTTGCTAATAAATGAAATTTCATATATTTCGAATAACATGTTTGTACTACTGTGTCCAAAAAGTAAGAGCAATTTTCAATTTAAAATTTCCGGGGCTTATGGAATTTCAATTTATTTTCCTTTTTTAGGTTGCTGGTACTGTCCTTGACATCTGTGTGAAATTTCACGTCGAAATATTCATTAGTGTTTGAGTTACGCTTGGCTTTATGAGACGCTAAAACTGATTCTGGCGATTTTGGAAATGTCTGAATTAATTGAGCAAAGAACTTGCATTGAATTTTGTTTGCGAACAAGCATAGAATGTTGCAGAAGGCAATAAAACCCGTATCGTTCCACAACCCCCGTATTTACACCGTGCGACTTCTGGCTATTCCCTAAACTCAAAAGACCACTCCGGGGACAAATTTGGAAGAATAAATAAAAAGTGTATGAAAAAAATAAAATTGGTCTTACTTTTTGGGCACAGTAGCACAATATGGTAAGCTAGAAAATAAGATAGTGCAACGATTTTTGAAAATTTGAACTCGACGAAATTACAAATTAAAACTTGCTAATAAATTACATTTCAAATATTTCGAATAAAATGAGTGATGTCTACATGAGGTATTGAATTCTGCGAAGAACTGCCTTTTGTCTACAGAATTTAGTAAATTTTTATACAGCCCCTTAATCAAATTGTATGGTTTTTAAAAAAAGTTTCTTTATACTTGAGATTTAAGATAGATAATAATTTTGTCCGCACTTTCCGCTATCAGCTATAATAAGCTCTCAAGTTTCTTTCGAATAAATCAATTATCAGTTGAACAATCTAATGAAAGGAATATCTTGATGATAGAAAGTATTTAATGTCAATTTATTCCAAATATTTTTATGAACGTATGAATAATCAGTCTTTTTTATTTAGAATTGCACAGATATTTTAAAAATCTACTAAAAAAAAGTTACATTTAACATAATCATCTTTGTTATGTAACATACTTGAATAAATAAACTTTAAAAGATTTTGCATGCCATTAGGTATTGTTATTGTTTCTTATCCCACTTGGTATACATTTAGTCCAAACACACGAACTCGTATTTACTCATGGTTAAAGGGGAAAGGGGACAGCTTCTGTTGTGGTGGAACACCCGTAGGTAGAAGTCTGACTTTTCTCCGTGACGCTCTACAGCCGTATGAGACCAGGACCTACGGCTTAAAGTGGATTCCGAGCTACTACAAACATTCATGGCACCGCCATGACTCGAATCCGAAACCTGTTGTACCAAGTGCTAGACACTCGGCTATTCAGGCCCTGTAGGTAATGTAAAATGTTTGTATTAATAATATATAGAAATAATATAAATTACATATCAATTATGCCCTTAATTTATACGACTGTTATTTCATTTTGTGAGAAAAAATAGCACATGAGCATTTGTTTTAGCATCATCATCAGCATTGGCGCATCAGCCTCGTGTTTTCAATGTTTTCTGCCTACTGGCAGATTTCGAAACAGGAAATGTTTTCTTTTTACTCGGTACAGGACTGTCAGCCCTGTTCCCAACAGTCATATTAGACTAGGACCTACGGTTTAAAGTGGATTCCAAACCACTGCAAACATCCGTGACACCGCCGGGATTCAAACCCAAAACCTGTGGTACCGAGAGCCAGAGCGCTAGTCACTCGGCCATCAGGCTCCATTTGTTTTAGCACAGCATGGAAAATACGATGGGAAGCAATATATTAAAATTTCCCCTAATTTTGTAATACTTTAAATCGGCAGTCACATTGTCCAATAGAAATGCACAAAGGTTAAAATGAGAATGAACGAAGATTAAATTTTCTGTTGGTAGGTAAATTACAATCAAATTGGTATGAATTCTGAAAAGCAGAGACATATGAACGTCTCGCATTCGCAATCGATTTGCATGATGCTTTTCAGGCAACTCGACCCCATATCCAAGCAACCATTCTCTATATTACACCTAAATTGAGAACCAATATCTCTAAATTTTCTTCCAGAGGGCAATATCTCCTTTCCACCCTTCTATATTTAGGAAACTGGTCGTGATTTTTTTTATGCGCTTCACGAGATTGTTGTTTAAAAATAAATAACTCTGATTCAATTTTAGAAGATGTCGCTTTTTGCTTTCTTTGTGTGGTATTACGTGTAGTTTACATTAAATAAAATTCTTCAATGAATGTCTGTAACATTAAATGTCCCACGAATTTTAGTCGTCTGAAGTGAATTTTTTCTCAGTTACAGTTAGCTTTGGAATGACAATAATTTTACTTAAAAACTTATAAGTGAATTTTTTACTATGCTTTATTTATTGTAAAACCGATTGTGAAGTTTTTTACTGAGCTATATTTTTATTTGTTAATTTAAATTGTCTAGGATCATATTGAGAAAGGGCAGAAAAATCTTATCTGTAAAATTTTTTTTTAAGTAGAGAAATATGAAAAGCAATTTGTTTTATTTTATGAGAATTTTCTAAATAATTCATAAACAATGATATGTGATAGCATTTTTAAAAGAAAAAACTTCCAATTAACATTGCTTGTGAGTTTTCACAGCAATATCTACATATTATCATGTCAGAAAATATCCATCAGAAGATATTTCTACATTTATCATAACAAGAAACTATAACTAATCTATATTTTCTAAGAGAATAATAAAGCCATGCATTTAGGAAACTGAATTGATTTTAAATTAAATCCTTTGAAGGAAATCATAAATTTCAAAGTAAATTTCTTTTGTCTCAAGTATTCACAAACCAAACTAAAGAAATCGCCATTTTGCTACTTAAGATCCATCGCCAGCTTTGAGAAGGCCAAGAAAACAGCCTGCATCCACAGACCAGGAGTATTTACCATGATCAAAGTGCCGGTGACCATTCGGAAATCTCATTCCTACGAATAATCCAACCTCCCACTGGGTGGAACCCACTCAACATTCCATCAGCCCATCATCCCGACAGATTACATTTCATCCCCCCCTTTCGACAGAGTAGAACGTCACTCGTTGTATTAACATGAATGCATAGTGTGCCAACCCATTCGGTGGGAAAAGGTAGGGGAGGTAGTACCTAATAATGGGCGATAGAAATTTAGGATCCTCAATATAGTACTTGCAGTTGGCTCATTATCCTATTATTTACGTGATATAATGGTTCTGATACATTGAGTAATCATGGATACTGCCGACAATGGGGTTTTGGACCTCCCTTCCCAGATTGAAGCCTATTGTTATTAATGTTGAAGGCCCTGAGTGCGAATTACCATGCCTGAAAGGGTGCAATGGAAAGATAGATTTGGATTTAAGTTTTAGACATTCGGTGCTAATTATTGTTCGCAATGAAATGGAAAATGCTGAATGGAGGCGAATTGGCTCGGAAATTAATTTCGGAATGAAATAGTGGCGTTTAAGTGTTGATGTGTTTGTTAGGATTTCTAATAGGCAGAAGTTTGTCTTTTGATATTTCGGAGTATATTTGCATTTGATAATATAGACTACATTGCACGATTTACTTGTTTCAATTCTATTCAATTATTTAAGATTTTTGTAAGCACTTTAAGGAATTTGGCAGTTGAAAAATAAATAAACCTCAGTTTAGTAATATATATTTTAATTAGTATATAATAAGTATTTTTTACAAAAAAAAATTTTAAATTAAATTTTTAATACATGGATATTCATAGTATATGGATATAGAATTGCATAAATTAAAAATATATATATATGGATTTTCATAGTATTATAGAAAAACATTATTCAACGTTAAACATTATTATTTATTTCGTTATTAATATTATTAATATAATAAATAATTTAATAATAAAAATAGTAATAATAACGAAATAATGCTAATACATTGACGCTATTTCATAAAAGTTACTTTATTTCGTCAATATAAAATTCCTTGTTTTTTAAAACTTCTTTTAGATTTTTTTTTTATCTTATCAAAATATCTTTTTTTTTTCATACAGTTATGTGCCACTATTTTAAAATTTTATCTGCCTAGGTAATTCCTTTTTAATGTTTCTGATGAAATACTGCCACACGTGTGACAGATTGAATACCTACTTATTTAAGTATCTATTCAAGAACTAGAAATTGGGGAAGTCCCTAGCATCGGGAATACCCGTGCGTAACTATTTCTATTACTGTTATTGTCAGATGCGATATATTTTGCATACAAATGAATACGTTAAAAATATTGATACACATTTTTTTAAATATATTACTTTAATAATTTACATTTATTAAATACAGAATTTAAAAATTTTTACTTTGTTTTGTAATAACAAATGTCAGACCTTTCCTGTACCCATAGACTCTCTGCTAGGCCAGAGGAAATTCGCCTATTTTGCCACGCTATTGTTACGCAATTGTATCATAAATATGATATATAAAAACTTTTTAAGTTGCAAATATTTCTTTTCGTAATCAAAGAATAAAATTTAGTAAAAAAAAAAAAAAAAATGCTCTATATTTATTGAAGCCGTTCTATTGGCAACTATTGGCAATCAATGGCAACTATTGGCAGTCTATTGGCAACGCCAGTATCCTTATTTCAGAAAATGCCCAATGTTTAGTAAACTGGATTTTATACATCAGACCAAGAAGAATGAATTATTACTTTTAATATATTCAATAGAATTGTGAAAACAGCAGTTTAACAGCAAGCTTTACAGTTAATGCTCTCTTCTTAACATACTATAACTTTATAATCTTCGTTGGTAATGAGAAAATAATAACTTTTATAAGATGGAAAAAAGCATTTGAAGTATGATTTGATATTTCTATTATGTTAATTAGGAATATAAAAACATCAATTTAACAGCAAACCTTACTTACAAGACATTCCTTGATGTACTTTACAACCTTCATTGATAACGATGCAATCATGACCAGCTTTATACGATAAAAAAACCCCCAGAAAAGCATTTTAAGTCAGTTGTTAACCCTAATATTAAAGAACATCCGAACCATTTTCAATTCAAAACCATTCCTAATGGAATGGCAATACAGAGGCGAAAAATTTTAATAACTCTCTAGGAGTCTTGCATTATTCACGCATCGAACAAGATAATTCATCATCATTTTGACAATGACATATAGCAGTCAGAAGTTTTCTAATGTCCTTTTCTTTATTCTTTTATTATATCTGCAGTTCTTTTTTTTTTTTATCCATTCACTCATTCCAAAAGGAATGTAGTATGTTTTCGTAGCTGCTGGGTCTGAGTACATTTCTCTGCGGAGACTTTTAAATATTGTCTCCAATATTCTTTTTCTTTCTGGCTGTCTTATTATCGACGTAAGAATTCTACTTCCACCCCTTCGCCCCCGTTCCACCTTCTTTCTACTGCCAAACCCCTTTTGTTCTTCCTCCGAACCATTTCGTAATTCTTCTGCACATCTCTTTCTTCAATTTTCGCCATATATCATTCGAGCGCTAGCGAAAGAAAGATTAATGTGCCGAAGTTTATGGATTATAATGAATACAAGCAGATTTATCTCGATTTATCTATTCTATATCTGCTTAGGAATCTTTTCTCGACCAGAGAGCATCCATCTTTTTTCCCCCTGCTTTCTCTCGCTTTGCCTCAGGAAGATCATCACTCAACTCCACTCGGTCGCCACGAAAAGAGAAACAAAGAACTGTTTAGTTTTGTGGTGGTTGATCTGAGAGCAAAGCTCTTTTCTGATTGGATGGATGAAAAGCAGGATGGTGTTTTAGAGATTCATTGTTCGAGCCAGTTGATTAGAGTTTTCTCTTCATCAATTGTGTAATTGTCTGAAAAGAGTCGTTCTGTACCAGTTTACCATCACCCACAGTAAAGTGGATGTTTTTTTAAAGGACGGATATGAAGAACCATTACGGTTGATTACTTTAAGAATTTCTTCAGAACAGATTCTTGTTAGAAAGATTTATACTGTTGTATCAGATTGTTATAAAATTTCAACAGAACTCTCATTAGCCGTTATGCTACTGAGTTATATACATAATTATGTAATTTTCCTTCATGTAGGAAAAAATTGGCTACACAGCTACTTTGAGGAGCGGAATTTTAACATGGCACTCGTTTTCGACCATCCCATAAAATACAGATTCTTGAAACAAATATTTGCCGAAGGCTAAAGTTTAGATAGACGGCATAGTTGGGATTCTTGTTATTAAAGTAAAGAAGAAATAAAATACAAAAAAACGTGATGAATTGAAAACCAGACTGACCCTTGATTCAGAGATAACTTGTGCATCAGAGTTGCAGGAGTGCTCAAGATTTTCAGAAATGAGGAGGCCATGGCGGCTGTGACAAAGTTTGTTAAGCATCTAGCATCGATATTCAGGCTACGTGGTGGTAGGTTTTCTGGGGTTTCTCCCATGAGTCACACAATATCTACCCGAAAGCAATGCTGTCCTCTCATCATCTGTCGGCGGTTGTTTGCGACATACATAAAGCCGCATCCAGACGAGAGGCTAAAATGGTCAAGTCAGACTCGCTAACCACTTATAAACCTGTGTGTCAGAGGCTTCCGTATGTGTGCTGTGTCTCGGCCCAGCTCCAACCACAGTAGTTTTTTTTCGGCACTTCAAAGAGATTATCATTGACCACATTCCCGTTTCTAGCCGTCACTCGCAGTCATAGATAACATGGCTTATTTCTCGCTATCAGACAGAGACTCTCCGAACGAGACAGACATATGATTGACTCGACTCGACTCATACCCTCGTGTATAAGCTTCAGTGTGTCACTAAGTGGAATCATATTATGTGTGATATTATTACCGAATTTTTAGTGGTTAATGTGTGGGCCCTGATGGCCGAGTGACTGGCGCTCTGACTCTCGGTAGAATGGATATTTGTAGTGGTTCGGAATCCACTTTAAGCCGCAGATCCCAGTCTCTTATGACCGTAGAGCGTCACAGAGCTCAATCAAACTTCTCACCCACATCCTTTCAGAACTGTAAAGGGAAAACTCAGCTCTATTCACAGTGGTGTGGTGTGGTATAGTAGTGGTTAATGTGTGTGTTGGGAAGATGGTTTAATGTGAATTTTTATGTAGAGTTATTATATATTTAAGGATTTAAAGTTTTGTAACAACAGCACATTTAAAATTACTTAAAATCGTATTTTAATACAAAAAAATATTTACAAAGGCATATTGACATCTATATTAACATGACAATCTTAATCTCTCCTATGATCCACAAACTTGCACATTATTGGCAGATGTTATTTCCTAGTTCGTAGTACTTTATATATAAATATATATATATACTATTACGAATATTTAGTAAAAAATTAAATTACACCTGTATCATGTACCAGGTTTAATTTTTCAAAAAAAAAAATCTGAAAGCAATTATAAAATATGTCCATCGTATGCCTTTTTTTAAAGTAAAATTGATACGTAACGAGGCAAAACGCAAGAAGTACATCACGATTTGGCATCCCTGCTCTGCTGTAAACTCTCCTATCTACAGATTTGTCTGGCCTCTTTGCCATACAAACACAGCTCAAGCGAATCATAGTTTAATTCACTTGTGTTTCAAACTGAGCTTCCACAATTCCAAAGAATTAACCACCTGATCTTTTTGGCTCACATTCTGTGAATTTCCTTGTTCGTTTCAAACTTTTTTTGTTTCTTAACTGTATAAAAAAACTACTTAAAGTATTATGTAAAACGTTTATGTGTCTTAAAATATTTTGATATAAAAAAGATGCTAATTAAATCCAAATCACTTTCACTTGCAAAGGTAAATAAAAATTGAATTTGTTAAAAACCTCTCTTTATTCTTTAAAAAGTCTAAATTGAAACTAAATACTTACTTGTTTTTTTTCCTTCAAAAACTTTAATTCTGCTTTCAAGAAGATACATTTTTACCTTTTTGAAAAATGCTTCTTTTTGAAACTATGTATTACAGTAACATTCTTTCATTAAATGAAACTTTAAAAAAAAAAAGAATAGAGCCTTTTTTTAAGAAAGAAAAGACTGTTTGTGTAAAATGGTCTTTTCTTTTATGTGCTCCAGTGAGCCAAAATAATTTTTATGGTTGACGCTATATTTCTACTGTTGTTTCTTAACTACATATTTAACAAAGCGTTGCTATTAAACGAGAGAAATAAATAACGGACTCATCTTTTGAAAAAATACTTTATGAATGAAATTACGGTGTTCAAATATCATTATAAATATTAAAGAACTCATTCAATAAAACCTAGTATTAAGTACATTTTACGTTACGATTCTTTTTTTCAACTTAACCAATTGCTTAAGAGATGTAATAGATTTCTAGACAATAGTCGCTTTATCGACTTTTTTATTTATCACACCTAGGATAACCATTTAGGGTTGTGATTAATGTGCTACTAAGTTGTTACTCCATAGATAGTACCTTGTTAGAGTGGAGGTAATGACTATGCTGTCTCCTTTTTTCAATGTCCATTGGAAAGATTGTAAAAATATAATAGTCATAATAGTTATAATTATTTTGTTGAAAGTGTGTTTCTATTTTGTTGCAAAAATTAATGAATAATTGGAACTTTTCTTTTCTGACTTATTCAGTGATAATGGCCACAGCTGGCGTGTAGGTAAACACAGATTCAAATCTTATAGCGTCATACCAGACACTGTGGCAACTCGAGTCATGGGTGCTAGTGTATAAATTGATTTGGTATGTAGACCATTGTATATTATAAATACACCATAGTATAGATAGACTATGATATGTTATAAATACACCAGTATTGGTAGACAATGGTATGTTATAAATACACCATAGTATAGATAGACTATGATATGTTATAAATACACCAGTATTGGTAGACAATGGTATGTTATAAATACACCATAGTATAGATAGACTATGATATGTTATAAATACACCAGTATTGGTAGACAATGGTATGTTATAAATACACCATAGTATAGATAGACCATGATATGTTATAAATACACCAGTATTGGTAGACCATGGTATGTTATAAATACACCATAGTATAGATAGACTATGATATGTTATAAATACACCATAATATAGATAGATTATGGTATGTTATAAAGGCACCATAGTATAGATAGGCCATGATATGTTATAAATACACTATAATATAGATAGATCATACTATGTTATAAATAGATTTTTATAGATTTATATGTGAGGTGTACGCAATTGTATAGATTACTTTATAGATTACTAGATAGATACTACGGTGTATTTACAACATAACATGATGTTGTAAATACACCGTAGTATAGATGGACCATGGCATGTTATAAATACACAGTATAGATAGACCATGGTATGTTATAAATACACCATAGTACTGGTAGACCATGGTATGTTATAAATACACCATAGTACTGGTAGACCATGGTATGTTATAAATACACCATAGTATAGATAGACTATGGTACGTTATAAGTACACTATAGTATCGATATACAATGGTACGTTATAAATACACCAAAATATAGATAGACCATGGTATGCTATAAAGGCACCATAGTATAGATAGACCATTGCATGTTATAAATAGATTTTTATAGATTTATATGGGAGGTGTGTGCGTTGTCAGATTTTGTGTTAAAATAAAATAATGAACAGGCAAATTAGAGTCATATTGAAAGGACAATACATGAACATGCATCTCAGCAGAGATAGTTCATCACGTCCGGGACAGACACTGCCTTCAGAAACGACAATTATAATAGCATATATGAGAATCTTGACGTAAGAGTTTTCTGGTATTTCCTTCATACGACAGACAAATGAGGGTAAATAGAATTCTCTCAGAATGTTTTCCCATACCAGTAAGTGGGCTGTTTTTATCAGTAGAACACGAGATCTATGACGTAGTTAGAAAAACTATTAGAAAAGTTAAGAAAATATATATAAAGTTATAGAAACGTTATTAATCACTATGAGGGATTCTGGTATAATAGGGTAAAACGCTCATGGACTGCATCCTCATAAGTCAATTTTACATAAAATAGATATATCAACATCAGTGGCGCAACAGCCCCATGGTAGGCCAAGGCCGTCTGCATATTGGCAGATTTCGAGATAGAAGATATTATCTTTTTACGGGGTAGGGTTGTCAGTCCTACGTCCTACGGTCACCTTTAGACCGGGATCTACGGTTTAAACTGGATCTTGAACCACTACAAGCACTTCCTCTTATTTCCCACTTCTTGGAAACCAAACGGAAAGATTTTCAGTGCAATATGGTTTTATTGAATCCATACTGCCACAGAATCTTTCAAATAGGTTGCCATATATCGGGATTCGAATCGAGCTTACTTACAGCAGGAGACTACCAACTCACTAACCACCAAGCCACTTTTCCTCCATGTTTTAAATCAAAATTTGCCGTATAAAAATATTGTTCTTTATAAGGTATATATTATAATACTAATTAATATTATAGAATGATTTATTACGTGCTTATGTGACATATATTGTACCGCATAATATTACATACATATTTTGTTTGCATTTCTTGGCAAAATAAAAGTGCATAATATAATTGTGCAAATAAGATGTAAATATTCTATTCAATTAAAGAGATTTTATAAACATTATAAATATTCATTCCTTAAAGCTTTGTTATAATACAATTAGAGACTGCATAAAATACTTTATTTAATCATCAAAATATGTGAATTAAGAGTAATAAATGCAAGAGTAATGTATACAAAATTCATGTAAGGAAAGAAAAAAGAATCATAATTACATTAAGGAAACTTTTTGCTGACTAAATAGTAAATATAGTAGTATTAATTTAATTTCACGTTGACTATTATCTTAATTTAATTAGACTATATACGACAACATTAAATACTTTGAAAATGTCTTTCTTTTTTTTATCAAACAATTCTAAAATCTTATGATATAAATTATATTTACTTAGCATCTTCTTGCTTAGCAAATATTGGTACATTTAAGTGAGAATGTGCATATTATTTAATTAATATATTAAGTGAGGGCTATGGTTTATATTAATTTGAAGTAAATTAAATACCATCTGATGAAACACTAACGTCTATGATAGATATGTTGTCTAGTTTCAATAAACAAACATATTTTACTTTGAATACGCTTAATTGAAAAGAAAAATAAGACTATTTATATATCATAAGGTGTATAAATATATTACAATTAATAGTTAGAATCAATATATTAATTATATATTGATCCTAACTATTAATTGTAATATATTTATACACCTTATGATATATAAATACAAACAACAATGAATAGTAAAAAAAAAAATCTATTTAATGTTCATAAAAATTTAAACATCAAAAATAAACAAAATAAAATTACCTATTTTTTTTTAATAAATAAAATAAACACAAACAACAAAAAATTTAAATAAATAAAAATTTAAATATTGAAAATGAATTACAAGCTATGAACTTGAATAAGAACAAATAAAGACATTAAGAGCTGTGACGACATTTTTGTTTAATTGCGCAGATGATTCTTGAACTAAATAGTTCTAACGTGCAATTTTGTTATCGAAAATTCCGACTTTTATGTGCTCACAAATAATTAATTACAATTTTTCACAATTTTTTTTGTTGTAATTACGAGTATGTGTAAGGAAAAATAAATAGGAAAAAAAATAATCAGACTGCACATTTTTATAATTTTTTAAAATTTAGATATTAAAAATGAATTACAAACTATGAATTTGAATAAACACATTAAGAACTGTGTCGCCATTTACGTTTAATTGTACAAATGATTCTTGAACTAATTAGTTCTAACATGCAATTTTATTATAGAAAATTCCGCTTTTTAGATGCTCAATAATAATTAATTACAATTTTTCACATTTTTTTTTGTTATTGTAATTATGTGTTAGGAAAGATAAATACAAAATAATAATAATAATAATCAGACTTCGTATTTCCAAAAGGTTTTAAAAATTTAGATATTGAAAGTGAATTATAAACTATGAACTTGAATAAACACATTAAGAGCTGTGTCGCCATTTTCATTTAATTGCGTAAATGATTCTTGAAATAAACTGTTCTTACATGCAATTTTGTTATCGCAAATTGTGCTTTTTATGTGCTCAAAAATAATTAATTACAATTTTTCACAATTTTTTTTTGTTGTAATTATGTTTTAGAAAAAATAAGTAGAAAAAAAAAATAATCAGGCTTCGCATTTTTATAATTTTTAAAAATTTAGATATTGAAAATGAATTATGAACCACGAACTTGAATAAGAACAAACAAACACATTAAGAGCTGTGACGCCATTTTCGTTTAATTGTGCAGACGATTCTTGAACTAAATTGTTCTAACGTGCAGTTTTGATATTGAAAATTCCGATTTTTATGTGCTCAAAAATAATTAATTAAAATTTTTCATGATTTTTTTTTTGTTGTAATTATGTTTTAGAAAAAATAAGTGGGGAAAAAAATAATCAGGCTTCGCATTTTTATAATTTTTAAAAAATTATATATTGAAAATGAGTTGCGAACTATGAACTTGAATAAGAACAAATAAACATATTAAGAGCTGTGACGCCGAAAACGACGTCACAGCTCTTAATATGTTTAATTGCGAAGAGTGTTCTTGAACTAAATAGTTCTAACGTGCAATTTTGTTATCGAAAATCCTGCTTTTTATGTGCTCAAAAATAATTAATTACAATTTTTCACGATTTTTTTTTATTACAATAATGTTTTAGGAAAGATAAATAAAAATAAAACCCCAGACTTCGCATTTTTGTAATTTTTAAATCACATAAAATACAAACCCATAAATAGCAATACACACATTTGAAGAATAATTAATATATAGAATCTGTTGTAGATTATTTATGAAACAAATATCCCTTGCACTTAAGATAACAACATTTTTTTCGTGATAATATTAATGCTGTCTGAAATGTAAGTTCTTAAAAGCTTTTCTATTAACTTTTATTTTGAAATCTATTCTATTTAAGATTGGATATTCTCCATTGTTTGTTCTCAACAGAAAACTGAAAGAAAAAAAAGAGGGGGGAAAAAACATATTCCAAAAGCAAACAGAACAAAAAAAAAATGAGAAAATAAATTGACTGTCGCTTTATTTCCTTCTGAAAGAAATATTTCTTTCAGTTAAATATTAAGAGTTCATAGTTTTAATCCTTGAACATAGTCAAATAAGCACAAAAGAGGGCATTTAACGTTTTAATTAAGTAGGCAGTTAAGAGCAATATATTAAAATCAATCAGGCAGAAGGTTCTTTTCCCACCATTTTAACCTCTCAAACCCAAAAACGAATAACACAGATTGTTTGCCGTCTGCATATTTAAAATTTTCATAAATATCACAGCCAAAAAAAAGAAAATTATTTTTCTCCCTGGTCGTTTATCTTTTTATTTGCGCCATCTTGCTTAGAGAGCTATTCTGTGTGTGGCTTTTTAAAGAAAATTAGATAGAAAAGATCATTTACTTTATTTAATGCCATTTTTTTTGGTTCTAAACCATTTAAAAATCCTTTGCTGCGAATGATAATTTTAAAAGAATTCTTTTTTTTTTTTTTTTTTTGTTCTATTTTTTTAAAAGTGCAATAAATATTGTTCGCCATTTTTCTACGCGCGAGAATAAATAAGTTTCTAAATTTTGTTTCCAAAAATTGAACCATTTTTTTTTATAAAACTGTTACGTTTTCTTCTTGTGGGAAAAAGATCTGATGCCATTTGTTATGAAACACGCAAGTTGCATGAAAATCACACGCAAAAACAATTTAGCGGCAAACTTATTTGCTGAAAACTATTTCAATTTCAGCAACGCCATTGATCAATTTTACGTCTGGTTTTTTTTCCAACTGGCACTTTAAGAAGATCTTGTTCACGTGTGGTCCTAACAGTCAAAACGAGGAAGGAAGCTGGAAAAAATGAAAAAGGCACCTGGTAACCTTGCAAAGATGGCTTCCCTTTGATGTATGTGTAAGGAAAATAAAATTTCAATAAACATACATTTAAATCTTTGCGTCTTTAACGACATTATTACTTTCCAAATTTGTAACATAAAATAAGTTTGTCTCCTGTTTCAAAATGTTTTACAAAAATAGAATATAGAAAATAAAATTTCAATAAACATACTTTTTAAATCTTTGTGTCTTTAACAGTATTAATATTACATTCCAAATTTTGAAAGAAAAAATGAAAAAAAATGAAAGAGGCACCTGGTAACCTTGCAAAGATGGCTTGCTTTTGATATATGTGTACAGAAAATAAAATTTCAATA
Source organism: Caerostris darwini (assembly GCA_021605075.1). Classification (NCBI taxonomy): domain Eukaryota; kingdom Metazoa; phylum Arthropoda; class Arachnida; order Araneae; family Araneidae; genus Caerostris; species Caerostris darwini. Next base: position 1,131,129 of record BPLQ01004536.1, read on the forward strand.
AACATATTTTTGAAATCTTTGTGTCTTCAATAGTACTAATACATTCCAAATTTTAACATAAGTTTGTCCTTTAAAACTTTTACAGAAATTTAAATCCAACTTTTAGCAATATAGCACTTTTAATATTTTTACTATGAAAGCATCAATTAAAAAATTTTTAAAATGCCTTAATAAATGATTTAGAAATAATTTACTCAAATAGTGACTGCTAATAATGACATGTGGTCATAACAGTGAAAATTAGGAAGGAAAGTGGAAAAAATGAAAAAAGGCACCTGATAACCTTGCAAAGGGGGTCTGCTTTTGATGTATGTGTATAGAAAATAAAATTTCAATGAACTTATGTTTTAAATGTGTCTTTAACTATATTATTACTTTCCAAATTTTAACATGAAATAAGTTTGTTTGCTGGTTGAAAAAGTTTTACAAAAATTTAAATCCAACTTTTAGCAATATAGTACTTTTAATATTTTTACTATGAAAACATCAGTTAAAAAATTCTTGCAATGTCCTAATAAATAGATAAATAATTTTAAAATAATTTATTCATAAAAATAGCTCTAATAATGACATGTGATCCTAACAGTCAAAATTAAGAAGGAAATTGGAAAAAAATGAAAAAGACACCTGGTAACCTTGCAAAGGAGGTTTGCTTTTGATGTACGTGTATAGAAAATAAAATTTCAATAAACATACTCTTTAAATCTTTGTAACTTTAACAGTATTAATTAATTTAACATAAAGGAAGTTTGTCTCCTGGTTGAAAAAGTTTTACAAAAATTTAAGCACAACTTTTTACAAGACAGCACTTTTAATATTTTCACTATGAAGACATCAGTTAAAAATTCTTGCAATATCGTAATAAATGGCTTCTATAAAATATCTGTTGATAAATAGCTTGTTATTAAAAAAAATTAAAATCATAAACATAAATGAGGAAATTAGATTTTGAATGAAAAGTACAAATTTTTATTTGTAATTAATATCAATTTTAAGTAATTAACTTAAATATTAACTTCGTATTGGAGGGAATGGCCTAAAGCAGCATGCTAGGATATCTACTTACCACGCATGCATATTTTAACAAATTTCTTAAGATGTTGGCATTTTTTTATTATAAAATTTATTAAATAGAATTTGGGACTATATATTAAATGCAGTCCTACATTTTCTTTTAAAAAGAAATTCTAAACATTCACCCATATACGTGACATCATTCAATAATTATATTACGTCTTATTTACCATCATCAATTAGTGGATATAATTTTCAATTAGTGAACAATATATTCTTATCGTTGTACCAATCTCAGTTAAAAAGCATAAGAATCATAAAACATATTTTTGTCAGTTTTATTTTAATTATCAGATACATTACTATGAATTTTGTCTTTAAAAGATACAATTCACCAATTACAATATAATTTTATATAATAATTTTCCAAAAAGTATCAAATATTATTCGGTATATGATTCCATGTTAATTTACCAAATATTCTGTCTTATAAATGGTAGTTAAAATATAAAAGAAATTGTAAAACTTTATTTTTAATTATCTTTACATATTAGTTTATTAAAACAACTTTTTTTAACAATCACCAAGTATGTTCCTTTCTTAAATCAATAAATAATGACAGAGAATATTTTTATTTATAATAAAATGGATCAATATGATGAATTTTCAATGGTATCTAAGTATTTTATCAATATTTAATTTGATTATATGCATTTTTAAATTATCTTATATAAAAATATATATAACAAATTCAGTCCATTTACTAGAACAGAATTGAGAATAGAAATCTAAAATATTTTAATAGTTAAATAAAAAGTTTTTGTAATGGATTTCGAAAATTGTTCAATATAATCAACTGAAACATATTTTATTAAACTAATTGCAATGATAGTTTCTAATGCAATCACTGTTGAATGTAGCATTTCAGTTTCAGCTGGCAAAACGCTTCCATTCAATTAGGAAATGCAACTAGAATATTCTGTGCCATTGACTGCCATTAATACGGGTATTAATGCTCAATTATTATAATGTTTGAAGACGAGATTGAAATTCAATTACTCATGATAGCACATATATAAATGTTTACACTGCCAAACAGAATACTGTAGAGAGATCCCATGAAGGATAATAGCCATACTTTGTAACCATACAGCCTGATAGCCTTTTAAACATTGTATTCCCTAAAATAGGTTTGGAATGGTATTGTGATTGTGCATTAAGTTCCTGATCTGAAAGAGCGCTTCTTTAAATACCCTATAAAGGGACGAAATCATATCTATAGCAAGATTAATAGAGGTCTGTCCTAAAAATTGTCGCCCAAATTTGGTTGGGGTTCTTGGATAAGGGTGTCTCTCCAATTTTTGTCAATTTGCTAACTACCATCCCCCTCAAATAATCACTCATGTTGATGAGTGTGTTTTTTGTAAGCATTTTTGGTTTAGTTTGTCGTTCTATGGTCATCTTATGCACACTTCAGGCTAAACAGATCGGGACCTACAGTTTAAAATGTATTCTGAACCACTAAGAAACATCCATGCCACCGCCAGGATTTTAATCTGTAGCCACGCATTTTTGGTTCTCATCGGACTGGTTGCATGGGTGTTTTGCTGTTTTTCTTATGTCGTGTCAATATGAGCAGTATTTTTATTACGGTAAAATTTTATATAAATATTGTATAATTCGTTAGATTATATTCTATGTGCGTCCCTTGGAAGGGGGTGTTTGTTGACCTCTAAATGACCTGGAAGTTTTATTCTGACCTGACAGTTATTTTTTTACCTGACAGTTTTATTAAATTAATTATAATTATAATCTCGAATGCATTCATATTTGAATGGAGTTCAGTTTCGGTTGAAAAATGGATCCATTAAATCAGGAAATACAAATGGAATATTTTATGCCATTGACTGACAATAATTGGTAATGTAGGGTACAATTTCAAGATAATGTAAGGCTGGATATATCTAATCCAATATCAAGTTGAATCAATTACATAATTACATATCTCATGTGATTTGGCATATAAATACATTATTATTTAAATTTTGCTATTTTTTACAAAGTTTCTATTTTTGTTGAGCTATAAAATGATGTTAAAAATTGGAATATTAATATTTTTTAAGAAAAATAATAGAAATTTAGTAATTTAAATTATTTTCTAACATATTAAAATAAGCATATTAGGAGTCATGTTAGAATCTACTGGTGGCACCCGTTACCATCTCTGTTTTCAGTTACGAGGAGACTCGATGGCGATTATGGCGATGGGCATAAGTATCTCATGTCTACAGTCAGGCTTCCTGTTACATACAGAGCAGCAATCCATAAAAGTCCTCCCGGAAAACTATAACCTCTCTACATCACCAAATGTCTGAGTTGTTCATAGAACACGAGATTCACTATTATAAAAAAGGTATATTTTGATAATAGTATAAGTGAACTAGTGTTCAAATAGAGTTATTCCTTCTAATAGAGTGTTCAAATACAAGAGTTTGATTCCTTCTACTAACATACAATATAGTCATTGCTGTAAATATGGACTTGATTGGAATTGGGAAGTGTGACTCACACAGACAGTTGAATCACCGGAAAGTCATTTAAAAAAGCATTATTGCTTCCATGAAAGTTGTATTCTTGAGAAAAATTATCCATTTATCGATATATTTACATGCTGAAATGTGACAAATGACCTGCAATTAAGAGGAAATACTTTGATTTATTTTGTTCTTCTTTACTGAAATATTAATGGACAAATTTCAGATTCACTATGACTTGGTAAATAGACAATACATAAATTTTTCAATGGCTTATATTATAGTTTAATTGCTTTGTTTGTCCGGATAATGATGAATGACTGATGGCAAAAGCAATTTTTGTGATTACAAAATAATTCGATTAACTATTGAATACCGAGCAAATATCATTTACGCAATTTGTCTAAGTCACTCTTTTCCACTTTTCTAATTACTTCTGTGAAATCCCTCGCCAAGTCCCTCTTGTTCGAGCACAGATCAATTAGGCTTAAAAATTGCTCTTTCAGTCAGTTAGTATCTCACAAAAAGAAACGCGACCACGACGTGAGTTAAGCCTAAAGTGTCTCACTACTCGGAAAAGAACATCAAAAATAACAACACGATAAAGAAAAAAAGAAACTTTAAAAATGCAATCCTTTCAGAAGGGAGGGGGGACAAAATGGAAGACTCTAATAAAATGATAATTGGGTGAGGTGGTTTGAAACTTTATTCTTATAAAATCTCCTCTGCAAGAGTTCAAAGAATTATTGTATTTTTGAGAAAAGTTGTCCATTTATCGATATATTTACATGGGATAATGCTGAAATAGCACAAGTGACTTGTAAATAAAAGGAAATACTTTGATTTATTTTGTTCTTCTGTACTGAAGTATTAATGGCCAAATTTCAGATTCAATTTGACTTCGTAAATAGACAGTACATAAATATTTCAATGGTTTACATTGTAGTTTAATTGCTTTGTTTTGTCCGGATAATGATAAATGAGTGATGGCAAAAGCAATTTTTGTGATTACGAAATAATTCGATTAACTATTGAATTACTGGGTAAATAGGGAAAATATCATTTAAGCAATTTGTCTGAGTCACTCTTATCCACTTTTCTAATTACTTCTGTGCAATCCCTCACCAATTCCCTCTTGTTCAAGCACAGATCAATTAGGCTTAAAAATTGTTCTCTAAGTCACGAAAAGAAACACGACGACGACGTGAGTTAAGCCTAAAGTGTCTCACTCTCTGGAAAAGAACATCAAAAATAACAACACGATAAAGAAAAAAGAAACTTTAAAAATGCAATCCTTTCAGAAGGGAGGGGGAACAAAATGGAAGACTCTAATAAAATGATAATTGGGTGAGGTGGTTTGAAACTTTATTCTTATCAAATCTCCTCTGCAAGGGTTGAAAGAATTATTGATGAAGGCTGTTCCATTTTTTAAAAGATGAGATAATTTAGCAGAAGGGCTAGTCGAGATTAATCCTGTTGGAGCTCATTCTGCTTGTATTGTTTTTTAGCAAGAAGGGGGCAGGGAAGGTAGGCTGCTCAGTTATTAGGTAAAAGCCAGCGCTTAATAGTGTTTCGGGTGGGCCATCGAGTAGAAGGTTGAGTGACAGCAACTTCCCTCATTACAAGTTGGTCTTTGATCTTAACCAGTGGAGGTGCGGTGAAGACTGCTTCGAATTTGGAACTTTTTTTTTTTTCTTGGTGCAGTTGAGAATGTTCTTTTTTTATTAATATTATTATTAGAAAAAGAAGGATTTCCCGTTCTAATTCGAACATTTTATCAGTTTTTTTTTTTGGCATGGTGGATTTTTGATGAGTGATAGATACCTGTAAGGGAGACTTAATTGTTAATCACGATTTGTCAGGTTGAAGTCAATTTACACGATGAAAGCTTTAAAGGGTTTAAAATGAGTAAGGACTTCTTTTATAAAAAAAATTAGTTTGAGTAATGATTTTTCTTCTGGAATTGTAAAATGTAATTTATTATTTCTTTTAAAAAAAGTGTCTTTATAAAATGTCAATCGTTTGTAATTGGCACGTAGAAAAGTTATATTCTTTTGTGTGACTGATTTTTTTCTTTCTTGTTAATGATAACTTACAGGGAAAAAAAAAGTAGCGATTTTTTTTCTACATGGTGTTAATGATTTCAGTTTATCAGTGTTTATGAAAAACGTAATAACTCTCTTGTTTATAATAGACTGATTTGTTATTTAATTTATCTGATTTCAAACAATTTATGTTAATTCAAGAAGAAGATTTTTTTACCATTTAAAATTAAGGGACACTAATATTTGTGTTCATGTAAAAAACTGGAATATTCGTAACATGGAATAAATTGTATCATTAAAAAATGTGAAAAAAAATAACTTGAAAATTGGAAACATGGAATAAGTTGTATCATTAAAAAAATCGTCGAAAAAATTGGGAAATTGGCCTTTGATCTTAACCAGTGTAGGTGCAGTGAAGACTGTTTCGAATTTTGAATTTTTTTTTTTTTTTCATTCTTTGCTTCTAGGTACATTTGAGAAGGTTTTTTTTATTATATTACGTAAGGGAAACTTATTTGTTAATCACGATTTGTCATGTTGAAGTCCATTTACACGATGAAAGCTTTAAAGAGTTTAAAATGACTAAAGAGTTCTTTTATAAAAAAAAAGTAGTTTGAGTAATGATTTTTCTTCTGGAATTGTAAAATGTAATTTATTATTTTTAGAAAAAAATGCGTCTTTATAAAGTGTCAATCGGTTGTAATTGGCACGTAGAAAAGTTATATCCTTTTGTATGCCTTTTTTTTTAATCTCTATCTCGTTAATGATAACTTACAAGAAAAAAATAACGATTGTTTTTTTTTTCTATAATGATGTTAATGATTTCAGTTTATCAGTGTTGGAATTGTAAAATGTAATGGACTTCTGGAATTGTAAAATATAATTTATTATATTTTTTTAAAAATGCGTCTTTATAAAATGTCAATCGGTTGTAGTTGGCACGTAGAAATGTTCTATCTTTTATTTTAAGGGTTTTTTAATGTCTTTCTTGTTAATGATAACTTACTAGAAAAAATAACGATTCTTTTTTTTTAGAATGATGTTAATGATTTCATTTTATCAGTGTTGATGAAAAATGGAATCACTTTCTTGTATATAATGGACTGATTTGTTATTTAATTAATCTGATATCAAACTATTTATCCTAATTCAAGAAGAAGATTTTTTTCCGTTTAAAAATAAGGGACACTAATATTTGTATCTATGTAAAAAAAGCTGGAGAATTGGAAACATGGAATAAATTGTATCATTAAAAAAATTGTGAAAAAAAAACTGGAACTTGGAAACACGGAAAAAATTGTAGCATTAAAAAGAATCGTGGAAAAAACTGGAAAATTTGAAACATGGAATAAAATGTATCATTAAAAAATTGTGCAAAAAACAGGGAAATTGGAAACATGAAATAAATCGTATTATTAAAAAAAATGTAGAAAAAATTGGAAAATTGAAAACATGGAATAAATTGCATCATTAAAAAATTGTGAAAAAAAAATGGAAAATTGGTAACAATGGAATAAGTTGTACCATTAAAAAAATTGTGGAAAAAACATTAAGAAATGCCAATCATTCAGAAAAGGGATAAAAAAAAAAAGTTAATATTATTTAGAAAAAAATATTCTGAGTATTGTAATAACTATATAAGAATATAAGTCAGCATATAATTATTGTATTCTACCCAGTTGTATGATCCTGAATGTCAACGTTGTCCGTTTCATAAATTTTTAAGCATATTACAGTCATTGTATCACATTTGCTATATATAAGTTAAAGTCTACACAAACTTAGCTGAAAATTTAATGACGAGAACAATCGAAAACATCAGTATTTTTCATTTAGTTGAAATCATTCGAAGCACAAATTATTAAATTCTTAGAAAAAAAGGTGAAGAATTCTTTGAAAGAACACATGATGATATCCATAATCAAATATATAGCACCAAATTACTTACACTTTTTGATTTTGGAATGAAAACATAAAAAAATTATAATAAAATGTTTATCGTTTTTTAAAAAGACAATAAAATATGCCAATTTAATAGAAAGTAATATGTCAATTAAATTATTATAATATGCAAAGTTTAATTTCATTAAAATATTATTAATCTCAATTTTTTTAAGGTTTTTGATTATATACCACACATAATTATAATGCATTTGAGGGAAAATGTGAAGTATTTTAGATAAAAGGAAATGTTACAGAATTTTTCATTCGATTCCACTTGACAATCGTTAGGCCTGTACAGAGAGTCATTCATCTTTATGATGCATTAAAATACATTGTTTAGATTTAAAAAATACAGTTTTATACTGATTCAATATAAAGTATTCTAATTTGTAATAAATCACAGAGACTTAAATTGTGCCCTTATAAATCTTTCAGCGTGCTGCCCATGAAAACACAGCAAAATTGCCACAAGCCTGCCCCTCATTGCTCATTACCCATTGTCCATTGTCCAATGGACAATCGTTACGTCTGTAGAGAGAATCATTCATCTTTATGATGCATTAAAATATATTGTTTTCATTAAAAAAATATAATTTTATTCTGATCGAATAAAAAGTATTCTATTTCGTAATAAATCACAGAGACTTAAATTGTGTCCTAACAAATCTCTCAGCGTGCTGCCCATGAAAACACTCCCACAAGTCTGCCCCTCATTGCCCATAGCAACAAGCGTGCGTGGGGCCATAAACAAAACTGCTGACAAGACTGTAAATTTTACGACAGAATCATTAAAGGACAGAGACCAGTACCTGAAGCCGGCTCGTAAAAACAAAAATGTGAGGCTCTGTGTTAACCGGACGTTTAAATTAATTACTGGACAATGGTTCTGCAGGACTCGTTTAATACCATGCCCGGATGACTTGGACCCTGACGGCTTTATTTGCTTTTCATGGCAGACTGATAGCGGGGTAAGGGTATTTTTCGAACCATTTGAGGGGGTGTTCGAACAGTTTTACGTTTTGGTTTATATGTGCTGCGAGGAAGTAATTTTGGTACAGGGTGATAAAAATCTGTGAAATTCTCCACGCTGCATATCTTTGCTTTTAAAAGATTTTTTTTTGTTGTTCTATTTAATAAAACAGTCCTGATTATTGGATATGATAACATGGGATTTTATCGTACTGCAAATAAATAAATGTAGGCTAAATTATAGGTTTTTCTTTCGGATTGGGGGTTAAATTAATTATTGTCTAAAATTTGGAAACTTCTTCCATTTAATGTACAATTTATTAGATTTTTCAAAATTGAATTTATACTTTTAGTTTATAAGAAAGAAATAATATTTATTGATTCAAACAATTTCAGATTATTCATGAAAATTATATTATCAAAAATAATATCTGTTTATTAAAGAAAACAACTTCAGTTCTTCGGCCATTTATGCTACTGCTAGCTATCAAAAAGGGAACATAACGGTTGTGGAACATGCTGTAGACACTGCATTAAGAAACGAGTAGAGATTGTGCTGCCGAGTTGGTATTAATGTAGCATTACAGGAAATCATCTCTGTACCCTTATAGATAATAATATTGGTGTACAGAAATTGTGTATACCATAATAATGGTTCAAATTCTTAGTAGGTTCAGAATGCTTACCTAAGAGATCCACAGCGGAATTTTTTTTTAATATGGGGCTTATATTGGTAGAATATTATTAACTTAAAATCTCTATGGAAATCAACAAAGTTATAGTGATTTGAAAAGAATCGAAAGTCTTCAAAAGTTCCGGACTACTGGCATCTTTCACTATAGTCAACAAGCGTCAAACTTTGTGGCATATCTAGTAACTGGGACTAAAGAGTTATATTTTATATAACTTGGTGCTAGTCAGTCTAGTTTTAAACATAATAATACTCATTGAGGAATCGTGGGTAATTTATGATGAAAACAGTGCACAAATTCTGAGCTGTAAATGCATATAGAAAACAGATAGAAAAGGATACCGAAATGGTCAAATAAATAGAACATTGTAATCGTACTTCCTCCTAGGAACTACAAGAGCGCCTCCTGTGGCGTTCAGGAGAAATAGTCAATAGGTCTTGAGATTCTCACCCTAAAAGAAGTACAGCGCAACCGGCTTTGCCGCTGAGAAACCTTTAGTACAGCGTAATCACGAGTTTCTGTTGAGAAATGTTTAGTTAGTGATCTCTCATTTAGAGAGGAAATGTAATTAGCGTAACCCTGCTTATAAGTTGGCCTACAGACTATCACCTGGACAGAAAGTATAGACCGCGCATACCTGAGTATCTTTATTTTTACCTAGAATTATCTGTCTTTAAATGTGTTAAATATTGTATATCTCTAATTGTATGTGTGTGTGTAAATAAAGTTGTGAGTTTTCCAACCTGTGTCTAAAGTCTCAACCCAGTCACACCCAGTTACAATCCAGCTGCACAACATGCACATTACATTATGAGTTTTCGAACTGAGAGAGCTCACTTCAAAATCAGACGTGAGATGCCAAACAAAACGCTTCAATGTCTATGTCGAGGAAAAGAAAAATACATAGGCCAGAAAATACAAATAGATCAAAGAAATACAGAACAGGTTACTAACCTCTTTCTTCCGAATGCTATCCTTGAAGGTGTCTATTATAAATTCTGGTGACAAAATATGGAGAGGTGTGTCTGGACCCTGGTTAGTAATACTGAATCTCCTAAATATATCTGTCGTTATGATAACAAATGACGTCAGATCAAAATGTTCGACATTGAAAACATCAAAAGGTAGAAAGAAAAATTACAATATGTGAAAAAAGTATACATTTTTGCAAAAAAAAAAGTCTTTTTATTGTGTTATACGATGCAAATATAAAAACGCAATATTGTGTAAAAAAATGACGGAGAGTTTTTAAGAAACACCCTTTACAGTATTAAAAGACATAGTCTGAAATAGATGCGACAGCATATAAATATAATATTTTTTTTTACTGCTTAACTTCCAACAATAAAGAATCTGCAATCCAATAATCAGTTCTCTAATAACAAAAATATTTGATTTTAAATTATAAATAAAATTTTTTTCCGTCCTTATACTTTGAGACATTTATGCATCGAAACATATTTTATCAGGTTCGAATCTTGGCATGGTTATTTGTCAGTGGTTCGGAATCCACGTTAAATTATAGGTCAAGGTCTAATTAGCCCAAAGTGGGCACTAAATGACAGTATAGCGACAAACTAATCAAACCTAAACATATTTTAAATATAATAAATGATTAACTTTATACATCATTATTTCATTATTTTTTTAATGTGCATTTAAACTCAATATAATATCAGCCAATATCAACAATCTAAAATTAACGAAAAAGATTTTTAATTCAAAAGTTTGAATAAGAATTTTTATTTAGAATTCAAACCTAATCGGTGGAAATAAAACTGAGATATCCTATAGATTGTCAGAAATGTGAAATCAGTTTTTTGGAAAGATTTCAATAAACTAACTGTATTTTAAAAAATATATATAAATAAAATATAAACCCAAAAATTAGTGATTTTTTATAACATATGAATTAAAATTGTTTTTTTTTTTTTTTTTTTTTATTGGGGGGGGTAATTATTACTTTTTTGCGATGAAGTAATTATGAAATATTCAAAAGTAAGAAAACCTATATCAATATTATAATTAGGGGGTAATTAGTACAGTCTAAAATTTGTTAAAGGGTGATTGGTAATGAGCATTAATTAATCATTTGGGATTGCTTAAATACATATGTTGCCCTGGTGTATTGACAATTATAAAATCTGAAGCGTCTAGTATAATGCATTAAAATAATTGCTTAGAAATTCAGACAATTTTTTACATACGTTAATGAATGCTATTATAGTTTCAAAATAAAGTATTCTTTCAAAACTCATTATGCTGTTTTGATAATAAGATAAAAGGGTAATCTTTTTTTTAACTATTCTTTTGTGATAGTTTTATTCTGTATTGATGCTATCTGTAGCAGATGAGAACATATTACACATCAGGAGCTCCCCACAATGCACTACTACATCATCATGTACAATATTACAATCTTCTTCATTGCAATACAAGCAATAATAATTATAATAATAATAATTAATAAATAAATAACCAGTAATACAAAAAAAATTTTAAAGTCAATTCCTACCTTTTTTTTACTCTATTGCAGAAAGTCCTTTATAAATAATTTTCATTCATTTTTTTAAGTTTATCTGGCGCCATCTATTGGTAGATATATGCAACTTAAATCTAAAAAAAACTAAAATTAATTATTTAAATTTAATTAAGGAATTAATATTTGAAAAAAGTGTGTTAACATCCAGTGCCATCCACTACAAGTTAAAAAAAAATGCATTTGAACTTGAGTGGATGAATAAAAAGTATTATATTAACGATTGAAAATGTGAACAAGATATATATAGGGAGAGTGTGAGCTAATAGAAGGAATTGAAAAATGGAGGAGCCTGCTTTCCAGGAGCAGAAGAAAGAAGGAGTGCACTCGATTATTTTTCATGTAAGAGAAGTTTCTAAGTTCCAACCAGATAAACATAATTGTCAAACTCGCCTTTGAATCAATTTTCAAAGCTGTGGTTTAAAGAACTATCCGTCAGATTTTAACAATTATCTGTAGACCAGCGGTTCTCAAACTTCTTAAAGTCGGGGCCTATTTAAAAACATATAAATAGTTGTAGGCGAACTATATATACATTTTTGACAAAGTTAAGTTTCGGTTACTGACTTCTCAATTTTATATTTTATATCCTATTATATTGTAAGTCAACACCAACTACGTACAGTCCGTGGAGTCTCGTAGGCTGAAATGGAAATTTTTTAATATTGAAAAACGTATAGGCGCCTGTGCGCCTAGTAGCAAACCATGGAAGTTACAATTACTAGTTTCTCTAAAACCTTCTTGGCGAATTATCACTTTTTGACGACTTTTTATGTGAAGAAAGAAAACAAAAAAAAGTAACAGAAAGGTTAGTTGTTTGTAATAAAAGCTACCTCGAATGAGAAAACTGGCACGAAAAACCGTAACTATATTTATTTTTATATCTGGGCACATATTTCTCTGGATTGCCACAGGGTGAACTGGGAAATCTTCTACGACGCACCAATGCGCCCTAGAGCAATCGTTGAGAACCACTGTTTTAATTTACTGACTGTTAACTTTTGTTTCGTGTTTAATCTTTTTTGGCTTTAGTTGACCTATTTCAGGGGTTTCCAAATTTTCATATCAAGAGCTACATTGATAAAAAGAAAGACCTATTGTAGCAACATATAGTAAATCTAAAATTATAAAAATTATAATGCTCGATAAACTTATACCGATAATAAAAACTTTTTTTCGTAATGTCTTTATACATTACATAGACATTACACAGAAAAATTATTTAGTAATATAATGAGAATGAAAAAATAATAGTTCATTTGAAAATGTCGTATCATTTCACATTGCTCACAAGTAGTTATTAGAGAGTTACAAGCAGTTATTAGAGTATACAGAGTGATGCAAAAGGATTTCATGATTACAAAGGACAATACTTGTATGCAATTTTGTATTGTATACAAATTTAGGAAGGAAAATTTGAATACAATCGTAGCTTTGTTTATGCATTTTATAATTGCTCTATGCAAGTCTCCTTCGTCATACGGATTACATCAACATGGTATTCCATTTCACGACAGACATGGCGAAGCAGATTAGTAAATCTTTCATGTGTTAATGCGTTAATAATCTTTTAAGTGTTATGTACACTTCAAATTCGTCCATTGTAGGTAAAGGTACAATGACAGCGAAGAACTATTCCTTCGATTTTATGCGTGTGACCGAGGATAGTTGCGTAGAAAACTTATAAAGCAAACAAACTTAATTTCGATTTTTCTCCTGAATTGTAATCCAGTTTCTACTTATTATTCACATTTACAACGATTTAATATTGCATTTAACCAGGAAAATCATTTTAAATCACCCAGTATTTTCTTTTCATTATAATAATAGGTTTTAACTTGAATCCTCCAATAATAAATAAAAAATATTGTACACTAAGATTATTCTCACTGCCTTTGGATTAGTCTATACAAAAATTGTACAATGATATATTGCTGATGTGGGGCCTGAATGGCCGAGTGGCTAGCGTTCTGGGCGCTCAGTATCACAGATTTCGGATCCAAGTACCGAAAGTGCCATGGATGTTTGTAGTGGTTCGGAATCCACTTTAAACCGTATATATATTGCTGAATGAATAATGCTCAATGGCCGATGGTGCTCAAGGCTCAATAATGCTCAATGGCCGAATATATATTGCTGAATGGCCGAGTGACTAGCGTTCTGGCCGCTCGGTATCACAGGTTTTGGATCCGAGTACCGAACATGCCAGAGATGTTTGTAGTGGTTCGGAATCCACTTTAAACCGTAGGTCACAGTCTAACATGATCGTAGAGCATTACGGGCGTATTGTTATTCCGCGTCAATAGCTTATTTTTAAGCTACACACAGCTCCTGGGCAGTGTTAAGTGAGTAATGTCGGTGCAGCGCTTGCCTTAAGGCATCCTGTCTAAAAGTTTGCCAGCTGCATTAGAAAAAACAATATTGCCAATACGAACTTTTTCTCCATCCTATATCAATCCTCTTTAAAAGTCGATTTTCGTATATTAGCGTTGTTATATAATTTATATCTGACCCTAAAGACATCAAAGCAGATCCTATCCATCCATTTCATCAGGAAGAAAAAGGGATAAAAAGGGCATTTGATGTGTCTGGGAGCATCATTTGTAGATTCGCATTTCCAGTGTCTGCATTATTCCGATGAAAGTCCACAGTTCAATGAACAAATGTCCCACATAAAAACCAGAAGAGGCTTTCCCAAACCATTGTGTTCCTCCCTGGCTGTGGCAGCGAGGAAAACGTTTTTCCGGATCCGAATCGTTCACGTCGGAAAGTCCAATGGGAGAAAAATGTTGCACTTTAAAACTTCTTCAATTTCTCTAATACCCAGTTTAGAAAAAAAGGGAAAAAGGTGGAAGGGAAAAAAAAAATTTAGCCGAGAGAAAAAAAATAAATAAAAGTGTTCCTTTCAAACTTATCTCCTTTTTTCATCCCTAAAAGAAGAAAAAGTAGGTCAGCGTTGGGAAATACGTGAACGAAAAGTACGTTTGGAAAACGGAAACTGTAAAGAAAGTGGAAAGACTTTTTCCTTCGAATGCTTGCTGGTTGGTTTGCAACTTTTATTTTTCTGTTTTACATGCCCGGCCAGAACAGTGCCGTTATCAGGTGTGAGAGGAGATATGTGTGTTGGAAGAAAAAATTTGGGGGGTGGATAGCAAGTTTTCGACTTCTTTTTCTCTTTTTTTCTTTCAACGAATTTTTTGGTGGGATTTTTGGAACAGAAAATACGATTGATGTGAGTGGCCGTGAATGCCAGTTCAGATATAGATTATGTCATTTTGATGAAAATCGGATTCGTGGCATTTGAACGCATTCAAGGAAGATGAACGGATCAATCAAAATTCCTTTTCCTCCGTTCACCATTGTTGAAAGTGACAGCTTTCATGAACAGCATTAATGTTAGACTCATGGTTTTTTTTCTAACACATTAATATAGATTCCAATTAAAATAATGGGTGGAAAATTCAATGCGTGAGTACGTCATAAAGAGGTGTCTTTTTCAATTCCTGCTATTAGCTCACACTCTCCCTATATATATCTTGTTCAAATTTTCAATCGTTCATAAAACACTTTTTATTCATCCACTCCAGTTCAAATACATTTTTCTTGAACTTGTAGTGGATGACACTGGATGTTAATGCAGTTTTTTCAAATATTAATTCAGTAATTGAATTTAATTAATTAATTTTAGTTTTTTTTAGATTCAAGTTGCATATATCTACCAATAGATGGCGCCAGATAAACTTAAAAAAATGAATGAAAATTATTTATAAAGGACTTTCTGCAATAGAGCGAAAAAAAGTAGGAATTGGCATTAAAACTTTTTTTTTTATATTAATGTTTCTTAATAAAACATTTACGTATTTAGTCGTAGTTTTTACATTAAATTTATTGATCAAACTTTTTCAAATCAAAAATTGAACATATTGATATTAATTCTGCTTATTTCACTGGTAAGTGTTTTTTAATTATGTTCATTTATGTTTTTAAATACTAAATTTGTGTGCATTTATAAGATAGTTGTTCCAGGAGTTGCGAGATATTTTCGTTGAACACGTCTGTTGTGTAACTTAGGGTATTACTGTAATGTCCTTATGATTATTTTATGAACACGAAATAAATTTCATACATTACCAATTATTAAAATGCTATTATAACATCGGGTATTTCACATATTTAATGTTCATGTAGGAATAAATCATCATTTCATATTGTAATATAATTAGTTCACATTTTGGAAAGCCACATCAGTTAGAAAAACTCGTACGAAGTGCATTCCTACTACATTTCTTAAATATTATTTTTCTTTTCGATAACCCAGTTTTATTTGGTTTAAATCCTGCAAGTTAAATACATTTTTATGCTTATATTATTCGTAAATTGTTCATATGAATTTGAATAATTTTTAAAAATATTCTCTTAAGTATTAAATATTTAAAGAGAGATAGAGAGAAAGGTATTGCTCGTTAAGCAAATTATAATATAATCCAATAATAACAAAAAACATAAATTTCAATGCGTTCGTACTATAAATAAACAAATAAAATATTAATTACTTTCTAAAATTAGTAGAATAAACAAGTTCTAAACCCGTTTACGCATTAAATCACTTTTATTTTGCAACAAATCATTATATAAGGATGTGCTAACGTAAAGCCCAAACAAAAGCTCAATAAACTTAACTATTGAATATTAAGTATAGAATAGCCATCGCATTGAATATTTATGATCCACGGAGTAATGCTCCATAACTTAATTTACTCCACAATATTGAATAAATCTACACTTTAACTCGGCAAAGCTTCATATGTTACAGCATCGTTACTCGAATTTTCCTTAAAAGGTTGGTTATCTCCGGGATATTATAGACAAACTTATCACCAGATTGTTATCAATATAAACAGAAGCCATTTTCAACCATACTGTACCGAGTTCGCAAAGCGAAGCCTGATAAATGTACTGCCATCTGCTTCAGATCTCATCTTGTTTTGCCACTAACTTTCTTACTACTCGTGAATTATTCATGCGGAGTTGTGAGTGATAATTTCTATCGCATATGTTCGTTACATTCTTAGAATTCTTGTGATATATTTTCTTAATCTGGTTAGTTCCCGAGATTATTTCGTTTCTTTTCATGTGCCCGTAATCAACTTGATCACGAGCAACTCATTTATTTAGCAGTCGCAGAATTTTAAATAGCTGGAATGTTCCAGGCTCAAGCAAACAATGGTATTCTTCCACAAATGTAGAAATACCCTAATCGTAATTTTTTATCTGCGCTTTCTGATGATGAGGATTTAGACCAGGGGTCTCCAAACTACGGCCCGCCAGTGTCATCCATCCGGCCCGCGACAGCGAATTGCTTATTGTTGCTGTACTAAGTTGGATAAAAAGACACAGAATGATAATAACTCGGTTTTATTTACTTGCTAGGTAAAGCTTAATGACAAGCATAATACGCAGAAAATTTGATTTAAACATAACAACTAACTAGAAATTATAAATAATGGCAGATAAATTAAAATGGTTTTGGCCCTTGGTACTTACTGGAGTAAACAGTATGAAAAAAGTTTGGAGACCCCTGATTTAGAATACTTAGTTTAAAGTCTCTAAACATAAGCCCGCGTCTCAAGATAGGTTCGAAAGCAACATAAATATGGCCCTCAAAGCTGAAATATAGATAAAAGCATAATTACAGTTGCATTTTGTCTATAAAAATATTTTGTTCTTAAGCTACACCTGGACCGGACAGACCGGATGAAAAGAACCCTGATCCTCTGAAGTGTGGGTGCCTGGGTCGAAACTCGATAAGCTTCCGTGTTTATGATGGGACTGAGAAAGATAAATTCGTTGGAGGATGAGGAGGAAAATCCTCAGATTTTCTTGGAGATGCTTATTTTGAATTATGAGGCGGTGCAAGTTAGAGGGCGTGGGTGTGTCTGATGGCCGAGTGGCTAGCACTCGTTACCCCAGTAGTTCGGGTTCGAATCCTCTCTCCCCAACGTCATTTCTAAACTGTAAAGGGGCAACTCAGCTCTAGGCACAGTGATATGGTGTGACTTAGTAGCAGTAGTAGCGCAAGTAAGGGCCAAATATGCATGTGGTTTTGATTCAGTGTTGTTTCATGGTAGAAACAATTGTTTCTTTAAATGATGATTCGAAACTTTTAGTTGTCATATTAATTAAAATTTACAAATACAGGATTACACAATTGCAACACATAAAACACATAAAACACGAAACGAAACTATGTAACAAATATTTGCAAAATCATCTTTAAGCCAGTTCGTTTAATGGTCTATGTACCCTTCGTACTGTCTGGAACTCTTCACTTGATTGTCCACTCACTTTTTTCCTCTCTCCAAGGTCGAATGGGGGAGGGAGGACCAAGAAAAACGTACAAAACTAAAGTCTAACGTAAGGGTCAATCAGTCCTCGAAAGGAGGATCTATCAACCTTGAGCTCTTCACCGTTGTCTATATTTTGTTTCGGGAAGATATGGTGGATCCTTATTATGGCAATATATGGACACAGTGTAACATGTCCCTTGTCTTGTACCTTGGGTAATGCTGAATCTACTACATATATGCCATTCAAGTTGCAAATGATCTGAGGTCAAAATGGCTGTCATTAGAAAATAATCGCAAGTTCCATTTGCGGGCTTTTTTATATCCAATCTGAATGAAAACACTTGTTAATTTGAAACAAAATGAGATATTTTAAACCAGCAAGAACATTTTTCTCACTATTAGTGAACATTGAAAAACAAGCTACACCATAAAACCACCATTTTTTTCAAAATCACGTTGTCAGCTAAAAAAAAAAAAAAAAATGTACACGAACTTTTATATTGAATGAAACACAATCAACAAATAGAAATTATCTGACAGTAAAAATACCATGCGTGTTTTCTGCAATATTTACTGTAAATTAACATGTTTCAGTTATCGCAATGAGTTTGCTGTTAATTTATTGCTCAACATCATAGAAGTGCAGTAAGGTTAACCATCTTGAGCTACTAATTGCGGAGGAGACAGAAATCACAATCTACTGATAAAATTTGTATTCTTATTTAATAATGTAAAATGAATCCAAATTTACTGACTACCTAATTAAGAAGCAATATATATTGCATTTCTGCCTTTAAAACATTTTGGTTAGTTATATGTGATTAGTATAAATATTTGATATAATAATAATATAAATATAGTATACTATGTAATATATATATACTATAATATAAATCTAGTATATTATATAATATAAATATTTATATATGGTAGTTAATATTTGGTTAGTTATAATATTTTAGATATTATTTGGATAAGATATGTATCTGACATCTTATGTTAATAAGAATGACACAAAATATATTCAATGAATTTGAAAGTATCAATCGAAGAAACATTTTAATGAATATTAAATATCCGAAAATACTTGAAAATTAAAATTCAAAAGTCAAACCTAATGTAAAGAGATAAATATAAAGGCTTTCTTTATCTTTTAAGAAATAATAACACACTGAAAAAAAAAGTAAATAAAAAAAAAGGCTAAAAAGCCAATAGCCAATATTGTGAACTTATTAATTATGGTACTAATTTAGTACAGTTTTGTTTTATTAAACATTTTAAAAAAAATTCAGTCTTTTTTTTTTAAATCATTATTTTATTACAATTTTTTTTGAAAAATCATTCTCAGAATGCATTTTTGAAGGTGACTTCTTAATTGAAATTGATAAATCTATAAATGTAATGCATTAAAATGCATTTTTTTTTAAAGTTGTTTTTTTTAATAGAAATGATAAATTTATGAATGTGATTATTATAAATTTTTTCTTTAAAGTTTGATTTCTTTAACTTTACAACAAAGGTAGAGAAATTTACATAAAAATGAGGAGAAATGAATAAAAATAATGTTGGACAATAAAGCTTTAATTTTTTTATTTTTGATTATAAATGCTCTTTCATCAGTCTTGTTGTTTTTAATTTGCTTGATTTTTTTTACAATTGATATTAAATTGAATAAAAAAACTTAAGGAAGATAAAATAAGTTTTAAGGTAAGTTCCAAATAAATATATCTATAAATAAATAAATTTCTTTGGAAAATTAAATTACATTAGAAAACTATGAGACATTTATGATTTATAAAATCATATAATGTTTTATGTTATAATATTATAGACTGCATTTAAGATGTGCTGCAAAAATGAAATTTATATTCAGTTATCATGAAGGATAACCGAAGACATTTTCGATTTATTGCGATTTTAACCATCTGACTTTCTAAACACCCAAAACCCTCAAAAACTACTTTTCAGGGACATTTATGATATATAAAATCATAAAAAATAATTAAATTAAAAAATTTAAAAAGGACACGATTGATGAAAGCACATTTATAAAAATATTATAGACTGAATTTAAAAATGTGCTACAGACATAATTTTTAAAAAGTTGACTAAATTATGACACATTTACGATATATTCAGGTTTTATCATGAAGTTGATTTAAGACGTACTACAAAATGAATATTCATTTATCATGAAGGATTGTCATTTTCGATTGTCGAGTGCTACAAAGGATCACCTTTAGCCTTGGGGTCCAGATTCGAACAGCCCTTCATCTACCGACTTTCTAAAGACCCAAAAACCCTCAAAGCACATCACTCTACTTTTCAGGCTTGCCAAGAAAGGGTAAAAATTCGGGACGAAGCTCCAATTCCGCACAGCTGAATTGGCAACCACCAGTATCTTTAGGAACCGTATCAGAAGGAAAGAAGAAGGGGGTGGGTTTTGAGGGGGTGGGCTGAAATCGTCTGCTTTTTTTCTTTTTTGCTACGTTTTCGCCTCTTCATCTTCTAAACTTTTGTTCGTTGCATGAAGAGGGCTTCTCTAGCACGCACATATGACGTCATGAGACACGAGATAAGAAGACCCTTTGCTCTCATGGACTGGATCTCTTTTTCTATTCCAAACTGAAGAACAGTCGACGTGTCTCCAAGATCTTAGGGGTGGAGGGGGTACTGAAGCGTGCCGATAACACCTCGATAGCAGACACGTCAATTTTTTTCCACCCCAGGGAAGGGGATAGGTGCCAGAGGAGATAACAGAGACCCTAGACAAGGTATGATAGGGTCAGTGGTGCGGACTTGGCAATCGGTGGTCTTTTTTGCAAGTAAGCTTTTAAGGCTTTTTTTCTTGCTGGTCAGAGGATGTGCGTGGTCTAATCTCTTCTTCGTGGTATTGTACTTAAAGGGCAAAAGATGTCACAGAAGTATTAAACAGATGTCCGTATCTTGGGCATTGTATAAAAAGGTCAAGTTGAGGAAAAAAGTTAAGGAATGGAAATAAGTGGACCGTGGAATTCATCAGTCAAAACTCTTGTGGGGAAGTGTGACACTTTGGGAAGTTTGTAGCGATTTGATAAGCTGTTGATCATGCAGCTCTTTTTTAACAAAGAGATTTTCATTTTGTGAGATTTTTTTTCTTCTTTTGTCGAAGACATTTTTAGATTTTGGGAGAATATCTTTTTTTGACCAAGAGATTTTTATTTCTGAGAGAATGTTGTTAAACCAATGGAAATAAACGAGTTTTGTAGGATTCTTTGAAGGCTTCTTTTTTCATATTACATAAAGAGAATTGTTTTACTACAAATTTGCATAATATAGATTTTTTTTTTTTTCAATTTTGAATTAAAATCTCTTTTGTTATAACTTTTTAAATAACACAGCAGTTTCATTTTATTTTTCATCATTTCATTTTCCTAAGTTCGTAAAAACTAAATAATATTGTAATAATGAATAATTTATTTTCATTTACATAAAACATAAGAGATGCATTAATTTTGAGCAAGCTTTTAAAGCTATTTTAATCTGATTCAATGCATAAACATGCTTGGTTGAGCAATGTATAAGTGATAATATAGTGTTTTTTATTTTTAATTTGAATTGCGTGATACTAATACTCTGCTTTATTTTATTCTATGAAATGCAACACCATTCGAAACAAATTATTTTATCAAAATCGATTAATTCAAAAAAAGAAAAAAAATGCTAAACAACATTAGAAACATTAGGTAAACAATATAAATACAAAAAATAACAATATAAGTTTCATTAAACTAATGAAACTTTAGCTAATTGAATTCAGTTAAAAGAAAACCTTTGACTATATTGAGGAAAAGTAAATAATATATTGAGTCACAAACATAAAGAAATTGTTAAACATGAATTAATGTGTTTATTTTAGAAATGAAAATGATTCAATTTACTGAGTTAATAATAGAGTAAATGCAAAATTAAAAAGAATTATCATAAATATACATGTGTATATATCAAATATTCATTGTAAAAGCTCTTTCGAAAAAAAAATCTGAAATTATTGTTTGCTTATCTGGCATAAATATAATGGTAAATGTCATATTTTAAAAATTCTGCTATAGAAAAGTAATAAATACTTAATAATTGCAAATAGGATATAAGTCTTTGAAACTTATTAAAAAGAAAAGTCGGCATAGAATTATCCATAATCTAACTAAACTCATCCCTAAACTATTATCCTGATTAACTTAATAGCCCTAAACACTCACTTAATGGTTTCTAAATAAATTCCCTTTTCAACACAAATATATATTTGTTAATTTGTTTAGAATGGTATTGCATTTCAAAGGATAAAATAAATTAGAGTTTTAATAGCATGCAATTCAAATTAAAAATATAAACCACTATATTACCACTACATTATTATTTACACACATTATGCATTGAATTAGATTAAAATTTGTCGACTCTCTTTGAAACTTAATAAAAAGAAAATATAGCGTAGAATTATCCTTAATCTCGTAACTTAATAGCCCTGAATAATTACTTAATTATTTCCAAATAAATTCACTTTTCGATACAAAGTTCAAGGAAGAAATACAATCTAATTTTTCAAATAAATTACACACTAATTGAGCCAATCAATTTGAAAATGATATAAATTCCATTTTGAAAAATTAGTATATAATGGTTTCAGTATGAGTTAGATGTTTTACTTTTATATTTACATATAAAAAGTCAATAAATGGACAGACAAAAATTATATTTATATAAAAAATGATAAAATAAACAAAAATAAACTTTTAGATAATTAAAACGCAAATAATAATTATTAAATATCTTATTTTATTTTTGTAATGCCGTTAGCAAATATTTAGACAGTTGTCTATTATGCCATAAGCAAGGGCTGCATCAACGTACTCACTTAGGACTACTCAGTGAGTGCGTGTAACTCGAAGATAAGCTACGGACGCGGAGTAACAATACCTCCGCAAAATTCATGCTAGACCGGGACGTACGGTTTAAAGTGGATTCCGAACCACTACCAACATCCTTGGACCACCGGGATTCCAACCCAAAACCTGTGAAATCGAGTGCCAGAGCGCTAGCCACTCGGTCGTCAAGCTCCATTACTCTGTGTACCAACCATATGTTAGCTACTACACTAGCAGCTCGTTGTGTCAGGAGGGAATACTCCCTTTTTAATAATACTAATCTTTTTATTTACACTATGAATACATACACATACACTTGGCACCCTGTGCCACTTCTACAATACTATTGATATCTAAAAACCAAAGCCGGTTCCTGACCGTCTGTTTTTATCTGACACCTGACGCTCCTAGCGTTCACCTCGTGGTCTCGAGATCTCACCGCAACTGCTACCTACCGCACTGGACCGCAGTTACTGGTCACAGTTACCAGTTATAACCGCGACCTCTCGCGGTTATAATTAAACCTTACACATAAAATCGAAGAAATAGTTCTTCACTGTCATCGTATCTTCACTGTCCTCATTAAATATCTTAACTTATGAATAAATATATCTAGTGAATCTTGTAAATGCACCGATATAAATTCAGGGAACTCAAACTGCTTTAAATATTTCTCTGGTAAAAGTAAGTTACATTAAATATTTATTCCACGTTCCTTCCCGTTCTGATTTTATTGTTTTTGAATATCGATACATAAATGGCAAGCAAAGTTTATTTATTCCTGTCAAACACTAAGCGAATTTGCAATTGTCTATGTTTGCAACTCCCAGTTGTGTCTCTGTGTGCTTACAATTTGCTTTCTTGTGCTGTTGCAACTCATAAAAAAAGAATTTCGTCCTCCTCCAACAAGACTGCTGGAGCTACATTTTAATTAGACGCGGGTGTTTTCATTTATATATTTACACGTAAAAGGATAATAAACGGATAACTTATATTTATATAAAATGAAGAAATAAACAATATTATAATATTTTGTTAAGTTTTTGACAAACTTTTAGTTGGTTCAATAATCCTTAAATATCTTAATCTATGAATAAATACGTCTAGTGAATCTTGTGAATGCACCGATATAAAATCAGGGAATTCAAACTGCTTTAAACATTTCTCTGGTAAAAGTACTACTGTGTCGAAAAAGTAAGACCAATTTTCCATTTAAAATTCCCGGAGCTCATGGAATTTCAATTTTTTTTCTCTTTAAGGTTACTAGCGCTGTCCTGGACATCTGTGTGAAATGTGACGCCAAAATATTCATTAGTGTTTGAGTTACGCTTGGCTTTGTAAGACGCTAAAACTGATTCCGGTGATTTTTTGAAATGTCTGAATTAATTGAGTAAAGAACTTGCATTACATTTTTCTCGCGGAAACGTATAAAATGTTGCAGACGGCATTCGGTGAACATTCCTATATCGAAAAGTAATGTTTAGAAGTGGTATAAACAGTTCGATGAAGGCAGAGAACGTGTTGAACACGAAGACCGCTCTGGGCGACCATCAACCACAACCGACGAAGCTCACGTCCAAAAAATTAAAGATTGGTGCTTGCAAACCGTCGATTCACAATTGCTGATGATGTTGGAATTCCAAAAGTATCGGTAAATTCCATTTTCGACCTCAAACGCGTCAAATCTCGATTGGTACTGATAACACTGAATGCGCCAGCTCACACTGCATTGATTCTTCGTAACTATTCACCAAAAATGAAACCCATATCGTTTCACAACCACCGTATTCACACCTGGCTATTCCCTAAACTCAAGAGACCACTGCGGGGACACCGTTTTGAGTCGATTGAAGAGATTCAACGTGAATCGCAGCGCGCTTCAAAAGCCATCCCTGCCGTTTACTTTTTAGCATGCATTGAGGATTGGAATAAAAGTTGGCATGTGTCCGGAGGGGATTACTTTGATGGCAATGAAATAAATTTGGAAGAATACATAAGGAGTTTTTGAAAAAATAATAATTGATCTTATTTTGTGGGTACATTAGTGTATCTAAAGAATTTTGTAAATGCACCAATATAAAATCAGAGAGTTCAAACTGTTCTAAATATTGCTGTGGTAGTAAAAGTAAGTTACATTAAATATTTATTCCACGTTCTGATCTTATTGTTTTTGAATATCGATACCTAAATGGCAAGCAAAGTTTATTCATTCCTGTCAAACACTAAGCGAATTCGCAATTGCCTTTGTATGCAACTCCCTGCAGTGTCTCTGTGTGTGCTTGTTTACAATTTTTTTCTTTCCTGCTGTTGCAACTCATAAAAAAAGAATTTCGTCCTCATCCAACAAGATTGCTGAAGTTACATTTTATTTCTCCATTCTCCAGAATAGTTGTTGCTTTCAATTTTATTCAACGCAGCGAAAAACTGCAGGAATATCTTCATCCCACAAACCGCAGACGTAGGGGTGGGGTAAGGGGTCGATTGTTGCGTGGAGTCTCGCTCAAGTGATTCCATTCTTTTCCGAATCCCCAAAGTTGGAAGAGCTTATGTAAACACGGGAAAAAGAGTATATTGACGTCTGTTTTTCTGCGGAAGCCCCACAGAAAAAGCCCCGGGGCAGCCCTCCGCAGACCGCACATAAACACGGAAGGAAGTCGGGAAGTCGCCTGCGCAACATTTTCTTCCCCATTTTTTTTTTCCAGGGGAATTCCCCCCTCTCTCTCAGTTGGTGGTTCGGAAGATTTCCGACAAACAGGATTTTCCTGGAAAAGGGGAGTGAGGGTTATTACGTCCCCGTCTTCTTACTGGGGGTGAGGGTGAGTAAATCCCCGGATGATCGAGGCCTGGCCCGCGCCATCGCTTTCGCTGAGCTGGTCACGTGGTCTCGAAGACTGATCTGTACAGATTCATCATTCGGTTGACCGCAGTGTATCCCCCGTACATGAGCTGCTGCGGTCCTAATATCTGGAGGGCGAGATTTCTCACAAGCCAAGATTGCGACATATTTGCGCAATTTCTTTAGACACTATAAGAACTTCAATCGGAGGTTTATTATACATTGTATGACACATTCTGCATTGTATCATATGTATTATGTATGTGCACATTGTATGATACATTATATATGTATCAATGTAAATACTTATCATAATAATACTGTAAATACATACATAATAATGTATGTTTAATATACATTGTATGATACCTCATACTTAGGCTATGAAGGGGAGGGGGGCATGAATGGCGCTCGGTACCACAGGCTTCCTGTTCGAGTCCCGGCAGGTGCCACGGTTCGGTATCCACTTTAAACAACAGACTCCAGTCTAACATGTTCGTAGAGCGTTGCGAGGGTATTGTTACTCAGCGTCCGTAACTTATCTTCAAGCTACACACACCTCCTGGGTATTGCTAAGTGAGTATAGTCGGTGCAGCGCTTGCCTTAAGGCATCCAAGATAACTGTCTAAGTGTTTACCAGCTGCATTAGAACAAAAAAAAATCTCATACTTATGATAAAATCATTGCTTTTAATAAAGTTTACTTGTAGATCATCGATTTTACGTCTTCTTAGATTCTAATTCAAATTTCAAAGGGGCCGAAAGTACAGGGTGTTCACATGAAGCCTCCATGATTTTTATTGTTAATTGTATGGAAACTATGAGTCCTAAAGATTAGCGGTTTCAAAGAGCAACACAGCAAACTTATTTTTCTGCAAACGTTTATTTTTCTGAAAAAGTTAGTCTATTTGATTGTCTATTGTAACGTCTCAGCCTATACTAGACTTATAAAGGGCTTCAAAAAGAAGGCCACTTTCAGGTTCATGGTAACACTTTTTTTATTTACAAACATTATTTATATATACAGAACTGTCTTTACAATGAAATAAAAATTAAAGATATAAATTAGATAAACAAGTGCAGTTCACTCCAAGATCGGAGATTTTCGGGGTTTTTGATTCTGCGACGAATCTAAGACATGTGGTCTGCGGCAGACCTTAATTGTCACAAGACATGATACAAGAAACCACAAGAGGCTCAATATTTGAATTTATCATTACTTATATACGTGTTATGTTAGAAGTGTCCAAATTGTACCTTTTTTTTACTCTGGTCTACCAAAAAGAAAAAGAGAAATTTATTTTGTGTTTAAATACTCAATTTTGTACTTGTCTTCATTTTCTTAATCGAAACAAATAGGTTTTCATATCTAACTGGAAGTTTTGACAAATGTGTATCATCATGTAATCATCTGTAAAGTATGTGTGTGTGGATCAATGTGGATCATCTGTAAAGTAATGATTTTTTATTTTTATTATTATTATTATTTAATTTTGAGTTTTTGCGATATTTTTGTTTTTTAACTGTCTCTTATTTAATGTTCTTTGCATTTAATGTTCTTGCCTTGTATTATAAATTGTGGTACCCAAGAATAGTGGTTCCTAAATTGAGACCCTCCCTTCCTCCTCCTGTATTGTTTGAGACCCTCCTTTCAAATTTGAAAACATTCTACGATCTTTCTAAATGCAAAAAAAAAAAAAAAAAAATAAATAAATATGCAATAAATTGTATAAAAGCAATATTTGAAAAGATATGTGTAAATCACAATAGTTGAAAAAATATATGTAAATTAACATAGTTGAAAAAATATGTGTAAATTACCATAGTTGAAAAATATCTGTAAATTACCATAGTCGAAAAATATGTATAAATTACCATAGTTGAAAAATATGTATAAATTACCATAGTTAGAAAAATATGTATAAATTACCATAGTTAGAACAATATGTATAAATTACCATAGTTGAAAAAATATGTATAAATTACCATTATTGAAAAAATATCTGAAAATTAACATAGTTGAAAAATATGTATAAATATAAATAAATGATAAATAAATAATATTATAAATAAACATAGTTGAAAAAATTGTATAAATTACCATAGTTTAAAAAATATGTATAAATTACTATTGTTGAAAAATATGTATAAATTACTACAGTTGAAAAAAATATATATAAATATAAATAAATAATATTATAACTAAAAATATTGTATAAATTACATAGTTTGTATTATAAAAATATTATTATAAAGTTGAAAAATATTTTTAAATTACTGTAGTTAAAAAATATGTATAAATTAAAATTATTGGCTTAAATTGGCTTTCGTCCAGAATTTCTGATAATTCGTGAATGACTAAGCCATTCTAATAAAAAATTAATTAAAATTGTTTTTAAAAATGTATTTAAGCGTTATTTACATTTTTCTCACCTTTGTTGTTATTTTAACGATGCCCAGATTTTCTTTTCTTTTTTTTTTTTCCGATTCAGGAGTATTTAATTTATGCAATGTTATGCATATTTTTTTCTTAATGCATATTTTTTTTTTTTTTTTTTTTTTGCATATTTTAAACAAAATTTATATTTTTAGAGTTTTTAAATTTCTTACTTTGACACAATTATTTTTTTTTATCGTCATTTGAGTAAAATATACGTGACAAAATAATAAACATAGAATTACAAGAAAAAATGTTTTTAGAAATAAATTTGTGTGCAAATGCGAAACACATTACATTAAATGTTGGGGTTTTTTTTGTACATACAACACAATTTCTATATAATCTCTTTCATGCTCAGTGAAGTAATTGACATAATTTTTCATTGGCTTTATACCAGTGTACTTCTTTAATCAATAGAAACCCAAATTATGTCTGCAGTGATACCTCAGTATACGTCCGAATAAGTAAGCAATATGTGTAAATTACCACACAAACTAAATATTGAATAAAAATGACTGTGGTATTTCTAAAATTGCACTAAAAAAATAGAACAGTAAAAAAATAAACAACGTAAGTAACAAACGTTAAAAAAAATACAAATACGATTACTAAAAAGGGTTAACATTTAACGTGAAAAAAAAGGACACTTTTTCATTTTAAGAACCACTACACTATAATATCTTTCTTTCACATAATAATAATATTATTATATCTCATTTATGATAAAAAATATTACTACCTTTTACAAATATTTTCGTCTTGGTTTCAAATAGTTATCATATTAAATCTGTAAATTCCATGTTTTTAATCTACAACTTAAACTAATTTTTATAGCTGACCAAACGAACGTTTTGTTTTCGATAATAATAGGCAATTTTAATTGGCAAATAGGAGAAATAATTGCCTTTTCTTAATGAAAAAAAATTATTAATTTTTGAAGTACTTATTTAAGTCCATGAATCCATAATTAATAGGAAAGAAATTAATTTATTGAATATACTCTAAAAGAATTTAATTTAATCACATTTTGAATTGTTCCGTCTGAATGTAGATTCCACTTTTTCGTTTAATATTATCAACTAAAAAATGTTTTTTCAAAAGAGATATTTTACATTTCACAGTCAGCAAGATGTCTTTTCTGGAAAGAAGCCGCCATCATTTTGTGTTAAAAGCACATTAAAAAAGAACGAACGCAATTAAATTTATATTACCTTTTTTCTTTCAGTTTCTTTTTTCTTTTCTTTTTGGTCAAATAAATTGAATTTCTTCTTTAGTTATACTGGAACAAAATCTATTTTTCCACTTATTATTTTATTTTTTTTTAATGTCTCCAACCCAAAAGCGAAAGGAAATCTTATTCGAAATTGTCGACAATTTTAAATTAGTGATTTTTTTCTACTTTCTTTTACCTTTTTTTTAAAACTTTTTCTGTCCTCTGTTGTAAACATGGTAGAATTTGAAGAACTGTTAGGAAAACTGGATATTTTTGAAAAGATTGTTCTCTTAAAGTATCAAATTTCTTACATTGTCGTATAAATTTTTTTTTCTGCAAAAGTAATTTTGGGGGATAAATTACCGGTAACAATAGTTTAAATCAAAAAGCGCAAAGCAAACATCAAGAATTTATGTTATTCGAAAGTTTAAAAAAAAATGAGCAAATATGAAAAAGAACGAAAGAATGTAAAAATCTTTCTGGTTGTGCATTTTGCTTAGATCAGTTACATACCTTTTTAGCTTTTTTCATTACCAATTACATACTTTATTTCAAGATGTATGTATAAAAAAAATGGCCGTCTTTCCAATTTGGAATTTTATTGCAACCCTATAATGAGAAATCACGCAGAAAATATTTAAACCACGTAGTTTTTTTTGAAAAATTTCTACGGAATTTTTATTTTAATTCATGTTTTTTTTTTCATTTAATGAATTCATTTGACTATAAATATTTTATGCACTTGAGTGATGTAAGAAAATAATTCAAAATGCATAATCCTCAAATTAGTTTTCCTCGGGAATTTCTGATAATTCGTGAATGACTAAGCGATCTAATAAAAAATTAATTCAAATTGTTTTTAAAATGTATTTAAGCGTTATTTACATTTTTCGCACCTTTGTTGTTATTTTAAAGATACTTCGATTTCCTTTTTGTTCCGATTCAGAAATATTTAATTTATGCAATGTTATGCATATTTTTTTTTCTTAAATTTTAAACAAAATTTATGTTTTTGAGTTTTTAAATTTCTTTTTTTGTTACATTTTTTTTTCTCTTATCGTCATTTGAATAAAATATATAAGACAAAATAATAAACATAAAATTACAAGAAAAAAGTAGAAGTGAATTTGTGCGCAAATGGAAAACAAGAATTTTTGTGTGTGTGTGTGTGTGCAGACACAATTTTCTGTATAATTTCTTTCATGCTCATTGAAATAACTAACATAATTTCTCAATGGCTGTGCTACCAGTGATTTATGTACTTCTTTCATCAATAGAAACTCAAATTTGTGTCTATATGGCAACTCGGTATACGTCGGAATAAATCTAAGCGAAACATGTGGATTTTTTTTTGAAACATGTTGATTTTTTTTTACACATATTGTATTCGTTTACTTTTTTCATCAAAGTGAAACTCAAATTTGTGTCTACAGTTTCTGTATAATCTCTCTCATGCTCAGTGAAGTAACTAACATTAATTTTTCATTGACTATGCTACCAGTGATTCGTTTACTTTTTTCATCAAGTGAAACCCAAATTTATGTCTACAGTATGGTAACTTGGTATACATCGGGATAAGTCTAATCAAAACACGTGATTTTTTTGTATATACACACACAATTTTCAGTATAATCTCTCTCATGCTCAGTGAAGTAACTAACATTAATTTTTCATTGACTATGCTACCAGTGATTCGTTTACTTTTTTCATCAAGTGAAACCCAAATTTGTGTCTACAGTATGGTAACTCAGTATACATCGGGATAAGTCTTAGCGAAACACGTGTATTTTGTGTGTGTGTGTGTGTGTACACACACACAATTTTCTGTATAAACTCTTTCATACTCAGTGAAGTAGTGATAGTAATCAATATTTTTAACTCTAGTGTAATAATAACTAATTAATAATTTGAGAATAATAATAAATATCTTTTAACTATAATAATAATAATAATAAAATGCTGACTAAAATGATAATTCCTTTAAACTAATATATTGAGTTAGTGCTCTGTATTAGAATACAAAAAATTTACATTCAATGTACAAATAATTATTCTATTCTAAACAATTTAGCAGTCTACAAAATCACCACCAAATAAATCAAAATTAACTTTATTTTAATCAAAGTTGACTCTACTACAGCCAGCATTTAATACTGACATATTAAGTATGAAGAGTCCAATCTCTGTAGACAAATATTAGTTTCCATAGTTCATATGTGTGTATTTACGATAAATATCTCGCTCTCTGTATCGAGATAGAGTATTATGCAGATTGTCCATAGTTGAGCAGTAAGTCCAAAGCCCCACTGACAACAGGCCCTGACATATGTACATATCCGACGTCAGCAGACAACAGCACGGCGAATTTTGCCACCGACAATAAATTACAGACGCCATTGTGTTTGGGTGATGAATTTCTCTTGTCCTCCAAAGGTAGTGCCAGGGTGAAAGGCTAATAGATGCAGAGGTATTTTTCATATCTCATGAAAACAACTGCCTTGCATTTCTGATGGTGGCATTTAATCCGGCAGTTTAATATTGATCGAAATTTTGTTTGGAATTATCATTGCCAAGTATTCATTTTACAGAAATAACCAAACAGTCGTTATTAAAATTTTTAATTGTGATATAATTAACGAAGAAGCCTTTTAATTAACGCAGTAATAAAGTTTTGTTAGAAATATATTCCGCATTTAAATTAAGGACCAAAAATAGAATTGGATTTGTTTATTCGTGATGTGAAATAAATTATTTTTATGTTTAAATCGATGTGTAAAGAAATGGTGGGACTAAAAATATCAAATATTCGTTTAATAAAATCTTACACATTTATTTAAAAATAGCTAGTATGTCATTCAGTACTTAATAATTTGCTTTCAAAGCTAATGAATTAATACGCGGTAAATGGAATGATTTCTTTTCAAAATATGTTTATAAGCAAAGTTATAATTTGTGAAGTCAAATAATCATAACCGTAGCTAATTGACTCACTTTAATATAGAGAGTGTACGGACAGCATAGCATAGAACATTGCGAAAATTCTTGCCCATACTTAAAAATTGCCTAAGGAATCATACCTTTACTATGCATAGTTTTCGAAAAAAGTGGGAAAGAAAAAGTTTGACGTCACATCCGTTGGACGGTAAATAATTTTTATTGAAATAATGTGAAACGGCATAATACATGGAAAAAAAACTATCTATCAATCTATAAGAACTCTAGACTTGCGGGAATAGTTTCAAGAGAGACAAGCGATAGGTGTCTGGTACGTAATTGAGCTCGTGTCTCATGAAACTAATGGCAATTTTTGCATGTTGATAGTTATTACGATCATGAATGCTATAACATGTTTTTTTACTTGTGGTAAGTGAAGTAGCAAAGCATTTCAAACTACTATATATATCTCGCTAATCCTCATACCGTAATCTGGACAACTATGATATGATCGGTTAACAAGGTAACAGTGTGTTCCAGCCATAATTACCAGATCTGACTCTTTTGGATTTTTCCATAAGGAAACATATGAAAAAATGGATGCCTCAAGCGTCGGTGACTACATAACAAGACTTAGTAGCTCGTATACATACTGCCTTCAATTTTGTAGACATAAACTGTTGGATCTTGTACAGTTAGCAAATGAAATGTCAAAAAAAAAAAAAAAATGAATTTTTACGCGAGCCCATTTTGAGAACCTTCCTATATAAACACTATGTCATATGCATTTATCATAGTTGCTGCTTCTATTAAAAGCCATTATTATGATGTCATTTTTTTAACACTTTTTTTGAAAACAAAGCATCATAGAAATATGGTTCCATAGGCAATTTTTATGTGTTTATATGTTATCTTAGTTTTGAACCATTTTTCACGGCATCAGTTTTGTATTTTTGTGATATTTTTTTATGTTAATTTAAGTACTTATAAAAGGAGATAAACATGCCACTTTTTTATAATTAAAAAATTATGCAATATGTGAAATCTTGTCTTTCTATAATCTTAAAAGTAATCAAAGAATAAATAATTTGTATAAATATAGAAATAAAAATATTAATACAAAAAGCTGATTAAACATTTAAGAATTATCATGAAATTTTTATAAGGGGAAAAATCATTAAAAATACAGAAAATAATTATTCAATTATAGCTTTCAATCCCACGTACATCGGATAGTTTTATTATTTGTGAAAATTTTTTCTGTGATGGAAAATAAAAAAAAAAATAATTAGATTAAATTAAAATATAAAACATTAAACTTGACATCTTTTACTGATACAAATGGATTTTTATAACTAAAAATCTCTCTCTCTCTCTGTATATATAATTCAATAATAAATAATCTATAATACACAAAGCATTTCTCATAAGCAAAATAGTGTAAAATACATTAAAGAAATAAATCTGTTTGTGGCACTTCCACCTAGCAAATTCTCTGATGCATAAACTATGTTACCTAAAATTAGGTTTGAATAAACAATCAATTATCTTGTGACAATCACGTATGTTTCACTCCTTTTAAATCTTACATCTTTTTATCAGGACATCATTAAAATTCCCATTTATCAGTCCTTTCCAAAAAATAGTTTTCCAAAACTCATCAATATGCACTATTATTTATGCCACGCATTGTCATTTGCTTAGACGACTGATAGTTTTGTCAAAATCTGTTTTAACCACAACATTTATCACACTAAAAACCACAATAAAACAAACAATGTTCCAACAGACGCGCATGATATATTGCACCAACAACACCCACAGAAAATGCGATGGTAACCTCTGCTCTTCAAATTTTGATGCGAATTTTTAAATCCGATAACTTGTCAAGCAAGCATGATTCTAAGTATTAATATTTACGTATTCGCAAAAGGGACCATCATTAATACCCATCCAGAACAAAATGATGAATATTTCCTCTAAAATTTTTAACCCTAGCCGACCTTTCTGGCACCGCCAGATGTCGCTGCATGCGATCGACTCCGGAAATGATTAATCATAGATTCCGTCTACTTCCGTAACAATGGCGTATTTACATCAGAGACTAATTGCTCTAGGGTTATAGGATTCTTGCTTAGAAGTCTTTCTCTGTGGTTCAAGTACCAAAGACAAAATAGAGTTGCGTTGCGAGTTGACTATGGTGTCACAGTCAGCAGATTTAAAGGTTGTTAACGAAGTTTGAACTGTGCCTTAACCTAGGACATGTGATGCTATAAAATTTGTTAAAAGGTTCAAGTAGCCTGTACAGTAGTGATATTATTCATTTTGGTGGAAAGATTATGTAAGTCGAATTCAATTCGAATTTTTGACGTTAATTAAAAGCTATAGTGAATTTCTAAAAGTACTCATCTTTTTATGGTATTGGGGTGCAATTCATTCTAAGAAACGACCATTAAATTTGGTGTGGATTATAATTCTTAAGGTCTTCTATCACTGCTGTAATTTATATTGTTATTAAATTAATTATTTAAATGGCATCTTTTATTGTTGTCTATATTAAAATCGTTCATATGACCTCTTATGTAAAAATGTTTTAGTTTTTTTTTTTTTTTTAATTATTTTATTTAGTTTTTATTTTATATTTCTATTAAATTAATTAATTAAATGGTAACTTTTATCGTTATCTATATTTAAGTCCTTTATATGACTCAATGTCATATGAATGAATGTGAAAATGCTTTAGTTTTTCTCTAGAATGGCGGAAAGTTTCTCGAAGCATTGGATGCTATTGGCGAGGGATTTGGTGAAGATTCAGAAGACAGTAGAAATTTGGCATGAGCCAACTGCAATAAAATAAGAGCCTATAGTAGTTGTCTTAAGATGTGTAATCTTCGTATTTGCTAATATACAAATAGCCTAAATAAATAAGTCAATAAAAATAATAAGTTAATAATAATAAAGTTAATATTGTTAATTATTAACTTTGCCTTCTGTAAAACGTTTTTAATTCCATATTTAATTTCATTCCATCCACTAGTAATTACTAATGGATGGAAAGAAACGATGGAAGGAAAGCGTCTATTATGAACGATGGAAAGAAACGATTATGAACGATGGAAAGAAACGATTATGAACGATGGATGGAAAGAAACGATTATGAACGATGGAAAGAAACGTGAACGATGGAAGGAAACGATTATGAACGATGGAAAGAAACGATTATGAACGGAAAGAAACGATTATGAACGATGGAAAGAAACGATTATGAACGATGGAAAGAAACGATTATGAACGATGGAAAGAAACGATTATGAACGATGGAAATGGAAACGATTATGAACGATGGAAAGAAACGATTATGAACGATGGAAAGAAACGATTATGAACGATGGAAAGAAACGATTATGAACGATGGAAAGAAACGATTATGAACGATGGAAAGAAACGATTATGAACGATGGATGGAAACGATGGAAACGATTATGAACGATGGAAAGAAACGATTATGAACGATGGAAAGAAACGATTATGAACGATGGAAAGAAACGATTATGAACGATGGAAAGAAACGATTATGAACGATGGAAAGAAACGATTATGAACGATGGAAAGAAACGATTATGAACGATGGAAAGAAACGATTATGAACGATGGAAAGAAACGATTATGAACGATGGAAAGAAACGATTATGAACGATGGAAAGAAACGATTATGAACGATGGAAAGAAACGATTATGAACGATGGAAAGAAACGATTATGAACGATGGAAAGAAACGATTATGAACGATGGAAAGAAACGATTATGAACGATGGAAAGAAACGATTATGAACGATGGAAAGAAACGATTATGAACGATGGAAAGAAACGATTATGAACGATGATTATGAAAGAAACGATTATGAACGATGGAAAATGGAAAGAAACGATTATGAACGATGGAAAGAAACGGAAAGAAACGATTATGAACGATGAAAAGAAACGATTATGAACGATGAAAAGAAACGATTATGAACGATGGAAAGAAACGATTATGAACGATGGAAAGAAACGATTATGAACGATGGAAAGAAACGATTATGAACGATGGAAAGAAACGATTATGAACGATGGAAAGTGTCCATTTAACAAAAGTAGAAAATACACCGTGTTTCATACATTGGTTTTACTAGTGGATGGAAAAGGTCTGCAATTAAATTAAATATGGAATTAAAAATTTTTTACAGCAGGCCAGATTAATAACTGTTATATTGATCAAGATTTATGTTGTTGTTTGTTGTTGTTTCTTATCCCACTTGGCTGGCCAAGCCCACGAGCCCATATGGACTCATGATTGAAGGGGAAGGAAGCAGCTTCTGTTGTGATGGAGCACCCGTAGGTAGAAGCCTGACTTTGGCTCCGTGACGCTCTTACAGTCATAGGAGACCGGGACCTACGGCTTAAAGTGGATTTCAAGATTTATATATTAGCAAATACGAAGATTATAAATACGCATCAAAACTTCAATCTGCATTTCCTTATGCATAGCTTTATTCCTGTTTCCATTACCTTAAATTTGTAACATAATTTTTTTTAACTTTCTTCAAAACTGAAAAAAATGTTTTATTAGTTAGTTTTCAGTTGTATGTCTAAAAATAGAACCTGATTGGTCAAACAGAACAGAACTTGGTTGACCAAGAAGTGAATCACCAGCGGATTATAACAGATTCTTTTACAAAAATTATGACCTAGGTGCTAAAGATTGATTAAATTTATGGTAATATTGTGATTTATTTTTAATCATAATGTAAAAAAGGATTTATTTTTATTTTTATATATTCTACAGCACACTTTATGTTTTTATAAAGTATTGCTAAAAATAAATTTCTGATTAATTTTGTGATTCTGAATAAGGATTTTCAACTATAGAAAAGAATATATTGCCCAACAGGACAAAATAATTAATGATATTGCATTAAAAAAAATTAATTAAAAGCTAGACATTGACATTGTATTAAAAATATTGATACAAAAAAGACAAACAGTGATAATGAATTACAATGATAGGAAAAAAGACAAATATTGATACAAAAAACTGAATTATTGCAAATATTGTTATAAAAAATGCAAACAGTGATATTGCATTAATGATAGGAAAAAGACAAATGTTACAAAAACACAAACAGTGATATTGCATTACAATGTTAGGAAAAGTCAAATATTGATATTTACAAATATTGATACAAAAAACACAAACAGTGATTTGCATTACAATATTAGGAAAAAGACAAATATTGATAAAAAAAACCGTAAACAGTGATTTGCATTACAATGACTGAAAAAGACAAATATTGATATTTACAAATATTGATAAAAAAAAAACCGAAAACAGTGATTTGCATTACAATGATAGGAAACAGACAAATATTGATATGAACACACAAACAATGTTATTGCATTACAAAAATTGATACAAAAAAATAAAAACAAATATTTATTTTGCATTACAAATATTGATACAAAAAAGATATGTAAACCTACTAAAACATTCTATCAGTCTTTAAAATAAATTAAGGCTTTAATGATCTTTCTCATTTAACTTTTTCATTTTGTATGTTATCTTAATTTAATCAACTTACAACTAAATATTCACATGACAATTTTTCCCATCCTCTAGGGTCGGTATTAGCTAATCTACTTTCTTTTCATGTTTCTAATCTGATTCGCCATTTTTTTGTCAATGAATAAATCTTTAATCTCATTTATTTCTGCCTCGAGCGGAAAAATAATTTTTAATATTTCATTTCCAAACTTTTCATCTTTAAAATTTATTGTATTTATTCAAAGACTTTGAATATTGTTCTACTATTATGTTTCAACATTCTTAAGATGTTTGATAATTGATTCTATTTTCACCCCAAGAGAAAAACATTCTTCATCTTGATTAAGTTTCTTAATAACTCAATAGAAAAACAAGTCATTGTTTCCCTTTGATTATATAACAAGTTTTAAGTCACTTTACAGTTTATAAATTTAAATTCTATCATAAGGAGTATTCGACTTTTAACAATAATTATTTTATTAACTTAAATTAAAAGCTTAATAAATTTATATTTATTGAATTTTTAACTAGTAAAGCATGGAAATAAAATCGTTGGTTTACTCAGTAGAATGTAAATGTATATATATATGTACTACTGCGTCCAAAAAGTAAGACCAGTTTTCGATTTAAATTTCAAGGGCGCACGGTATTTCAATTTTTTTCTCTTTTTAGGTTGTTGGTATTGTCCTTGATATTTGTGTTAAATCTTACGTTAAAATATTCATTTGTGCTTGAGTTACGCTTGGCTTTGTGAGATGCTAAAACTAATTCCGGCAATTTTTGAAATATCTATTCAATCGACTCAAAACGGTGTCTCAGGAGTGGTCTTTTGAGTTTAGAGAATAGCTAGAAATAGCACGATGCTAATTAGGTGAATACGGGGGTTGTGGAACAATAAAGGTTTCCTTTTGGCGAAATGCAGTGTGAGCTGGCGCATTCAGTGTTTTCGGTACCAATCAAGATTTGACGTGTTTGAGGCCTAAAACATCTTTTAAAATGGAATTTTGAAATTCTAACATCATTAGCATGGTCTGTAATTGTAAACCGATGGTTTGCAAGTACCAAATCTTTTATTTTTGGACGTGAGCTTCGTCGGTTGAGGTTAATTGTCGACCAGAGAGCTTTTCGTCTTCAATGCGTTCTGTGCCTTCTTTGAACTGATTTTACCACTTCTAAACATTTCTTTCCGATATAGGAATGGTCACCGAATGCCTTCTGAAGCATTATATACGTTTTCGCAAACAAATTTAACGCAAGTTCTTGCGCAATTAATTCAGACATTTAAAAAATCGCCGGAATCAGTTTTAGCGTCTCTCACAACCAAGCGTGACTCAAACACTAATGCATATTTTGACGTAAAATTTCACCCAGATATCAAGGAGAGTGCCAACAACCTAAAAAAGAAAAAAAATTGAAATACCATATGCACGGGAAATTTAAAATGAAAGCTGGTCTTACTTTTTGGACATATTTTGGCTTAAGTATACAAATTTTGGCTTAAGACAATTTGATTGTTCGTTGAAAATTTTTAAAGTCTATCAGGTTGCTTTCGTTACCTTAAACATGAATGAAGCACCTTTGCTACTCAAATAATGAATTTATCGTTGAGCGCACATCCAATATTTGTTCTCTGTCACACAATTGCATGCTCGATATAGAAGTTGTTTGAATAGTTTTTTTTTTCACATTCAAAAAACTCATGGGCCCTATGGATACGAACTCATGTTCCCCACAATTCTTTAAAATTACTGTAAGAATAATTTAATACTGCTTACTTCTAAATTATTCTAACTAACATTTATTTAAAAAATCTATTCAAACAACTTCCATACTATTCACCAAAAATAATGTCAAATTTACAATTGTATTCATTAATTTTTAAATTTTCTGTAAATCAGATTACTTTTTATTCTTTAACTTACAACAATCAGAATCCAATAAAAATATTTTAAAGTATATCTAGTTTCATAAAATTGCCTTCAGAGAAATAACTTAAGTTACATATATATGAAATGTATTATTTATGTTTTTATTTCCACTTTCACCAATCTGGTAACCTTCAAATTGCTTTGTCACGCACACAAACAGAATACATTAGAGGAGAAAGTATTCGAAACCTAGCTACAAGGCTTCGAAAACCAGCAGATAATTACTTAATTTCACAAACCCCTTTCCAGAAATGAAGCCGTTAACATTTTAGTTTAAATATTCCATCAATTCGACAGTGGGTTATTTTCCGAAGTACTCCATCTTTTTTACCTGGCACTTCGGGCTTCTAATGAAGGACCAGTTCATCTCAACTCGAACTTAATATCAACGTTCCGAATTTTAGCCAATCATCCATCATCATTTAATCTACGTCGTGCCTCTCACAAACCAATCAGAATTTCGACGGAAGAATTACAAATGGCCGATCAATATGTATGTTATATAATTTTTTTTTTTTAACTTTGTTTTCAAGCTTTCTAGATCTGCACGGTACTATTTTTTGAATGATTAAGGTTAGCTCGAATCATCGCTCACTTTCTTTTCTAAGATTTTTTTTTATTTAAAAAATTACAAAGCGTGATCCACGTTGTTCATAAAACTATTAATTTTTCGAAGAATGATAGGTTCTTTTATTTTTGGAATAACTTTGCATTAAAGAACTAAATCATTCAACTTCTTATTACTGATTTCGCGCTGAAATAAATTACAAAATAACTTTATGATAAGTGTAATTTTTTAGAATTGTAATGCGTGATATCCTCAGAAACGTATAATTGAAAAAAAAAAGGATTCAATTCACTTTACAAGAGAAAAATAATATATAATATCATAACAACACAAAAAAAAATATAATTTGAATAATTTAGTTATATCTTACTTTAACATTTAAGCATATGTTTTTTTCATCGTTTTCAAACAAAACTATATATTTATTAAGATTTGAATTTGAATTTTGATTTGAGAATTTGTCTAAAAGCTCAATATTGTTTCCAAATTCTTTCTACCTGTCTTTAGAACGCAGATATGTAACATATTCAACGTTGTTCAGGATATACCAGATTTAGAAAAAAAAAACCTCCTCTTATTCAAGAAACCAATTGAAGGTGTTTCTAAATGACAAATTTGCATACAAGGAATTTACATACATAAGATTTTTTTTTTTACATACATTACATTTTTATTTTACATATATATTTATTTTACAAACTTTTGATTCGCCCGACTCGTGGTTCAGTGGTAACATGCGTCGCTGGTGACCATTAGAGCTGAGGTTCAATCCGCTGGCAGCTTTGTTGTAGACACTGTTTCAAAACGAGGAATGATAGTGATTTTGATGGCGTTTGTGATTTTCAGCATCTTGCTTTGTTAATCCGACTACCTGGTGGAAGTTTTCCGGGTTTTCTCCTATACGATAAGCAAATGCAGGAGTGTTCCCCCTAAAAGTCCTCCTGGAAGTCTCTGATCTCCTTTTTCAGCTACTCGGAGGAAAGTCTGACTTTTACCTACCAGTGCCCCATTACAACAGAAGATGTACCCCTCCATCCATGAGTAGATTACTCATGGGGTGCCCGGCCCATACTGCAGGGCACTGAGGATTACACACAATAAAACGAACACCTCTTTAGAAAAACACCCTCCTCTCATTCAAGAACCCAATAAAAGGATTTTCTAAAGGGGATATTTATCGGACTTAGATGCTTAGATTTTTTTTTTTTTTTTTTTTTTTTTTTACATACACGAAAACTTTTGGTTCGCCCGACTCGTGGCAACTTGCGCCGCTGGTGAGCATTAGGGATGAGTTCAGTCCGCTGGCAGCATTGTTGTAAACAATGTTTCAAAAATGTGGAGAATCGAGGGCGTTTGGAATGTTCAGCACCTTGCCTCGTGAGTCGGATTACATAGTGGGAGCTTTCCGTCTTTTCTCCCATGTGATGCTGGGTAGTTACTCCTAAAAGTCCTTCCCGGAGGTACTGTCCTCCTTTTTCAGCGGCACAGAACCAAGTCAGACTTCTACCTATGGGAGCATCACCAGAAGAGAAGTTGCCCCACTTCCCTAAATTCATTCATTCATTCATGGGTGGACTATTGATGGAGTGTCCGTCCCGCGCTGCCGGACACTGAGGAGTAGTCACGACAACACCTTTTAATTCAGTTTCACATACAAGGCTTCGAACCGAGGCTCTCTTTTTAGAATATAATGTGTTATTCACCAGGTTATGCTGACATACACAATGTTAAGCTGTATCTAACAAATAAAAGTTTTTACGTTAAAGGAAAATTTTATTGGTTCAATAATTTCAAAATAATATCAGATATAGAAGAATCTGAATTTTTCTTAAATGAATATTACATAGATATGACAAGGCGTCATCCTGTTACAGATTATAAAACATTTTCAGTTTTGGTAAATTTTATCAAGAAATATAGTGTAATAATTTGTAAATAATAATAATGTAATAATATTAATAAATAATTTGACTTAAATAATAAAAATTGTTTAAATAAAGCAATTATTCTTATTTAAGAATTTCCAATATTTTTTTTCACTTTTTGTCAGTTAGCATTTATTTTTAAGAATATAATAGTGTTATAAAAGATAAATTTATAGTTAAAAGGTGTGTAAAAATTTATGAAGGGCAAATTTATTATGTGTTTAAAGGGCATATTTTAAGAAAATAAACTAAAAACTAATACTGTAAATTTTTTACCCTTTTTTTAAAAAAAAACTAACTGTAAAATAAATACTAATGCAAATACTAAATGCAATTTTTTTAAACGTTTTATCCTTTTTTTAATACTAACATATGGCGACAGTTAGTTTTTCAGGCAGGTGCCATCTGGGGGTATGGAATTTTGATGGAAATAAAAAAAAAATTCATATTTAATTCCAAAATAATTACTGTAATTTCTTGCATATAATCTGCCATATAACTCGTAGATTATATGCAAGAAATTACAGTTATTATTTTTGAATTAAATAAGAATTGTCAGCCTAGAAAAATAAAAGATTCCTTATTTAAATATCCTGTTTTTTGACACACCATATATGAATCAAATTCTGTTTTTATACCCGAGACATAACACTAACAAAACGTTTTTCAGTTAAAAAGAGTTTTTTTTTAATGGCAAGCTTTTTTAATGTTAATAAATTTAAGATAGTGGAAACCAGAAAGAATTTAGATGAAATATGGCCGACAGGAAAACAGACTTGTTCACCGATTTCTAATCTCCATGTTATGTTTCCTTCTGTATGCTTAAAAGATGGTAAGTTCAGTCAATTATTGTTCTTCAAAAAGCATTTCCAAGTGGCAATTGAAGACTTTTAAAGTTAACTTTTAAGAAATTTCTGATAAAAAAATATCTACAGATGCCAAAATATCTACCTGTAATCCGCATGAAAAAATTCAAAGTTTTAACATATTCACAAATTATAGACAGGGCAATTCAGTAATAATATTTAAAAAAAAAATTCTGGCGAATATTTTGAAAATGAATTTAAAGAAAAAAAAATATATTTTCCGAGTATTATAGTTTTTAAGTTACATTAGAACATACATACATCCCTTTTTATATAAATAGATATTCTTCTTCATTGGCGCAACAGCCCCATGGTGGATCAGGGGCATCTGCCTACTGGCAAATTCCAAGACAGAAGTTTTCATTTTATAGGGTAGGCTTGTCAACACTACGCCCTACAGTCATATAAGACCGGAACC
This sequence comes from Caerostris darwini, assembly GCA_021605075.1. Lineage (NCBI taxonomy): Eukaryota > Metazoa > Arthropoda > Arachnida > Araneae > Araneidae > Caerostris > Caerostris darwini. The sequence continues at coordinate 1,174,825 of BPLQ01004536.1, forward strand.
TACGATTTAAAGTTGATTCCGAATCACTACAAACATCCATGGCACCTTCGGGACTCGAATACGAAACCTGTGGCACCGAGTGCCAGGGCGATATATATATATATATATATATAATTAAGTAGTGTGACAAGTATTTAATGAATAAATGCTACAATTCAATATGTAAGCTATGAATATAAATGTTATATTATATATGATGAAAAAATTTACTAATTAATATTTAAATAGATTTAAGAAATTTAAAAATCTTAAATAAGTGAAAAAAATTAAAATTTTTAAATATAATCTTTTTTATTGTCAAATAGTTAAAAATCTATAGTCGTGAACATTTTTGGAAAATTCTTTATTTTTACAATTTAATACAGATGTGAAATTGTTATTTTTTTCTCACAATAATTTATATTGCTCTATTTTATGCATTTTTATATAAAATTGAATATTTTTCTTTTTTCAAAATAACGAATGACTAAGAGTAAACTAAAACGTTTCGGTAAAAATATACCGTTGCATTTCATTATAATACATTCTCCTTTTGCAAATTTAATACACTCGTTTAATAATAAAACAGCGAATGCTTAAAATTCAGTTTTTAATAAAAATGCATGTATTCAATTGTAAAAACCGCTAGTAAAGGATTTAAAAATTTTTATATCCCAGAAGATTTAAGTGAATCTTTTGCATAATATATTATTTAAAATCCTCTAAAAATAAATTAATTGAAATAATTTAAAATTCAAGTGTAGGTTTTTCTTATTTTATTGAATAATAATAATATTAATCAAATAAATTTTATTCAATTTAATCACCTTTTTTATATTCAATTCTTTTATTTTCAAATTATTTTTTCGAAAATAATAGGAATGATGACGTGTTTGTAAATTAAACAGTATAAATGTATTATTTTAAAAAATAATTAAATACTTAAAAAATGTGACTTATAGGTAGATTGAGTTCATCTTGTCATCTTTTATTATATTATTTTTTTATTTTTAAGGCAATTAAGTTTTTTTTTATATTTAAACTGTAATTAATACTTATTACAAAAATAAAGGACAAAAAATATTTGATATTTTTTAATAAATAAAAAAATTGCGGAATTTAAATTAAAATTCTGTCTGCAAATTTAAATTTAAATATATGTTGATTTAATATGTTATGATATATTTCTTTAGAATTTTTTAAAGGATGCGATAAACATATTTTAATTAGCAGTTATTACGATTATAATTCTTTTTCCTTATTGATATCAATGATAATTAAATATGATAATATGAAAAGGAGAGATAAGGTTAATTCTGCTAGGCCAAATTTATGCAACAATAAATTATTATATTCTTTAGTTACATGCGGACAAACATAAAAAATTAACGGCAAAAAAATAAAGGAATAGTTGACATTCAGCTACACAAGGGTAATCCTTTGCTACTACTGAAGAAGTTTAGTCAGCATAAAGAGGGCGCTGCTGATATGATGCAGTAGATGTTGCCAGATATACGTAATTAATTATGCAAAAACTTTGCTTGATCGACTCCTCTTAAATAATACTACAAAACTAAAATGTCCAAATCCAGCTAAAAGTTGTAGTAAGGTTACAGTATGTTTATGAAAGTAGATTAAACATAATTTTTCCTTATTAAAAACTTTACTCATAATTATTTTGCTCTGGATCATTTTGATATTCAACTGTTTTTTTTAAATAAGCTACAATCGTTTTGATTTTAAGAAATGTCTGTAAAGGAATGTAGCTGTAATCTTTGTAATAACGGCTACTCTTATGTTATGTGATATACCACTTTATATGACATAACATAAGAGTAGCGGTTTAACGCGAGTCAACTCTATGGAAAATGCTTTCATTTATTTTGTTTTACCTCGATGTTGGACATCAGTAAGTAGTTCTTAGAATCGAACAAACTTAATAATTATTCTTTACTTTCTAGAGAGCATTTCAACTCTTTATCTTTTTGTATACAAATCTTTACGATATAAAAAGAAACACTAAAAAAACAAATTATCAAAGATGTAAATTTTGTGCAGTTTATAAAATCTAAAAACTGATTTCAGTATAAAATATTTTTCATACGATATACGATACATTATGTACATATTTGAAGATATATATATATCTACATATCTGAATATACATATACTATATATATATATATATATATATATATATATACATATACATATATATATACATAAGAGCCAAAGCATTATGACCACCCCTACATTTTGCAATGAACTCGCCTGGATGATGTGGAAGGCACGTGATCAGGTGTAAGTGGTATTTAACTGCTGCAGGAGAGTCTGAAGAATCACATTTGGGATGTCCTGGGACGGCAGCTCAGAGTTCAAAGACCACCAATTCGCAATATCTCGGATTTGCGTGACCGTGGCATCCATGCCAAGGCGGGTTGAAGCTGTGTTGCGCGCCAAAGGTGGGCCAACTCGTTATTGACAGGTAGTCATAATGTTTTGGCTCTTGAGTGTGTATATATATATATATATATATAATGTATGTATGTATGTAATATATATATACATTATATATATCTATACGATATACATATACGATACATTGATGACTTTGTATTTACTTATCATTTATAAGCTTCTTTTAAATAATCTTACATTTAATTTAACATGTGATGAATATCCATGATTCTACAGATTAAGGATTGTTATTGATTCTATATCCTACAGTATCTTTTATTTTTAATTAGGCATAATAATATAGCAAAAACAGAAAAACACAAAAGAAACAAATACCAGAACATGCTAAATTATATATAAAGGAATTATTTGTTATTTTACTACACATGCGAGGTACATGCTCCCCAAAAAATGTAACATATTTATTAATTTTTGTAATTATCATGTTAACGTTTGAAATAGCTCAAAGATAACTTATTTTTGATGTAATACAGTCGATTAACTAGAATAATTAATCATTATCTCAAATGGTTAATTAACCATTGATGGTAATAAACCATTAGTTCAAATTTTGCCGTTACGGTATCCAAGAATTTTAACACAATCAGTGCAGTATATGATAAATAGTATATCCACCAAATTTTAAGATAAAATTGCCATAACTTTTAAAGCTACAGGAAAGGGCCCGTATCCAAAATTACAATTGTCTCATTTATGAACTGAATACTTTGTTACAGTCTTCTGTAATGATCACTAAGAAAAAAAACCAAGAAATCTTAGCTAGATTTCATTGAAAAACTATTGTAACAAATTATTTTATTAATTGAAATTGCTCATTTAATAATAATAATTACATATTTTTGTTATTTTATCGCAATTATACCATTTATATTTGACAGCCTCCTATAACAATCGAAAAGTTTTTGAGAACGCCCAATAAAATAACGGTTTTTTTTGTAGGCGTCTTAAACTTAATGGCATCAAATAACTATAACTATAACTATTATTCACCCTCTTCTCCATCTAGATCATTATTGGTTTTAATTATATTAAATTAACTAATGAGCTTGAATTCAAGGCAATTCTATTAAGTATAGATTTTTTTTTTTTTAAATTTATGTTAAAGTGTGTCAGGAGCAAAAAAGGCGGAGTTTTTAATTTCACTGGATATATATTACTAATTGATGCAAATAAAAAGCATATTTTGTACGATTGCAGTTAAATAAAAACTATTAGAAATTATAACAAAATATTTTTTTAAACGAATTTTATTAACAATTTTATTCTTTTAATAATATAATTTCCAATTTTCAATTAAAAATAATTGAAATGCATTTTTTTTAAGTGGAATCAATACAACTCGATTAAAATGGAAGAATTTGATAGTTAAGAAGTAATATTTCAAATTATAATGTAATTATTAATTAATGACATTTTTAAAAGTTTATAATTCGAAATTAATTCGTAAGTAATTCAGTTTCTTTTAACTCATTATTTTAGTAATAAATCGATATTTTTTTAATTATTTCTCTCATAGAATATGCTACAAATATTTTATGAGAGCATTTTATAAATAGACGACTCGTCTTTTTGCCATAATGGTTCATACAGTTATTTTATTTTTTATTCATTTCATTTATTTCATTTTTCAATTATTTTTATTCATTTCCTATAACGCTTATAATTTGTTTTTATGCTTATATGGCATTCGTAATTTTCATTTAATAATTTAATATATTCATTTGATTTTTTTTATTTGTTATTATTTTATTATTTTAGTTTCATTCTATGTATTAGTTTATTTAACGTTTAATGAACATTCGCGTCGTATGGTCTTTTTCATATTTCTAATGATCATATCTTTTTCATATTTCTTTCTTTATGATTTTACTTTATTTTGTATGATAGCATTTAAATTGCAAAATAAACTTTTATAATTTTTTGGTAACTTTATTTTCTAAATGGAATGTGTTTTAAAAACTTATTATTTTAATTTAATATGCTTAACACCAGACCACATCTAGTAGCACCCATTAAAATATAATATATTTTCAATATACAGATAAATAATTTTTAAATTTAATATTACATAAATACAATTCAGTATATTTAAAATAATAAAAAAAAAAACATGAAATATAAATTTTTATTGTAGAAAAACCCAATTTTATTTTATTTTAGAACATAATAAGCCTTAAATGGCACTTTTGAAAAGATACTTTTTAACTAACGTGGTAAACTTCTAATATAGAAGAAACTTTTTCAAAGCACAATATGTCTGAATACATCAAATATTCCTGATATCCGTCTGGTATAAATATGATAAATCCATAAGTAGAAAAACCTACCTTCTTCTTCTTCTTCTTCTTTATTGGTGCAACAGCCCCATGATGGGCCAAGACCGTCTATCTACTGGCAGATTTCGAGACAGGAGATGATTTCTTTTTACTGGGTAGGGTTGCCAGTCAAACGCCTAAAAGTCCTATTAGACTGGCACCTATGTTTTTAGATGGATTCTGAACCACTTTAAACATCCATGGCACCGCCGGGACTCGAATCCGAAATCTGTGCCACCGTGCTCCAGAGCGCTAGTCACTAGGCTCCCAAAACCTACATTAGATTATAGAAAAAAAAGGTTAAGAAATGAGCTCATTAGAGCTCTAGGAGTATTTATTCGAAATTGTATTGCCCTCAGAGAACAAAATTAGTTTACTAAATTGAAATTTTAATTGTAAAGTGATCAATAAGTTTCACAGCCAATAAGCAACGCTAAATGACAGACATTTACGGAAAGACTTTTCCACAGAAATAGTAAATTATTCTTCAATTTCTTCCATCATTGAAAAAATATTTTACGTCTTTTCGTAAATTATTCATTTTCTTGCAAACAATATCCACTTATACAAATTGAATTCAAAGAGGTACTTTTTTTTAGTGAATAATAGTTCTAAATCATAATAAAATCGAAAACATTTTTTTTATCGAATGGCAGATGGTATTATGATTACATGAATTGTAATTAAATAGGAAAGTACATTATCTTTATTAAAGCTAAAAGGTTTTAGCTGGAAATTTTTGAAAAATAAGTGTATTCATTAACTTGAAATAAAGTTCAATGACATCCATTTTTAGTTATTTTACATAACTGCAGGCAGTAAACGGTATAATGTATATGAATTAGTAATAGAATTCTATAAGAATAAAGATGGGCTTTTTGTTAGCTCTTTAGTAAACAAGTAATTTTCTTTAATGATTTATAAATAATTTTAAAAATTGAAATTTAAAATTTTATAACACAGAACTTTCATGAATGTTTAATGTATGTCGTTTAGAAGATATCTTTCTGTAGATATTATGCTACATTATTTAAAAAACACTTTCATTTTTAAATACTAACTACTACATTTCATAGTGTAAAAATATATCTTATTATTTTACTTGTTGATCTATTTTACTTTTAATATTTCAGTTGTTCTTTTATTGTAAAAATCTTAAACTGAATTTTTATATTTCCGAGTGGCTAGTTAAAAAAAAAAAAAAAAAAAAATTTATAGTATTAACGCAATATGTATCGATTGTATATATTAAAAATTGTCCATATGTATTAAAATTTTATTTAAAGTATAAAATATGCACACTAAAATTAGTATTTTTTTCTTTTGGTTTTGTTTATCAATATTTCATGAGTGCAAATAAGGATAATTTTATTTTCATAAAAATAAGAAATAAATTATTTTTCAAAAAATAAAATAACTTTTTTTAAAATCAGAAAATGTTAAATTAAAAACTTAAAACAAACGAATTAAATTATTTCCTTGTTAACTTTTTACTTTCCGAACATGCACTAACAACATCAACATAATCTCGTTCACTCAAAAACATATCTATAATAATTATGTTTTACATTTGGAAAAGGTTTCTAATTGACATTTTCTTGAATATATAGTAAATTTTTTATTAAAATTTAAATAAAAAATTATATGTCAAGGGTTGACGACACTAGAAATCCAACTGCATAAATATTTTAGTATATAATAAATAATTTTTTTTTCATAACGGTGTTTATTTTTTAATATTTTTTTAAAATTGTTTTCAAATATGTTAATAAAATTAAGTATTTAATAAATAAGTTAAATAAAATAAAATAAAAATTTTTAATAATAAATTTTTATTAAATTTCATTAAAATTTTCATTTTGTTAAATATTTATTAAAATAAATTAAAATTTTTAATAAATCAATAATTTTTTTAAATTATTATTTAGAACGCCAGATATTATTTATTAGGTAACAATTTCATTGAACAATAGGAAAAACAATTTTTGAGCCCCTATATCTCATAAACTTGTATTAAAATAAAAAATAAATAAATAAAAACTTTGTAAACGTATAAAAACTTGTAATAAAAGGGCATAAATTACGTAATAAACGTAGCGTAAATAAAAAACTAATTGTAATAAAAAAATACTATACAAAAAATTATCACATATTAATTTTATGATGCTGAATCGATCGCATTAAAAATCTTGGGAATTGTAACGAAAAAAATCCGAGTTAACAGTTAATTAATTTTGTTAATCAACTACATTACTACCATAAATTTCTTTCCTTTGAGCTATTTTAAACGATAGCACATGAGATATCGTTGGAAATATCGTTACGAGATATTATCGATTGGAAATTATATAAAATTGAATAATATCGATTATTATTGTAATCGATATCGTTATGTTATATTCAAGAAACAAACTTATGTGAAAATCTAATGATAATTATGAAAGTGTCCCATGAAGGTGTCCCATTTCTTTGGGCTCGACTGTATAGAGTACAAATTTTTAATAAAAAAAAATAATAACCCCCCCCAAAATAATAATAATAATAATAATAAAAAAATAATCAATTAGAAAAAAAAAATAAATCTTTAAATTTTTTACTGCATTTCTTAAAACTGAAAACAGAACACATTATAATTTTCTAACACGTTGGCATTTAAAGTGGTAAAAGAAAAACCTTAATGTATTTTTTTTTCCGTTTATTACATATTGAATGGAACGAAATAGAAAAAGATACTAAGTGATTCATCTGAAATCAATAATAATGCACATAACTTATTCAGTAACTGAAAATAAGATATTCATAATCATCCTTAAAAATATATTCAAGCCCACGTAATTACATTAATGGTGGAACGAAAACTAAACCAAAAAAAACCAAATAAAATCCACAAGACCAAACAGGTGAAAAATTTAACTTGCTTAATATGCAGCAGGAGAAAAAAAAAAAAAAAAAGGCGAAAGAATCTATCACGTTTTAGACTTTTTTATTATTTATTTATTTTTAAGTAAAAGGCACCCTGCCAGTTTGTTGACCCAAACGTGAACTTGAAGAAGTGGGTATGACCATTGGGAGGATGTTCTCCGCACGATGTTGACTGGAGGCCATTTTTACCAATCGAGCAACTAAGCATTTTTTAAATAACAAATAAATAAATAAATGAAGGCTCTTTAGGCAGCAAAGGGCTTTACCGTTCAATTTTTTTTTTATTACTACAGAATCAGACGATTCATTTTGTTTGTTTGTTTCAGCTGCCCGGACTCGTATTATGGCTATCCGTTTTAAACTGGCAGTTCGAGTCTACACATCGTTTTTCATATTGCAGTGCAAGGAAGAGAAGAATTATTTCTTTTTCATTTTCGTTTCTTTTTATCCTGATAATCTGGTAATCCCCTTAAGTTTTTTTATTACTGTAAACTAATTAAAGAAATTACAGAAACTCCATTCTAAAATAATATCCATTTACAATTTCTTTGATATATATCCATTGAGTTAAATAAATAAAAAAAAAGAACATCCTTTAATTATTTTTTGCAGCAGTTATTTTGAAAAGAATATTGCATGCTCTTAGTTGCATGGCAATTTTTTTGCCATGCAACTAAGTCATCTGCCATCATGCCATCTGCTTCAGTTTTGATAAAAAGTTTGCTATGAATTGATGAATAATATCATTCAAATAATTCTTATGAACTGAAGAATCTAATCATTGAAATAATTCTTATGAATTGATGAATCTGATCATTTAAATAATTCTTTTTTATGAATTGATGAATATGATCATTCAAATAATTCTTTGTTGTGTATTGATGGCTATCCATTTTAAACTGGCAGTTCAAATCTACACATCGTTTTTCATACTGCAGTGCAAGGAGAGAAGAATATTTCTTTTTCGTTTTTTTTTTCAATCTTGATAATCTGGTAATTCCCTTAAGTTTTTTTTATTATTATAAGCTAATTAAAGAAATTATAAGAACTCCATTTCGAAAATAATATCCATTTACAATTTCTTTAATATAATATATCTACTGACTTAAATAAAAAAGAACAAGAACATCCTTTATTTATTTAATTATTTTTTGCAGCAGTTGTTTTGAAAAGAGGTTGCAGGAAATTGGGTTGCATGAAATTTTTTATTACTGCTTTAGTTTTGATAAAAAACTGAATTATGTTATGAATTGATTAATCTTATCATTCAAATAATTCTTATGAATTGAAGAATCTGATCATTCAAATAATTCTTTGTTGGGAATTGATTAATATGGTCATTCAAATAATTCTTATGAATTGATGAATACGATCATTTAAATAATTCTTATGAATTGATAAATATGATCATTCAAATAATTCTTTGTTGTGAATTGATGGCTATCTGTTTTAAACTGGCAGATCAAGTCTATCTGCAGTCTATCTTTCATACTGCAGTGCAAGAAGAGAAGAATATTTTTCTTTTATTTTCGTTTTCTTTATCCTGATAATCTGGTAATACCCTTACATTTTTTTATTATTATAAACTAATTAAAGAAATTATAGAAACTCCATTCGAAAACAATATTCATTTACAATTTCTTTAATGCAATATATCTACTGAGTTAAAAAAAGAACACCCTTTAATTATTTTTTGCAGCATTTATTTTGAAAAGAATATTGCATGCTCTTACGTTGCATGAGAATTTTTATTACTGCTTTAGTTTTGATAAATCTGAATTGATAAATCTGATCATTCAAATAATTCTTATGAATTGACGTATAAGATCGTTCAAATAATTCTTATGAATTGACGAATAATTCTTTGTTATCAATTGATGAATATGATCCTTCAAATAACTCTTTGTTATGAATTGATGAATATGATGATTCAAATAATTCTTTGTTGTGAATTGATGAATATGATCCTTCAAATAATTCTTTGTTATGAATTGATGAATATGATGATTCAAATAATTCTTTGTTGTGAATTGATGAATATGATCATTCAAATAATTCTTTGTTGTGAATTGATGAATATGATCCTTCAAATAACTCTTTGTTATGAATTGATGAATATGATGATTCAAATAATTCTTTGTTGTGAATTGATGAATATGATCCTTCAAATAATTCTTTGTTGTGAATTGATGAATATGATCCTTCAAATAATTCTTTGTTGTGAATTGATGAATATGATGATTCAAATAATTCTTTGTTGTGAATTGATGAATATGCTCATTCAAATAATTCTTTGTTATGAATTATTTAAATGATCAAAACCAGTGTGTTATCAAAATAATTAGATCTAGAACAATATTAAAAAAAAAAAAAATTTTTTTTGAAAGCTGAATTTTCGAAATAACTTTATCGATCCCTAAATAATTATTGGTATAAATTAGCATTGGTATATATTTTATATGTAATAATTTTAATTTATAGTATTTTATTAATTTTACCAACAGAAAGAATTTTAAGAACATAAAATGGAATACTAGTTCCATCTTTATGTCATGCAAAATTAATTTATATATTCTACATTAAATAATGAATAATAGGGAAAATATTGTGAACGAAAGTCAAAGGAATCTGAACTACTAAATTATTTGAACATCCACATCAATAAATTTTTGAAATTGTAGAACTCTACATGTGAAAATGAGAACAGAAGATAGCAAGCGGTTTTTAACATTAGTTGATAGAAATCATTTGATCCTCTACATTCTTTAATTTTACTTCTTTAATTAGTTCGACTGCTTTTTTCTTACTACTTCTTCTTTTTAAAATTATTAGAGTCAAAAATTTTTTTTTTTATTTGCTTAAGTTTTTCTTACCGCTATTTTATTACATTTTTCTCCAGCATCTGCATTTCTTCTTTTAATTCTTAAACTGATCATAAATATTATTTTATATTGTATTATAATCGAACGAATGTCCTACCATTGTCCTAAGATAATTCAAAATGAAAAAAATGTGCTCTACTCTTGTATGCATTTTGTAAGTAAATTGTTTAAGAGTTAATTTGTATCGTCAATTTGTATGTGTTTTGTAGTAATTGGTTTAAGGGTTAATTTTATCGCCAATTTGTATGTATTTCGTAGTAGTTGATTTAAGGGTTAATTTTTATTGCCAATTTGTATATATTTTGGAGTAATTGCTTTAAGAGTTAATTTGTATCCCCAATTTTTATGTATTTTGTAGTAATTAGTTAAAAAGTTAATTTGTATTGCCAATTTGTAGGTATTTTGTAGTAATTAGTTTAAGGGTTAAATTAATGTGACATACGTTCCATATAATAATTATTAAATAATTATTAGTAGTTTTTATACGTACGGTAGTACGTACGGACGTATAGGTAGTACGTACGGAACGTATTAGGTAGTTTTTATACGTTCTGTTTTCCTTTGTCCTTGTGGACGCCAAAATGTCCCTTTTTCAGAAAAAGAGCAACCCATGGTGAAAAATATTTTATTTGAAAAACATGAAGGATGACAGCCTGCGACATGAGTAATGAGTTGGCCAGAAAGCCATCAAATTTGCTATAGCTTTTGGCTTCTACAAAAGCAAATAATATTTGGAGCAATTCAAAGTGTGATAGACGTATGGATTGAACAGTTGTAACCATTATTATTAGTAGTATTGAGTTATTTCTAACTATATTACGCAATTAAAATTGTCATAATGGTTCTCTGGTAGTTTCAATCAAAAGTTGTTGGAGGGAATTGTTCAAGCAATCTTTCACCAATACTTTGAATCATATGAGCTTTCGTATGGATGTAGAATATATCATTTTAATCCGGCATTGCAGATCCCTAGAAAAATTATTTCTCTTATAGTAGAATGGGGAAAATAGTTTAAAGGCATAGTTCTTAAGCAATATTAATTTCCAAAGTAAATTTTATGAAATCCTCACAAGAATTTCATTCTTATTTGTAAGTAACATCAAATATATTTGAACAATTTTCAAAATTCTTCAGAGAAATATAAGATTACATATATTTTTTAATTTTCATTTCTGTTCTTTAAAAAAAAACTATAAAGAAATTTACATCTTTTCATCACGCATACTATTACCTAAAATTAATAAATATACAGCTCTGAGGGACAAAATAAAAGGACACGTTATGTACAGTTGAACATCTAATATCATTAAATAATATGATATATTTTGTATGCCATTAAAAAGAAGCATAATTTATTACGCTTTATGATTAAATAAGCAGTCATTTTAAATCTATTTTTTACTAACTATAACATAGAACGGGCTTCATGTCGCTGTCTTGTTTGAACTTATCTGAACATGATCTTTTCGCCTCTCTTTGGCTTGAAGAGTTTTGGATCATGGACCTGATCTAGCCACTAGTTGGATCAGGTAGGATTATAGTTTAAAAAAAAGATCATTATCAAGATTTGATAAATTTATGCATTCATTAACCTTCTGTTCATAAAATTACTTAAAGACATGATAATGATACTAAGAAAAGAAAAAAAAATCCAACAGAACATTGTTTTGCATTATAACAAGCACATGAAACAACATGAACACAAACATGAAGAATACAATAATAATAATAATATGGTAATAATTTTTTATATTAGATTTCTGTTCTTCGAAGTAAATTAAAAAGCAATTTAATATTTTATGTAAAATACATTTAATTTTTAAAAAAAAAATACAATAATAACTTGCCAATAAAAAATGCATAGTTGGAAAATTACCATTGTTTTTAGGAAGTGTGTTATTTTTATAATGATATGAATGTGTTATATTATTATTTTAATGGTATGATAATCATATTATTATAATAATAACATAACATAATTATATCAGAATGTACAACAATTTTTAACGAAGTGTTGTTTTGTTATTGCTTTGAACGAAATTCTTTACCAAAAATTATCTTAATAACTGTAAAAAAAATTGAAATCCAAATTGCTTAAATTTCTTTGTACAATTTTTGTACGCTTGTTAAATGTAATAAAATATCTCGTATTTACTGCAAACTGAAATGTTTACATAAAAATCCCCAAACATATTTCTAGAAATAATTTTTTTCAAATTAATATAAAATTTAACTAAGAAAGGTGTTTAAGTACCAGGGAATTTTTTTCAAATTAATATAAAATAAGAAGTTAGTGTGAATAATTTTACTTAAAATATTATTCTAAGAAAATAGAGTTAAGGTTACGAAAAACGAAAAACTGGCTGGCTGAAGAGAAAAAGAAAAGGAAAGGGGAGGGCAAGAAAAACTACGCTCTATAAATTATAAACTTTTTAAACTAAAAAATAAATACATTTTTGGCTTTTTCACCCCGGGTCGAACTCATTTCTCAATGGCAACGCTCTATAAATTATTTTTTAAAATAAATACATTTTTGGCCGAACTCATTTCTCAATGGGCCGAAGTGAGCATTAGGACGGAGGTTAAATATGCTGGCAGCTTTGTTATAGACACTGTTTCAAAAAGCGAGGAGTTTGAATGGCGTTTGTGATGTTCAGCATCTTGCCTCGTCAGTCGGACTACCTGGTTTTCCGAGTTTTCCAGGTTTTCTCTCATACGATATGCAAATACGGGTAGTTCAACTTAAATTTCCTCCAATTAAAGGCACTGCCCTCCTTCTTCAGAGACTCGGAGTTGAGTCAGACTTCTACTTACAGGTTCTCCATCACTACAGAAGCTGTCCTTCCCTCCTTCCAGGAGACCACAGGGGTTCTTGGATTTGGTCTAGACATTGTTGTCTACCAAGTGGGATAAAAAACAACGACAATAAATTTTTGTCAAATGAAATATTGTTTGGGCATTTTTGTCCAGTCATCGATCGTGTTGAAAGGCAAGCATTCGTCTAAAAATGGACGAATCGATTATTTTTGCGGGTGCCAGTCAAACATGCGCGGCGCAGATTAGCTTTGGAAGAAAAATGTTTAATAATTATTATGGAATCTTTCAACAACTTTCTTTAGACATTAAGTAATTAAAATTTGAATGATTAAAAAATTACTTTTATTCTAATCAAACCCCGCCGAAAATGCCATTTGCTCCTTTTACGCCGCTCTATTGAAATACACGATTTGACAGTTTGCCAATTTTTCAGAGAATTGGTGTTCGAACTGCAAGTGCCTTGTAATTTTAAACAAAATAACTTTGAATGCAAGAGACATTAAATTTCTTGTAATTAAGTTTTCAAAATTAAAAATAAGTAAATTCAATTTTATTAAACTTTTTTATAAATCCTATTTAATGATAAAAAAAATTCTTGTAAAGTAAATAAAAATTAAATAACGATTTTTAATGATAATTAAATTTTGTTATTTATTTCGAAAAGAATTAAGTAAAAAAAAATTCCTATTTGTGTTAATAGCACGTCAAAAAAGAATCTATAACTGATTAAAAATGTAATCGGTATTTTTAAAAAACAAGATTACTTTTCACACAAAAAAGGCTTAATTTTAATTCCATATTATTATAATGCGATTAAAGTGTGTTCATTATCGAAAAATATAAATAGCTTATAACTCGAAATAAAGCGATTTAAAAAAATGAATTCTGTCAAATAAGTTATAATAGAGAGCTTAAATTATAATAGAGCGTAAATTAAATTTTCTATTAAAATAACAGAAAATAACATTTAAAAAAAAAAAAATTAATAAAAACAAACTAATAATTTAATTAAAACTTCATAATCTATTTATCTGTGTCTAAATAGCTTCATTTTTCTTTCTAAACTACTAATATTAGGGGGACTGGAAAATAATGTCGTTTCTGCGCATGCCGATATTCGTTAGTCATTTATCAACTCATTGTGCATTTCCAAGTCGTTCCAAAGACAGTCGTTTTAAAGTTAGAGTGACTTGTTTACTCCTAAATAATAACGTCTTACTACTGTCTCCAAAAAGTAAAACCAATTTTCAATATAAATTGTCCGGGCGAATGGAATTTCAGTTTTTTTTCTTTTTTAGGTTGTTGGCATGTCCTTGACATCTGTGTAAAATTTCACGTCAAAATATTCATTAGTGTTTGAGTTACGCTTGGCTTTGGGAAATCTAAAAGTGATTTCGGCGATTTTTGAAATGTCTGAATTAATTGAGCAAAGAACTTGCATTAAATTTTGTTTGAGGAATGAATATTCGTGTGCGGAAACGTATGGGAATGGTGCAGATGGCAAACTATATCGGAAGAAATGTTTACGAAGCTCACGTCCAAAAAATTAAAGATTTGGTGCTTGCAAACCAAACAAAATTACAATTAGAGACCTTGCTTTAAAATTAGAGACCTTGCTGATGATGTTGAAAGTTCAAAAGGATTGGCCAATTCCATTTTAAAAATGTTTTGGTCCTCAAACACGTCAAATCTTGATTGGTACCGAAAATACTGATTTTTTTTTGGTCGCATTAAAGAATGGGAAACAATGCTTTTTGACTATCAGGACAAGTTGAAATGCATCATAACTGGAGATGAGACTTGGATTTATGCTTACGACCCGGAAACAACCGATCAATCGAGCGAATATCGTGACAAACGTGAAGCAAGACCGAAAAGAGCACGTGAAAGTAGCTCAAAAATCAAGGTCATGTTGACTGTTTTCTTCGATTACCGTGGTGTGATGCATTACGAATTCCTTCCGCCAGGCCAAACTGTCAACAAGGGAATATTATTTGAGTGTTATGCGTCGTTTGCGTGAAACTATTCGCAAAAAGAGGCTACATTTATGGAAAGACAACTCTTCGTTTTTGCATCACGATAATGCACCAGTTCACACTGCATTGATTCTTCGTGACTTTTTCACCAAAAATGAAACCCATATCGTTCTACAACCACCGTATTCACATTCTGAGTTGGCTATTCTCTAAACTAAAAAGACCACTCCAGGGACAACATTTTGAGTCGAGGGAAGAGATTCAACGTGAATAGGCGAGTGCTTTGAAGGCCATCTTGACCAATGACTTTTTAGCATGCATTGAGGATTGGGAAAAACGTTGGCATAAGTGCATTGTGTTCCGGAGGAGATTACTTTGAAGGCGATGAAATAAATTTGGATGAATAAATAATGAGTTTTTGAAAAATAAAAATTGGTTTTACATTTTTGGTCACAGCAGTATTTTATTTATTTTTTGCAATTTATGGTGAAATGGCAAGCCAAATACCAGAAGAGGTACACACCCGGCATTGTATGTTTTTTGAGTTTCACAAAGATAGTAACGCAACAGTTGTTACCAAAAACATTAGCGATGTTTATCCAAACGCATTAGACGAAACAAAATAATAAACATCAAAAGGAAATACCAAAGGTGTTTTTTTTAATTCAAATCCGGCAATTTCGATCTTACCGATCAAGAAGACCAACAACTTTAGACAATGATATATCAAGGGCGGAAATGGTAGCAGATTCGTGTCAGACAATCGAGGTAACTGTCAAACATTCTTATCCATCACTGATTCACCATACAACAACGTTTGCAACAGATTGGTAAACTAAGCAAAGCAGTTTTGGTCTAATAATCTGTCCGAAGAAAGCAAACCTAACATGATCCACCACATGCAATTTATCGCTTCAGCGGCACAATATATGGACGTTTTTTGATCGCTTGATCACCGGAGATGAAAAATGGGTCCTTTATGATAATCCAAAACTCAAAAGGCAGTGACTCTGTCCTAATAATGTGCGACAGGTTTACATCCCAAAAAGGCGGTTTTGTGTGTTTGGTTGTGTGTTTGAGGGGCGTTCATTTTGAAGTGCTGTAACCTGGAACAATCTGCAAATGCAGACTTTTACTATGAACATTTGGATCGTGTAAATCAATCATTAATTGAAAAGTGCCCAGCAATTGTCAACAAAAAAAGTGTTATTCTGCAACAAGATAATGCAAGATGGCATAGTGAGAGACGAACCTTGGAAAAAATTAATGAATTGGGATGGAAGGTATTGCCTCACACAACCATACTTGCCCGCTATTGCGTCATTGGATATCAGTTTATTACGATTGCTACAATATTTTCTAAGTGGCAAAAAATTTGAAAATTCAGACGATGTCCAAAATACCACCTCCAGATATTTTGCTCAAAACCCAATTGATTTTTATCTATCTGGCATTGAACAGTTGCACACTAGTTGGCAAATGGTTGTTGATAACGAGAATGATTACATTATTGATTAAAAATAAAAAGTTGATGAAACTTATCTGTTTGAATTTAATGTAGAAAAACGATATTACTTCCCGGTTACCCTAATATATTATTCATAAAATAATGCAAAAAAAATATATATATATTATTTGCTTTCACTTGATCGCTACTTTATTGGTTTGCAATACAATTAGAAGTAAACATATCATCGGAATAAATCATTCATTCCTAAATTTCAATCTTTAAAATGAAAAAATAAAACAAAAAAACTTTGCTTTCAATTTCAAGAGTATAGTTCCACCAGAATTTTTCAAGAAATATATTCATACAGAAATTTTAAAGAAACTGAAAGATAATCTCACAACTAAATCTGAAGGCAAAAAGTTGCACAACATTCAAGACAGCTGGAAAATCTTTAAAACAACGTAAAGAGCCGATTATCAACTTTCGATTAAAGAACCGGACACGATTGCCTTGCGGAACTCCTAAACAGGATAGGTGTCCCCGCCTCGAAAATATGTAGAGCTGGAACAATGAATCCAGAACAATGAAATGAAAAGGACTGAACAGGGAGACTCAGTGCCAAGGAGAAGTCTTGCAATTTATTGGGAGGCCAGGAGCCTCATGGACTAAAATAAAGTGTCAACCCCCTTTATTTACTCTTTCCCCCTTTGACTTTTTGTGGCGTATGAGACCGATTTATTGTCGATTGTTGTCTTGCTGTATGCTTGCTTTGTTCCGCTTGTAATGTCTGCTGATTCTTATTGTAATGGATCGATTTCCGATAAAGCCATATAATACAACAACAGTTCAAGAGTATTATTTTTATATTAATCTAACTGCACACCGAGTTTGTTTTTAAACTACCAATATATTATTCATAAAATAATGTGAAATAATTATTTTCTTTCACTTTATCTCTATTTTATTGTTTTAAAATGTAATTAGAATTAAACATATCACCTGAAAAATCCTTCTTTTCTAAACCCCAATCTTTAATATGAAAAAGAAATCTTTAGCTTTCAAGTTCAAGAGCATTATTATTATTTTTTTATTCAGTTAACCTAAATGCACTCGAAGTCTCTTCCAAAACTCGTTCCTAAAGACTGATCATTATTATTATTTAGTTTCGCCTTAGTTATATTGTTGTTGGCACTTTTGCTTTCTTCAATCCTTATTCATTCTAAACAGGTTGGCATGCAAAAATAAAAATAAATAACATAAGGAACAAAAAAGAAATAAAAAAGAAACAAAGAGGTTGAAAGTGCAGACGATTGGGTAATATACGTCGCCGCCATCTTGCTTTTTTCTTTGTGCTGTTTGGAATTCTTTTATGCGTTTGATGAATGCTTCTACGTTACATCTGTTATCAGCTATTCGCCATCGCTCTTGTTATTATTATTACTTGATTTGGAAGAGTTGACTGGCTAATGAAGTAAATGCCATGTTCGACTGGCTTCAGTTAAGTGTGCTAAAAGATTATTTAAATTCTTGTACGTTAGTTTTTTTTGTTTTTCTTGCTTCTTCTTTTATAAGTGACCGTATCTTGCCTTTTGAGAAGCGAAAGTATCTTTCTGTGTTCCAATAAGTAAATTTGAATAAGCTTATCTGTTTTAAAAAGCATTTAAATTGGATGATCCGTTTTAAAGATATAACCGAACTTCTGACAGTTTTAAATGAATGCGCAGATTAGATTTCTTTGTAAAAAAAAAATGTCTTAAACTAAAAATGGGCATCAAAATGCTTTCATGGAAGATTTTAGGCTTAAAAATTCATTAAATATGTATCTTTAATCTGAAAGCGTATGGATACAATTAAAATAATGCAAATTATTCTTGTGATAAAATAAAAATAGTTCCATTACAGTCTGTTATTAAAGCCACAAGTAGTATAGTTTTTAGCTGCTTATTTATTTAATATTTTTTATAGTGTTTTTCTGTGTAAAAAAAAATTGGAAAATTAGTTGGGGTTTTTTTTTTTCATTATTATTATTATTTTGTGCTTTTTTCCTAACTTTTGCATTTCAATTAACTCTAATTTGACACAAAAATTGATTTTGTTGATATATTTTTAAATAATCATTGTTTGGGTTAACATCAATGATCTTATTGATTACTTTATGTGAAAGAAAACTAATTTTATTCGTAAATGTTGTTCTTCGAATGTTTGTTAGCGCAGGTCAGATAAGCATAACTTGATAATGTTTTACCATATTGTCTAAATAATTATAACTTTTATTACTTTCGGGAATAATTTTTGATTAATTTTGATAATTATATAACATAGAAAAATCCAAGTTTATCTTTGCGATAACAAATTTATTTTAAAATCATCTCTGCATTTTTTTTTCAAACAGGCGGGAACATGAACATGTACTGTCATCATCAGTCATTGAAATCACAAATTTGTAACAGATCGGAGAAAATTTTTCGTTGAACTTGCCCGTACGGAAGTCAAAGTTCTAACCACGAGTCCAGAAATATTTTATTGGTGTGGCATAACATTAGTATGAATAAACATTTAGTTAAAAAAGTATTTTAAAACTGATTGTAATGTTGAAAATTCGATACAATAGCAGTTGAATATATCATCATCATCATTATTATTATTAAACATTGGTACTATTTATCTAGACATCGTGGAACCTGATGGCCGAGTGAGTGGAGCTCGGTGTCACAGGATTTGGGCTGTAGTCCCAGCTGTGCCATGGATGTTTGTAGGGGTTTGGAATATATTTTAAACTGTAGGTCTCAGTCTAATATGACTGTGAGGCATAGGTCTGATATCCCTACAGCGTAAAAAGAAAACAACTCCTGTCTCGAAATCTGCCAGTAGGCTGGGTTTGGTGGGCCAATAAAAAGAAAAAGAATAGCCATCAATGGGCGATAAGCTGAGACATTACCTTCTAAGAGGATTTTTAAGGTAATTGTCTCAAATTTGGGTGTTGTATGGATAAAACATGGAAAAATCCCTTTAGGAGCCTGTCGTTTTGAGACACTTATAGGCACTGTCACAATTTCTATTGAATCTTCTCGCATGTGAAAGCAGGGGCTGCAACGGTTGCCGCAAGCGAATTCTAAACTTTCCTATGCTTTAGCTGCACGCGTTACACGACTCGGATGAACCTACCTTATGCTTGCTTCTTTTAAGTGCCGAGGACTATTATCTGAGGTCATTCGGTATGGCAGATATATAGATAGATGACAAATCTGCTTGTATATATGCCATATGGCAGACATATAATAAGATGTGGTAGATATATAGTAAATTTAACATTATCCAGGACTCACTAAGGGGAAGCCTGGTTTAATATACCTACATTTCATTTCACGTCATTATTTCATTTCGATTCACGTTAAGGTTGCATATGTAGGGTTCCCACGCTCTTTTCCTAGCGTACCCATTTCTGGCATAAAATCAAATGTTTTATGTCAGGCTTTATTTGTCGAATTTCAAATTATGGGAACAGTTGGGAAACCAGCACTCTATGCACCAGGAAGCTCCGATCCACAGACTATTAAAAACATATCGTTTTAGTTTATTGCACCATACATTGATATTGAAACTTGAGAAGAAATCTAGCTTGGGGGAAAAATTGCCTAATAGAGTTACATGTACCGTAAGGGATTAATAACTTGGGAAAAGTATATTTAGTTCCAATTACCGGAGTCTCTGCATATGAATAAATTTAGCCCTAAACAAAATAGCATATCAGTCTTGCACGCTATGCTTTAATTGAGATGGATCATTGGCGAGGAGTGAATTAAAGAGCTGTTACAAAATTGCTTAATCTATCGGACAAAGAAAAAAAAATTAGGAACCTAACCAAATGGTTACGTGACTATAGGTAGAAAAACCACACCCTTCATTTAGTGGGAATATTTTTCAGTGCATGAAAGCAAATTTGATTGTTCACACTCATCTTGCCCAAGGGTTTTCTTTCAATGCCAAAGTTAAGTTCCACATACTACATGATCGAATTTGGAAATAATAACCCCTTTTTTTTCAGATGAAAGAAATTGCGAAATGTTCAAAATACTTTCAGTTAATATATTACAGTAGACGAAAATCTGAATTAAATCTGTTGAAGTATTTATGTGTCACCGCTTTAATACCTTACACAATGCTGTGCTGCGCGCTTTTTCAAAGATACATCAATCTTGTTATTTATAAACTGTCAGAATATTCCACATTTTGATTTTAAATAACTATTAGTAACTTAGAGTCAACGAAAGAGGAACACAAAATATTATAAAAAGAAATTATTAATATGGCCGTTTACATTAGGTATTCGATTCCAGGTGCAGATGAAACCCAGCAAGTAAAGCAAATGGAGTGCTGAAGATTGAGACACATCACAAATAAAATGTGCAAGAGTTCATATCATTAAAACTGCATTATATTAATTATTTAGCTTTTTACAAGGGCTGCAGAAGATAAGCAGTATGGATGGCAGTGCACCTTCCGAAACCAAAATCCAAAAACATACGTGTTGCCAAATGCTCTCGCTGAATTCGTGAAACTTCTGGCAAATCTTGAGAGAGAGAGAGAGAGAGAGAACACAGTAAGTAGAGAGTGCATGAATGCTGCTGCGAAGATTTATTGCTCACTACCAGGGCAATATTGGGTAAGATTACTATTGTTATGTACGTAATAGTGTTTAAAAACATGAGTTAAATTAAGTGTTTCGTTCAAATGCTGAGTATTTTCATCTGATATATGTATCAGATTCAGCGTCATTCAGGACCACAGGAGACCTGTCACACTGAATTCCAATTTTGCCACCGCAATTTGGAACCCGTCCAAGAGTAGCATCTAGAATTTCTCATCATTCTAACTCCTACTTGAATCCATCACAAAGACTTCCAGGCTTACGTATTTATCGTGCTCTTCTTCGGATTTCCCAAAGCAGCAATCGGTTTGATGTCAGTTCTTTTCAATCAAGTTTCCCACCAAGAGGTTATAAATTAGAGAAATAGAGAGTGAAACTCCAACGAGGTAGTCCGATTCTCGATGGCGAAATGGTTTTACACACATTGTCACAATCGCCATCTAGTCTCCTTTTTTCTGAAAACAATGACTACACCATACCAGATTCGAACCTTGAGACCTCCAGCACTCTAGTTTTCTGAACTAGAGATGTCCAGTACAAGGAGGAGAGGATGTTGCAAATCCCCAGATGATATCCATTAGGGTGTTCGTTCGAAATTACTGTAGCTCACCCGAAAGTCCAACTTCAATTGGACTTTTTAACAGGAATAGCAATTTCTTATACAATGAATCTGAATATGACGTATATTCTCTCCTCTATTTCCCACCAAGAGACTAGTTTGGAAACCCAATCAGATATATCGCCATCTATTCCAAACGTTTTTTATGACTACAAACATTCAAAAGGGGAAATATTTACAAATTAGGAGCTTAGTTTATGTTACAAGTATATATTTTGTATTTAATTACATACGAACAAACATCAAAAGCTACAAAACAAAAAGAAAGGTATAACATTCAACAACACAGATCAAGTCCTGGCCACTACTGCAGAAGAACAATCAGTATTAAGAG
The DNA here is from genome assembly GCA_021605075.1 of Caerostris darwini. Classification (NCBI taxonomy): domain Eukaryota; kingdom Metazoa; phylum Arthropoda; class Arachnida; order Araneae; family Araneidae; genus Caerostris; species Caerostris darwini. Next base: position 1,197,245 of record BPLQ01004536.1, read on the forward strand.
GCAACTGCTGATATATTGCAGCAGATGTTGCTAGATTTGTTAAAAGAGCGCTTACAAACATAGAAAAATGAGTTACATTTTAAGTTACGTTTCTGCTTTTTTCAATGAATCTTTAAACCTTTCATTGTATGGTGGGTTTCAGAAAGCCTAAATCAAGAAATGCCGTCTAAAGATGCTTAAAATAAATAAATCTTTAAACTGTTCCTCCTGGCGCTTAAATTTAAGACAAATATATTTAATATAATAATATATTTAATATGATAATATATATAATATATTTAATAAATTATCCTTTCGTAAGTATATTTAATACTGTTGTTGTTACTAATTCCCTTGATGCAGGAAAGCTTACACCAGGTCCAATAGACTCCATCGCAGGTGACTGGTCCATGACTAAGGGTAACATGCAGCTTTACTTAACGAGGAACCACGAGGGCTAAAGACTGACTAAACCTCAAGACAACGTTCTATGATCATATTAGACCGGGTTCTACGGTTTAAATTGGATTCGAAACCATTACGAACATCCATGGCGCCGCCGGTACTCAAACCCGAAATCCTAGACACTAGCCTATTCAGACCCATATTTAATCCTTAATAAATATATTAAAAATACTCAATTGATATATTAAGTTTCTTTTTTCATTTCAACTTTTGTTGCATGCGATACTTGAAATTCTTTTAATTGTTACAAGTACCGATTTGGTTGTGAAATATATTTTTAAAATATTTTTTCATGTCTCTAGAATTTAGTTTACATACACGAAATTTTTTTTTTCAGAAATAAAAATTAAAAAATAATAAAGGTTTAAAAATATTTAAAAAATGAATTTAATTACTAATAAACACATTGCAAGCTATTTCTAGAAATGAAAATAATAAAAAAAAACACTTATTAATTATCTTAAAATTCATGAATGATATATATTGCATTTCTTAAAAGGATGACTTTCAACAAATTCCTCACATTCAACTCGGCAGAAAACTAAATAGCCTTAACCTCATTTTATTCACAACAGTAAAACTGATGTATGTTATCAACAAGAATCTTCAGTTATCTCAGAATGCAGCAATGAAGTAATAGCTTTCGCAGAATTAGGAAATAAATCTTCAAAATATTTAATTAAATTAGCGAGGCATAGGAATATACATCAGATAAGGCGAAACAACCACGTAAATGATTGGAGTTAATGTTTGAAGTTTCAGATAGAATTTGGTGCCAATGTTATGGATTCCCATACCGTGGATTTTAAATGGTTAGAAAATTGGAAGAATCTGTTAATCTGGTTTTGTATATAAAAACGCCGTTATTCAATTATAGTCTAAGATCCCGTAGGTAGCCTAAGATTCTTTAGCCTGTAGGTAGCCCAAGATCCTTTAGTAAAGGTTAATTTATAATATTTAGTCTTTTATAATGAGAATAATTCTTTTTAATTCAATCTATTATTCTTGTTTATTTACAAAAATGCCTTTTTTCCAAGAATATTTTAAACAATTTACACGAAATTTATTAGATTTTTTTTTGAAACGGTTGAGGAATTGTAAATAAGTTTCTGGATATAAATTTTGTTTAATCTAGAAACTTAGTCCTTCAACAACACAGAGCAAGTCCTGGCGCCTACCGCAGAAGAACAGTCAGTATTAAATCTGCAGATGTCAGATTTGTTAAAGGTGCGCTTACAAACATAGAAAAATGCATTCCATTTTAAGTATCATTTCTGCTTTTTTCAATGTCTTTAAACATTTCATTGTACAAATGAGCTTCAGAAAACCTAAATCATCAAATACCATCTAAAGATTCTTAAAATAAACCAATCTGCAACTGGACGGTGTTCCTTCTGGCCCTTAAAGACAAACATTAGTTTGTTTTTGAATTCCCTAATATTGCTATGTAAAATCCTTTAATCCTTATTTTAAATATTTCCTTTATAAATCCATATTAAAAATCCTTAATAAATATATTTAACTTGTGCAATAGTACATAAAGTGGTTTTTTTTCTTTTCATTTCATCCTTTGTTGAACACGATACCTACAACACTTTTGGCTATTGCAGCTGTCGATTTAGTTGTAAAATATTTTTTCATGTCTCTAGAATTTAGTTTACAGGCACGGCATTTTTTATCAGAAATAAAAATTAAAAAAAATATCCAGTGAAAGTTTAAAAAAAAAAATTGTGTTTAATTACTAATAAACACATCGCAAGCTGTTTCTAGAAATTAAAAAACATTTATTAATTATCTTAAAATCTATGAATGATATATATTGCAATTCTTGAAAGAATGACTTTCAACTAATTCCTCACATTCAACTTGGCAGAAAACTAAATAGCCTTAACCTCATTTTACTCACAACAGTAAAACTGTATGTTATCAACAAGAATCTTCAGTTATCTCAGAATGCAGCAATGAAGTAATAGCTTTCGCAAAATTAGGAAATAAATCTTCAAAATATTTAATTAAATTAGCGAGCCATAGGAATATACATCAGATAAGGCGAAACAACCACGTAAATGATTGGAGTTAATGTTTGAAGTTTCAGATAGAATTGGGTGCCAATGTTATGGATGCCCATACCGTTGATTTTAAATGCTTAGAAAATTGGAAGAATCTGTTACTCTGGTTTTGTATATAAGAACGCCATTTTTCAATTATAATCTAGGGTGCTGAACATACTATTTTGTTTAATAAAGGTTAATGTATATTATTCAGTCTTTTATGATGAAAATAATTCTTTTTTAATTCAGTCTATTATTCTT